>JAGVSL010000096.1:0-1200000 GCA_022494535.1 Himalopsyche phryganea | reverse complement strand
TTTATTCTCGGTGTCATATCCTGGACATGAACTAAAACTTATCTGAGAAGTGTTTCAACAGACGATTAATCTTTTTGAAAGAAAACAATACAGCTTCATTTAAAATGTTGAGAACACTTGTAACATCTTCCGAACCGTCATAATCACGGTATTAATTTCTGAGTAATTTATCAAAATACGGTGTTATTAATTTTCTGACGTCTTACCTGATATTTACGTGATATACTGCGCTATCTTCGTAGGACAATATAAAAGAAAATTAAACGGAGGATGCCAGATGCACCGATTTTAATTAAATTTTTAGAATCTAACCTCGTGACTAATTGAATTGTATTTGCATTCTAGAATTTCATTACTTACCTGCGTTCAGATTTATTAAGGAACATATAATATCGAAAACATTAAAAGATGCATCGATTCAGTAAATTTTCATAAAACCATTCAATTGCAGATTGCAGTTAAAATAAGGCTTACTTTAAGTGCTCGGCCATAGTCATATGGACTACTAATGAAGGTATCTCAGCAGAAATTTTTAATTAAAAAGCTCACACTTAATTGTTTTAATTATAGTCATCATGTTTGCTTAATTGTCTTGATATTTTAATGGATTACTTATATCATACATAAGCAATAAATACAGCATTTAATTAATCTATTTAACAGAATTTAATTGATTTTAAGCAGTTACTCAAGCGTAACGAAGAGAAATTGCATTAAACATTTAATCTGATTAAAAACGTGTAACACGAAAGAATCGTTAAAGTAGGTTTATAAATTCCCTAAATGACGTTATACGTTTATTGGAAGATATGTTAAATTTAATTGACATCGTTAAATAATATTGCAAAATGAAAATATTTATTGAATTTAACTTATGGGTTATTTTTCGATGAGATTTTCAAAATTCAATCAGTAAAAATGTATTACATTATTATTATTTTTCGTTTCAGTTGCAGGTTGCAGTGCTCACCGGTTCGAATCCCATTATGGACAGTTTAATAAATCGATTTATGAATTTTTGTTAGAAGGTACTTTTATGATGTCTTAATTTCCACCCACCCATCTGTTCCTAAAAATGACGCGTAGCGAAAACAATCAACTACCCACTAGTCCTGTCCTAGTGATATCCCTACTCTCTTTGAAAAAGTGAGATGGAGAAAATAAGTAACAAGTTTTTGTTAACATGCCTCTATTATGAGTACATATGTCCCACATTTGAAACGGACATGGTTTTACAAAATGTGATAAACAATTTACATTTGTGTCAATATTTTGATTTAAGTGAAATATATTCTAAATATGAACGGCACTTAACTACATATTGGAGACCATGTACAAGTTTCGTCACTGGAACTATTAATTAAGTTGGAAAATAGCAATGTGGAGAAGTTGTTCGGTTTTACAGGTTATGTGAAGTAGGGCACCCAAATACGAACCATTTTATGATCCCGAGATTTTGGGATTCACAATTTTTCAATCCCGGGATTGTTCATTTAGCGAAATTTCGTGTTTAAAATTGTACATTTAAAATTGAATTTGAATCTATTATTGCTTCAATTGGAATGAATAAATATTTTTATATTTTAAGGAATTAAAACGGATTTTTTCTTTCTTGAGAATCAAACCTTATATAGTATTTATTGAGAGAATTTTCTGTATAGATAATAGTTTAAATTGATATATTTATAAAACAATGCAAAAAAAAAACAATAAAATTTACTGCTGTCAAAATTGGTGCTCCTTTCTTCAGCAATTACAAAATATGAAAACAGTGGAGACAACAATGTATGTATATATATATAAATTATGTAAGTTTAATAAAAAGTCGACTCTGTGGTAGTGTGGTCAACATCGTTGGCTACGATTACGGATATTTCGGGTTCATGCCCCGGTACGGACAATTTTAAGGATTTCTGTTTGTAGGTCTGTATGATTGTGATGTCTAAATTACCTCCCACCCATCCCATCCTAAAAACGGGCATAGCTAGAGCGATTAGCTAACCACTACACCTGTCCTAGCCCTATCCTTTTATCCATACTCTCTTAGAAAAAGAGAGGTTGAGCAAGGTTGTGAGTGGACATGGTAAAAATAAAAAATAATAATAAATTTACATTAGAAAACCGAAGTACACGTTGGTAGTTAATCAGGAAGTATTTGATTTGAAACATTTAAAGTGAAAACCGAAATCCTGGGATTGATATTTAAACAATTTTGGGATTGCGGGATCAGCAAATCCACCGGATCTCTGAAGATTTGAGGTAAATGAACAACAAACGGTTTCCTTAGCTTTTTCTAAGAAAGGGAAACGGTCGAGTGTTACAAATAAAAGCTTTTAGTTGAAATTGACGTAATCATTTATTCTGAATATCCTTGTTTCCCGTTCAATCCCATCGTCTCGATAATAATTATCTTCTACCCCATATCAATAATTCTGTCTATCTTTAACACGCTATTGCCCCGCCTCGAACTGGGCCCGAACACTCATCGAATCTAATAAATCCCTTCTCCCTGAACACTACTATGGATTTATCCACTTAAAGATTTCAACGAATAAACTAATCTCTTCTGAACACTTACTGAACATAAATCCTTGAAGATTTATGCCCTTGCCGCATATCTTTGGAGAAAAATTAAGAAACGACTCGGGTGACCATAGTTAATATTTTAACGACTTTTTATTTTATTTCAATGTGAATATTTATTACAAAAAGTATGAGCTCGGTGCGTTTCAAAATATCTGAAAAGTTTCTTGGTTTCATTTTATCACTAAATGATGAAGGATGAAGAAATGTCTTTAAAAATTAGCTAACATCATTATTTTGACGAATGGTAAATAATTTTGAAGGAGAAAGTAAGTTAGAGTTGGGAAATTACATTTTTTGAAGAAGCTCAATCCCTCATTACAGGTTTCCGAAAAACCGTCATGAAATCCTCACTTTTAGACTATTAACTTACATGCTTTCATTTTTTATCTACGTCACCGAAACCATAACCAAACATTTTTTTCTTAAAACTTGTTCTTCACGTTGATCATATGAGTCACCAGTTGCAAGGGCCATTCGGCTGATCAATGTATTGCGCAGAGATGTGGATATTTTCAGCAACAAACTCTGTGTATTTTTTAAAAATATATATTTCTTTTATGAATTTGTATGTAAATATTATTCTTCGTTCTCTATTATATTTTCTCAATTCTTAATAATGTTTTTATTTTACTTTTTAATTTTTATATGTACTATATAAATGCATGGCTCATTGGCGTCAGCTGTAATGTCTAATATTTCAATACTGTTTAAAAATAAATAAACAAAAAAGGATTGTTAGACGATATTCTATTTTTCCAATTTCTTCTGTTACAAAATTACAAATATCCTTTTTATTCTCGTTTTCTAATAGAATTCTAATTTATTTTTGCAATTAAATCTCTAAAAGTACTGAATTAAATTAAAAATATTTCTTACATAAACTCAGGTCACAGGTGTAATCATTTAAAAAAAGTATTACGAATAAACAAATAAACTTATGAAGTATGATTATTAACAATTTACTGTAGTCCATGTAAATATATAAGTAATCGGAGCTTTTATTACAATACTAAAAATGATAACTTAATTTTTAACTTCTATGGTTGTATTATTAATTGTAACACTTTTTTCGCCACACATAGCTAGCTTTGTGCTACCACAAGTGGAAAACCAACCCATAGGCTTCATAATTTAAGACATCGATTGAGGGTGATGACGGAATTCCAATATCAAATTTTAATTGTTGAGATTTTGTAAATTGTATTTCGTCACTCACGACCGGCAGTCAGTTTGAGTTCATTCGTGTACTCCAATGCCTGAAGATGCCGAAAGGCGAAACCGGGGTCGTTAGTGACAAAATACATGGAAATAATATAAAATCTCAACAATTCCATAGATTTTAATTTGGATTTCCATTAAGTTACCGCATAATTTATCGAAAATTGTAGAGCTTTTATTTTTTCTATTTGTATACTGATCGCTTACATGAAATCTAAATTGTGAAAGTCAATAAATTTAACAGTAACTAAATGAATATTTATCATGAATTGTATTAGCATCAATTTCCATTCGCATTAATACAACGGTATGGTATACCGTTTCTCAGTAATAATTCATGGTAGCACGAAGTCATTCGACGAGAAATCGCGAGTCAGACTGGAAACGAAATTCAAAAGTTCAACTTTATTTTATTCGAACTATTTAAGGAAGAGTTTTATAAATAGTTTTCGTCTGAAGAATGACAAAAAGATTCGCCTCTACATCTGGCTTGTGATCTTCAATCCGCTTCGTTAAGCAAAATAAATAAAGTTTTCTAAAGACATTAGACGTTAATCCATTTTACCAACAGAACTAACTAAATATCTGCTAGTGTTAATATCGTTAATTCTTAGGACTTGGTACTAAATCACGGCTGGATATTTTAATATAATGTTATTAAAATAATACTTCATCATTTAAAATCAAGCTGAGTGAAATCGAGAAAGAATTTTACGTTCCTATTAGGGCATCCAATCCCGCACCCTTTTTATGATTCCGGGATTCAAAATTTTTCAATCTCGGTCATTAAGCGTAATTTCATGCTTTAAATTGTACATTTATAACAAAATCTTTGTTGCAATAATGCTTCAATTGGAATGAACATTATGTGATTTTATATTTTTTTTGGTATGGGAATGGATTTTTATTTATTGAGAAGAGTTTATTTATAGACAAAATTTTTTATAAAAATATTGAATGAAAACCATACAAAAATCACGATATAGTTAAGTATTTAATTTCTGGAAGTATTATGAATTATTTCTGAACATTTACAGTAAATCGTGAAATTCCGGGCATGATATTTAGACAATCCCGGGACTACGGGATTGACTTATTACGGGATTTCGGAAAAATAAATGACTGTGATGTTTATATTCTCTCAATCCCATGTTGTATGTCCTTATAGGTTAATTAAACTTTCATCATTATTATTAATTAAGTGAACTATATTTTGGACGTAACATGAGGTACGGTTGACGATGATATTTTAACTTTCAACGTTATTATTAATTAGTATATTATATTACGTGGGTGTTACATATGGTAAGGTCCGAGAAATAGTTTTAAATTATTTTTAATAATTTATGAATTACATTTTTAGAGCCTAATTCTAGAGTTGCCGCCTACGTCAGATATTGACGATTTTGATTTAAGCATGTTAAGTACGATTTTTACTTGTAAATATTCATTCTTTTAATGGTAGAAATCTCTGTCAGCCCATTTAAAATTAATTAAATAATAACAAATCTAGAGTGTATGTCAAAATAATTTGTCGGCATATTTTACACCAGGAAATGCCTATTTTGAAATAATCAATTCAGATGTTGAGATTTGCTAGTACAAGAAGTGTCTATCTTCACATGGGGAACTCAACACAGTATTTGGCAACAACAACCTGAAAGATAACGATATAATATATTGTTATTGAGAAATACTTAATCGCCTGTACTGAACAGTTGATAAATATGACATAGCCACTTGTAGCATTAAACCGAAGATTCCATGGATGTAAGATGAGCTACGGTCCACTGTGATATTTTCAACTTCTAACACTCCATATCATCTTGCACTAAAATAACACCAACGTTTAAATGTTAGCGCGATCTATCCTTGACAAATCTGCGTAATAAAAACTATTATTATATAAATGTCAAATGAGATCTTGTGAATCTGGTATTTGTAAAATATTGAAATTTATCCTACCAATTTTATTTTAAAGTCACATAATGACATAAGTCATATAATTTACGTTCTTCACGTGTCATTTTTCTATCTTTCGTTATAAAACGTTATCGGTACATATTCAATCATAAATTATTTACTGCGATATACTGTAAATTTTATACAGCTATTACTATTTATGATTACTTTTCACATATCATTTCTACAATAAAAATGACATGAAATACTAACTGTTATCCATTCGTAAATTTAAATCACTAATTGCTTTCTGATACATACAATTTTACCATTCCTAGTCCCAATGAATATACATATTCATAAGAGAATTGAGTCAGTGAGTCGGTTATTCAACCTCACTTTTCATGTTAATAAAATTAATAGAGAAAGAAATATACACTAGTTGCCGTTACCCACTACTCTAATTGACAAAATAGTAATGTAAGATGAAAGCATTATTCACGTTTAAGTTAATATAGTGGCACAAGACGATAAGCTTAAAATCAGCTGTTTTAAGTTATGAATGCAGTACGATAGATTATAAAACGCTGCGTCGACGGATAAACAATTATGTTCAGGCAGAGTTTGTAAGATGTTACCTGTCAATTCTTGGTGGAAAGGCATTAACATAACTCTTCCGTTCTAATTCCAAAATATTAAATCAGGACCGATTTTAATCATCGCTAGCATCATCAGAAGAAAACACTGATTACTTTATAAAATTATGACGTAAAACAAATATTGTGTTTTATCATGTGTAATTTTTGACTATTTAACATAATATATATAGTTAGCTAGCCATGTTTTTTAAGTAAAGTTGTATTTTCAATTGATTCGTCTTTAACTTTGTGAAAATTCATTTTCAACATAAAATTAAAATTGATAACTTATTTATTACACTCGTCGTCTCACTAATTGTGACACCTAGAAGAGAATCATATTAAGACTAACTGTATCGTAAGGTTATTTATTTATCGCAGTTAATTATTTCGCCAGTAACTAATTCTATAAATGGTCAGTTAGAAATAGTAGTTTGTCATTTAATAATCATATTTGATCAGAAATAATTGCAGTAATTAAAGCTAAGGTTAGGTTTAATTGAAAAACTGACGGTTATATATAAATAAGTGACTGTTTATTTAAATAACTGTATAATAATAATTTCCAATAAATGCAAACCAATAACAAAGTCAAAAACTTTAATTTAATATTAAATACCTTAGCTTTGAGTTAACCTCACGTGATATTAATCAATACATTTCTAACAGGCAAGAATTGTTTTCATCGTATACCAACGCCCAGTGTCTTATCATTTGTCTTTCCAATCTACCCTTTGAGATGTCAGTCGAAGTGCTCTAAATCGGGTGGTATTTAATTAAACACCAATAAACTTCCACCGAAACTTTTCCCTTTGAATTATTGAAATTCTTTTATAGATTACGCACAAGCTTTTTGTCGCTGCGCCGTAATTTATAACAACTCTCTTTGTGTTATGTTATTATACAATAGTTGCATATTTCATAACACATTTAATTCCTAAATTGATTTACAAATATTGAAAACTATATTTTGAATCACTTTCAAGGTGTCAACTATCAATTTTTGGTGGAAAAGCATTGTATTTTAAAAATAAAACATAATTTGCTTTGTACTACTTCAATCAATTTATAAAACTGTCCGTGCTGAGATTTGAACCCTACACATCCGTACTCGACAGTCACGACACCAGAGTTTACAATAAAATAACGTAAGGGCAATTTGATGAATACTTTGCTATCGGGATTTTCTTTTTACATTAAAAAATATTTCGTATTTCAAATTAAATACTTGCTGATTACTTGCAACGTGTACCTTTGTGTATAACGTATATCTAAATAATTAATACATGTATGTATATACACATATTGTGGTCTCCTTCTTTCTCATATTTCATAATTTCTCATAATTGCCGTACAAAGGAACAGAGTATTTCGATATGAATATATTTTATTGTTTTTTGCATTATTTTATTAAAAAAAATATTCAAATACTATACAAATAAAACCATCTCAATAAATAAAAAAACACTTAAATGACCAAAAAAAATATGAAATTATATTTTCATTCCAATTGAAGTAATAATGGACACAATTTCAATTTAAAACTTAAAATCACGCTTAATGACCAATTCCGGGATCAAAATAGGGATCCGGGATTCCCGAGTAGGGGTCAGGGATGAATAAATAATATGAAATCATTTTTTTTTTATTTCGAATTATTTATTCATTTACAAAATTATTACATTACATTTTGAAGTTTACCCTACTAATTGTAATCTAATATGTATTTGATTGCAGATAAATGAAACTGGTCTACAAACTACATTGTCATAATACTCTCAAAAGTCGTTCTTATATTTATTTAAGACCGAGCAGTTTTGATAAAAGTCAGTAGATATTACAGAAAAACTATAGTTTCGAAAATTCTGTGTTTGTTGTCTCCAACATTCATAGACGGTCGAAATATTTCAAAGTCTAACAAAAATAAAAATAAAATAATAAACAACATTTGTCGGTAGGAAGTTGAACTTTGTGGAATTCATTTTGAGGTTGTTAAAAAGTTCTCAAACTCTCTCGCGGTCCGTTCATATTGGAAGAAATGTTTTTCTACGAACCGCAAAAGTTCAACTTATATTTAAGTTTGCGACCGCTTTTCTAGTAAAAACTTTACTGAGGCTTCCGATCCCGGGATGTGGAATCCACGGTCAATTATTCAATCTCGTTATCCTAGTATAGTCTTTATATCAATCCCAAGATTTTTGGATTCACTGCATATGTTAAAAAAATCATATTTCAAAATAAATAGTTCCTGATTAACTACAACTTTTACCTTGGTTTGTTTATTTATATACTTATTTATAATATCTACATAACTAATACATATTTATATATATTGTGGTCTAATTTTTCATTTTTTGTAACTGCTGTAAACAGGAACAGATAATTTTGGCGACAATATATTTTATTGATATTTTTGCAATATATAAAAAAAAAACTATTCCCATGCTCAAAAAATAAATTAAATTATATATTTGTTACAATTGAAGCAATAATGGTCACAAATTCGGTTTTCAATATACAATTATAACAACAACAATACCGGGATCATAAAAAGATTCCGGGATTGGATGCCCTACTGAGCGTACGTCAATCAAAAACAGTAGCATGCTAATGTTACTGTTCTAGGATAAAACCGTACAGGAAAAAAGCGAACAGGAAAAAACCAGACATGGAGAAAAGCGAACATGGAAAAAACCGGACACGAAAAAATCGGACATGGAAAAAAGCGGACATGAAAAAACCTCAAATAAATAAATGAAGTCAAATAATATTTTTTAGACGAAGGATTCATTTGTTACGTTCTCTCTTTGTTTGAAAGTGTTGAGTTGTGGATAAATTGTATTGAGACATTTATATATTTAGGCTATTATTAGTACGCGCTAAGACATGGCTGTGTCATGAAGTGGTAGGATAGGAAAGAGGTATGTTTTTTATCAACAATCCATAATTCAGGATTATAAAATATTTGTGCAATTGTTAGGTCAGGCTACCTGGAACGCATTTATTCTATATTCAATATACAAATAAAAATATGAAAAAAACAGTTTTATAAAACGGTAACCGTACTACCCTGAGTATTATTTTCGTCTTCTTACTCTTTGCTACCTACACGAATCCCGTTTTATCCGTTCACCCAATGTTAGACATTCACAGGAACGATTCTCATATAAAATACAACTTTAAGCGTCTAAGCATCTTTATCGTTAAAAAAACAAAGCTGCTTCAAATATTTCCAATTTATTGTCATATCAATACCAGGAGTCAAAGGTTTATTAATAAGAGTCAATATTTCACGATGAGTTGTGTTCTGAATAGCGTTATACCATTTTGTCCTGGACACATGATTTAGGCAACTAAAGATTTGGGCAGTGGTATAACTCGATTACCCAGCGCACTAGTGTTTTTTCACATTTTTTCCAAACATGAGTACCATAATTAACCCAGGAATTAGTGCCAGGAAAATTTTATGAAGTGGACACTTGAAAGGCCTTAAAAATATCAAATAAGCGTAAAATTATGTACATTTGTGAAAATTTACCAAATTCACACGTTTATCGAGATTTTCGTAAATATTTTCACGCTATAATGATATATACTATTTCAAAAATATACATAAACAGGGTTGTCGCAACCTCAGAATTAAAGTCACATTATCGATCACTTTTAACACACCATATTTTTTTAAGGAATCGTACATTTCAAAGCAAGACTCCACGCATAATACCACATTATTTTTTTGCATGGATACCTTATGGCCAAACTAATTTGTGATAGGGCTGAGGCATCTACAAGCGTTAAGCTGAAACACATCAATGTTGTAGATTACGTCGATAATATCGATATTTGACCAAAGGGAACAGATCACAATTTTCAAAATAAATATTTGATGCATTGAATTGACTGAATTGACATTTACTTGGTAGAACTCCATTATAATAGGATAAAATATCAAAGTTTTTAGTTCCATAAAGTTTTATTAGGTAGTTGTAAGCTATTTTGGCTTAACACCATCGACAGAACTATATTCATCTTAATATATTTATGAAAGATGAATATAGTTCTGTAATATAGTGTGTAAATATATATAGCTCAAGTAGGCTCCTTTCAAGTAAAGTTTCGTGTTTTGTGAATATTTTGCTTTCCAAGAAGTAAGTGAGAGGACAATGGAGAAGTTTGAATGGGTATTGTGTGTGGTCAGCACAATTTCGTCGCGAGTCATTTACCCGGATATCAATAAAGCACAATAGTCACAGTACATCGTTCTTCCAGCTGAAGAATTATTACAAAGTCAGTTGATAGTGACACATGTATGTATATATGACGCTTTGCGGTTATTAACGTACATCCAATGCAATCTTTACTTAAAGTCTACCATCCGGGCTTCAAATTTTCACCCGGACATTATCATTAATTTTATAATCCTTTTTTTGTAAACAGCATCATTATAATCTCATGAAATAATCAGAAAAATCTTCATTAAATCCATAAAATTGTAGGTTATTTAAAACTTTACACATTATACATATTTCAATTTATTTTTTAAAAAATAAAACTCAATTCATTTGTACTACTTCCACATATTTATAATGATCAGGACCGGTTTCGCTCATCACGAGCATTATCAACTGATAAAAATACAAACATAACAGGCTTATTTATATAAAATTAAGTGTAAAAATGAAGGTATCTAAAACAGATGGTTTAATTTATCTATTCAATTCAATTTATCTATCTGCTTTGTTATGAAAAAGTTGATAGCATATTAATATATGAAAAAACCTGCTTAAGCCGCAAAATATAAATATTATATGACGGTGAACAAATGTTATTTGAGTAACGTTATACGAATATATATGTGTGTCAAAGAAAATCGCATAGCAATTGGTGTGCTACTGTACAGAAACATTGGAAAAATCTTAAAATATATATGAATGAGAACCATCGCAATTATAATGAATCAGTCACAAACTGATATAATGTGACATAAGGAAAAATAAATTTTTATCAGCTTTTTATTTTGGCCGTAATTTTTTGTCACTGTTTTGATTTTCGATGTGTCGTTTTGTTACTATCCTGTTTTGTCATTTTCGATTTTTCTGGTTACTATTTTTTACACAGTTTTTTTGATATGTTGTCCCTGTAATGCATCTGCTTAGCATAAAAAAATTGAGGACGTACTGTAATCGAACATAAAAAAAAATATGATTGTTTTTGCTGCTAAATTTTGGCTTAATTCCCATACATTATAATAACTTCAAAAACCATATTTGTGCGCTTGATAATATTCATTTTAATGCAGTGCATTGTGACCAGTAATTCACGGGTGAGAGGATCATTTGTCGCACATGTTTCCACGCTTTTAGCTTAAGGAAATCCACAAAATGCAAGTCTGCACGTATTCTGCAAAGGAAGTCTACCGAGCGCTTCCACGTTTGTGGCCTAGTTGGCCGAGCGAAAAAAGTGGTTTACCGAAGATTCGAGATTCTAGTGCTAGCTCGGCATATCCGCTGCAGAAGGCGTCGAGCGGAGATAAACATTCGGTTTTAAGCACAAGTATTTTATTTTATTTAAAAAAGTTATTGAGAAATTGGCAGATGAAAATATCAATAATTTATCGTAATTTTATATTACGACGGATATATATTAGCTACATAAATGAATTGTTTGGAATTTTGCAGTTATATTAATTAATATTAATACTTTAATAATCGCAGATTCATTTTGAATTATATTTGTTGTTTTATTAAGTCAATATATTTTAAGATTGATGTGTTTCATATTTTACCGAGCGCAATAAAAATTACCAATTTAAAAAGTTAGCATCTTATATATTATATTGAAAGAATTTTAATAATTGAATTTTTTTCTGGCAATAGCAATTGCCAGAAACCCAGCAGGGTGTCAAAACGTTTTTTTATTATTTAGCTTTAATCTTTTGACATTTTAAAGTTAAGATGTATTTGACTATAGTCAATTTAAATATTATATAATCATTTGAAGCTTATGCAGAAAACACTATTTCGTACAATTTGAATACAATGTTCAAACACAAATCATTTGCTGTATATTTTAATCTAGAGTCTTTCAAAAATAGTGTATGATTCAATATAATAGGTACTTTAGAGACTCAAAACTCTTTATTAGACAGTGTAACAGTTTTTATAGCTTACCCCCCTCCACACGTCCAGTAGAATGTAATAAAATCCACCCCCACCCTTTTAAGAATTAAAATCATCGTTTACCTTAGAAATAAATAACCTTGCGATACGGTTAGTCTGAAAATGCTTCTAAAAGAGGCGAAACGCGTCACGTTAGTGATAAACCAAGTGGAATAACTAAGTTATCAATTTTTAATTTAATTTTATATTTAAAATGAACTTCCACAAAGTTACCGCCGAATCCATAGAAAAGACTGACAACCAATTGAGATGATCCCTGAAAATCTGATTTCATCGTTTCCAATGCAAAATTGCATATCTGCAAAATCAAGATTTTTCGGGAGAGCATAAAAACAGTTTAAAACATATTTTTATCGAGTTGAAACAAAAATAAAACACATGCTATTGGTATATTCATATATTTGATATTAATTACGTTTTTTTGTTTTAATTCGATAAAGTTGTTTTTTTAACTATTTTATACTCTCTCGAAAAAACCGCTTTTTGCAGGTATATAATTTTGCAATGGAATCGACGATATGCTCTATATGAATCATAAAATCATCAAAATAAAATACGCAATCATAATTAAACTCCAACAACCCTGGTTTCACATTTCGGCATCTTCAGGCATTCGAGTACACGAATGAATTCAAGCGGACAGACAGTACTTATTTTATATCGTTTACATATAAAATAAAATATGACAAATTATTATCACTAAGTCTAAGAAGAACTGCATTGATATTTGAATTACATAACCCAAAATTTCAACAATTCAAATATGGTATTGAAATCCCATCAAGCACCCTCAGTCGATATCTTAAATTATAAAAAAAAACAATCATAATTGTATAATTAAGCATCTGTAATTTAAGCCTGACGGTTATTACTTCCTTATTAATCGATTGCATAATATTTTTTATCACGTTTGAACAGTGGCGGCCGGTGACAGGAATATTAGGGAGTGCAAAAAAAGATTCACATATTTATGTAAGAAATCCATCCTCCACATATTGGATTTTGAAAGTACTATTAGACATATACGAAAATATAAGTCTGATATTGGCGATGTCAACTGTTTATCTTCACCAGGGTTTCCCAAAACTTTCTTGCAGATTAATTTCGACGGACCACCTTTTTTCTTTTTTTTTGGTAGGAAATATCAATATGAATTTGCGTACGTCTAAATTTGTTGCAGCCCTAGCAGCATATACAACCATTCCAGGTTGTCGCGGATGATAGTTTGGGAAACCTTGTCTGTCTTTAGTCGTGGTATTTCTCAAAATGAATTGATCCTTTTTAAATTTTAGAAGTAACACTCACTTTCGACGGAAGTCATCGATATTGTATAAATTATTTGTAATAGCTTAACGGTTTAGCTAAATACTACATGTATTTTTTATTCGTGAAGAGTTGAAGTATAGACAGGGCTCCAACAACATCGTAAAAATCTTCTCTGCTGTATAAGACAGTTAGTTCAATTTAAGTTTAAATTCCTCGATGAAATCGTATGTTAAGGTTACCGTATTAATGTCTGCAATTGGAATAATTCTGTATTAAACCGGAAATTTTTCGCATAAGTATTTTTTGGGGAAAGTTATTTGTAGAATTCAATATTGAAGAATATAAAAAATATTAGAGGAAGGTGTATTACGAAACACCAATAAATAAATATTCAATTATATCCACTCGGTATTATACACGATCATAGTTATAATTTTATAAATTGTATTCATCACAAATTGTTATAATGGTAGGTAAATATTATTCTTATTGAAGAGCGTATAGTTAAAGAATCATATTGAAATTAAATGAGCTTACTACGCTTGTTCCACTGCTCTTTTTCATTCTTACAAATGACTATTATAGGCTTGTAAACTCAAACGTCAAATCGCTTTCGGGTACGTTCGGGAATTCCCGCCAGGAGGATCGCTGCTCAAGGGCCCGCAAAAACAGTCCATACAAAATGCAACTAACCCGTAGTTCATACTGGTTCATACGTCACAGATATGTCAAAATACATAGAACATTTCAGACGACTAAGGAGTGCAAAAGAATTTATGCTCCTACCGCGTCATCGACCGACTTTCATGCGTATTCTGAATCGACGCAGAATACGTTTGCTAGTCGTGTTTATTGATCATCGTTTCCTGCAATATTTTCCTATGGGAAACACGAGGAAAATTTAAAATTAGTGAATTGGTATAATTATTATATTTGAATATCGTTTATTAATGGAATATTTTGATGGGACTTATTGGAGTGCATTGCACCCTTTGCTCCTTTACAAGAGCCGTCCCTGCGTTTGAATATATTTATATGTTAAATAATGAACGTCTATAAGATCTTGAACCATTACTAGTGTACCACTGATGTATCTACTAAGCTTACGGCTCGATGGCTACTGGGACCTTTCCTACCCCTCTACGGCTGTACAACTACCCTTCTACGAGTAGATTGCTGTTCTGCTACGCCATCCGTTGTACTGTAGCGCTGATCCGGAACATCCCACATTTCCAGATATCACATGTTTTACTAGGAAATGTGCTCTCTTTACTGATAAAGTATATCTTCAAACCTATATATCATTTTCAATATTTGTTTTACGAGAAGAAAAGACTTTCCAAACACCAATGAGGAAAATCACAAAAATAGTGCATTGATATTGACTTTACCACGACTGAATTCTAGGATCAGACTTGATCGGTGAGTGGAGTTCTTAAAGGTAGGGTGAAGAAACTGTTTTCTAATGATTTACTACGGCTGCTAGCGGTTAACAATAGTATGTAGGGCATCCGATCTCAGACCCTCTTTATGATCCCGAGATTTCGCGATACACAACTTTTCAATCCGGGGATTGGTCATTAAGGGTAATTTCATGTTTGAAATTGTATATTTAAAATTAAATTTGTGTCGATCATTGCTTTTGTATTTTTTGGGATTGGGAATAATTTTGTATTTATTGAGAACCAAAGCTTATCTTTGTATTTATGTATTAGGAAGATTTTATTCATGGATATTGAAATTGATATTTTTATGAAATAATGCAAAATAAATAGTTTAAATTGGCAACTAATTATTTGGTCAATATCTAATTCAATTAACGGTCAGTAAATATTAAAGAAACGGTCAGTAACAAATGCGTAAAACGGTCAGTAAAAAAAAATGGTAAGTAAATATTATATTAAAGGAAGGTTAGGTTAATTAAGTAAAAAAGATAAAATAATAAATCCGATTTTGGTTATATACTTGCGAATTTCATTAAACCAATTAAGCTGTTTTAAAATTTAAGTTCAGAAATGTTTATTTTATTTATGATTTCAATAAACATGCACCAATTGCCAAGTAAATAAAGTTTTGGTTAGGTTTAATTTAATAGCTGACCATTTTATATAAATTACTGACCTTTTTGATTAATTACTGACCCAATAAATACGGACCTAATATATTATTGTCAAAATTCTCTGTTCCTTTCTACGGCAGTTACAAAATATGAAAAGGAGGGGGGCCACAACGTATATATGTATCAATTATGTAGGTATAATAAAAATACATAGACAAACAATCCGAGGTACACGTTATAGTTAATCAGGAATATTTCATTTGCAATAATAATTATTTTTTAACATTTACAGTGAACTTTGGGATTACGGAATTACGTTGACTAATTGACCGGGATTCTGGAATTTGAAACCCTAGTTTGTATCTCAATATATTGTTATAAAAGTTCAAAAGCTAAAACGTTAGTTGAAATGTTTCCTCTATTTTATAAAATAGCAAAATAATTACTTCAAATTATGTTTAATCTCTTTAAACACAAAGTCAGTAAATTAAATATAAACCACAATGTATATACGTCATTACATTTTCAACCAAAAAATCTTATTAGTTTTAATTCATAGACCCTTCGTTACACATTAAAACCAGCTATAAAGATTTTTGTTTATCAAATAGGTCAAAAAGTTCAAAAAATAAAAGGCCAAGTTATAAATTAGTTTATTACAGCACTGAAAACTTAATAAATTTCTTGAAGTGTTTATAAATTACGGTAATAAAAGTCAACCTATTTACGAGTAATTAACTTAAGTTATATAGACCTAGCTATTGTATTATATTTAAGAACAATGGGCTGTTTTACCATAAAAATCATTGTTGTTTTTAAGTAACAATAAAAATAATTATATTCATTAACGTTTGTGCTATATCATCTTTGTAAAACTAGTGAAAATACTATTTTCATAGGAATTAAACTACCACATCATAAACCATGGCAAGTTCCTAACCACGTCTTTATTTTTTATTGTACCTCAAAATAAAGTTTAAAAATAATGCCTGTTAACAAATTGTATTTATGCTCCACTTTGGGGTGTAAATAGAGAACAAGATATTATTTATTTTTATTATAATGCCACCATTTATATGCCTAAAAGATTACAGAGAATAAACATCTTGTAAGTGCCTAAAATATGGTTGAATGGTAAATATCATTTATTCGATTCGGGTCCACGGTGCAGTAGTCAACGTTGTCGACTACGATTATAGATGTTTCAGGTTCAAGTCCTCGTACGAAAATGTTGGTAAATTGATTTTTTAATTGATTTCTGTTTATAGGCATGGATGTTTGTGATGTCTAGAATTCTCTCCTGTCCATCCAATCCTAAAAACGGGGCGAAGCAAGATCGACTAGCCGACCACTATATTCTTCTATCCCTACTCTCTTCGAAAAAGAGAGGTTGATCAACCGAGTAACAAGCAGTTCTTTTAGACAATTTCTGTTGAGATACATTCATTAAGAGACCATATTCGTAACATTGGAAGTGGATATGGAAACAAAAAATATCGTTTACCGTCAGGCAGGAGTTTTTGAGACAGACAGAGAGATTGATACTTCTATTTTCTGCTTAATAGTAATAACATCGTCACCCCAAAAGTAAAAGGGCATTTGTGACATTTTGACAGTTTTACGTTCGTATATGTTTCTCTACGTTATTAGTAAAATGACATTTGCGCAACAAAACCTATGAAATCACAATTGAAAAAATAAAAAAAAACGTAACAGATGTATTTGCAATTAATAATCTTCAACTCATTTATGACAAAATGCATTTCATTCTTTAAGTAATAAGTCACATAACTCATAATCCAATTTTCATTTCAATATTATAAGGAATAACAACCTTACGATTTTTCGTCACTACAAAAACGCTTAAAAGCGTTTTTTCTCAAACTTAATTTTGCGCACATGTCGTTCTGATTTTGGGGCGACGATATAATATTATATTATAAATTTGATGACATAGAATTTTTTTTAATCTTTAGTTTGATTGCAATATCACAGTTTTTTTAAGTAGCATTTTATCGATCAATTTAGTTTTAACGCTGAAATAATATGTATTACAGTTAAAAAAATTGAAGAATTAAAAATGTTTAAAATGGAATTGTTTTCAGAATTTCTCGTAATTAAATTTTACACGCTTTTATTGAATCATCGATAAAAAAAATGATTTTTGAACAAAAAAACTACTGTAAATATTAAACTCTAACAATGCTAGAAAAATAGAAAACACTTCATTACTGAAAAGGAGGTATTGTATTAATTCTTTGAGATTGTTTTTAAAATAAGCATACATAAAACGTTTTACAAACGAATTCAAACATATTTTTTCGATGTTGTTCCCCTTGAAAGCTTGAAGGTCGAAAAATAAACACAGTAAAACTCACGAGGTTTCCCATTTTTTGATAGTTTTTTTAGTTCATACGTGAGAATAAAAAAGTTTACATATTTACGTTTAAAAAACATATTTTTTAATTTGAAATAAAAGGCACTTGTATACGTAAGCTGAAATTATTATTTACCACTTTAGTAAATTATTTTCTACACTATCATCGGTAACTTATATAATATTTTCTATTGAAGGTTTAGAATCGGGAATATGGCCGCGATCGATCACAAATGGCTCCAAGATTGAACTATTTGCAGACCTTTTTATATTTATAATAAACCGTTTTCTCTCTTACAGTATGTTTAAGATTTTTTTTAAGTATGATCGCTCTCAATGTCAAGCATATGGCATCATAATTAAGTTATCATAACGGATTTTTCTACGAGAACTACTAATTACTCAGTTCCTCAATTTCTTATGTCGAACAGAGTAGGGATAAAAGGATAGGGGTAGGACAAAATTAGTGGTTAGCTCATGCTGTAAAAAGTATAGTTGCGCTGGATAAAAAATGACAGTTGCCATATTTGCATTTATTGACGTCATTGTACAACAGTGTTTATTTAGGTGACAATAAAAATTTGGTTCCTCAAAGTGACGTCACATGTTTTACAAAAACAACGATCCAGCTCACTTATACTCCTTGCTACGCCCCGTTTTTAGGATTAAATAGGTGGGAGGGAATTCTAGCCATCACAAACATCCATGCCTACGACCATAAATCCACAAATCGATTGAAAAATCAATTTACGAAACTGTCCGTTTCAGATTTGAATTGTTGAGATTTTCTACATGTTCATGTAGTTCATAACGATCCGGGTTTCGCCTTTCGGCATCTTCGTGCTTTCGGGCACACAAATGAACTCAAGCTGACAGACAATAAATTGTTTAAATATTAAATAAAATACGACAAATTATTATAACTAAGTCAAGGAGCTACATTGACACCTATATTGATCCCAACACCAACTACAATGACCCTTAATGCTAGTTGGGAAAGGAAATGGACGATTTTAAAATGCAATTCGAAGACTGAGGTAGTTCTAAATTCCATCAAGCACCCTCAGTTGATATCTTAAAATGTCTGTTTCGGGATTTGAGACATTCGAAGCCAAAGCCAATAACGTTGACCTCTGCACAACTGCACAATGTTTTATGTTACAAAAAATCAACATTAATGCTTTGCTGCTACTTCGTTTGCAATAATAATTACATAAATTTCGATAAACCTATGCATCGAAATCCATCGAAAATAATAATCACATAGTTGCTGTCAATATGGCAAGGCTTTTAATTCTAAATTTTGCCATAACGTCTAGCTTCTGATAAACTCTTCTACAAAGCATGACATTCACAGTTATCCACATATCTCAAAGGCGTCAACAAAGTTGGGGTTTCTTTGAATCGAATACACAGACGTAAATAGCACAAAACTTGTCTGAAAGGGTTATAAAGCCAAGACCATCAAAGTGCTAGGCATGAGGTTTTTAGACACATTATTTAATTAATTGGTAAATTAAAAAACAAAAGGGTAAATAAAAAACCACAAAAAATAGTCCAGATAGTTTTCAAATGTCAGTTAAATTTATTAACGAGATAAAGAAAAGCTTATTTAAATAGTGTTCGCTTGTTTAGTTTTGTATATTCTGCCTTTAAGATTTATGTGTGTTGTCTCGGAAATTCACCGAAAAAGGCATTGGATAAGAGATCTTACATGTATTATAATGGATTTTTATTTTAATCCATGTCCGCTCTCAACGTGTAGTATATGGCCTCCTAATGGAGGTATCTCAACAGAATTTTTCTATAAGAACTGCTTGTTACTCAGTTGCTCAACTTTTTTTTTTCAAAGAGAGTAGAGATAGAAGGATATAGCTAGGACAGGAATAGTGGTTGGCTAGTCGGTCTTGCTTCGCCCCGTTTTTAGGATCGGATGGGCAGGAGAGAATTCTAGACATCACAAACATCCATGGCTATAAACATAAATCGATTGAAAAATCAATTTACCAAACTGTTCGTACGAGAAACTGTTGAAGAGAGTAGGGATAGAAGGATAGGGCTAGGACAGGACTAGTGGTTAGTTAATAGCTCTCGTTTTGCCCCGTGAGGATCGAATGGGTGGGAAGGAATTTTTTAGACATCACAAACACTCATACTACGGACAGAAATCCATAAATCGATTGAAAGATCAATTTATGAAAACCGTCCGCACCGGGATTTGAACCCGAGACGTCCGCAACCGTAGCCAGCGACGCTACCAACTGCGCCACAGACGCCGACAAGTATGGACTAACACCAATTAAAATTGAACTAATCTTGCAATATTTCTGATTTCCGTCGTCGAATGAAAACGATTTCTGGCTTAAGTTTCAATACCGGTTCGCGATCAAGAGTTCAAACGGTGCAACATATTTGAAGGATGAAGATGATGCAAATAATTTTTCTTTTTCGTCCATTTCCGCTCTCAATATGGTGCATATGGCCTCCTAATGGAAGTATTTCAACACAAGTTTTTCTATTAAAACTGTTTGTTACTCAGTTGCTCGACCTCACTCAGCCCCCTGCCATGGAGGGAATTCTAGACATAACAAACATCCACGCCTTCGAACAAAAATCCATTATTCGATTGAAAAATCAATTAATGAAACTCATTTGAAGTGGGAATCGGACCTGTGAGATACATAACCGAAGACAACAACGTTGATCACCGCACCACGGAACCGACAAGAATAATTACAAATGATTCAAACCTTGACATCAGCGTATACTTCGTGTTTCGCATATCTTATCGATTTCCTTGATTCCAATGATTAATTTTTTGACAATTCACGATCTGCAATTAAATTTCCCATATAATGGCATTGTTTTTACCAGCTTTACATATTTTTTGAAGCAGAAAATGACTAGGATGTTGTAGAGCATATTTACCAAAAATAAACCAAAATTTCATATAATAACTCAGTATATTCAACATTCTATAAACACATCATTACCCGTTTCACTTAGCGACAAAGCATTACCAAGTGATGAAAACATTCAACAAGAATATTTGCAAACAGATGTATAAATTTTTTATCGTAATGCTACCTTTCCAATCTTGAATAAATATTCTCGCTGCCGAAAAATATTTTATTAGATTCTCAAATAATTCACTGTCATTTTATCGTATCTGTATATATTTGAAAATCGCTTTTTGAACATATTTTATGTCAACATATTGTTGTTGAAAACTTTTTTTGTCAACTGAATTCCTTCGCATACTGTAGAAAGATGCGTACAATATTTCAAATTTCAAATTCAATTTGAAAAATCCACTCAAACTCGGATGAAACAATTTGTTTTTCAAGAATCCCTCCCACTCATCGATTGTCTCGCTGGAAAACATAATACAGCGCGACACACGGGCATTCTTTATAAAAAGGCTATGTTCTATGAGGTAACATTAAACTAAAATGGCGTGAAAATGAGGCAATTTATGTCTTCTGTGCTGGTGTTTCGTGTACATCAATCTTATTTCGCGTGACATTTTGTAAGGCGGTGAAGAGTGTCAGAGGACTTACTATAATTACCGATAGGATCGTTTTCACAATATTTGTCAAGACCAATTAGTTTCCTAAAGAAGCATCTAATCTAAATATAAATAAACCTGTAATAGAACACTGTTTTTGAGATTGACAAAGCGTATTTACAGAGGTAAATCACCCGAGTAAAAATACATTGTCGAGCTATATTTGAGCTAAATTAGCCATAAGCACAAATATCTAAATACATAACAAGCCCTTAATATTATGTCATTTAGGCATTGGAACTATTTTGGTGCTAGTAAATGTTGAATGCTGGAAGATGAAAGCTGAAAACATCACCGTAATCTTTACTTCATGTAACCATCTACAAAATAATATTATCCATCAATTAAGATTAATGTCAAAAGTTGAAAATATCACCGTGGAGAGTACCTCATTTAACACCCACAAAATATAGCTCATGAATTAGTAATATTGTTAAGAGTTTAATGCTTATATTTTAGAGTTTAAAATAGCACAATTGACCTAGAAACGGTAGCCAGAATGACATATGCAAACTTTACGTCGCTACTGTACACCGTTTGGGAGGAGTTGTTATGACACATAGGTAGACGTACAGATGTATACATGTATTTTCTGCTATATTGTAGAGATAATATATTGGGATCAAGAGTGGTCAGTATTGAATTGGCTCGTACAGTCTTCAAGACTTTTCTATTCAATCATTGTTTTTTCTTTTGTTAAAAATATAAATGGCATTACAGCTTACGCAAATGCATCACGCATTTGAAAATAACATATAATGTAAACATTACATGAAAAAAAACAATGCAAACAATACATGAGAAGCACAGAATAGAAAAAGTAATATTATATACACAAATACAAATACCCACCTCTCTAGGCAATTCACTGCATTGAACAGTTGAACAGTTCTTGCAACTGGCGTCTTATACCACCCGACTGACGCAGTCGTAATTTCTTTCTCAGGAGACCATATCTTTCATGCAACAAAAACAATGTTAAAAACTTTTTGAGGTTCAGAATTTGTCATGCGAAGTAACTTTTATATACTCGCTTGCAATCAACCAGTGATTCCCAAAGTGATCCCCACGGACTCCCAGGAATGCGTGTGACCACTGAGATGGACTGTGAAAAATTAAAAATTATTTGGGCGTGCGCGGACAATGTTGGGGGGTCCGCAAGAGGTTTAATATAAAAAATATTTGTGATACATTTTCATTATTATGAAAGTTAGAATAAATAGCAATAAATAAATTAGTAGCGATTTGTTGGGTGTTGGACCCTTTTGCAAGCATACCCACAAACTTATTTTTGTCTTTGTTAATATGGGAGCAATTGGTTGAATAATCTACAAGTGAGGAGCGGAAACCAATATCTGAACAAGAAAAATACCACAAATCTTGATTACAAAAATAGATACCAATTTATGGGCTCAGAGGCTGTTGTTGCTTTCCCGTCTTCCTATTGAGTAGCACGTGGATTAAGTGCAGTTATGAATTTCGTCATACTAAATATCAAAATATTATATTTTTACATCACCATTTACTATTCGAGACATCAAATTTAAATTTATATTTTTTTTATTATGCAGTTACGTGGACTTATTTTACTTAGGAGTTCATAGTCAGGTTTTTTCGCTGAGAAAGGGTCCATGGGCATAATAATTCTGGGAACCACTGCAATAAGCTGTTTGAAATTCACTCCTCAAGTCAATATTTTAAACCACTTGTCGGAAAAAATACTGTCACAGATGTATTATAAATCTTTACGCAACTCGAGCAATATTCTTTTTGCGTCCTTTTTTGTTCCTGCCAATAGCAAAGGATTGGAAAAATCGTTCACTTATGTAAATAAAATGGAAGGAAATCTTATTTTCCAAGGAAAATTTACATTGCTCATTCCATCCGGGCTGGAGTAGCAAAATACAATTTTTCACTGATTTAATTTTTACCATTTTCACTCAAAGGCCATTGCCTTTTTATATTGTTTTACTTCACCCCAAATAAATATTACTCTCCGCATTTCTTTTATCTTTAAAGAGTTTATTCTATACTAAATATGTATGCACAACCAATTTTTTTTTTACGCGATACATTGGTTCCATAACGTGACACGTAAAGAAAATACCATACTTTTGTATTAATTGATATATTGTTTCGAAAGAAAATTACTTAAAAAGTAGCGAGAATGAGAAGAAAACTAAAACTGGTTCTTTAAATTCGTGTAAAAAGTATTTAATTTCTTTAAAATGAATCAAAAAAAGGTATGATTTTTTTTGTTGAAAATATGTGTAGACTGCGGTCTGATCGTGTCTTTTATTTGCTCTTCCAATAATAATTGCTCAAGTTACGTCATCTGGTTATAATAGGTCGCTAGCGACAAGTGTTTTGGAGAAGTGAATATATAAATTAGTGTAGAGTGATTAAATTGTTCACAGTTTTTGATTTTTTAATAAATTTACAAAGAATTAATAATTCTCTCTCTGTATTAGATGAGATATTGCGTTCGTTTTAATATAAACATAATAATTAAATCAGATAAAATTACGTTAACTTGCATATTGGAGTCACTCACTGCCTTCACTGTGGGTGATGGAATTCATTCGTTTGCCATTTTTTCGTTTTTTATCGGACTTCAACAAGTTTCAACAATTTCTCCAAATTTTAATTTTGCTCTCACTCGTTTCATAAAACGATTTTTTTTTAGATTCTTAATCTTAGTCGATTATTATTACATTGGACTATTTTTGTTCCTCCGATGGTAATTTATTTATAATAATGAGTATTTCATGTATAAAAAGAAACGGTGATACCCAAAAAAATGCGTAAAAGGGGACTGGGTGTACTGCTATTTATATTTAAAGTGAAATTTAAATTTTGATTCATTCGTCGACCACTATGGGTCAGTGTTAACGATCTATTCGTTCTGTTCCGGCCCAGTATTAAAATAACCAAATGAACATTTGCATATATCGGCTTTTTTTCAATTATTACTGTTTGTTTTTTCGTACAAAAGGACAAGTGACTGTGATATTTACAACCCTTTCTACTTTACTTATTATTTGGCGTATAAAATGAACAAGTTAGTCAATTAATCAAACGGGTTTGGCTTGTTGAAATTTACATGTGTAATAAGTTTGAAAATCTAATACTAAAAACATCTTAAATTGTCAGTCAATTTCTCTTGCAACTGGACTTATATCTTAAAAATCAGCCACTATGAAGCTAAATACAAAAGAATTTTAAAAATAGACAAAAAAGATTACCAAACTAGTAGCCAATATAACGACTTTTAATTGTAGACTATTTAATTTCGTTTATTTATAATTTATTTGATAAACCTTGTAATTATAATCACTCATTTTCATATAAATAGCTTCGTTAAGATATATGTACATTTCATCAGTTGACAATGCCATCGATCAGCGTAACCGGTCCTGATCATTATAAAAATGTGTATTTAGTACAAAACAAATTGTGTTTTATTTTTAAAATGCAATACCTTTCCAACAAGAATTGACAACTTACACCTTAGAAGAGAATATATCGTCTATTTAAACAATATCTCGTCGTACTATAATTGGTTTGAATCAAGTCGTTTTTACCTCTTCAAATGTTGAAATGTTGTATCATGTTATAAATATTCGCAAAATCGATAATCCGATCCAATTAATTCAGTTAATATCAATATAATCTTATGTACGGAATAGAGCATTTCAACATTAAAACTAGATTTTCTTTGAACAGGTAAAATGACTTCATTCAAACCATTTCTAGTATGACGATTTGTCTGAACTCGCTCATGTCCATGCATAATATGCTGACTTTAGAAACCGTTTATTTAATGCGTCCCTTAATATTATCACCAAATATTATGTTTATATTCTTTAAAATTGAAACAAAATAATACAATTACAAAAAAAAACAGTTAATGATCAGGAAATAAAATATTTCTCATTCTTTCCATGCCATAAGGCAAAAAATGTGGACGTTCAAACTATGAAACTTTATAAATGTTTTAAGTTTAGTAAATCCATGGATGATATTCATAGATCCTCTAGATAATGTGATGTCAACCAAGATTCAATCTTAATTGGCTTGTTTATTTTTCGGAAATTTAATCATAGACTTACACGTCCGAAATTTGACCTGCAAACTTCGAAACGGTGTCGGCATAAGTTTTCAAGTAGACCAAACTAAGCTCAAATTAATCGTCTACAAGAAACTTGTCCTATGAGGCGATAACTCTATAAAGCCTGGAGTGATGCTTTGTCATTGACAGTAACTTGCTTACATAGCAAACTGCTTTGTAAGTACTTAAAGTTTACAGCTGACTAAGAATTTAATATGATTTACGTATTGAGGTAACATTGATTCAGATTGACAGATCAGATATATTATATCAAAGAAAGTTATATTGTAAGCGAGATTGTAATAAGATACGCATAATTAATTATTATAATGACACTACACATAGATGGCCAACGCGTGACCCGCGGGGGGTAATTTATGGCTCGGTCATCTTACTAATTCAAAGTAGTCAAATATTTACTGAACGTCTTTTGCCATTACAAGAATGATGTATTTTTGTTTGTTCTGCATAATTATAAAAAACAATTGCTTAGATTGTGGCCTGGCAAGAAATCTCACTGCCAAAATCGTGCACGGCTGCTGAAAAGGTGTTAACTGTCAATTCATGGTGGAAAATTAATGATTTATGTAGGACAGTAAGTTTAGCCATACACGCTTCATTAATAACTTTTTAGGTGTTAACTGTCAATTCTTGGTGGAAAGGTATTATATTTTAAAAATAAAACGCATCTTTTTTTGCACTACTTTCACGAGCATTATCAATTAAGTCAACCGTATTTAATGAAGCGTGTACCACTAAACTTACTGTCCTACATAAATCATTGATGTAAACCAGTCTGTAGTATCCTTCTATCCCTACTCTCTTCGAAAAAGAGAGGTTGAGCAACTGAGTAGCAGGCAGTTGTAGAAAAAGTTTTGTTGACATACCTCCATTAGGAGTCCATATGCTCCACATTGTGAGCGGACATTGTAAAAAGAAAATGATATTACATATCTCGAAGAGTTATTATGGAAGGAAACTTGACCAATAAACTAAATATTCACATCCTAATATCAATTAGGTTCAAATCTATTATCTTTGAAGTTTTGTATTCACAAGAAAGAATCTGTTTACATCCTAATGTTACTCATATTTTTGTTTAAAAATCCCAAAATTGATATCAGACTTTTTATCTTATCACGAAATTGATAACGTAGATCTTTAATATTTTATTTCCCCAACGAAACATCTAAAATCCTTTCATTCGATGAAGAAAATATTTCTTTTGACACGTTTTAAATTTGACACGCTAAATCTGCAGCTGATAACTTTTTCAAGCGGCACGTATGACAAATTGACTTTGAATCGACTATCATAATTAGAAATTCGTTTTTTGCAAAAAACTCACGTCAAAGCTTAATTTGATCAAAGCGATATTTGAACGTTAATTGAACGGATGAGCTTTAAAATGCAGCAGATGTTTATTTTTGATTGAAGCTTTTGGCTTAATAACAAAACATTGCGGCTTATAGAGCACCTGGAAAAACCACAGACTACTTCTCAGCTTAACTTTGTATTTTAATATACAATAAATATTCTAACAATATGAATACACAAGATACTTAACTTAAGTGAGTTAGTAAGTAATGTTTTCTCTTTTCTTAATTTTTTTTAAGCTATACCAACAGTGCATGGTTAATTCATCCCTTGCAGCTTTGTCTCATACCAACAACATGAAGAGTTAATTCGTTTATTTTTTTGATCTCCATTTCTTTTTGGAAAACGATCGTGAATCAGCTGTTGCCTACAAAGAACTTCAGTCCTGCTTGCCTCGTCTTCCGACCAGTAATTTTTTGACGTCCTGGAGCTGAAGGATACTGTCATGGGAGGAATCAAAGCAATTGGCAGGTTATAAGAAAGCATAGAGGCATCGCGTGGTGGTCGTATGCTCCAGATATGGAGCGAATATAGTCAAATACAAAAGAAATACCTTCATTTTGTTTCATAATTTGAAATACGTGTTTTGATTTCTCGAGGAGCTCATAAATATATTAGGGAGCGTACCACGCAGCGCTCTGTTACTTTAACGGTCATGGAGAGACAATTGAACTGGCTGGGTCACTCGCTACGGATGCCACCTGAGAAGATCAATCTTACTTGCCTCTTCTTCCAACCGTTGGGATCCCGGTATCCTAGAGTAGTGCTTCACAACCTTCTCTCACCCACGGCACACCTAAGCGCTCATAAATATTTCGCGGCACAGTACAAGCCAAAATATGTAAATTTCATAAACAAAACTTACAATTTATTATTTTTTTTTTATTTGATGAATTCGAAATAGGGGTTTACATATTTTTTAATAAAAGACTGCCAAGCTCTTTAACTTTTTCAAAGTGCTGGGACACTTAGCAAACGATTATCTTATTTTTGAAAATTGTAGCTAAAAAAATGAACGATGATTATTTAAGCTAAGTTGAACGTATAAAAGTACTGCCTAAAAGTATTGTTTGTCCAAATCCAAAATAATCTTTATGTTTTCAATGATAGTCTCGTGGTCACATTCTGTGCGAAACAATAAAAAATGCCTATTTAAGACTCTAGGTTTGACAATATTTTGATACATTCCTTCATTGTTTGTTATCTCCACTTGGAAATTTTTCGCCATTTTATGCAGCAATGTGTAATTTTTGCGGTAGGATTTTTTTCGTTTTACAAACGAGACAACCTCCAATATATTCCCCATAATTCGAATTGTACTATCCGTTAAATACGAAAATAATACAATATTTGTTTCAATGAGAATAATTTAAACGGAGATCTTAGCAACCGAGTGACTTTAATTTTTTCTTACATCAAAAATATCAGAAGAAATACCTACGTTTTTTTCATACTTTTAAATAAGAAAAAATTAATATATCATACCTTTATGTACATATAATAATATCATGATATTGTATAAAAAAGCACACATATATAAATTTCTAATAATTTGAATCCAACAGCATTTTTGTATTCAAATTCTTTTTCGGTGTTATTTTTTCAATACGTGATCTGGCTCCAAAGTTGGCGGTGTTATTTTGAAGTTTTCATTTTGTTTCCGAAAAAATCCATTCCTTTGTTTCGAACAAAAGCCGCACATTCCAAATTTATAATCCTTTTCATTCAATTATTCGTTGGCTCACAAATTAATTTCTTTTTACTTTTTCTCCGTTGTATTTGTGCTACGTGCTTCCAAAGATATTCATATTATTGTGTTACGAACTGTATTATGGTGCGTAGTTTGAAATGACGAACTAAAATATTGAAGTTTAGATACCGTAAATTCTCGGTACGAGCTAAATAGTATGATTCTTCAAAGGATTGCTTTCAAAGTATTTAAAATTCTCTTATCTGTATTTATAACAATTTTAATTCACTTTTACGAAAGTTCGTAACTGCGGAGAGTTTTTTATGAATATAGGATACATAATAAATATCACAGACTCCACTGTTTTTATTTTGTAGACTTTTTCTGTACGAATTTAAGTGGTTATTTAAAAGTAAATATGATTAAGAATTAATATGGTAAAATATCAAAGTATTTAGTTCTACAAAATGTTGTGGAGCTATATACGTTTACTTAATTAAATCAACTGATTAGTTCGGTACTATTTACTGTTTATTTTTTGATTGAGACTACTATTTTCAAAACCCGGCACATTTCAATATTGTTATAAAATGAATCTTCAAAATCTTTTTGTAGATGAAAATACATTGAAAAAGTATTTCATAAAAGCAGCCAAAAACTTGACCCAATTATAATATATGCAAAATTTCATTCCAAAACAGTCAAACGTATTGATTGAATTGACATTTAGTTGGTAGAACTCCATTATAATAAGATAAAATAACAAAGTATTTAGTTCTACAAATGTTTTTATCAGATAGTTGATAGCTATTTCGGCTTTATGCTATCGTCAGAACTAAAGATAGTTCTGACGATTGCGGAAAACCGAAATAGCCATCAACTGCCTGATAAAAACACTTGTAGAACTAAATACTTTGTTATTTTATCCTATTATCAGTCAAACGTAGCTTATTCCACAATTACTCAGATTCAAGAGTTCACGTGGTTAATGTTAATACCGGCTATGTTTTTGGCCAATTGATGTACCTTCAAAAAATATGAAAATGAATTAATGATTGGATCTCATTTTAAAGACGACATAGCAAGTATTGGCCAAATGATGTCAATTGGAAAAATAAATTGACCACTTTTTGGAACGGAAACGTCACTTCACATTTGTTTTAGGTTTAAGAACTCTGACCAGACCATTTGATGTAAGCCACCATTATATCGACACTCACTACGTATGATCTCGTATTTGCAAACGTGAGAATTTACAGTAGTGCCTTTCAAAGATTCATAGCGCAACTCACCATATGATACTTTCGATAAAAACTGTTTTTACTCAATCCTGAATAACTTCAATTTTGAGGGTTACATCAATTAGCCAAAACACCGTCGATATATCATTCAGTTTCATACTTACAATGCCGGATCAATCCAAAATGACTCAGAGAGAGAGAAATAACTTGAAACGAGATGTGATTGTTCACCCCCTCCATCGATATATTTTAATGAACATATTCTTAGACCGAAAATGTGTTAAAAGAAGTAATGCCCAAAAGCCCCACAAAGAGCTTATAAACACATCTAAAGAAGCAATATGAACTCATGAAATATACTCAATAAATGTATGAAATCGTAATTTACCAACAAATATAATGATACCTCAGTTCCATAGTGTAAAAATTCAAAAATCAAAGTTCTTAGATTATGAGGAAATAAGATTTTGGGCAGGCTTAATCTTTTATTTTACCTACATCTAAAATATGTTAATATTTATGATGTTATAAACTTATTGTTTTTTTTTCAGAAGTTTTCACATGATTTTCGTAGTTGTAACAGTTTGAATCCAAAGTACTACAACGACTGTCAATCTAAAATAACCTCAGATTATCAACTGTTACATTTTGGTACAGGCAGATATCGGTATTCTAAGCATTTCCTTATACTTAACTCTAAACTGATTTTTTTCATTCGTTAGTCTATGAAACTTAGGTATCCATAAGATCACAATTACAGGTACGATTTTCCCACATTCCCCACCCTCGATGGGTTTCCAAATGTGATATTCTCGAAGAACCTATCCAACCCATCGATATTAGTAACGTATCAACCAATACGTCAAATAATAAGGATTATATTAATATCATACCATAATAAGACGAGGTATCGAATCATATCGCAACATTTTCAAAATTTATATTTAGTACCGGATGTAAACTAAACATATCCACTATAAATAATTGCTCCAAGATTAATTTGCCGTTTAACTATCAAAGTTTATCAAAGTCAATGATTTTATCACGAGGATATCTAATTTAAATAGTTTTAGAGCGCTGCAAACCAAATTTAATGACGTAGTCAAAATTTACAAGGTTTTGGTGGCTTTGCGTATTTTCAAAGTCAAAGTTAGTTGATATTACCCTCCTGGGAATAAATTCACAACTTGTTTACGGTGTTGATGAACGAATAACAACGTTTACAATAAAGCTACTATGTAATACTAACGGAAAAACTTGGAATTTTAAAAATAAGGTTATAACATAATAAAAATTGACATGCTTACGAATTACTGTAGTGAGAGAACGGTAATTAATAACAAATACTGTTTATTTGTAAAATTGATTATTATTTTAAATCAAGGGTATGAAGACGTGTGTAAAAGTTTTGAGATCGCATTTATAGCATTATTTTTCTTTCAAAGTACTCACTATCTCAAGTACAATTGTTTGTGATTTAAAAAGATCTTTCGTACATTGTGAAGAGTAATCTTTCTGGCTTATGTAATGAGATTTGGTATTGATGAGTTATAGTCGTATCACGCTTCCTGTCGGAATAAAAATACAATATTACTCAATACCTTTTAAGGTTAAATAATGATCAGGACATAATATTTTAAATATGTGATTTTCTCTTCCAAATACAAATAATTAGTTTCGTAACTATAAGTGTTAAGGTATGAGAAGACCCGAATCGAAGAGAGGCGGGTGGCTGGTTATCGACGTCCTGGAAGAGCTGGGATCTCACCATTTCGAATCCGGTTCAACACTTATTTATTTTTAATCGAAGATACAGTGGTTTACAATTCACATATATAATCTTAATACCTAAAAATGAATCTACATTTATATTTACTTAACAACTGGATTTACTTTAAGTTATAATGCAAACAACACGACAAACGATTTTTAATTACGTCCAATTCAAAACAAACAAAAACAATTCACAACGTCACGGTGCCTGCCACGGCCGGCAGCTAGCCCGGCTCGAAAGCTGGCAAATTACTACTCACACATAAAAATCAAAAGGACTACCGCATCGTCGGAACCACCCCTTTCCGTCAAAAATGGTCTCGTCTTGCTAACGTATCCGCAGGCGATGGCCGGGCCCTTCGCGACAGAGTTGGGTCGAATTTTCCGAACCATTGTCATTACCGCTGTGCGATTTCAGTTATGGACCCTAATAAAACTTAAACTTAACAAAAAAACCAAGGTGTGTCAGGTAATTGGTACTATCATTGTAATATAATAATTATATAGGCTGATTTCGCTCATCACGAGCTTTATCAATTGACTAAGTACTGTTTTATCAAAGCCTATATTATATTCTATGACTTCATGGGTTTTAAGACGTAGACCGTTAAATCGCATAGATTTTGACATTTGAAACAGAAACCCATCAAAAGTTTATTTAAAGTGTTCTATCAGTATAACCTCAATATTACACTGAATAATAAATATAACATTGTTTCGTCCGTAGTAAATATTAAACGAAAATTCATTTTTCCCCTATTGTAGTAACTTTATAACTTTTATATGACTTTATTGGCTGTAATAAACATTAACCTGTATTTCGACACGAGTATTGTGAAAAAAACGCCTTACGCCATATAAAACGATTTACGTTTCCTTTCAAATTAAAAGTTTTACTTGGAAAACAACGTAACACAACTAAAAACATTGACCTTTTATTCTACGCAACAACTTAACAACAAAAAAACCGCCTTTTATCAAGTTGTAATTGTGGCGAGCAGACAAAAAAACAATTTCTCAGTCGAGCTTAGTTTAGTGCCCCCCGCATTTGTTTCCTGGCTTTCATCTTGTCGTGCCCCTCCTCCAACGGCTTCTTTTTCCTCTTTCTCTTGTCTTACTTACCAGTTACTGCTCGCCGCTGGTATTATATGCCCTCGGGTATTGGACGGGTCGATATAGGCCAAAAGTTAAATAGTACGGTCCTGCACGCTCTTATACGAAAGAGCAAAAGTTGACTTGAAAAATGTTAGGCAATTATTTTGTCAGACCGTTTTGATGACAAAAGCTGTAATCCTATCACTCAACTTATCGTACCAGCACTAAGCTAGCAGAAGTTTCGATTTCAAGAAACCAGGGGAATGATTTCCGTAATATAGATTAGTATAGTGTTGTGTTTGTATTGGTGACATACGTTTTGATTCTTTGAGAAATATCTTCAGATCAAATATATCGAAAAAATCTATGATAAAAGTATTATTTTTATATTTACATATATTAGGGCATCTAATCCCGGACCCCTTTTCTGATCTCAGGATTTCGGGATTGACTTTTTGAAAAAAGCCAGGTTTTCATGTTTGAAATTGTCAAACAAAAATGTTTTGTAGGTAATATGTACCACGATAAACCGTGTAAATGAAGCCACGGAAAAAATATAAAAATGCCCATACACAATAATAATAAAACCCACTAAAAAGAGATTTTCAGTTCGTACAAAATAGGAGGATAGGTAGGTGTGTTTCTAAAAACGCATAAAAGAACATAATATCTAGGTATACGATGATTTTATTTATTTGCTATCAAAATATAAAATAATACAACATCATAATAATTATGAACACGTGCAATCATATAAAATATGTTTGTAAAATATCTAGGTACCTAGGTATCTTCATAATTATAGAAAAAGTATTGCCATGCAGATTATTCGTGTTTAATTGAGCGTTTATTCTCTTTCGTGATTGACGACATGTTGCAGTTAAATTACAAAAGCTTCACACGTGCGCATTTAAAAATAGAAAAATGGTCAACTGTTTTTGTATATAATGGTGCAAAAAAACAATAAATTGTCTATCCCTGTCTACAGCAGGCACGAAATATGAGCTAAAGGGAGAGCACTATACATTTATTATTATAATATAATAAATGAATCGAAAATAGTTAGGTACTCGGCCGTCGAAAACGTTCGTATAGTTCATAGGATAATAGTTTGCATTTTATATTTTATAGTTCATCGGATAATTTACATTTTAATATAAATTATTTTTGAATATTTTATAGCGAATTCCGGTATTGGTGTTGACTGAATTCCGGGATTACGAGCTTGACTAATTGCTCGGGATCCCAGATCCCGGGATTGGGAACCCTAAATATATCATATCTATTGAATTTCCAAAAAAGTTAACGAGTAATTTCAATTAAGATAAAGCGAGAACATTTATTTGTTGTTTCTTCGCATTGTTTTATAAACAAATCCATTGCAACTATTCTATATAAATGCAATGTTACTTAACATATTATGTGAAGGGAATTTTATATTACGTACAGCACGTCAAAAAACATATATATGAACGATGAAATTGCTGCAATAAATTTAATTTAATTAAATATGAAACTATTTTGATGATTGTAGATACTTTACGTAATTGTTCTGTTTGTAAATGACTGTTTGATTCTTAATGAAACAATTCCAAGCCGAAAAAATATATAAGTACATATAAACATTATAATCGAAGCAATAATAGGAACAAATAGAATTTTAAACACACAATTTAAAAAATGACCCATCCCTTGATCATGAAAAAAGGATCCGGGAGCTGGATGCCTACCTGTATCTCATTATTCTTGTGAAATACATGTAAAATCCATCAATTATTTTTTAAAACCGTATCTGCTCTCAATGTTTAACATATGGGCCTCCTTGTAGAGATATCTTAATGGAAGTTTTCCTACGAGAACTGCTTTTAACTCACTTACTCAACCCCTCGTTTTTGAGAGTAGGGAAAGAAGTACATGGCTATGACAGGACAAGCGGTTTGATGGATCACAAACTATGCCTTTAAACAGAAATGTATAAATCAATTTCTGAAACTGGAACTCGAGCCCGTGAACTCCTTAACTTAAATCAACGACGGAGACCACTGCACCACGAACCCAGTAATTATTCTGATATATCAAAAATGCATCTTAAAAACCATCTACAACAGAACTTTTTCTAGATCCTTTATGCCTTTTTAAAAGAGATATTTTAGCTGTACCGGCTAACCGTATAGCTGGTACAATGCAATGGATAAAATGAAACTCTCATTCGGTACAAAAGTTCAAATGAGCTAATTGAAAGGTAAGCACGTTTATTTGAGTAGATTCTTCGAAATTGTAATTGAACCGGTTATTCGGTAAAGACTACATTTATATTTAAAATCAAACATCGGTTTGTTCATATTTAATATTTCATCACAAATTTTTGAATCAAACCGTATTAAATTTTTATCGAATAAAAAAACGGAAATATCACATAAATTCATTTCTTTGTATAATACTAGTTCAAATGTAAACAACAAATTGAAGGGCACTTAAAAATACTGCAGATTTAAATATATCAAATATCTTTCACCATTGACATTTTTTGGTGTCAATATCTAAATACATAGGAAAAATAATATCGAGAATATACTGACAGAATTCATTAAGTTAGTTTTTGACGGTTTTCTATTTTTAATGTCAAAATTTATGCAATTTAACTCTCTACGTACTGTTAAAACGCATGAAGTCACAGAATATAATGGCTTTGAAATAAAATACAGTATTGATTCATTCTGTTATTTTTTTATTATGATAGAAAGTGTGATAATATGACTATCAATACCAAATCTTATCATTTGTATGCTACACAGAGTATTTTTTTATGATGTAGAAATATTTTTTTTTAATCACAAACAATTATACTTGGAAGAGTGAGTACTTTGGAAAAATTAAGGTTTTAAATGCGATTTTCTCATAACATGTTTTTATGACTTAATATCTTCTATCAGTATACCCTCGATATATGCATAAAGTATTTTAAATTATATTATCTATTATTCGATATTTCTTGTATATTGAAATAACATTATATCACTGGTTTTCAATCTCTGTAATGTACTCAACTTCAATTTTGTCAGCAACTGGAAAATGCAAATACTGGACATGAAAGGAATTTGAGATTGCGGAAATGAGGAACTGCCTGCAGTCAATATTCACTTCTAAAAGAATTTTTGTTGGCAAAGTATCTTTACTCTTTTTTTATGCAGGTACTTGAAAATATTTTAATGCAGGACTTGAATATTTGAATAATTTTCCAGACTAATTTCAATCATTTTCAAACTAATTCTTTAATTGAAGCATTTTGTGCACTCAGGTAAACTATCTATCAGATCGCCGTGAGGTTACAGTTAGCAGTTCACCAATTTATGTTTTGATTTTTGGTAACCGGACAAATCAGAACATGACAAAACGGCACATGTTAAATCATAACAGTAATAATACAACACTCATGACGATAAATATAAACAACATTTGAAAAAAATACATTTATTACAGTATCATGTTCTAAAAACACTTTTTTTTTAATTTTTACAATACGTCTTCTCTTAATATATATTTTCTTCTCGAAACATTTAAATATAGTGTGTCGATTATAAGTACTAAATAAGGTTAATTTTGGAAAACTAAACCATCTTAACGCGTCTCATTTACGGAATATAACTATTGATTAAATTAATTATTTATACAACCTGCAGTTATAATTTTATATTAAAAATCACTTTTAATGTGATAATTATTGATGGAAAGACATTATATTTTAAAAATAAAACATAAACTGTTTATACTACTTCTATATGTTTATAATGATCAGTACAGTTTCGCCAACCCTTAGCATTATCAACTGATAATAATAAAATCATGGCAGGGATATTTATATAAAATTGAATGTTAACAATTACAAGGTATATAAAACAGTTGGTTCATATTTTAAGACAAGAATTTACAGGTAATTGAATTACAGGAATAAAAATTGTATGTAAGCGAAATTAAATAATCTACAATTAAATTATCAAGGAGCTCTTAAAGTCACATTAAATATCCATTATCTGAGCAAAATTTAATGAGTTTATAATAATTCGTAAATAATCATTAACCAAAATAGCAAATTTGGAAATTTTCAAAGAAATTAGTGTACAATTTCATAATGTTCGTCAATTGAAAATAAAAAGTTGAGTTGACTTGAATCCGAGACATCCGTAACCGTAGCCAACGCCGTAGACCACTGCACCACAGACATTAGTATGAATTGCAATATGTAATTATGAGTGACGCATATTCGTCTCTTTTGTAAACATATGCAACAATTTTGCATTAATTTTGGCAGAACTTAATATTACGTTTTGATTTAGAACATTATATGAATATATCGATGAGCTTATATACATTAAACATAATATATATTACAATTACGGATTGCAAAACCTGCATAATCCCGGTTTTTTGTTGTTTTTTCAGAACTGAAATTCAGGTATTTCAGTATTGAAAATTCAGTAAAATTGAAATAATTGTAATTATTGTAATTTAAGATATGGATTGAGGGTGCCTGATGGAATTTCAATATAAAATTTAAATCGTTCAAAGTTTGAACATTTCCATAGATTTTGTCACTCGAGTTTCGTCTATTGTCTGTTCAAGTTCAAGCCTGAAAATGCTGAAAGGCAAAACCTGGGTTGTTTGTGACAAAACGTATAGAAATATACAAAATTTTAACGATTCAAATTTGATTGTGATTGATTTTTGATTTAAAATAGTTACAAGAGTGCAACATTTTTATCCCTTGAGTTCACGAGTTGGGCCTATCAAAAGTTATTTATTTATTTAATTTAGTTTTTGGGGCTCAACCATGTTAAACTGTTTATTTTATTGTGAATGCTTCTCGCTCATTTTTATATATATTTAATACCGGTATTTAATATACACAATTGCAATCCCTAATTGGAATATGATTATAATGTTCTAAAATTATATAAATAATTAACGTTCATTAAAGTAGTATTTTTACTGAAATCCTCATCTTAGTGAATTTGTATACTCCAATTATAATAACGAGCTATTTATTTGTACTATGAAAATTAACGTAATACACATTTTATCAAGGGATTTATTTACCGATTATATACTATTCCCATATTTACCAATGAATGCCGTATTTGGCGCCCCCATCTAATGGCTTAATATTATGCTGTAGAAAGCTTACAAGAAAATATACTATTATTTGCACAGCCTACATTAATATATGAATAGAGCCATTCTTGGCGTACAATCTTTCTATTGACACGGTGTCGCCATTACACCCGACAGTATTTGTTAATCACAGCCAAAGATTAAGAGAAGAGAAAGAAGAAGAGAATTGGTGTTATATATTATAACATTTACTAATATCGTAGATCATCTGATATATAAAAGCAAAAGCTGAGTCCAAGTATTGTCAAAATCTAACAAAAAATATATACTCATAAGCTTGGAAAATATCAGACGTGCTGATGATGATGATTATTCATATTTTTAGCTTCAGTCAAAACACGACAGTTCAGTCCTAGTTATCTTTATTGCAGTTGTTTTAATAAACATTAAGAATTTACAATTACACAAAAAAAAGGTTAACACAAATATACGAAATAATTGTGCGCGTAAAATTGGTGCGTAGCAATGGAAAAGATTAACTGAAGTCACTGCATCAGGCAAGAACATATCCGCTTCCGCTCAACAATATCGGCAGTTTTTCTAAAACTCCCATGTAAAAAAGGTATTGTAACAATACATATATAACTAAGCTAAAATAAGTTTAATCATAGTTTTGACGATGGCGTTAAGCCGAAACAGCTATCAACTAACTGATAAAATGTTGCAGAATTGAATACTTTGACATTTTAATCTATCATAATGGAGCTCTACCAAGTTAATGCTAATTCAATCAATAAATTAAGAAAGGCTTTCTATTCCTCATTTCTATTAAGTTGGTCCTGTTTCTAAGGTGTTAACACTCTTGGCAGTTTAGTCTATCCGGCTGAAGCTTACATTTTTTCCAATCCATTCGATTCTTTAAAAAAAATAAGAGTGATTATCTCTGTACTATTATCTTCTTAATTCCATCATCCCTATATTATCTTCTCCAGAAAAGGCAGGCTGAATAAAGAAAATAAATAAAAAAACAGCTTCTGCCGAAATACTGTATTATAGTTTTATATGCTATACATTAGAAGTAGATGTAGTTCAAAATATACTGCACTTAAAAAGAACATAAATAGATTACTATATTGATCATAAATATTAACTTAAAACAGCGGTCGGCAACCCACTACCCATGGGTAATTGAATAAACCCCAACAACATTTTGAGTTAGCCGCAAAGAAAATATAATATTTTTTTATTAAATTATTTATTGAGTATTCCTAAGTAATATGCTGGGCGTCATTACCATAAAATTTTTCATGCTTAAAATATTTGCGTTTGCACTATAATCAGCATTCGGTTCAACATATCCTCTTGAACAAACATTTTCTCAAACGAAATGTGTCCAGAATACTTTGCGATATAGACTAACACCAGAAAATCTTGATTCCCTTGTTCAACTAAAGTCAATTTATATTTACACGTAAATACATGTATATCATATAAAAATAAAAATATTTTTTAAAAAACAGTAAAAATTTGTATTAAACTTTTACCCATTAACCAAATAAATTTGTTACCCAGTCTTTTAAAACTTTGTCGACCACTTGCCTAAACGATACAATCAAAAAAGAATTTTTAAATCAATGTTACATTAAAATTACCATTTCTAAATCTTTGTCGATGTTACTATCTCCATTTACGCCCTCAGCCAACTGCTACAAATAAAAACCTCTTAAAGATATATATATATATATATATACTAAATAGCCTTTACACTTCACTACAACCACATGCCATCCCCTTCACTATTAAGAAGCTTGCGTGTCATATCTCATTTGAAATGCTTCCCTTTGATAAGGGATGGGATAGCGCGGTCGAAGTAAATTGCTGAAAAAAATGCCTTCCGGAAGTAAACTACCCTTGAAAATTAGCCCCAAGTGAAATGTAGAACGCCTACTTATTAAAAGCATGCATGTGTGTAAGTTTCAATATAACGCGTAAGAAAATGAAAATGAGCACTAACCAAAATTCATGAACATTTTAAGAAAAAAATCAATTTGAATGTAGTTATTATGCGGATTTTTTGTTTTTAATTTAACTACATAACTTCAAAATTTTATTTACAATACAACATCAAAATATGTACGAAACAAAACACTTTTCGATTGCGTAGTCAAGCCTCTCATCTTTAGATTCTAAACAAACCAACTATAATAAACAAAACAATTCATTATATTACTAAAAAAAAATAATCACAAATTGTGCAAGAAGTTAAATAAAAATGTCACTAAACAAAAAGGGACATTTTCCCAGTGAAAGAGTCGGTGCATACCTTCTGGTAAAGCTTCATTATACTTTAAAAATATAACACGTTTTTCTGTACTGCTCCCACACGCTTTTTATAATGATCAGGGCTAGTTTCGCTAATCGCAAGCCTTATCAACGCCTTTCCAACAAGAATTGACATCTTAAAAGTGATTAACACTATGTTTTTCCAACCCTCCAAATCAAAAATTACAACGTGTTTTTGTGGTTCTTTGATAATTTTCTTCTGATTGAATAGTTGAATTGCCTATTATGTACTAATTGATTCTCATAAAATAATAAATTTACGAGAATCTGCCAATTTCAAATTAGAGTGGAGGAGAGTTTCAATGAAAATAAATTGAAAAGCACTTAAAACATTATTAGTTAGAATTTTATTGCTAATTGATGTTATTATTGATTTAACAGAAGCTTTCAAACATTTATTATTGAAAACGTTTGTGTATTCCTGTATTATTAAAAAAATCGTCATTATTTTTAAAATAATGAAAAATTACGACTTAAAAAACACATTATACTTATTTATCATATTATCAAAAATTCTGTCGATGTGACATATGTCAGGGGAAGAGAACCATTAATGTTGGAACTCTAAATTCATCAAAACATTCATGAATCAGTAAGACACCATTTACTCTTTTGCATTTTATATTTTTTCATTTTGTAATTCAAATAATTAAATATGAAAAAACATTTATATAAATAAAACGGTCTCTTCTGCAATTACGATTCATACAAAATATTTAACGTAATGAATACCCTCTGACGTATACATACAGCTTTATAATTTTCCACGCAACTTTACTTATCTAGTAATTCTTTAAGGTAAAAGTTCATAAGCCATTTTCAAAAATGAGACGTAAAAGTAATCATGTCATCGAAAAGTTTAAAAAAGTTAGCGCTAAAAAGTCGCATCAGGAGTTTTGCATATATCGAAAAAACGTATGAACATCAAATTTTTCTGAAATATTCAACGCTGTACACCAGATGAGATATATCTACACTTCTGGTATTTTTTCGGTTTAATTATATCGACGGTGTTTTCACCAGTTGTTGAGGAGAGGGATAAAACAATATAATATAATATTTGAAATGCACTTCTGTAAATTCTACGAGATTATAAATACGTGTTCCGATATAACAGTGCCTTACATCAAGTATCTTGTTCAGAATTTTTAAATCTAAAATCAATGTAAAATGATGTTTCCCTTCCATAAAGAGGTCAATTTATTTTTCTAATTTACATGATTTGGCTGTGATCTGCTCTGTCGTCTTTAAAATGAGATCCAATCATTAAATCGTTTTCGTAATTTTTGAGGGTTACGTTAATTGGCCGAAACACAATCGATATAAATTTTGTTTTTTAGACGCTGATATCACATTTTCAATAACGATGATCGAATCATTTTTAACCCTAAAGCCACAAAATTTATAATATGAAATATCTTCTGTAGATAACCGAATATTAAATGTTAATTTTCCGAAAAAAAGATTTCAAGATTTTTATATTGTATCACGGTTAAATTAAAATAGTATAGTTCCAAATATGCTACTGTATGTCTAGCCATTTTAAAATATAAAATAAACATTGCACACGAATCGTTCAAGCGTGATAATGAAGCTTAACTCGCTCACTCAATAGTATTGATTATTAAATAAACAGTTAAAAATACTCAATTGCCGCTCATTCAAAGCATTGATATAATAATTTTATTGCTAACTAAATATTATCCATCTCTATATTTTTATGCTTGCCCACAATCAATAAAAAAATTTGTTCAACCAAACGAAACAGCGCTAAGCAGACCGTTATAACAAGGCTGTTGATGATTAACTTGAATAGATTTTCGGAACTTTTCTGACCATTAGTATATTCACATAAAAAACTTTGAGATTTAAAACGAATAATTAGCAAAATTGTATGCACATTCAGAATAAATAAAGACTTGCATTTTTCATTAAAACAAAGATTAATTTTACAGTTCACCGTTTTGTAAATACAATCAGATTTTTTTTTTAAATGGCATTAATTTAGAAGTCGATATTAAATAGCAGTAATACAGTAACACGGGTCCATGGTGCAGCGGTCAACGGTTATGGATGTCTCGGCTTCAATTGATTTTTCAAATCAATTTATAGATTCCTTTTCTTAGGCTTGTTTGTGATATCTAATATTCCAACCCACCCATTTAATCCTAAAAACGAGGAGTAACGCGAGCGATTAGGTAGCCACTAGTCTTGTCCTGGCTCCCCTATCCTTCTAGTATTACTCTCTTCGAAAAAGAGAGGTTGAACAATTGAGTAACAAGCAGTTCTCGAAGAAAACTTCTGTTAAAGGACCTCTATTAGGAATCCATATGGTCCACATTGGGAGCGGTTGTGGTAAAAAATCCAGTATTGAATTTGAATGTTAATTGCCTCAATAAATGCGTTATTTGTTTTAAAGCGGTTTGCACCGTAGGCATTGTATATAATATATATTTATACAAGTTAAATTCACGCTTATGTACATAAGTACTTGTCTATTGCACTGGCGTAGCATGGGGGCTTGAGCCCGGCGGCACGTTTTCAGAGCCGGCATTTTTGAAAATGAATAGAAAATTTTGGAGGTAAAAAATACTTTTTTTTTATGTATACATAATCAATGCAAGCTATTTTCCATTCACCATGATTTCTTTCATCTAATTTTTGTTGTGTGACCCGCATACAAAATATTTATTTTTTTAGAGGTAGCGTTTTTGAAAATTAACAGAAAATTCCTTAGGTAATAACAGATAATGTTATATTTTATACTATGCAGAATAAATTCAAGTCATATTCCATTCACCATGTTTTCTTCAGTCTGGTCTGTGTTTTGTGACTAGGGATTCCATCTTGAATATGCAAATACTCAATATCCGAATATATTTTGCCATTTTTTACCACTTCGATATTCGAATACGTGCACAACTATTCGAATAATACTCGTAATAATTTTTAACAAAATATTTTACAAAACCGACGAAAGATCACATCAAAATTTCTCCAGATTTCAAGAACAGTAACAAATACCTCAAGCAGTGTTTTTTTGGCCTTCTTCCAGCTCGGGCGCTTCCAATATCTTATCATAATACTTAAGTTTGATGAATGACTCGAGGCCAAAAAACCCCCTATAAACGTTCTGTAATTTCAGTAATTGAAGAAATACCGTTGGAGTAATCCAAAGCAACTGCAAATTTAAATATTGTAATACGATGGAACGGTATTGAAATGTGTATTTACATTGTCTCTATCTGGGATTTGACAGAAGTGGCAATAGACTTAGTCGAAAATTATTATAAAATGTAGGTATCTCATACCTATGAAAATATTATATGGATATCAGTGATTTGAAATTTAAAGAAATGTTAGTTGATAAATCAGCTCGTTTTCTTACAAATTGTATTGTTCTATTCAATTTATTATTATAGTGTATATAATGTTACGTTATTAATTGTTTTTTTAATATTATTTTCATACTTCAGAAACAATTTTTTTTTTCGGTATTCGATAGTTGATAAATAGTTGGAATCCCTTTTATTCGGAATTTATGACTCGCTGACAAAATATACTATTTTGAAGGCAGCATTTTTGAAAGTGAACAGAAAATTCCATAGGTAATAAACAAATAACAAAAAAATATGTTAACGTAATCAATACAAGCTATATTCAATTCAACATTTCTTTTGTCTGATATTCTTAATCCAACACTATTATAAATATTAAATCATCATTTTTGGTGGAAAAATTTAGGGGTGACAAGCTCGAGGACCGCCCCGGGTGGCAAATCTCCTAACTACGCCACTGGTCCACTGTGGCCTATGACCGTTTATGTTATGTCGCCTCTGCGTAAGGTACCTATCAAAGGCTATTTTATATTGGCAATTGATGAAGCGTAACACGCAACCCACTATCTGACCATTCATGATAATTGATTCACTTCGTAATTGGACTGACATATTGTATCAAATTAATGTTATATAGCTCAAGTACCTACATGCAAATAACACTATTTTATTGATAATTATTAAATGATAGCCAAGTAGGGCATCCAATCTTGTGATCATGGGATTGGTAATTAAGTGTTATGTGGTTAATCGTACATTTAAAATTTTATTTTAATGTCCATTATCGCTTTAATATTTTTTTTGGATATTGGAATGGTTTTTTTTTATTTATTGAGATTTAAACAATCATCCACAAAAAAAAGAAAAATAAATATACACATAATGGTCAAAATACTTCGCGTTATAAAGGTAGGTTTTACCAGATGGTATCCAAAACGAGGACATGTCCTTCAACCATTATTTAAGACGCAGTCCTCTTATGTCATCCAATTCAAATTGGTTAAAATCGACTGTTACGAAATATGAGAAGGAGAAAGACCACAACACATTTATAATTATATTAATAGGCATTATTTATAAAAAAAAAACTGTGTTCATGAATAAGCTGAGGTACACGCTGTAGTTAATTTGAAATATGGATTATTATTTATCGTTTACAGTGAATCTCTAAATCACAAGATTTATATTTAGACAATCCCGGGATTTTGATTACACATGAAAACAAGAATCAGTATTTTCTTTTTAGTTTTTTAAAAAATATATCTGGCAATACAGCTTACAGCCAATGCGCAAAATATTTTGAAAATTGGAAAATCATTCGAGATAAACTCGATGAGAATATTTATAAATCACTCATGTCCAAGATCACAAATTTAAATTGAAAGAATATAAATTTGATATTACCTTGTTGGGACTTGAACCAGGACCCACCTGATCGCTAGGATAAAGTTGTTACCACTAGACCACAGAGACCGAAAGTATTTTTTTTTTGTTTTATTTTAAAAGTTTAATAAAAATTATCCGGCATTACAGCTGATAGCCAATGCGCCAAATATGTTGATAATTGGAAAATCATACTAGATTAACTCGATGAGAATTTGTTTTTATAAGTCATGTCCATGATCACAAATTTAAATTTGATATTACCTTGCTGGGACTTGTACCAGAACCCACCTGATCGCTAGGGTAAAGCTCTTACCACTAGACCACAGAGGCCGACAGTATTGATTTTTTAATCCAATAAAAACAATGTACTAAAATAAAATAAATATTTCGTATCTTTTTTCACTGTCTAAATGTAACGAGTAACGAGGAATAAAGAAAGTAATTTGTGACACAGGCGACATTTTTATTCTTCACAATAAAACAGGATTTTTTATGCTTTTCCTTTGGCACTTAAATACCAACCGCCGGCCCCTATAAAACCTAAAAAAATCTAATTCGTATCTGGCTTTACAATGAAAAGCGTGTCATAAGTCTTTAACGAGTCATAAGGATCGTAAATCAAGATTCTAAGAGATAAGTCATCATGACTTATCGACCGGCTATTATGAAACGGTTTTGTTTTCAGATGTTTGACCCATTGATAGCTGAAACATAACAAAGCTTTTCTTTATTTTATTGATTTGCCGAACAGGACAGAACCGTATGATAAGTTTAATTATGTAACAAAATAATATAATTTATCTTATATTTAATAGCCCAGAGAACTCTTTAGACACTTTAGTGCTCGGCCAGAGTCAACGAGCGATCGGCGGGGCGGGCGTGGCGTTTGAAACTGAAATGCAAAACCGCTCAAGAAAAGACGCGCGAACCTCCAGTCCCAGCGCATTAACTACGGACATTGCAAAAGCATGCTATGCGTTTCAGTTTTAAGCGCCGCACCCGCCCCGCCGTCGCTCGTTGACTGGCCGAACACATATTAAAGAAGCATCACGGTTCGCTGTGTATAATATAAAATGCAATGGACACACAGCTCCAGCCTACTAGCTACTTTAGACATTCAGTATTTCAATTTCAATACCGTCATCTATGACGGATACGGTTACTTTAGACATTCAGTATTTCAATTTCATCGTCATCTATGACGGATAAAGTTTTACTAGTTTTCAAATATATATCAGGGAACTATTGAGCTGTCCATAAATGACGTCATTCTCGTAAGCGGAGGAAAGTCGAATATAATAATTTAGTTTTAACTAGGGATGCCAATTGAATATTAGAATTTCGAATATTTTCGACCCTTTTTGAATATTTGATTAATAATTCTAAAATTATTGGTTAATATCGGTATTTAAGATATTGTCAACATCGCATTATATCTTGACTTGTAGGAACGCCCGTCATAGACGACGGTATTGAAATTTAAATATTGAATTTCGGAAGTAGATGTTCTTTAGTTTCTATACTGATGGACTGATTGTAGTTTGTTTGCCTCGGCTTTGCGTCACGTCGGAATTGTGTGTATTGTTTAAATCCACCGCGAACGCTTAAGTCTTGATACAATTTCGTACCTGCATGTGTATGTGATAATAATAAAACGTCTACATCTACGCCTACAGACCGGTCTGGGATATTATAAATGAGATGTAATCTATTTTATTTATTTATACACCATAGCACTCACTCAAGATAACTATTGTAGAATTTGTTAATAATTAATACGACTCGTCAGGAATATGGTTTTTATATTTGAATATTTGTTTTGAGGTAGTACAAATATTTTTCGTTGTTAAATTGTGGAAATTGGGAGAGGAAGAGTTTATAATACCCAAAATCATGTGACATCATTAAATTTATTGACTATGTCTTTGTGAAAATCAAAACTTTGATGTTTATTTCACGAAAATATATAGAATTCGTAAATTAATATGAACCCTCATAAGAATGACAAGATTGAAAGGTTTCGTTTGAAGTCCTTCATGGATTCAAGCACTTTTCGTGAAATCCAATGTTCGTTCTGAGAATAATTTAAGCAAGACATTTCCTGTCATAATTGAACCAAAAACACATCAAATTTCTCCAATAATAAATATTTATACACTACCATATTGATCACAATATAAAAATAAACCTGGCGAACGAAAGACCAATATTTTAATTGATTATTTAGTTTTTTAACTTAGGTAAACGGAGTTTATGTTTTAAACAGGTGTTTAACAAGTTGTTACCTTACTTTGAAAAGGTTCTAATTGCACTTGACCATGTTTTGAGATACGAGCGTTTGAAGTTTTGGCAGATCATAATTTGTATTTTGAAAGAAAAAATGTTTTAAAGTTAGTGATTTAGCATATATTTCAATATATAAATAGTTTACTTATTTTTTATTTCATTTTTTTTTCTAAAGCCTTTATGTTATTAAATAATGTTTATCTAAAGATTTAATTAGAACTGAGAACAAAGGTTTGTTTGATAAGGTTTTAAGGGATATTTCAATTTTATTACACAAAATGTTATGAATTTTGAAATATTTATTAATATTATATATTATCATGACTTGCTGAACCATATCAGCTAACAATAATATTATAATACAACAGAATAATAATACATATATATTTTTTGAATGTTTGAACAAACTCAGGTAACTTTCGCCAATGACCACATTGATAGAACAATATAATAAGTAAAAACGAGCGAATAATGTAGGACACGACGTTAAAACCTTTTCAAAAAAACTGTGAAGTGTATATTTTTTTTCTGTGAGTTTAACGAATTGATGAAAAAATTTGTGGATATAACTCCGTAATACTGCTCATTAAACAATATATGAGTCTGATATCAACGTATACGGTATAATGTGGCTAATACAACATTTTTCAATCAAAAGGTCATTTTAGGCCAAAATGTTAGTTAGAACCTTTTCAAAGTAAGGTAACGAAGTGTCAAACATAGAAAAGCTAACTCTTTTCAAATTCTACATAATAAAAATTGAGAGTCTCTTTATATCAGCATGCTAAAGGAAGAAGTAGAAAAATATCACTAGGTTGCTTCCGTATGTGGCTTGATGTACAACAAAATACTTATGTTATCTAATACAAGTAGCCTACAACAACGAGACGTTTCTCAGTTTGGTAGCCTAACCTAACCTAACCTCTAATATACTGTTTGCACTGACTTTCTGATTAAAACACAGATCTATAAAAAAATCTCATTTTCATTTTGCTGTTAATTTTTTTCCATATACGCTCCTAACATGGAACATGTGGCCTCCTAATGGAGGTATCTCAACAGAATTTTTCTATGAGAACTGCTTGTTACACTCTTTTAAAAGAGTAAGGACAGAAGGATAAGGCTAGGACTGGACTACTGGTTAGGTAATCGCTCTCGCTACGCCCCGTGATGATCGGATGGGTGAGAGGGAAGGAGTTAGACATGATAAACACTCCGAACTCCGCGAGCAAAAATTCATAAATCGATTGAATGATCAATTTATGAAAACCGTCCGCACCGGGAGTTGAACCCGAGACATCCGTAACGGTAGCCAACAACGTTACCAACTGCGCCACGGACGCCGACGCTATTAATTATACACACGTTAAAAAATATATATAGCCCTTTTACATTTAGCCTAAAGGGTTAAAATCCTGTAGATTATGCCAACACACACTCCTGCATAAATTATAAAATGGTCAAAATATTATTATTGGACGCTTTTATTTAGATGTGAACAAATATGTTGAAAGCTTTTTACTTTCAATTTTTCATTGGGTAGGTGGTAAAAAAATTTTCATCTTCAACATATTGAAATCCTGACAATTATTTTCATACAAAATATATATAATTTAAGACATCGACTGAGGGTGCTTGATGGAATTTCAATATCAAATTTGGATTTTTGAGATTGTGTGCACTTCGAAGTGTACGCAATCTCAATAATACGAATTCAAAATATATAAATTAGTCAATTTAGCTAAAATCTAATCTTATTTACAAATCAACAATATAACAGTTTACCTATTAGGCAATATGAACTAATACAAAAACATGGAAATCAAAAATATCAATATAAAATTTTAATTAGTATGATAGTAAATAAATGATATTATTAAATTTATTTACATTATTAATATAATATTAATTTGTAACATATTACTGTTTTATATTTTAAACATGCATGTTTGATTTTGCTTCTGTGTAAATTGTTTACTATCTAAGCGAAACATAGAATATGTTTATAAAATCTGGAATTTGCTTAATAAGTCGCACTTCTGATAAAATAGAGCCATAAGTCAAAAACCGAATTTTGAGTTTATTAAACTACATAGAAATAATTTAGCATCTACTACTGCTGTGATATTTAAACCCTAGACAACATTTGACGCTATAAGAGTGATAAAATTTTAATGGTATAAATATTTTGTGATATGTAGTCACAACCAGTCAGACATCAATAGAAAACGCGACTCCGGCTTCGATTTCGATTCCGATTCCGACTCAGATTACGACTAAAAAAAGTCTATTTTTGTCGGTTTTTTTTATCCTACCTCTCCTATTTATATGTATTTTTTCTTCAAATTAAACACCAACCAACCAATCCGGCAAATAGCCAATGTTTTCATATTATGCTTATATATATATATATTGTATAAGACAAGAAGATGTTATGGCATATATAAAAATGAAACAAGTAGATTAATACACGCAGAAATTCAAAAATGCACTTCATAGAAAAAATAGTAGGGGTCGCTCGTTTTTTAACAGTCACAACACAAATCATTCACGATTTTCATGTATAATAATATAAAGCATTTTTACGACGAATCTGAATATATAATAAATATAACAAGTAATAAATAAAAAAAAATCTTAAAAAATCTAAGAATGTCAGACAAATTTTTGGCTTTACAGAAAAATCAACATTGAGTTATGGCTCTACTTTGTTGGAGGTGCGATATCCGTGATCATTAGATCTTACAATTTCATTCTAAGAAAAATTAATTTAATCACACCATATATCGCTAACTATTAATAAGATGTTCGTTCACACATAGTTCATATCTCAACTAAATTGAAGTCTTAAGTAACACATACAAATTATAGTACATAAAATTACCGATTTACAGATTTAATCAGTTTCGACGTTGAAACTAAAATAATTTAATAAACACGGTATACCTGGCTTACGGGGAGTAACTTAATGAAGTTATAGACACCAACATTAGCGTCTCATATGAGGTAAGAATATCGTGAATAGTTTGTCAAATTACTTACGGGATACATTTTGAAAGTCAGATAGTTATAATATAATATACCTTAAACGGGAAAGTTAACTTTTGAGAGAAATGAAACTGTTGATCAAATACTATCGATGAATTTGGTGGTAACTTTGTGGAAATTCATATTTATATAACTTTGACAAACAGTGGAATAACAAAGTTATAAATTTTAATTTTAATGTAAATAAAACTTAAAACCCGAACGTATTCCATAGAATTTATAAGATGTTATCAAAAAAAATATGTAATGTACACATTCAACTAAAGTTATTTAAAAATAAGACCAGATTTGCACCGCTAGTGATCATTTTCTACTGTTACAAAAGGTTTTATTAAACAGGTATTATCTTCGAAATGTTTGTTGGTTTAGGTAAGTGGGAGGTGAATGTAAGCATCACAGATTTTTTTAAATACAAGCGCAATTATAGTAATGTTCCGATTATCTTACAATTTAATAAAAAAAGAAATCTGGAGAAGTTGCAAATAATTGCTATAGTAATGCTGGTGCTTCCAAGGAGATGCAAGGTGAAAGTGTTGAAGCCGTTGATTAATGCCGTATCAACACTTACTTCTGTTGATACTTTTTTGAAGTACATCGACCAATACACACTCGAATATAACATCTCATAAGAAAATTCATAACAAAATCGTTTAGTGATTCCTATAATCCAACCAAAATCACAGATATTCTTGATAAATATTCAGTATTAAAAATTATTGCCTTGCTTTAGAAACGTATAATAGTATTTTAAAACGAAAAAAACATGCCCAAATTATCCCTGCGACTTTTCCTCAACGTTAACCCAGATAATCGGGTGTTTACTATTACAGTTTTATTCAAAATCAAAGGTTTCTGTTTTCTTTAAACACACAAATCTATTACAAGTAAATATTATATTATATTATGTGAATAATTTACTTAGTACATTAATGAAGCCCACGCACATTCTGTCATGCTAACGAAATGCGCGGGTGTTCGACCAGAACAAATGTAAAATTGCGAGTAGGCGTCTTTATAATTTATATATTACTATTTTCCACCCATTTTTACATTGTGACACCAGAGATTTCTGCTTCACGCCAAGGGGTAGCAGTATGGGATCTCGCTTGTTTTTATTACACTGAATTCCCGGGATTACAAACTTATGAATACAGTTTTTTTGGGATTAAAAACATATTGCAGTGTCAATAAAGTGTTTCTATATCGATCGTCCAGTTCACTTCTCCGACATCTTTAAATAACAGCTCATATTGAGATAATGGGACAAGCAATATTCAACTGGTTAACATGAATCAAATATTATTGATTTATGTAACCCGAGCTTTGTACATATTATAAGCATGTGTTAAACAATTAGATACTTTCCGATTATAGTCAGTAGATGGATATTTAGAAATATCGTTTTACAGACCCAGAAATAACAACATGCTGCTGCTTGGCCTTTAGATAACCATTGTCTTTTATAATTCAATACATCGACTGAGGGTGCTTGATGGAATTTCAATATCAAATTTGAGTTATTGAAATTTTGTATACTTCCATATATTTAAATATATGGAAGTGTACAAAATCTCAATAACTCAAATTTGACATTGTCTTTTAAGTTGTTTCGTAGAATATAACACCCATTTTTTGGCGGTTGTGATTAAATCATTTAAAAAAAGATGTTTCTGATTGCATATGTAACAGCTCTTCGCACGGGTTTACACCGCCAACTAGGTTCTCTTCATTTAGTTCATGCGGTATCCATCTAGCATGTCTCCACACTTTGTCGATTTTTTTAATACTCCGTTGAACGCTTGACCATGAATATCTGAGTATGTTCGCAAGTTTTTTGATAGAATGAGTTCGATCGTTTGCAATGTCAGCAGTCAGTATGGCGTCATCCACTTTAGTGGATCTTCCACATCTAGGGCTATTTTTTAAATCGAAATCTCCCAATCAAAATTTACAAAACCTTTTCTGACACTAACGAACATCCAGAATATCCCCCAGAACATCACAAATGGTTTTAGGGGCAACTGTTACTGTTTCTTTCTTCAAAAAATGATAAAGCATCAAATTTCGTACGAATTCTTCACTTGCTTCAAATTGATTTATTTCAAATTGGGTTATGGAGTTTGAATTTTATGGACTAAAATCCACTCTTAGTAAGTTTGGGTATAAGGTTAACACAATATACGACTGATAGGTAGCGCGGTCGACGAGTAGCTGACCGTTGATAATGGATGACGCAATAAGCGACATTAATTTCGAGTACCCCTATTATAAATAAAATGTTTTTTAACTTCACCATGAGCAAAAGAAAAAAATGTATTTTTCCCCAAAAATATAATTCAGTAGTCATTGCTTTCAAACGATTATGACTTTGTTTTTCAGCCATATTCACTTTCAATTTGGAGCATCATTGACCTCTTATGACATCGCAACAGAAGTATTTCTACAAAAACTGCTCTTTACTCAGTTTCTTGACTTCTCTTTTTCGAAGAGATTAGGGATAGAAGGATAGGTCTAGGATAGGACTACTGGTTAGCTGATTTACGCCTCGTTTTTAGGATCGAATGCTCGAGGAGTAATTAATTCAAAAACACCAATACCTACGAACATAAATTTATTTATCAATCAATATGAAACTGTTCGTCCTGAGACGTTGACCACTACACCATGGACCCAGCATACAAAGTGTTTTTTCGAACTCTTAAGCAATATGATTTAGATAGGTGAGAAATTATATTTACTAACCTACACTTCACAACTCCGATATCTCAGGATTGAATTCGTTCTAAAATCCCGGTAAAATAAATTTATAGAAATACCCCTTATTCAAAAGGTGAATGTCTGGTCACATTAACATCGGACAGGCACCTTTGAATATTAGTTTCATCAGACGCTATTAGAAAAGGTTAACGCCTTCTGTAATTTCTTAGAGCAAAAAGATTATTTGGAAAGGTGGGAACATAATATTATATGCTTATCATCATCAGCCACATGAATAGAGTTCACGTCAAGTTTATACAAAGTGGCAATAAAATTATCTGGTATATATAAAGAGGCATATATAAAGAGGCTACATAGGCAGTTAACTTAAAACTTCTTTCTCCACTTAACAACTTACTTGAGGAAATATTTACTCGCAGTTGCAGCCTTCCCATAAGAATTGCGCTTAGAGATAAAAAGGTTCCGTGATCAAATAGATCCTGGCAAGGTCTATATTGACTGTGTTTGGCCAATTGATGTAACTCTCAAAATTGAAATTGTTCATGAGAGAGGAAAAACTGTTGTTATCTTTGAAATACACTCCTGTAAATTCTCATGTTTGCAGATACTGAATTTTACGTATCGAGTGGCGTACATCAAGTGGCCGGGTCAGAATTTTTAAGCCTAAAACTAATGTAAAATGATGTTTCTCTTCAGAAAAAGTGATCAATTTATTTTTCTAATTTACGCTACTCCATTGTCATTAAAATGAGATCCAATCATTAACTCATTTTTGTATTTTAAAAGGGTTCCATCGATTGGCTAGAACATTGTCGATATAATACATTGATTTTTTCAATTTAGTGTAATTCATTTTGACTATTGATATTCGTGAAGGTTCTTTTTCTTCAAATTTATCTCGAATGACTTAGTTCAAATTCTCGTTAATGTATGATTTTAAAAACATATATTGTCTTTCTCACTGGTAATTTTATTTTAAACTAAATCCGCATATGACCTGACCTCCCCACGGTGGCTCGAAAATCGTCTGTCCGCAGCCATTTTTTTTGTTTCCTCCCAGGTCAACCCAGCGTCTCGTAGCTCCACCGAATACATCCGATGGAGGACCACTGAGGAAGACGATACTAAAGAAGAAGAATAACGTAAACGTGTAATTTTATTTATACTCTAATGTATAATAACATACAATATCAAAATTTTTAATTCTGAACTATCCTCATAATGCCACTTACGGCCATTTAGTTTAGTTACCCAAAGTAAATATGTGTGTACTACGATTACTGAATATAAAATTGCAAACTCTTTTTTTTCTATTTCAAATACAAACTTCTAATATCACAGCACTTCCAACTTGATGTCAAAATGATAAACTAATATCAATTATAATAAAAGAATGAATATATGTACGCAGAAAGAAAAGATGTCATCTTGAAAATTTAGTTTATTTGTTTTTGGTAGTTTATAAAAGGGAATTAATTTGGTTCAATTCTGGCAACATCTGTATCAAAATTAATATGAGTCTCAATTTAGAGAGGGTGTGGTAACAATGTAATATAAATCGCTTTATACTATGTAAATTCAACATATTTTCATGATAAAATGTTTATTATATCATATCAATTTTCGAAATATGTAAACTCTTAAATTTACATGAATTTTTAGGTAGCAAATAACTATTATACATTCCTAAATACAGGTAATATTTTATCAAAAAAAAGCAGAAACGGTGCCGAAACAATTTATAAATTTAATATTATTAATTCCACGATAGTGCTAGAATTGTGATGACTAACTAACATCAAATATAGAATTTTAAAAAATATTAGTTTTTGTTTTTACCATATCCCAATGTGGAGCATATGAAATTATTTCAAAGGACTTTTTCTACGAGAATTGCTTGTTAGTAGAGCTAGTGGTTAGCTAATCACTCTCGCTACGCTCTGTCCGGAATTGTAGACATCACAAATATCCTACGAACAGAAATCCATAAATAGATTAAAAATAAATTTATGAAATTATCTATACCGGGATTTGAACCCCAAACATCCGTAACCGTAGCCAACGCTTTAATAGTTACTGACCATTATTGAAAAGTAACTTCTGACCTTTTTATGCATTTTGTTGCTGACAAAATAATTAGTTGCTGTGTATTTACACTGTTTTGGAGCGGAGACAAAAAAGTGTTCATCGTTACACCTCTACGTGTAAATATTTTATTTGAATAAGCTTTGAATGTTTTTAAATGAGTTTACAGTTAAATTGCGTAGGAAAATAAAATCCTTAACACTTTATATTCTTAAGTAAAATTGACACTCATCTGACTGTCTCGTTTTTAATTGTGAGACCTAGAGGTCTGCACGGGCCGGGTAGAGACAATTGAGATTCGGGCTCAAAAATATGTTGCACTATGTTCCGGTTTTGAGTCAGCTATGCGGCATTACTATTGAAAACAAAAAGGTTTTAACCTATTTAGGTTTAATTTATAAAATTTTGAATATCATTGGAAACAATACAATCTTTTGTTTAAAACGTATGGCGGCATCATTTAATATTTCAAGAACACGAACATGAGATACTTATAATACTGTGTGACCTAATTGATGAGAATTTGATAGTCCGCACCGGCCTTCCCTATGGGACATATTAAAACTGTACGGAATCCCAACCAAGATTATCGCCACCATCAAATGCATGCACAAGGGCAGTGAATGCTGTGTCAAAATCGGCGACATAACGACAGAATGGTTTGGGGTCTCAACCGGGGTCAGACAGGGTTGTGTTCTGGCTCCGTTCCTCTTCATAATAATCTTCGACTTCATCCTGAGGAAGTCAATTCCACCCGCCCGAGGTTTAGCCATTGCCCCCAATCTGAGGCTATGGGACCTCGAGTATGCTGACGACGCTTTCATATTTGACAAATCTGTCGAGGGTATTCAGGAAATGGACAGGCTGCAGAGGAACTCGTATCGTATTGGCCTCAAAATTAATGCGAATAAAACCAATTTGCTCTGCAACAGTTTCTGTCTAGACCCAGACTACCCTCTGACGAGCGCAGGGCAAGACATCGAGAGGGTCGACGGCTTTAGGTACTTGGGGGTACACATAACGAGAGATCGCAATCCGATTAGGGATAGCTGGAGCAACTTTTAACTCAATGCGGAAAGTCTGGAACTCACGGTTGTACTCGGTCAGAACTAAGTGTCACTTATTCAACGTATGCATCCTGATGGTGTTGCTTTAGGGTTGCGAGTCATGGCACCTCACCAAGGCACAGGGTAACCTATACTGTGCTTTGAAAACAGGTGTTTGCGGCAAATACTAGGGGTACGGTGGATTGATTTTGTCAGGAACTCGGAGGTAAGAGAGCGGACGGACCAGCCTCTTATTACGTCCAAAATAAAAAAGCGACGATGGACCTGGCTTGGACACGTGCTGCGGATGCCCCAGGGGAGCCTGAATCCTGCCTGTCTCTTCTGTCAACCAGATGGATTCCGTCGTCCTGATGACCATCCATAGGATGTATTCAGCGGAGCTACGGGACGCTGGGATGACCTGGGAGGAGGCGAGGAGGCTGGCAAGGGACAGAGAAGCTTGGAGGAACCGCGTGATGGCCATATGCTCCGAATAGGGAGCGGATATGGTTAAAAAAAGAATTGTGAGAGGTCTGAAACAATGCTTCGTTTATATCGTACAATCGCCGTTAGTACGATATAATATTAGTTCGTACATAAATAAAGTGTGAATATTGTTTAAAATCTGCTTTCTATTGGTTTTAGATGATAGTTGACAGTTCGGTGAGTCATAAAATTCATTATTAAAAAAAAATACAATAGATTCCGAGTGAATAGAAAAGTGATGACTTAAAAGAAGCATACTAAAAATGAAATGTGGAAATCATTTTGTAAAATAACATATTTAATTACATGTGAAAATGTTGGGTACGTTCAGTGTTTTTAAATGTCAATCAATTTTATGCTAGTGTACATTTAAAAAAAATTGCGTTTCGACTAACAATTGTGGTATTAAATTCGGGCTTGAATTGAACGGGCTCGGATCGAGTAACTTCAATAAATTTCGGCCCTTGCAGACCTCTAGTGGGACCGCATTAAGACGTCAAAAATGCTTTAAAATTGTTTGCTTGTCATTTAACTTTGTGGAGAATATACAAGAAGAAGGAAATATTATTTGTTTTCTTCCTTTTGAATATGAAAGGAAAATAAACGGTGAGATTTTATGACATTCATTATGTTTTTACTTCTGACCATTAAAATATCATGAGATATTCTGGATAATAATATTTTATTTTTCTTCTGGCCTCTTTTTTGGATTCCGTCACGCATATTTAGTTCACCGTTTACTAGTTTTTGACGTATCGCTGTAAAAAAAATACGAAGACCAATTATTTAAAATTTTCATGCGGATTTTTCGAAGCCTCGATCAAAATTCGACAAGTAAATGTGTATTTTTTTCAATCTCATTCAGCTACAGAAAAATTATGAAATGCAAACACTAAGCAGACTTCACGGAGTTTGTGTCTAAGGTAAATTCTTTAATAGCCATTTTCATTAATAACATGTAGCATAAATACTCTGTCTGGAGTACTTCAACTCTGTCTGAGTGTTAAACGTGTACTGGTTGTCACAAAGTCCTTTGTATAGATAGCGATAATAGCAAAATAAAATTTATCACGTTGGGTTACGTGAGATGGTATAATTTTGCTATCTCTTTTAAAACACTATAATATAATTATAACTAGGTTAAATTTAATTTAAACATAGTTGACGTTAAACTGACATAGCTATCAACAAACTGATAAAATTCTTGTAGAACTAAATACTTTTTTATGTTAACCGAATTATAGTCGATTTCATGGTGCAGTGGTCAACGTCAGCGACTGTTTAATAAATTGGTTTTTCAATCGATTTATGGGTTTTTGTTCGTCGGCATGGATGTTTGTGATGTCTAAAATTCCCTCCCGCCCATCCAATCTTAACAATGGACGTAGCGAGAACGATAAGCTACACACTACTCCTATCCTAGCTGCATCGTTCTATTCCAACTTTCTTTGAAAAAGAGAGGTCGAACAACTGAGTAAAAAACAAATTCTCATACAAAAACTTCTGTCGAGATACTTCCATTAGTAGGCTATATATGCTAACAATAATTGAAGAAATTCACAACTAAAATATAAAAAATGAAGCAAATCAATATATTGTCGATATTTTATTAATTGTTCTAAATGAAATACAAACAAAAATGTCGCAGCAATAAAACACAGTTATTCTGCAATTGAAACTATTTATAAGCTTGACAAAATTTTTGTGACAGGTTTATTAAATTCGATTGATATTGTTTAATTAAAATTAATTGTTGTACGTATTGCAGGAGCCAGGGAGGGACTGCCGTGTATAATTTCACAGCTGTCACAAACATACTCCAGAAAAATGCGAATGCATTCCTGTTTAATGGATCAATTTATCAAAAGTACCGAATGCCGCCGATGCGGAAAATATTGGAATATAACTCACGATATTTCAATTTATATTTTTTTTAAATAACACGGGAAAATCTTCTACCCATTTGTCTTGAGTAAGTAATAAAATGTTACAAAATAAAACAGCCACCGATCATAACAAACTCTTTGCTGAAATTCATAAAATGAAACTAATCTGTGGAAACTTCTCGAAGACGTAAAACGTGTCACAACACCTGGTGACTACCACAGCCAGAGGAACAAACAATTTATCAATTAGAAGTTTAAATTATAATATTTGTTCTTGTCTGGGTAGATCTTCTATCAAAGATTGTCCATAAACTTGCAGCACTATGTTTTTTTGCTCTGCATAATTTTATTCAGGGCAATTTGATGTTGTAGTAACATAGTAGTTTGTGTTTCCAACGCCGTCTGTGTCTTAGTATTTATTTTAAAGTTAAACCGATTTTTTTCCTAGCGAAACCGGTCTTGATCTTCATAAGAATGTGGATGTTATATTTATTTATTTAAATATAATTGTCTTTCCATCATGAATTTACAGTTAACAAAAGTAAAACAGCACTTCCTCAAACCACGGCCCCCAAAATCTGAAAATTATACTCCCCGACCACCCTCCTCGCAATTCTTTTTTAACCATGTCCGTTCTGAATGTGAAATATATGACCTCATGATATGATTGTTTCAACAAAGTTTTTCTACGAGAACCTCTCTTTTTTCGAAGATATTAGGGATATAAGTGTTGGAATACACGACGCGCCGTATCTTGAAATGTGATAGTTCAAGTGTCTGGAAAGCGGAGACGGCGAGTCATCATTTTCACACAATGGCAGTCGCCAAACGTGAGAATGTTTCGCCGACCGAAGTCAGCGGAAATATGATTGTGTGTGATGTATACGTGATTGTTATTGACGTGGAGACCTTCTGTGGCCGTGAGAATCGTCATATACGATTATCGATAGACGCAACACAGCAAGACGAAAATATAGAAAAAGAATTAACCCGCCGTTTTTAGTATTGGATGTCTGTCGACTTTTAATTTTCAATAGATAAGCAAACATTTAGCTATCATTTAATCCTGTTTGAGACCCATAATCTACCATCATTCATCGAGAGACATAACAGTTTCTTTATCCTCTCTCTCAATTTTCACGCTATTAAAAAAATAAGTTGAATGATTTAGTCAAAATTAGTACACTTAACGTATATTTTGTTGATTTTATGACGAATTTAGCGTTATTAATTATGCACCATTTAAATTAATTCAAAAACAATAAATATGTACATTTTCAAATCAGTTTGAATAATGAATACCTAATTTAGTTTGACTATTTTGGGTTTTATAATTAATAATAATTTAATATATATAATTACTTTGACTTATAAAAGGTGCTTCTATTGGGAATTTCAGTCGGGAAAACTTTGTTTGGGTATTGTGTAAATAATGTTTAAATTACTAAACCCATAGACAGAAAATATATCATAACTTTATAATAAATTACTTTTAAAACAGTTCATCGAAACATTATCAATATTTAGTTTCATAATATATAGTTGATAGTTTAAAGCTGTTTTAAATTGATCGAATTAGAAATTTACAATTTATTTATTAATGAAAAACTAATAAAATTTAGAATTTCGATTTGGTGTAGCGTAAAAAAATAGTTTTTAAAAATTAAATTTTTATCAATTTATGGATTTCTGTTCGAGGGCATGGATGTTTGTGATAGCTAAAAGTACGTCCCACCCACCCAACGGGGTATACCGAGAGCGATTAGCTCACCACTATTCCTGCTCTAGCCGTAGCCTTTTATCCCTACTATCTTCGATAAAAAAGGTTGACCAACTGATCACCAAGCAGTTCTCACTACAAAACTTTCTACTGAAATACCTCAATTAGGAGACCATATTAGGAGCGGATATTGTTTAAAAATAATCAAATATAAGCATACTACATTACATATAAATAATAGATGTATTTATATTATGTCAAAATCAAGGAATGATAATAATAATTAGAACTTAACAACAATATCAATTTCATAAAATGAGATTAATAAAGAGTTGAATAAAAAAGGAGGCATTTTATAACGGAACGAAATTAAGATGGAAACACAAACATTAAGTGGGTCACTAAAAATGTCCATATCTACCTGGAGTAAAATGTAAAATTGTTAATGGGAAGAATAAGTGTTACGGAGATTAAATATGTGTTAGAAACGGCATTTTTAATACTGCATAAAAAAATGTTTAAAATCTTTTTATACGTTCATGTATTTTTAGATTGATACTGTAGCTGAGCGACGAACGCTATTAGGTTTTAATTTTGTTCATTGTTGTGGTCAAAGAGTCGAATCGACGATTTAAAAATTATATAAATTGATAAATTTGTTATTTTCACTGGTTGTGTTACTTATTGTGGTACATACTTCACCTCTTTGAGAAGCATCTTCAGACTAACTCTTAAATAACCTAACAATAGAGTTAGTCTGAAGATTTATCAAAGAGGCGAAACACAAGTCGCAACAATTAATACAACCAGTGGAATAATAAATTTATAAATTTCAATTATATATGTAAATGTCTTTCTAGTTAATGATCAAGTTAAAATAAATAAATTCTACAGTAATATACGTTGAACATTAGTTTACAAATAAATATTATTGTTAAAAAGAAGAAATGAAATATGTACAAGTAACGATGATTTACGATTTCAATAAATAAATGTTTCTTGGTGGGTTATTTTATACAAATCTACTCACTTTAACATTATATTGAATTACCGTCTTCAGCAAATATTGAAAAAAAAAATATTTTGAAACTGCAAAGGAGTTAAATGAATATAAATTCGCTTTAAAACCTTTATCGTGTTTGCAACACACAGCCGTTCCCAGATTCATTTTTCCAAAATGAAATAAAGTGTATATTTGTCTTAACACTCATGCATGCAAATTCAAGTCACATGTCTATGAAAGAATTTTTGATTTATTTTCAACTCATTCAAAAGGAATCTTTTTATTTTTATTGAAAGAGCATTAACCTAATAAATAAATAAATTCAATTTGATTTACACCCAGTCCTTTTTAAGATGGCACAATTCCATTTTCTTTTAAAAGCATTTCATCAAACGAGTCAGAGTAAAATTCAAATTCTAATGAAATTCAACAAGTCCGTTCAAAAAATCACAAACAAACGCCTTTCGTCACCGACAGTGAAAGCAGTAAGTAACTCTAATGCGAAAGTATTATAATGTTACTTATAATATCTAATTTATATGTCTTTATTCAAACAGTGTACCTGACAATACCTGATAATTCGCGATATTTTGCAAATTTTTGAATTTCTATAACTTTGTGTAAAATCAAAAACTATTAACAGTTTCATCACCCTAGACTAGTTTATTTCTTCACTTCATCAAAACTTGTGTTGCTGGTGACGTATCCTAACCAGATGACGTAACTTCAGCAATTATCGCCGGTGAATCGAACTAAAGGCGCCTTCAAACCACACTCTTATTTGTTTACATATATTTTAAACAAAAAATCTTAGCTTCTTTTTGATTCACTTTAAGGAAATTAAACGTTTATATGTAAATAGAAGACTTTTTTACAATAATTTAAAGAACCAATTTTAGTTTTCTATACATTCTTGATACTTTTATACGTATCAATTTCTGGAACCAATGTATGGCGTAAAAAAGGGTTAGGTGGACATATTTTATCGCTTTTTTTATGTTAATATCTTAAATAATAGTCACATAGCATAAATATTATGCTGTTTAAACTTCCATTCGAATAAATAATCATTTTAACAGTATTTAATACTTCAAAAACCGACCATGAAGTCCCCATGACCCCCAGTAAAGAATTATATCAAAAAGAAGTTTGTCTATAGAGCTAACAACACAAATCACAAAAAACTATCATTCGCTATTTAAATAAGACTTAAACCCTTTTCAGTTTGCACTTAAAACAACCCACCATTTTCTTTACTTCTTATATTCGTTTACACCCCGACATAAATGTTTAGGAGAGAATAAAACCTCGTTTGAATTGATTTTACCGAATGCATTTGATTTAATTTAACACGATAAAGCATTCAGAACTCATTCAATTCTTTCACAATTTGTCATTCAATGAAATTTTTTATTAATGCGTGATAAATAATTTCATTCAGTTTCAATAAAGAAATTTCTTCGCTGAACATTTTTCAAAAGTGAAAACTTTGAAGTTGCCTGACGTTTCTACGAGAGTGAATAATATGTTAATAGATTTCAGTAGTATGTAACACAATAAATATAAAAGCAAGAGAAAAATTACATAAAATATTACTAGGTATGTAGATAGATTGTTTTAAAAAATGTTTTGAAAATGCAATGTAGTATGTAGTTTTAAACCATAGAGAAATGCATGTTTGTATAAAGTATATATATCATTGAGCTAATGCATAGAATTGTTTGTAGATGAAAATTGCGTTTCTGTTTTGTTTTTGACTAGATGATCTTCTATCAGCATTAATTGAAACTAGGACGCATAACGCTAATTTTGTATGTATCGCAATAAATTATGAACGTAGAGACGTAGATACGATTCACACGTTAGTAGTCAAAAATATTTTTCTTATCTTTACAAGGATCACCAAATGTCTTAATATCCAAACAAGAAAAGAAGTATTTAGACAAATTCTGTTTCTTCTTGACCATTTTTGCTTTCTATGTAGAGTCCCTCGGAGCCGTTGAGTGCATCTTGTAGATAAACGCTGGAACCCCACCTGCCAGAATAAGATGCAGATTCTCCGGAGGTAATCGAAACACGTGATACAGCCAGTTACAACGTCTCTCCGCGACCACTGACGTAACTCAGGACTACGACACGAAGTCAAAACACTTCAGCCTCACTATCAGACGCAAGCATCTGTTCTTGAAACTCAGTAAACGGTTTTTCTGATTCTTCATCTTAGTACCATGATTCACTATCGTAAATCAGTACAGGTAGAATACTAGCATTGAACAAATAGTATATAGTTTTAATCGTGTACAGCTGCGTGTCCCAGATGGTCTACATTTCATTAAATCTAACTCCAGCTATTTCTAAGCGAATATTGAACACTTTTTTAGTGACGCTTTTTACAAGAGAAAAACTTGTTTCGCTTTTAGTATGGCTATGTGCTACTGTAATTTAATTATTATTGTACAGTGCCGATCGATATTCAATATTTAATTTAAAGATAGATATTTGAATACAAAGCACAATACAATTATACCAGGATTCCAAGCGGTGTTAAGTTTATTATTAGTTATAAATACTTTGATAATAATTAATATTCATATGGAATTTGGTTTGGGTATTCGCTACCAAACACAACACAAATATGAATAAACCAATATGCAAAGTTTTACACTGTCTCTATCGGATATCTAGGATTTCAGAAATAGTCCATTTATCCATAATATCCATTTAACTAAATATATAATATACATGCAAAAACATTATTATATAATTTAAGATATCAACGAATAATGCTTGATGGAATTAAAATATAAAATTTGAATCGTTAAATTGTACACATTTAAATGCATTCCGTCACAAACGACACCGGTTTAGAATTTAAATGTCTTCATGCATTCGTAATTGAATAATAATGACTTTTAACTTTTGATAATAATGATTTTGCAATTACAAGAACCAATTTTTAATTAAAATGTAAATAAAAATCTACTTTAAATTGTACATATTTATATTTTCCTTATTGTAAGAGGATACGGTTTAAAACCTAACGATTTTTCTGTCAGCATTTTGCAACTGTTTGCCGGATGGTAGAAAATGAACATTAGGGCTTTATTAATAAGAGGCGCATAGAGCTTTCAAGTTATTTGAAAATTTCCAGATGGCAAAGCTTGTCGCATCGGAGTTTCCACTTACACAAGAGAGTTTGGTATCCGTGAAAACAAAATTATAGCCGGCGGCGCAATATTTAAAAGTAAAATGCCACAAGTAATTATGAAAATTTTACAGATGCCATCTGTGGCAGATAAGTAATGGTTTAAACATGTTTGGAAACTCATATTGAAGATGTTTCTTGTACCATACTTAACGCGAAAGAGATATCTGCATTTATGTTAGAAGTTAATTACTCCATCTCCACTTGTTAAATGTATACAGCCGCTGTTTCACGGCCGCCTTCCAAAAGGCATTAAAGATCTAGTAAAGAAACGAATTTACTTCACATGTTTCCGATACAGAGCTGCACGTCACCTATGCACTATTATCACTTTTAAGATGTTAACTGTCAATTATTGACGGAAAGGCACTATTATACTTAACACTTTAAATCATCTGTGAAATATGTCATACAAAAAATTTAATATTTTGCTATTTGTTAATAAAATAGTTCTACATACAATTAAAAATTTTAAAAATACCCTATAGTTTACGTCTTCTTTGTATAATTAATCATAATTTGAAAACCTCGTCAATTTTACCATCAAAGAATACAAAATTATTGTATAGTAACAATAAGTATAGTATAGTAACAATCCGAGATACGCTGTTAATGGACTCGTCCGCTGGATGAATTGACAAAAAGGGGAGGAGTCGACGGTGTTTGGAGATTAATTTTTATCTTTGCGGACAGTTGGCTTTCTGGAGGCTTCTGCTAAAGGGAACTGGCCGGCATCGCAGTCATTACAAATTGTTTTTGTTTGTTTTGAAATTGGACTTAATTTAAATTTAAAATCGTTTGTTCTGTCGATTGCATTATAACTTAAAGGTAAATTCTTGTGTTAAGTAAACGCAAATGTAGACTCAATTTTATATGTTACTGGTAATTTTTGTGTAATAAACCACTGAATTTTCATTAATTAAATAAGAGATGTACCGGATTGAAATGGTGTTTGCTTGAGATCCCAGACCTCCCAGACGGTGATAACCAAACATTCGCACCCTCTTCGACTTGACCTTCTCACATGATACAGAAAACAAGAATGTAATGGAACCCATGCAGTATTTTTCGCAATAAATTGTGATAAAACCATACTCTAATGTATAAACCAATCACAGTTTTCAGATGTTTCGCAATATAAAATGATTAATGCAAAACAAATTTGGGAAAAAAACACAGTAAGTACAATAATATATGTAACAGTTTTTTCATTCCACTATGACGGCATTCCCACTAAAGATTTTTACATATCACATAATTATTTTTCGGAAAACGTGCTGCGAAAATTTATTGAAATTAGTTTCGGGGGCTTTTTACAAAAATCATACGGTGTAATGTAATTTGTAGCTTTTATTAATCATTTTTCCATTTCTAGGGGAATTTCCCTTGACGACCCAAATTGAAATTAAATCGCGCTTTTTCTTCCCGCCAACTTGAATACACCAAAAAAAGATTCCGGGCTAAGCCGGTATAGTGCAAAATTTATAACATAATATATTAAATGTATGTTGGTAATTTTTTATTCATGCCGGTTCCGTGTTGCAGTGGTTAACGTCATTGACTACAGTTACAGATTTCTGTGGTTCAAGTCACGGTACGGACAATTTCAATAATCGATTTTTCAAATCGATTTATGGATTTCTGTTTGTATGGATTTTTGTGATTTTCTCTAAAATTTTCTCCCACCCAGGGGCGTAGTGAAAGCGATTAGGTAAACACTTGTCCTGTCCTAGACCTATCCTTATATCTCCATTGTTTTCGAAAAAGAAAGGTTGAGCAACTGAGTAATAAGCAATTCTCGTAGAAAATTTCTCTCAAAATACCTCTATTAAAAGTCCACATCCTCTAGATTGGGAGCTGACAAGGTAGAAAAAAAATACAATTGAAGAGCGTTAGATCTATATTTAATAATATAATGTTTATTATATTTGGATAAACACATATTGTAATCATTACATGTGGTTACGTCGGCACGCACAGCGTGCAAACTGCATTAGTTCGGTCAACGCCAAAACCTTTTTTGGACTATTTCACGACTTGTCACTGTTTTTATGTTTATTAGAAGTTATTTCAAATTTACATTCAATGGAACTGACCTTATTTTATTTTCACTGATTCAATTTTCGATATTTTTTTATTTGTTGCAGATTGCTTATATCACAGCAAATTTTTTTGCCATACAAAAAACGAGTCATTTATGTATGCTATCCTATTATTGATAACATTATAACATGAAAAGTACTGGTTTTTCATTTTTTTTGTCGTAATCAATACAGCGGGACTAATTGTAATGGTATCTTAAAAGATGAAATTTAAGAAATCGACTGAGGGTGCTTAGTGATATTTCAATATAGAATTTGAATCGTTCAAGCTTTTTACTTTACCATACGTTTCATCACTAAACCCGGGATTAGCCCTTCGGCATCTTCAAGCATTCAAGTACACGGATGAGCTTGCTTTAGTTTTAAACTTTAAATCGCTTATATATATTACAATACGAATTAAGAGAATTACTATCATTAAGCCTATGAACCGTATTCATGGCGATATGAATTAATTTTAATACTCATCTGATCATAATTAGGTCCATCCTTAATTGGAAAAATAGCCGCACAAATAATTACAATCTTTTAGAATTTTCATTGATTTAATTGGCATTTACTTGGTAGAACTACATTATAATAGAATAAAATTTCAAAGTATTTAGTTATACAAAATTTTATTAGTTAGTTGAAAGCTATTTCGGCTTAGCACCATCGTCAGAACTATACTTAAACTTATTTTAGCTTAGCTATCTATACTGTTTAGAATAGACAGACAATATTATTACAATATGTGTTTGAATACGTTGAACTTTTATTAATTATGCTTAATTGAACACGAGCTTCTTGTAATGGTTTTAGTAAAGGTGATGGATTAATGTTTGTTTTGGTCATTAAGGAGTTTCATTAAGGAGTTCGATTATGACTATAAATTACCAGTTTTTTTTTTAAATTTAACCCGAGGGCCTTATCACAACGTACTTTGATATTTTATCCTATTTTAGAATTTTCTTAATTATGTATATTTTTTATGAATAACTTTGCACTTTACCGATTTATTGCATCCATCTTCAAAACTGTAATTTGATTTGACAAGCGGAAAGAATAAAGATTAACACGATTGAATGATGGACTATGAGTAAGACGATGAAAGGAATTACAAAAATATTGCGATTATTTGAAGCGGAGGTTGCTTCTTTTATTAGGAATCTCGTAATTTTCCTGGAAATCCTGTGGAAAATCGGCGTGAAAACAATCACAAGCGTTACACTTTACGACAGGGTAAACCTTTAATGGAGCTTCAAATAAATCTCGACTGTTATCGTATGTGTCTGAATTCTGTCATATCGAGTTTTGTACACAATCTTTTTCTAACGCAATATGACATATGTCATCAATTCTGTCATTTGTATAAAATATTGTTTCACTATAAATGATATCCATCCTCTGAATTTAGTGAGAGACCGTTTAGTGTAAATATATAGTGGGTATTTATTCGACACATTGTATTGTTTTAAATCAGATTTAAATCAACTGTTGTGAAAATTGTTATTGAAAGAATTAACGAGTATGTCGTGGGTGAGACTGAGACATTCTGACAATCATTTTAAAACGCTTAAGAGGGTGTAGTATTTATGTTTGTCTGCAACTTCGCAAGAAACGTTAATCGTTTACTGTCCCCTTAATGTCATAGAACGTCTAATTATTTTTTCAAAATAATTATTCCACTGCTTAACAAAAAGTTCACATTTGTTTTTCATATACGCTTTTAACTGCTTTACGCCGTGACCACTTTAGAGTTTATTGTATTTGATGTCTAAGACAAAATCGTAGAAAAAGATTTGTGTTTATCTTATGTTTTGATAAGCTACATTAGTAGTCCATACCGAGGGTATACTGATAAAAACTATCATAAAAACAAGTTCTGAGATAATTAAATTCAAAACATTATTAAGAACCTCCCCCAAGTACAATTATTTTTCGTGATTAAAAAAGGTTTTTTGTACATTATAAAGAATAATATTTTTTACATTAAAAAAGATTTGGTATCGATAAGTTATAGCCATATCATGCTTTCTGCCAAAATAAAAGAAATAACAATATTACTTGATACTGTTTTTTTTCAAAGCCATTATATCCTATGACGTCATACGTTTTACCAGTACGTAGAGGGTTACATTGCGTACATTTAAAACAGAAAACCATCAAAAAATGACTTAATGCGGTGGTCAGTATAATCTTCTTATATAGCAGTAGTTAGCTAGCTTACATACGAGAAAGGTATATAAAGTCTATACCCACCCTATCGCCGACTTTAGACAGGAAACTAGGAGCCCGCCTGACGGTCTCCACATAATAGTTTCAGTAGGATAATGAAAGTAGGAAAATAAAAAAAATATTCAGCATACTCACGATAATACTCCACATCGGGAACTGACATGGTTAAAAAACAATTCGGGTGTACGCTAATTTTTAGAAAAATGTTCTTCAACAATATTATTTACATATCATTGTTCAGTTGAAAATTTTCTGATAGAAAAAGTAGAAATGATGAGCTCTGCGAATTGAAATACCGTAAACTCTCCAAGACAACCAACCTCTTTGTAAATATAAATTATTCAAGTATTAGTCATGTTAACTTCGGTATTTTTAGAATATATCCAGTGCTTTTACGTATTATTAAAAAATGTTAAGAGTCAACTCACAAGCTCAATCGTCGCGATGAGAAGGTATTATCAAATAAGAGTAAAATTTTTTTAAAAATTAATTTAAGTTTTTTGAAAATAGATACCACTAAAGCTTTATTTGTTTTTTCTTACGCGCAACAACATACATTAGTAATCAATAGTAGCGAGTAATCAATATAAACGATGCAAATTCCGCATAACATTCATAATGGTCAGCGCCCCTGGAAAGCAGTCAGCAAGTGATGACCGATGAAAAATCTTCGGAAACTAATCAATATAGACGACGCCAATTCTGCATAAGTAATTTTAAAGGTGAACGCCTGGAAACATCAGTCATCGATTCAAACGATGACTAATGCAGAAAACAATATAGTCCGACGACAGATAGACAATACAAATGGACAACCATAGAAAAGCACGTACATTCTGTCGTCGCGCCCCAAACTGAAAATATCTCTCCGAATCCACATAATCGTCACATTGAAATACCATTACATACCTAAAGTAAATCTGTTGTAAAAAAAATTTGAAATTCGACTGATAAAAACATAGTGTTATTTTTTTCCAATATTAATAATAAGAGTTTTATAGGTTTTCATAGGATTTTCTAGTTGTTACAGTTTGGATCTAAAGTAAAATAACCACAGATCACTTGTTACATTTTGGAACTGGTAGATATTGGTATTAAAAAGTTTTTTCATACTTAACTCAAAAATGCAAATCTAAATATAACTTTTCATCACAAGATCTAAATGTGTTGCAACATTTTAATTAATGTCAAATTCATAAAACTTTACCAGCGATACAACAATTATTACATTCATTGTATAGGTGCTGAGAACTAATGAATTTGTGAATAGGACCTATGGTCTCCGTTTTGTAATCATAAAATGTATTTTGAAACGTTTCTAGTGTCTTCTTTAAAAGTTTAAAACTTCTCGCTTAAGTTTTACTGAAAACATTTCAAAGTTCCTACTGAAAACTTACGCAACGTAAGTACTTACAAGTTAGAGGTCTGCACGTGCCAAAATTCGATAAAAATACCTAGCCCGAGCCCGGCATTTTTAGGCCCATTCCGACCCAGGCACGAGTCTTAATATGACACTTGATAATGTCAACCCGAAACGACACCCAAAATGTTTTTCTCAGCCCGAAAAAGGCGCGATCAATTTACAGTAGTGTTGAAAATAATTTTAACGAATCAGTTCTATTACTCGATAATAATAAATTTTCTAGCAAAACATACTGTCAACCATCTAAAACTTATGGAAAGCAGATGTATTTATTTACCAACGAATAATTGTATTGATCATTCGTAAATAAATAGAATAGTGTTTTAGATAAAACTTTAATTAAATAGTACAATTTTATGAGTTTTTCAGCTACATGTTTCCGAAAAATATTTATGATGATGCCATACTTTTAAAACAGATGATATTGTTTCCATATTTCTAACGATATTCTTAACAAAAAATGAAAAGTAAATTATTTAAGTAATTAACTTTTTTATGAATAGTATTGCAGCGTGGCTGACTCATCACCCGGTCATTGTCCGAAATATTTTTGCCTTGACGTGAGCCCGTTCCGGGCCCGAATCTCAGATGTCTTCAACCGCTCGAGCTTGGGCCCGTGCAGACCTATACTACAAGTATACGATGTTAAAGCGAGTATGTTTAAAAATATTTTACTGCTTGTTAGAGAGTTGTTTTATTGCCTGTATGAAAACAAGTTATACAAGCCACAAGTATTAAAAATTCATTTATTACTTCTAAGCTTTTGGGCTTTTAAATATACTTTTCCCAACACTTAAAAGTGTGTGTATTTTGTTTTCCTTACAATAAACTATTCCAATGATGTTTTATAAGCAGTTTTGAACGCTTTCATTCTAAAATATCGAATTAAAAACATCTCTTAAAATTAAATGGTAAAATTTAAATTTAACCCTTTGTTTGCTACAATGACAATGATCATTTGAATCTTAATTCACCTTACCAACACGTCTATATTACACGGTTAATTATAACCAACATTGACAAAGAATATCAAATTGTATATTAATATATTGTTTTGAAACTAGAAGCAGAAAACTGTACACATGTATACATGCATATATTTGTGGATCTGTAAAGAAACACGTTATGACATATTATACATCTCATTCAATTATACACAATTTTTTCCTAGAACGCGTTTCTTTACTTTTAACTGTCAATTACTTTACTTTAAGGCTTAAAGCTGGTCCGTTGCCTTATCATCGAGTTCCTAACGAAGTCATTCATCCATTCTCAAAGCTCAGCATTCGGTGTTAATAAATCTTTTTTAGGTGCCACGATTTGCTACAGAAAAACTTCACCCGTAGTACACAAGCGGTGCACTCCAATTAACAAAAGCTTCTCTTTCTCAGTTTCTAATACCTGAGATTAAGCGAGTGCTTGTGATGCCTTTTACACTGTTGGAAGTTGGAAGATTTTGGGCAGGTTTAATCTTTGAATGTACATCTAATTTTTGTAGATTTTAATGAAATTCTAAAATTATCGAAAAATATTATTTATATTTATAATATTATAAACATAATCTTATTTGTTTCTAATGTTAATAATATGAGTTTTCAGGGGATTTTCTCAGTTGTTACAGTTTGTATCTAAAGTAATAATAAACAATGCTATTCTAAAATAACCGCAGATTACCACTTGTTACATTTCGATACTGGTAAATATCGATATTTTAACTGCAAATTTTTGCCTTTTTACATTTTGCAACTACAGTATTACTAACATTACTTGGCCGCCGGGTTTCGGAACTAGAATTGTCAGTCTAGAATAAATTTCCCCAATTGCCATTTTATGCAAAATAAATTACTTGTCTACTTTTAATAACCGTCGCTAAAATATCAGTTTTGGAATTTATTGAAATCTCAGTTTCGGTTAAGAATGGTAACATTTCTAACGTGACGGTGGTACCCTCACTAGTGGCCAAGCTAAATTGGTACATCTACAGTGAATTGAAAATTTTGAAATATCTAGTGCATTGGCAAAAAATGGTCATGTCCAAAATTTTGTAATATGTAATATAAAAAACTGTAATGAAGAAAAATTAAGTGCCTACTTTAGTTTATCCGGTGACATTCCATTGTTTCAGCAAATGTGCGCCAAACCGCACGCCATACCGTATGCTATGTAATAGAGGAAAGAAGGAAAGTAAACGAAACATTATATTCACTAAACACACGACACAAGCTGGAAAACTCAACAGAGTGTTAGTGGTATAAATAATAAAAGTAAGTAAGCACGTGACATAAAATGCTTGTGAGAGTGCAAGAGGTCAGTAACGCCGGCCTTATCGCCGTTATGATTCTAACGGCGCCATTACTACTCCTTTTATTTCGACGTTAGGGGGCAGATTTACACTCAAGGCACTTATCACTCGTGCCGGTCATATTTCAGAGCCGTTTTCTTGAGAGTCAATTTCCTAAGCCGTTCTTTTCCCCTTATAATAAATTGCCAAAGCGAATTAGTTTTTTAATGTTTTAAAAGGCTATACAATCGGGCTGAAACTATCGCATTGGCATTTAAAGGGTTTTTGTTTCAATCGCGAGCTTGTCGTTAAATTCTTTTATGCTTTCAGGAAAAATTGTAATGTCCAGTGTTTGTGATGTTTTCTACTAATTTTTCATTTTCCTCAAACAGAAACAACTTTAATGTAAGTCGCAATAGCTTTCCTCTCTCTAGGCTGCTCTCTGCCTGGGAACGAAATCTTATAGTCATATTATTGCTGTCCAATAATTCATGGGACTTTACATTCAGGTCAGCGAAAAAAATTTCTTGAAAAAATGATTGATATCATCAACACTTCAATCAAAGATAACTAGGTGTATAATTTTCTTGGCGGAAGTTTTAACTAAGCACGCGTCGTTTTCGTCCTACAAGATTGATCGCGGCCTTCTGCAAAGGTTTTTTTACTTTTTTAGTATCATTCAATCAATTATTCCAAAATGTTATTCACTCTGTTATACTGAATTTCTCTGGTAAGTTTTCAACGCCCTGAAAACAAAATTCGCTTCCGCAGTGAGTGTTTTTTTAGGTAATGAATAATTTACTCAAAAATGTATTTTAATAAACTCTTTAATATATGATATAGCGAATTTCACTTATACTATCTGTCAGCTAATCTGTCAACTTCTATTGAATAGCGTAATAAAGCTAAGTTACGATCCTTAGGAAAACGCTACTATGGTCGAAGACATTGAAAATAACTTTCACCAAATACAATACTCGCTGTCCTTGACTTAATTATTGAATATGTCTAATGCGTGTTTTACTACTATAAATATTATAATGTGATATACCCCAGTTTTGCAGCGTGTCCAAAACCATGCCTTGAGTCGCATTTAAGTATGGCAACTCAGTTGTAAAAAGTTTGGCAAAATAATATTTTTTAATTTAATCTCATTTATGTAAATCCGAGGAGTAAATTCAATAACATTAGAATCATGAATCCCATTTTAGGTAGTAGTCATTTGAAATCAGTACGGTGACCTCGTGGGTTGCAGGTCACATTAGCCGATAACCACGTACCTATCACAATCGGTCGAGAACCTTAGGAAAAAGGCGCATTTTTGTTTTACTTTATTCTTCTCGCTTTCATCACATCGTTAACTTCTTGCTGTTAATCTATCGTCCGCTAAGGCTGGGGTTGAAGTACTTCACTCTTATCCCATCGAACGGCCAGTCTAGTTTTTTTGCCAATCGCTTCGATTCCGTTTATTACTGTTTCTTGTATAACGTGTATTAAATCCGTTAAATGTCAATAATTCGAAACACTGTGTATTGCAAAAGTAACCAACTGCATCCATAAATCAACACGGTACAACGGAGTTGGTGTTTTTTTTTCTTGAAAATTGTCTTGCATTGCAGAATCTTGTCATGTTCAAGCAACCCTACCTGAACCGTTTATTTCAAATGATATCCCAAGAAGTATTCAATATTAAGCAATAATTGACAGATTCCGTTACCCAGACGCTGATGATCATTCATAATATGATGTATTTGGTGGAGCTACGGGATGCTGCAGTGACTGAAGGAATAATGGGAGATGAAATATTATACGAACCATATAGTGGATACGCTCCCAATAGCGATATAACGAAAGAAAGACGGAATATAATCATGATGAGTTTATCTTCGAGTAGATTCATCCATTAAGTGGATTCTCTGCAAATAGCAGTGAAGCATTTTATAAACAAGGGTGCCGTTTGATAGAGAGATATGACAACATATACCTAGTTGAATTAGTCTAAACAACACCACATACTACGTCTACTTAAGACAAAATGAGTTATTTTGTGTATATCGTAAAGCTACAAACTAGCGACACAGGCCGTTTATTTAAATTACAAAGCGATACGACAATGTTCGGATTTTCAATTTCTAAAAATTGTCTGGATCTAGGAATTTTATAGTTTAGAGTACTTCGGTATTACAGCATTGCGCAATGTGAAAGCTCTCTCTTTGCCAGAGGCGTCGTTACCGTTTCGTTATATTTTTAAGGCTCTGCATAACGGTATAACGATGTCGGCGTCCATAGCAAAGCAAACTGAAAGCTATTGGATGGCTATTGGTAATTTTATATACAGTACCATTCCGTTTCAAAGACGAAATATCACGATTATTGTCGAATTAAATGCTTTTGTTTAAACCAAAGATTGTTACATAATGCGCAGTTTCATTGTATAACCATTTCCGCTGTTATGTTAATAACATCTGTTAGATTTCACTTTGTTGTGAATATTTCTGTTTGAACATCCAAATTCGTTCTGATTTATATTAAAACACAATTTGTTAACTCTCTACTTAATCGATTCAGTTGTCATTTAGTGCGACTCGCATACGACAATCAAATTTCTTGAAAACAGTTTTACGTAATTTAAGTTACCAACTGACGGAGCTTGATGAAATTGCAATATCAAATTTGAACTGTTGAAATATTGTACATTTATCTGTATTTCATCACTAACCACCCGTGTTTCGTCTTTAGAACTGAACTCAGTTGATAATTCTCGTGATGAGCGAAACCCGTCCTGATCATTATAAATATGTGGAAGCAGCACAAATGAATTGTGTTTTATTTTTTAAAATATAATGTCTTTCCATCAAGAATTGACAGTAATAGTTGTACGTATGGAATATCACTCTTTTAAGTAAATATGTATATATACATCTTTTTACCATGATCGCTTGCAGTGTGGAGCATATGGCCTCCTAATGGAGGTATCTGAACAGAAGTTTTCTACGAGAACTGCTTGTTACTCAGTTGCTCAACCTCTCTTTTCGAAGAGAGTAGAGATAGAAAGATAGGGCGAGGACAGGACTAGTGGTTAGCTTATCGCTTTCGCTATGCCCCGTTTTTATAGGATCTGATGGGTGGGAGAAATTTCAGACATCACAAAAATTCATGTCTATGAACTGGAATCGATTACAAAATCAAATTTTGAAACTGTCCACACCGAGACTGGTACTCGAGACGTCTGTAATCGTAGAGATATATTTATGAATATATATTTATTTTATCCCTACTATAACACTTTATTATCAAAATGGCATGGTGAAATTTTTAAATGTACAAGAAAATACTCGATTGAATGTCGGTTGATAATTTGCAAGGCCTGGTCGCCCTTCAATAATTCAACAGTAAATAATTGTGTAGTCCATTTCTTAATCAGTATACGACATAGCGAAAATAACGGTTCACTTGCTAAAACTTTCCTGACTCTTAAAATGTTAAATGATATTTGTAGACTCCATCAACTAGTAACCTTTATTAATATATCTGCCAATCCAATCTACCTCAATATTTGAAAACTAAGGTATTTCATCAATACGTCCTTTTCCTAATTATATGCAAGGGGTGAGAGAGATGGACCTTCGTTAAGGGCATGATCAATACATTAACATAGAGTGTCTGAATGAACTATGAGGCCAATATTAAAAATGTCAATCTGAGAGCCTGCCCTGACTATTTCAACCAAAGAGAAAAATTAAAGCGAGTCTGTGGTGCACTAGTCAACGTCGTTGGCCTCAGTTACGAATGTCTCGGATTCAAATCTTGGACAGTCTTTCCATAAATTGATTTTTCAATTGTTTTACTTATTTCTGTTCTTAGGAACAGAACGGATGTTTATGCTGTCTAGAATTCCCTCCCACCCATCCGATCCTAAAAACGTCCTGTCCTAACCCTATCCCTACATCCCTACTGTCTTCGAAAAAGAGAGGTTGATCAACTTCGTAACAATCAGTTCTCGTATAAAAACTTATCTAGAGATACCTCTATTAGGAGTCCATATGCTCTACATTAGAAGTAGAAATGGTAAAAATAATTGAAATAGTTGATAATTATTAGCATACTGTAACATGATATTTTTTATATTAGTGTAATTTAAGATATCAACTGAGGGTTCTTGGTGGAATTTCAATATCAAGTTTGAATCATTCAAATTTTGTACATTTACATAAATAACAACCCGGGCATCGCTTGTCGGCATCGTCAGTCAATCGAGTACAGGAATGAACTCAAGCCGTCAATTATTAAATAACTTGTATCGTTTATATATTAGACAAATTAAGAAAAAATATAATCACCATGTCTTAGAACTACATTGAATTCATTTTAATACTGATTCGATAATAATAACTATTAAAAAAAGGAGAAACACTGCCTCGTTAAGGACAAAACATATGGAAATGTACAAATATGTGTATTTGACATTGAAATTCCTTCAAGCAATTTACCTCAGTCAATATCTTAAAGTATAGCTGATGGTTTTGCAATTTCACTTGTCGTGTAATAAATTGTGTCAGAGGATAATTCTAATTTACTTTTATAGATTTGACGCTTTGTCTAAAGGCTCAATGACTAATCAAAAATGATTACACTGGATTACTTTTCCCGCAAACATGTCAACAGATGTTCAAATAACAGCCTTACATGGCTATAAACATCCCCTATAAATATATAAAGAAAAAGATACTTCCTTCAGCGAGCCAAAAAACCCTAGTGAAGAAAATTCACACATTTTATTTCAAATAGTAGAAGGGAATACTTTCTCAAAAAATCCTATATCACGGATGGCTTCATTTCCGATCGTGCGTGAAGGGAAAAACTCGAAAATAAACCTGAAAACTTGTCACAATAATTTGCCTACTGAACTGTTACATCCATATTAACTGACAATAAACTAGAATTCAACTTTTTTACTTCACTGAGTATGCCTTATATTATAGGCGGCATTGAACGCTTCCGTATTTTGGGACCACAGCCAAGAAAATTTTGTGATAATAGTAATCTTTTTTTTTAGCTCTAGCTAACTCTCAAAGCAAACGGCCAGGAACAAACCTTGTTTGAAATATAATATCAAATAAAAAATTTGCAAACTACACATACTGTAACTAACTGAACAACTTATTATAAAATTAAGCATAAAACATATGAATGAAAAAATAATCTTCAAATTTTTCTTTTCTATCTAACATCATTAAATTTATAAAATACGAAATTAAGTGATATGCTACAAAGCTTTAGAAAATCGCATTCAATAATAGGTCACCTCAAGAGAATGTTATAGAACATTATGTTAAATTTAAAGCAAACTTAAGTTTAATTTGTTTAATACTAATTGCTTATATGAGAAACAGTAATGAACATAAATATTTTAGTTATATTTATCGGGTCCGTGGTACTGTAGTCAACGACATTGGCTACTTTTACTGATGTCTTGGGTTCGTGTGCCATTTAAACTATTTATGGATTTCTGTTCGTAGGCATTGACGTTTATGATATCTACAATTCCTTCCCACTCATCCGTTTCTAAAATCGGGGCGTAGAAAGAGCGATTAGCTTACCACTATAGCTCTATCCTTCTATCCCTACTCCCTTCAAAAATGAGATGTTGGACAACTAATTAACAAGGAGTTCTCGTAGAAAACTTCTCTTGAGATACCTCCATTAGGAGAAAATATGTACACATTGAGAGGGGACATATTAATATAAAAAAATAAGTTTTTTACTTCTTACACATTTTTATGTTTTCTCGTTTCTATTTTATTTTATATTCTCTTTTTTATTTTATATTGTTAATAATGAAAAAGTATATCAAACAATTATTACTTTTAGAACTATGACAATAATTTACAGACAATCATAAAAAATATTCGAAATTAAATAGTCTATTATTAAAAGGTTAAGGACCTCTAATAAATCAATGACAACTAATCTTAAATCAAAAATTTAACCACATTACACGTGAAAAAAAAAATATGTGTTAAAAATAATTCATAAATATTCAACTTTTTTTTCTTTCAGCAACATCGACAAGATATCTGAAAAACAAATTAAAAAAACCAAAATCAATCTTATCAGCGAAATTAAAAAATAAATATCGATAAAATGGGCTCTCGACGAGGATGAAAAGATGACTTTCAAATTGTAGTATTAAAGTTCCATACTTTTCGTATAAGATTTGATATTATAGATATTTCAAATGTATTCGCATATATACATGTCTCTTGTCAACGATTACTTTTTGATAGGATACATTAACAAAATATTCAGTTCTACAACATTTTATTAGCTACTAATTAATAATACCTTTTCCAAAAACATATTTAGTAGGGTGCTTGTTCCTAAAGTCAGCCGTCGCCAGTAGTCGGCATTTGAGCTGAAAACGTAAATAATAGTAGATACATTTAAAAAAACATATTTCGTTTAATTGGTGTAGGTAGTCTTGCCATCTGCTAATGTATATCTGCGCTATACTGACCTATATGATAAAATACGGAAATAAAAAAGCACAATTTTACTTCGCAAGTTCATGTTGTATGGGGATCGCTAACAAAGTATACTTTATATTGTCACGCTTTTCATCATTATGTTTTTTATTTTTCTGTCTACTATTATGAAGTTTAATAGTGATGACCGAAAACTGGAAAACGAAAGGCCGACCATTGGATTTTGGGAGCCGACCACTGGGACGATTGGCATTTTTTTTGTAAACTTCTATTATTTTATGTTTGGTAAAATATTTACTATTTTTTTAAGTTGGTTACATTGCTTAATCCCATAATTAATTAATTAATTAATAATTAATGGAATATCATTCATTGACTCAAAATCTCTTTTGAAAGTACACCTGTCGCTTAACTGGCTGAGCACTGGCAAAACGACCCTAGTTAAATATTTACATTTTAAATAAATTTTGAATAAGTGAGATGACGTAATATTGTCTATCTCTTCTAAAACAGTATTTATGTAGCTACGCTAAGCTTAAATTCTGACGTCGGCGTGAAGCCGAAATTGCTATCAACTAACTAATAAAATTTTGTAGAACTGAACACTTTGATATGTTATCTTAATATAGTGAAATTCTCTCGAGTAATCTATATCTAATTCAATTAATATAAAACATCACCATAATTAAATTTATCTGAAGTCGGTCTGAAAATATCCTTATTTTAGATTTAATTACGAATATCAACTTTAGTTTGGGATACCAATTTGAATTTGAATAGAAATCGTATAATAGTTTTATTTGCATTATTTATTGCCGATTAGAATACCAGTATGCAATTTAAAAGATTGTTTTAATATTATTTCAGTTTGTGATAAAACCTCCGTCATATATTCGCATTTTATTAGAAGCATTTCACGTCAACATTTATTTACATGAAGAAAGCATGTCCCATGACAATTCATCACAACAATTCTGTCAGGTTTTTCGATTTTGAATTCTCAAAAAGTAAGTTCTTTCTGAAATAGGTCTTAAATCATACTACAGTTCTATTTTCAAATAATAATTGACATGTCTAAATCCAGTGAGCTAGACGTGGCGTGTTGTTTATTTTTACGATATGAAATCGTGATACGTTTGACATTAGAGGTCTGCACGAGTCCGGAATTGGTTTCGGAGAAAGACAGTACAGGCCGGGGTAATAAGTTTTATTTTTTAAGTCATGAGTCAGCCATACGGCAATACTATTCATAATAAAACGTTAATATCATTTATAATTTATTTAACATTTGTCGTCTATCATCATAACTTGTTTGAAAAGTATGTCGTCTGTGAAAAACATGAAGCTGTGAAGCTAATTGAAGCTTAATCTTAAGCAGTGTTTACTTTATTTACGTATGACCAATAGTTATATTACCCGTTTGTATATTAATAAAGTGAAATGAGTCAGAATCTGCTTCCCAGTGGTTTTAGATGATTGACTGTTTGTTGTACCAAAAACCATTATTTAATTGATTCATTTAATATGTACTTTGACATTGAAAACAAAATCAAGCTTTTTTACGGCTGATAAAAATAAATCTGGTCTTCTCGGGTTCGGGTAACAAGTGTGATATTGAGACTCGGGCTCGGGCTGGGTGGATCCAGAAGATTTTACAAAATTCCGGCCCATGCAGACCTCTAATAGACATGCATCGAATATTATAATTGCGAACCATCAAATTCAAACGACCGAATCATCGAAGCAAAGGAGAATCACCTCTATGAAAATGACACGTTGCCTTGATATTGAAATATCAAACATTTTAAATAGTACTCTTACAAAAATGAATGCGTAGTTAAATCTATATATATATATAAATAAAGATTTGTTTGTTTGCTTGATTGTTCTCTATGCATTCTTATACCATTCATCCGATTTCGATCAAACTTTGGTGAGTAGTTGTGCGCACACCATTGAAGGTTTTTGAAAAAAAATCTAAAATTAAAAAAAAGAATCAACTACGTACAACTAGAGACATCTCTAAACCAGGCGGAAAAACAAAAATATTGTATAAAATAGAGGTCTGCACGGACTCGGGCGGGCAAAGACAAATCACATTTGGCCTCGAGCCGGACCTGGATAAGGAATTCAAATTTAAGAAAAATATTTCGTACTATGTTCGGGTCAGCCACAAGGCAATAGTTTTCATGGCTTAAATAATTTATTTTACATACGCTATGAATATCGTTGGAAATATGGAAACAATGACATGTATTGTTTGAAAAGTATAAATGAATTATTATATTAAAAAATAAATGGAGCTTTTTTCGGGATGAGAAAAATAAATCTGGGCTTCGGGTCGGGCTTGGGTAACAAGTGTAATATTGAGACTCGGGCTTGGGCCGGGCCGGGCCTGAAGATAATGGGCTCGGACCGGGTAATTTTAATCTAAAAGCACTTCAATAATCAGAATTAAATCACAAACACATTCTTTCGTTGAGTGGCATTGCAGCGTATGCCGGGTATTCACTTGAAATAAATAAAAATAGTGAAGTGATCACAGGCATAAGTTGAAACGTCAACGGATAAAACTCAAAATAATTGCGTCTTTTGTGATAGTGGTTCGGTTTCTTAATTCTTACAAATCATTGAGATGAGTTACTGTGAGGGAAGAGTCAATGGCAACCCAGGCGAGATGGCAATTCTTGAACAGAAGTATACATGGGCAGAGCGCGCAATGCTGTCAGCAGAAACGGACGACAATACTTTCTCACTTGCCATCGGACACGGTAGGTCTACGGCTGCTCTATTCTTAAATTAAATCTCTGTAACAATACAGTTGAGGAACACGATTTCAAATATAGTATATGTTAACACATGCTCATAAGGCTTATGACCGATTTTAGCACACAATGTATAAGACCTAATGTGTTAAAATTATTAATTAATAACTAATAGAATCGACCATTAATCTATGGAGTTGTTTAATATGCGTATCCGATGTTTATTAACTTTTAACACCCTCGGGGACCTAAGGGCTCAAGCGGCGATATGTTAAACAAACTCGGCTTTCCAATTAATTTTTACTGCATCGTAAAATATAACTTCCATTAATCTGCTCGTAATCAACAATATACGATAAATCTTGTTTATAAAGCTTTCTGAAGAGCTTTTTTACCCAATAATATGGTTGTAGTAGATATCAGGAAACGATAAATATATCATTTTTTCAGTGTTGCTAGATCGTATGTCAGTAAGTAATTTAATTGCGTTATTGTACTAGCAATAATTGAATTAATTTAGACATACTACTGAAAGTCTCAAGGTTTTCTTTTCAAAAGTAGCTTCTTTGGCATTCTATAAAATCGATCATCCAGTTCAATATTGAGATAATGGTAAAAGCAATATTCAAGTAGTATCATAAATCTAATACTATTGATTTGTACCACAATTTATTGAGGTGGTATTTTATATCTCCCATCACAATGCCACAACGCCAGTGAACAACAAGACATGTCATCATTTCATGAAATTCTACATTTCAGTTACCCTATTTTCATATCACTGAACTATACAAATCATCTACATTGAAGCGCTCTGTTTTTCTCATTAACGAAATATTCAATTGAAACACGTATAACCCATTTAAAATTAACAATAAGGGTTTTGTAGTGAAATAGTGTTATAAATACAATTTTTTTAATATTCTTAACCTCGTTAAAAATTAAAACGCTTCGTTTTCAAATAATATAGAGGCTTCAAATAATATATAATTACATCAATTTTATTATATCTTTCGCCGTGTTTAATGGGAAAAAAATAAAATAAATACGTGCTTCAAAATGTTTCGATATTCTTGTAGAATTATATAAAAAAACGCAAGCAGTGCTCAAAGTTATGGATTTAATTATTCTTATTCTAATATTTTTACGTATTTATTTTTTTATATATTTCTAGCGTATGTGTCGGATCCGTGGTGCAATGGTCAACATCGTTGTCTGCAGTAACGGTTTTCACGGGTTCTAATCCCAGTACGGACAGTTTCATAAATTAATATTTTAATCGATTTATGAATTTCTCTTCGAAAGCATAGATATTTGTGATGCCTAAAATTTCATCCCCCCAATCCGATCCTAAAAGGAGGGGGAAGCGAAAACGATTAGCTAACCACTAGTCCTGTCTTAACCCCGTCCTTCTATGGGAAAAATACAGGTTGAGCAACTGAGTAGCAAACAGTTCGCGTAGAAATAATTACCATACTTACATTAGAAGGTCATATGCTCCACATTGGGAACGGACATGGTTTAATATATATATATATAGATATACGTGAAGGCGGATGTCTGTCACCCTACCTACTCTATCTAAGCCCCCTTCGTGCCCTAGCGAGAACGATGAGCCAACCACTAGTCTTCTAGCCCTATTCTTCCATACTTACTTTATCGAAAAAGAGCAGAGGTTGAGTGACTTACTAACAAGCAGTTCTCGTAACATAGCTTAAATAACTTCTGTTGACATAGGCTCTATAAAGAGTCCATGTGCACAAATAAAAAGGCCCAGAAAATGTCGTCGCTGTTTTAGAAGAAAATCGAAAAATTGACATATCAAGTCAATTCCAAAATGTTCCTTATATCAAACTCTACCGTATGGAATAATACACTTATTTGAGAAGACCCGAATCGAAGAGAGGCGAATGGTCGGTTATCGACTTCCTGGAAGGTCTGGGATCTCAAACAAACACCATTTCAAATCTGGTTCAACACTTATTTATTTTAATCGAAGATGCAGTGGTTTAAAATACACAAAAATAATTCTTACACATAAAATTGGGTCTACATTTACATTTACTTAACACATGAATTTACTTTAAGTTATAATGCAAGTGGCACGACAAACGATTTTAAATTAAGTTCAGTTTCAAAACAAACACAAACAATCCACGACATCAACGGTGCCGGCCACGGGGGCCGGTGGCTCACCCGCCTCGAAGGCTGGCAAACGACTCTGGTAAAAATCAGAAATTGGACTCCCGCACCGTCGAAGCCACCCATTAAAGTCAAAAATGAACTCGTCCAACGAACGTGTCCGCCGGCGATGCCGACACCGTTCACGACAGAGTCGGGTCGATTTCTCCGAATCATTGTCATTAACGCTGTGCGTTTTCAGTTATGGACCCTAATAAAACTTAAACTTAACAAATAAACCAGGTTGTCATATTTTTTTTATAAAATATGCTTCTACTTTTTCGACAAACAAACGTAATGAAAAAGGTATAGCATTTCAAACAATTAACAAACTTCAATATTTTCAAAGTTAAAACTAGTATTTTTCGGCTAGTGAACTTTGAGAACTTTGAGAAACTTTTCCATACCCTTGAAGAGGCATTACGAAACATAAACTTCGCTGCTATTTTTGGCGGCAAAATCACTCATGGATATAAATAGTTTTGTCCCTTTCGCTCGTTTTCTTTCGTATCATAATCGTGGGAAATAAATCCTTTCTAAATTGAAACATCACATTTCTTTACAAAAATATTTTATCAGTTCTTGAAACACAATAAGTACCTTATATTCTTTCACATAAATCTGGAAATGTTATATTTATTTTGGTAAATTGATTTGGGATTATTTTTCAGTTCATATTGCTAAAAACGTTTTTAGGCTATATTTTACATTGGAAAAAAACTCGAACTTATTTCGTTTCATACATTTTCATGTATCATTTTGAATCCATCAAAATTGGCTTATAAACTGCAAAAAAATACAAAATTTTCAAACGTAATGGTAGAGTATATTTCATATTACGTCCTTGACTTGTTATTGCGTTATAGAAGACAGAAAATAATATATATAATGGGATGTTCATGACCATAAACATTATAATTTACTTCTTATAAAATACTGTTGGGTACTCTTTTTAGCAATGTCCGCTCCCAATGTATGGCCTCGTAATGGAAGTATTTCAACAGGAGTTTTTCTACGAGAACTGATTAAACTAAAGAGAGTGTGTATATAACGATGGCTTAGAGTTAAAAGGTTGTAACTCCATAAATCATAATATCTATTAAAACTGAAATTGAAAGTTTGCGATCCTTGGAAAATTAGATCTTGTGATATATAAATAACTTTTAAGTACCATTTTAGAGTTTATTTATGTAGCTTTCTTATTTAATGATAAAACAGTTTTTCTTACACTGCTAAGTGTAAAATAATAAAAAAGTAATATAAAAATTATGTGTGGGGAATTTCGTATAATTTCGACATTGGGTTATTTATTTTTTAATGTTTGTCATTTTGGGGGGTGATTGTAGGTATATTATTGCACTATGAATGGATATTTGGAATACATTTTGTCAATTTAGGATTGGGAATGTTCGCGTTGCAAGTTCCCGTTGTTTTTTATAAATATGTAAGTATTTCAACAGTGAGCTATTGTTGATAGTTAGTGTTGATTCGGTTGTTGATCATGGGGATTTGTAATTTCAGCAGTTGGTAATTTATTTATGTTTATCGTTTTATGGTGGGGAAAGATGGTATATTATTGAATTTCGAATAGATATTTGGGTTATATTTTGTGATTTTAGGGTGGCGAATGTTTGGATTTCCTAATATTTAGATATTTGAACATTGGGTTAGTTAGTTTTGAATTGGTTTGGAATTTCTGCGGTCTTGTTATTTTGGTGTTTTGAAAAAAATATTTAATCTTAATATAAATTATTAGACCACTGGCAACTAAATGTCAAACAAGCTATCAAACCAAAATTGCCACTGACGCTATTGTATCTCCAGTGTTATCAGTGTGTAAATTATATGTATGGTCAAAAACATAGTACCTGATGTAAGTACAACGTTTTGGCCCAATTAACAATATATTGTAGTTTGTTTATAATTTTATGATGGAAAATTAAAGAGATGTAATATTTTAATAGATAAAAATATAGTATAATCTTTAATACATTCCAGCACTTAACTCATTTTCAGCTAAGGTTGGAGTTACAAGCTTTTAACTCTAAGCCATCGATAAGGTCAGGGATAAAACAGGACTTCGTCTTCTTCTGGCCATACTTGCTTCTTGTTTGGAGCACTTGGCCACCACGCAGTACCTCAACTGCCAATCGGTTTGCTTCATCAGCCTAGTGTAATAAGCTAAAGCATATTTCGTTACCCCACGGCTTCTGTCAGAATTGAAAATTCAGATGTCATCTGCTTCAACTCATAATTTGATAAGGAAATGATGCAGCCATCTGAAAACAGACAAATCCGTGTAGATCAGCTAGGTATTATAAGCTGAAGCATATTCCGTGATCCTACGACAAACAAATAAGCATTATATTCAAGTAAAGCAAAATTGTATCAAGGAAATGCAAAGTTTTCACGCTCTATCCATACGGTCCAGCGACTTTTGCGCGTGGGACAGTTGCGCGCCGACTTCTGCGCGCAGTACCAATATTTGTTACATTCTAATAAAAAAATATTTGAAAATAAATTTATTTTAAAAACTTTAAACATTTCATATAAAAAATAATCATAAAAAACAAATAGTAAAGACAGAACGGTCTTAAATATACATTGAAAAACATAGAGATAGATAAGCAACATCTACGTAATTATATTAACGTAGATTAACACTCATATATATATCTTTAAAATTTCACGTGGTGGAATTATGTTCCCATGGTCCTTATCTTATTTTTTTTCCAATCGATAAAATTTACTTGGATAGGTCAGTAAAAGCACTAATTAATTTTAAACAATATGTAGTTTTAACATACAAGTTATCACATGTAATTAAATTTCTTTAAATGAGTATTCATAAGTACAAAATAATCTTATATTGCGCGCAAACGTCGGCGCGCTGAAGTCCCACACGCTCAAGTCGGGGTGCCATCCATGTGGATATTTGAATACGAACATAAAAATTGGTGATGGTGATTTTTATACGTAGCATATCTTTCGCAAATTTAGCTTTATGAAAAACTTAACCGACTTCAAAGATTTCAATTCAATAATTTCATGAAAACGACGCTATTTATATCAAATTCGTGATATATATTACTTCTCTTATCGCAAACACTTACAGACATTAACATTTTCCTCGAAACCCTTAACGGAACATTTATTAATAATCTCACACTACCTAAATACTATTACACTCTTCCTGTAATATACGATTAGTAATTCTGAGAAATTCTGTTCTTAAAACAGCCACTAAGGCTTATTTTATTCGTTCCGCGATAATAAACATTATTTGAATAAGATATAATACTTTTTATATCTATTCTTCATAGGCGAGTATGTAATTGTCAAAATTTCTTTGATATAGTGTCGCCAATCTATACTATATAGCAGAAAATACGTGTATAATCTGCCTGTCTGTCTGTCACAAGAACTTCTCTCAAACGGTGAACAGAAGCGACATGAAATTTTCACATGTTCTGGCTGCCATTTCTACGTCGACTATTCTATATTTTGTGTTACTTATAAGGTTCAGTCTACGTTGCTTTTTTCAACTTTTAACTTGTAAAATAAAAAAAATTAACATTTTAATTGAAGGATTATATTGTGTCTTTTTGGCTGCCATTTTTAGGTCAACTGTATTATTTTCAACCCTCAATATTTAATATTATTATTAATTGATGGCCTTTATTTTGTGGATGTTACATGAGATACTGTCCTCGGTGATATTTTCAACAACCTACTGGGTCAACTTTGATATTTTCAACTTTAAGCTTTTATCATTATTATTGATTGATGGTCAATATTTTGTGGGTAGGTGGATAAGAGAGGTTGAGCAACTGAGTAACAATCAGTTCTCATAGAAAATTTCTGTTGAGATACTTTCATTAGGATGCCAAATGCTCCACGTTGGGAGCAGACATGATAAAAAGAATTTAGTTCGGTTCATGGTAATATTTTCAACTACGAACATTATTATTAAATATTATTATACACCTACTTCTTCTTCGAAAAACAGAAGTTGAGCAACTGAGTGACAATCAGTTCTCGTAGAAAAACTTCTGCTGGGACACCTCTATTGGGATAGGACATGATTAAAAAAAAAGATTGATAAAACGCGACACTGAATGACATTTTTTGTTAACCCAGTGGTTCACTATACATTTCCATCTTTTTCCGAAAATAAGACATCCTCCGAAAATAAACCCTTACACGTAAGTTTCAGGATTTTTTGGAATATAAGCCCTCTCCCAAAAATATGCCTTAATTAAAATAATGTGAAAAATGTAATTCGATGTGACGATATTCTAAAAGAAGATGACATGACTGTATTTGAATAAATTTAAATACACAGAAACATATACCTAAATGTACCTAAAATTTAGATATGTTACCTAAATTAAAAGTAATCAATGTAAAATTCCTACATATAAATAAATATTAAACAAAAATACATAAATCTACTTATTATACTTGAAAAGTACGCCCTCCTCCGATAATAAGTCCTAGCACGTACTTTGTACGAAATAGGAAAGCATGACAGTGTCTTAATTGTGCGAGTAATATTCGAATATTTTATCAAATATCCAAATATCAAAAAAGAGCCAAATACAGGTATTCGAATTTCAAATATTCAACTGCAAACCCTACTCACGACTTCAGCCCGTGAAATGAAGGATATTTGAACAGACCGAAATCTTGCCATATAAATGGGCGGAGGTTCTTAAAAAGTATCTATTAGAGGTACCCCTTAGCATTGAATGATGAAGGATAATACATCTTAATAAAATTTAAATGTTATTGTTAATGCCAGAAAAATATTTTAATTCCTCATTTAAATAATTAGTGAAAATGTCTAGTAGTAAATTAATGTAAATTCTAAATATTAAACTTATTAATTCGGTACTGATACAACACAACATATGACGTGCGGAACACGACAGATACTAACAGGGCAGGGTTTTAATCTAATCAATTTAATATTTTAATCGCATAAAATGATTTTGCTCATTAAATTTTTTCATTGTAACATTGTTTATAATCGACGGTGTTTTGGCGAACTGATGTAATCCTCAAAATTAAAATTGTTCAGAAGAGAGTATAAACTGTTTTTATCGAACATTGTATGGTAAGTTGCGTTATGTATCTTTGAAATGCACTACTGTAGATTCTCATGTTTGCAGATACTGGGCTATACGTGGGGAGAGTCGATACAATAGTGGATTACATCAAGTGGCCGGGTCAGAATTTTTAAACCTAAAACCAATATAAAATGATGTTTCCCTTCCAGAAAATTGGTAAATTTATTTTTCTAATATACATCATTTGGCCGAGACCTGCTCTGTCGTCCTTAAAATTAAATAAGGTAACATCAATTGGCGATAACACCGTCGATATGCGAAATGTAAATTTTACAGGACAGCATAAAACAGTTAAAAAAACAACTTTAACTGCTGTAAGCAGGAACAGATAATTGTTTGAATTAATATTTATTTGGTAGACATCTATTTTAATAGGGTACGATCATCGAGAAAATAATCTCCTTAATGACCAAACAAATGTTGGGAACGAATAAATACCAATGGCAACACAGACGGGCTGCCAACACTGATAGCCAACAGAAACACTGTCAGAACGCGTCATACCTTACTCCGAGACAGGCGACTAGACAACAATACTACTTCACTGGCCGTCGACCGCAGTAGGTCGGCGGTAGATCGATTCTTAAATTAAATCTCAGTAATTACTCAAGTTAAATAAACGATTCCAAAACAAGCATTAATTCATTATCCTCACTTAAACCATTATATGGAGGTCACGTAATTACGCATAATCAATAAAATTTCAATTCATTTACTCTAATGATTAATTATTATCCTTATATCTCTACTCACTTCGAGTAACAAGCAAGAAAAACTTGTGTTGAGATGCTTCCTTTAAGAATCTATATACTCCACATTGGGAGCGGACCATGATTTTAAAAAGAAACATTCACTTTACATACATCGAAAATTATAATTTTAAAATAAAATAAATTGAAACGAGCTTTAACATGACAGTTTCGAATGTAAAAAATATTCACATCATGTTTTTTACATTGAATATTCTGTACATATGGATTATCGAAAAACCTTATTAATTTTTCTTTTATAGGGCTACAAAATTAATCGAGTCAATCAAATACCTCCGTACTACTCTAGATTAGAAGTAATGATATTTTTTCTAAAGTGAAAAATAGCAATGGATTTGTTTCTACAAACATGTATCAATACATGACGCTGCAGATTTACGAAACAATATACTTGTCATTATTTGTGTTAAAATATTACATCAAGTCATCAACATTACACTGCGGACTTACCAAACGTGATATTTGTCAAATGCAAATAAATAAATATATAATGAGTTATAAATAATTGCACTTTATGTTAGATAGTATTCACTTGGTACACTCAAATTTTGATTTTAATAGTTTCCACAAATTTTTTAACAAAGTGAGTTAAGTTATGGTAGGTTATGTTATGGTTGGTCTGGTTTGGTTTGTGTAATGCATTCTAATGCGTGGAGCAAAGGCAATATAGGCGGCCTAATATAAGATAGAGTTGCGACAATTATTTTCGTTTCATTACAGTTTCGTACAACTGTCGATTTCAAAGTGTGAGTAATATTGAGTGAAATATTGAGTGAAAACTATTTTATCTGTGTGAAAATATTTTTTTTTAGTGGAATGTATTTGTTATAAGTGAAAACTATTTTTATGCAAGTGAATATGATCTAAACAATGGCGCATTTAATTGTAAGCCATAAATAATAAAAGTTAACGCACTTGAAAATGTAATCAGCGACTAGTCAGAACTATGTTTAAACTTAAACGTTTTAGAAGAGATAGACAATATTATATCATTTCACTTATTCCAATATCATAATTTGTATTTAAAATTAAAATACTCAACGTATGCACTAATTGTATTTATTAGTTATTCTAGGAAACGGTACATACATGGTAATGCTTTATTAATCGTTAAAGTAAATGCGTTAAAATTTTTATTGATTATCCATAATTATATGAATTTCTTGCAATGGTTCAAGTAAGGGTGATAAATTAATATTTGTTTACTCATTAAGGAAGTTATTGCCTTGAGTTTATCTATAAATTTCCAATCGTCCTAAGAAATTAAGCATTTACTACACAAATGCAGGTATAGCGGCTCTGAATTGGAAGTTATGTGTGTTATTCTTCTAAGAGGTGGTTTTCGAATTGAGAATTTTTTTGTTTATTATTAAATGACTTTATCGGCGTCCGTGGCGCAGTTGGTAGTTACTGCTACTGATGTCTCTGGTTCAATTCCCGGTGCGGACAGTTTTCAGAAATTGATATTTCAATCGATTTATGGATTTCTGTTCGTAGTCTGAGTGTTGTCTAAAACTCCCTCCTCACCCACCCATCCGATCCTCACGGGGCTTAGCGAGAGCGATTAGCTAACCACTATTCCTGTCCTAGCCTTATCCTTCTACTCTCTTCAATAAAGAGAGGTTGAGCAACTGAGCAACAGATCTCATAGAAAAATTCTGTTGAGATACCAAAAATGGAAAAAAATGACTTTATATCGACGGTGTTTTGGTCAATAGATTTAGCCTTCAAAATTGAAATTGTTTAGGACAAAGTAAAAACTATTTTTATCGAATCGTTATCAATCTTTAAAATGTACTCCTGCAGATACGGGATTATACGTGGGGAGTGTCGATATAATAGTGGCTAACATCAAGTGGCCAGAATTTTTAAAACTAAAACCAATAAGTTTTTTTTATCAATTTATTTTTTTAATTTACATCATTTGGTTGATACCTGCTCTGTCTTCTTTAGAATGAAGCCAAATCATTAACTCATTTTCTTATTTTTAAAGGATACATCAATTAGTCAGTCACCCAAAATATAGTCCATTTTGTTCATTAAATCTAACTAAAACACTCTTTTCTGAGTGTATGTTCTCTACAAGCCACGTTGCTATGAGAAATTAGGAGATTTACCAAATAATGTTCGAACTAATATATATTTGGCATCCTTACGTAATTCTTGCAACTTGTTTTGATAATGTTAAAATGGATGACAATAGAGCAATTATGTCTTAATAGCAGAAAAGGGTTAGGGATTGAGGTGCATAGACAAAGACCTATCAATAGCCGAAGAATTTGGATCTCTAGACTCGATAAATTCAATACTACACATAGGCACTCTATTATTCGATTGCAATATGTCTGATTTTAAAACCAATTGGCAAGACGATAGTTGTAAAATATAAGTAGAGGGCCGATTATAATACAGATATGAGAAGGGTCTAAGTACTTGTTTACCGCAAATGACAGAAGAAAGAAGGTTTAACCTGTTTGCGGTGACAATTTAAGCCCCATTTACCTCCGATGTTTAATTAAATTCAAAATAACTGCTTATCTCTATGGAGGGTTAAGATATAAGCGAGCAGAAAATTATTCCTGTATTTGGTGGCGGCAAATAATTAGATTACTTTAACAGGCTATTCATTAACTGCTTCTATATTAAATACCTTATATAGTAATATATAATATATCGACTGTGTTTTGACTAATTGATGTTACTCAAAAAATTGATATTGTTCAGAAGAGAGTAAAAACTGTTTTTACCGAAAACTTTATTATGCTGAGTTGCGTTATGAATCTTTGAAATGCACTCCTGTAAATTCTCATAGGAATTTGGAGATACGAGATTATACGTAGCAGCTGGGTCAGAATTTTTAAGCCTTAAACCAATATAAAGTTTCCCTTAAAAAAGTGGTTAATTTGTTTTTCTGATTTACATCATTTGGTGGAGAAATGCTCTATCGTCTTTAAAATGAAGTCCAATCCGTAACTAGTTTTCGTATTTTTTGAAGGTAACATCAATTGGCCAAAACACAATCGATTTATATTATATAATTTTAAAAGGTCATAGTCAAGGACAAAACCAATTCAGCGTGTAATTTGAGAGCTACGCTATGGTATATACAACTAGGTGAAAATTCTACCTGATAGCATTCTCTCAACATACTTGATACATAGACACAGAATCAGAGATTGTGTGTGTTATTTGCGCTGAAAAACTCAGTATTTTGTTATTGAAAACATTGTTATATCGAATTTGATATTAACTATATATTTCATAAACTAGGGTTACGTCGCGCAGTGTTCAACGTCGTTGGCTACGATTACGTATGTCTCGTGTTCAAATCCCCGTATGAACAGTTTCATAAACTGATTTTTCAATCTATTTATGGATTTCTGTTCGTAGGTATGGATGTTTGTGATGTCCAGAATTTTCTCTCACGCTGTCGATCCTAAATACGAGCAAGAAAGATTAACTAACCACTAGTCCTGTCCTAGCCCTATCTCTCTATTATCTCTTCGATCAATTTTCGTAGAAAAACTGCTGTTGTGACCTCCATTAGAAGTCCATATGTTCCACATTGGGAGAGGACATGGTAAAAAATATGTCATACGGTTAACACGGTTATCAAAAGTAGACTTTTATGAAAATCGTGACGGTAGTAAGAGAAGAAAAATGTTATTTTTCGATTTGTGAAAAGCGACTTTATTCAACGGTGAACTTGCAGATCAGCTGTTTTAAAACGTTCGCTCTAGAAAGTATGTAGCAAAAAAAGTTCGAGAAATACGACAAGGAAAATTATTACGGCGTCGTCTTTCAAAATACGGACAAGAAGTATTACTAAGCTAGGAAAACCGTTTTATTTTTTTATCTCCTCTTCTAGGAACTGAAAGCAAAAAAGCAATACGGTGCAGAGATTGCAAACGATGTGGAAAATATCTTTTATATAACCGATTGCATAGAATTGATATGTTGAGATGTAAATGAATATTATACAAGATATAATAAATAATGCAAATCATATCCCCCCCCCCCCCAAGAATACCATCAATTCGGATGAGTTTACCCATCGGTATAGGATCGGGCCATTATATGGAAAAAGGATCTTTTATAATACCATGATCGTATTTTATAATTAAACAAAGGTATTGAGTAGCCCCTGGTGGTAAAAATAAGAATTAATCTGCAGCAGAATTTGTAGTATTGTTGAATTTGTAAGCTGTCAGCTTTGAATGATAAAACACAATTTAAAAACTTTTCATGAAATAAATTGGATTAGCCATATTTTCGATTTGTATTACTTATCTATAGACGAAATGCTGTATATTTTTCTCATCTCAATTATGTACAGAATATATGAATAAAGAAAAGTTTACAAAACTTTAAAATCATTGAATTAATAGTAATTACGGTGGTTATTTGTATCGTTGGCAAAAGTTTCCCGCTTTGGATAAAAATTTTGCCCACCTTTTTTATCTGTATTTATATATCAATCATAAAAATAAATCTATTTATGTTAATTAAATTTCATCTTAAAACATTAATTAATTTATTTGTTGAACGATAATACACATAAATGCAATGACGAACCATTAAAATACAAAAACCTTCAAAACTGGGTCAAAGTTACCCAGATTTACCGTAAAGTTAATTGCTATTATTATAATGGTTTCAGTTTGTCAAACGATTGGTTTAAAAGCTCATAAAGAGCTTTACACCTGAGCGCTTTTCTGCGCGATTAGGTGGTGTGCGTGCTTTAAGTCTAAGGAGAAGGCATCACTTAATACTACGTGCGCTTGCCAACGTTTGTCTTGTGTAAATAAAATATGCGTCTGGAATAGCTTTATACTCCGTGAGCTTTACCACTTGCGTGTTATGTAAATATAGCCTACCTAAAAAATTACTTGTCATTCGGTAAAACATGGATGTCCGTTTGTGGTCCAAAGATCACTGACTTTAAAAATGTATATAAATCATATGCATGACCAGTGCAAGTCACTGCTAATGCATTCTTGAGTTGATCTTCAATGATTTATAAAAATCTATTTATTAAATTCCAAAATCTGCGCGCGAAAGTTAAAGGGCGTTAAGTCTTAAAAATCGAAAAATAAGTTTAATATTCAGGAATCTCATTCCAATGTAGAATACTTGACGCGATTAAACACTACAATGGATGATGAATATGCAGTTCAGAGAAGATGTTTTTCCGTTCGGCGGGCGATGACAAAATGAATCCGGTCGTTCCTTCTTTGTTCATACATAATGTCGTCGATTACCTGTATTCTACTTTAGTCACCGTGACTTGTCTTTTCGGAGCGTTTGCTTTTATTGTAATGTATGCAGAACCCGTATAGTATATCTACGGGTAAATAATATATTATTTGACAATTACCCTTGTCTATATTGCTGACAAATAATGACAAACATGATGTTCTGTAGATCTGCAACGTCATATATCGTTAATAATAAGCCAAAATAACTACAATCCATTTATGCATATAATCAAAGAAGGACCAGTCGAATCAATACTGCTAAATTAGTCAAAATCACGTTTAAACATCACATCTTTCTTCAAAATTTCAGACAAATGCAAATCTTGTTTCGACTCTCCTGAAAAGTACCAATTTCAGACTTAACGTCCTTTTTCTTTCGCGTACGGAAAACTTTGTTTGTTCGGGGATTTAAACCCGTTGACACCGCAACGGAATATAGAAGCATCATATATAATATATGTTATGGAAAATACGTAGAAATTAACCTCAGTAAAACAAAGACGTACGAGTCGATCGCTAAACAAGTTAAACAAAAATTACGTTTTGTGAGGTACGGGAAAAAAGTGTTTGCTATCTCTAGTCACTGGTTGATTACGACATTAAAACGTCACAGGATGAGAAATTAAAACAAAAACGTGAGATTATAATGAGAAAACTTATTTTCCGACGAGGCGTTAGTGATTCCACGTTTTAAATGTTTATATTGATATAATAATGTTGCATAATTACGTAATTAAATTACTTATCCTACACTAATTTTAAAATATATATTCTGACTAGATAAAATGGCTGTTTTTGTTGACTGGTGATATCAAATCGGAGGCTTAGATGGAAGTTTTGACTATGGCAAAATGGATGTATGAAGGGCTCATAAGTAAATAAGTAATACCTTTACATACATAATGATTAAGAATTATGGAACTCTCAAAAGCATAAACGAAATGTCACGTAACTACTTGAAAGGCTTAACATAAAATCGGATTTAATACCAAAATGTATGTATCAACACTTATTATTATATTTACAAAGATTCCCCATTTACATACAAATCGTCGTTTACATTGCAAAATTATACATCTGCAAAATTAAATTTTCGGGAAAGTATAAAAAACAACAAAATAAAAACACACATTGTTAGAAGGTATATATATTTATATATTTTTTTCCATGTCTCCTCCCAATGTGGACCATATGGTCTCCTAATGGTGGTATCTTAACAGAATTTTTCTATGAAAACTGCCTGTTACTCAGATGTTCAACCTCTGTTTTTTTGAAAAGAGTAGGGATAGAAGGATAAGGCTAGGATAGGACTAGTGGTTAACTAATCACTCTCGCTACACCCCGTGAGGATCGAATGGGTGGGAGGGAGTTTTGAGACATCACAAACACTCAGACTACGAACAGAAATCCATAAATCGATTGAAAGATCAATTTATGAAAACCGTCCGTACCGGAAATTGAACCCGAGACATCCGTAACCGTAGCCAACTGTGCCACGGACGCTGACATAGTTATATATATTTATTATGAATTACGTGTTTTTTCTTAAGTAATGGTGATGAATTAATGTGTGTTTGGTCCTAAAGGAGATTATTATCTTGATGTCCTTATCCTATTAAACATGACTGTGGGTCCTACCAAATAAATGACCATTCAATCAAAAATATGTTTCTGCCTAAGGCAGTTACGAAAACATAAGGAGGGAGACCACAATACATACATGTATTTATTAAATAGTATGTATATAAAAATACCGAGGTAATTACACGTTATAGTTAATAAAAGGAAGTATTTAATTTGAAATATGAATTATTTTTTAACATTTAAAGTGAATCCCAAAATCCCAGAATTACGGTATTCAGTCATGTAGCTTAAAACTTTTTACTAGTGATGCAGTAATAACTATGAAATATATTTCAATACTCATGTCGACCTAGGTACTGACCTATATTTTTGTCATATTATAATGTTTGAATAATTTATCTCTTTGACATTTTACATGAATATAATTTGCTTACGACAAGCATTAATCGCATAAGAATCGTTCAATTGAACGATCATTCTACATTTTCGTTTGGTAAAGTTTTATAAAAATAAATCTAATATTCAGACAATTCTGGTATTACGGGATTCGCCAATTGACCGTGATTCGAAACCCTAGTGAAAACAACTTTTCCAGCGAGCATAATTTGGCGGTGTTTTGGCCAATCGGTGTAACCTTCAAAATTGAAATTGTTCAGGAGAGAGTAAAAACTGTTTTTATCGAAAACATTATATGGCGAGTTGTGTTATGAATCTTTGAAATGCACTCCTATAAATTCTCATGGATTATACGTAGGGATGTAATAGTGGCTTACACAAGTGGCCGGGTCATGACTTTAAACCTAAAACCAACGTAAAATGATGTTTCCCTTCCAAAAAGTGGTCAATTTATTTTTCTAATTTACATCATTTAGCCGAGACCTGCTCGACCGTTTTTAAAACGAAATCCAATCAGTAACTCATTTTCGTATTTTTTGAGGGTAACATCAATTGGCCAAAACACCGTCGATATATATTAAAGAATTTAAAGTATAAGGTTAGATCTAAAAGTTATGTAAAATTATATTTCCCTTCCAAAAAGTGGTCAATTTGTTTTTATATTTTACATCATTTGGCCGAGACTTGCTCTGCCGTCTTTAAAATGAGATCCAATCATAAACTTATTCTTATATTTTTTGAGGGTTACATCAATTGACTAAAACACCATCGATATTAAGTGAACGCTTAGCCTTGTGTAACATATACGTTAAAAAATAGTGCTTTTCCACCAAGAATTGACAGTTAATTCGTTAAAAGTGTCTAATATATGCTTCAAATCTATTGCGAAAGTGTAATGTCAGTCTCTGTTCTTCTTTTCCTTAAATAAATATTAAAGAAAATTCATCCTTTGAATAACCGCTGAGTCTTTGTCACCATATAAAACTTCGTTAATCTAACATCATGCTTACCTCTTCGCCATAGATATATCTGTATCTTAATGCTGCCACAATTTTCCTCGTTAAGACACGTGCCTCGAAAACCTTACAAAATAAACCGTTAATATTATTGCCGTCGTACTAAAGAAAATCTTAAATTAAAAAAATGTTTCTTTTGTTATGTAAATTTTATGAAGGCGGACTCACACAACTAAAACGAGCGAATAAACATTGTAACTAACGCTGTCTTAACTTCGCGGGAAAATCTCGACAATCTTAACAGAATTAGAGAGAATAAAAATAAAAAATCTAATACGCGACGAACGCTATTCTTTTGACCTGTTTAGTGCCAGGCAAATTTTACAAGGTGGACACTTGTAGGCTAGGTATTTTTAGAAATATGATATAGGCATAAAATGAAGTACACTTGTGAACAATTACCAATTCAACACGTTTCTTGAGATTTTCGTAAATACTTTCACACTAAAATTAGTTTAACACACTTAAATATTGTCAGCTTTATGGTGCAGTTGTTTACGTCGTCGGCTACGGTAACAGATGTCTCGGGTTCCGGTACGGAAAGTTTCCTAGATTTATTTTTCGATCAATTTGTAAATTTCTGTTCATAGGCATGAATGTTTGTGACGTCTAAAATCTATGTGATCCTAAAAACGGGGCGTAGCGAGAGCGATTAGCTAACCACTAGTCCTGTCTTAGCCATATCCGTATATCCCTACTCTCTCCAAAAAAGAGAGATTGAGCACCTGAGTAACAAGCAATTGTCGCGAAAAAAACTTCTGTCGAGATAACTCCATTAGAAGGCCATATGCTCCACATTGGGAGCGGACATTGTAAAAAAAATGATAAATACTGTTTCAAACATACATATATATATTTACAGGTTGTCAGAACTTCAGAATTTAAGTCAACTTACCGAACTAACCACTAGTACTGTTTACACACTATAGTTTTTTGACGAATGATCTATTTCAAAGATATGTTCTATATTAGATTGTTTGCAAGTGTACGTTGTGTGCAAACGAATTTGTGGCATCTACAAGCGTCAAGCTGCCACACTTATCAAGATCGCAGATTACGTCGATAATGTCGATATTTGACCTGAGGAAAAAATCACTATTTTTCAATGGATGACATTATGCAATTTTACACTACAATAGTCAAATACTTGATGGCTTGCTATGACGATGATAAGAGTTCGCGAGTTAGTTCGTCGATTGCTTGACACTACATACAGGCTTTTGCGAGTTAACTCGTTCATGGCACTCTAGAGGTTAAATCGCAGTTTCCTTTGCATGTTATTAAAAAACCCAAAGCAAGAAGAAGAAAAGACATTTGCATATAATTCTATTAGGCTGTAATTGTTTGTATCTTTGTTGCCGAGAAACTTGTTGGAGTAAAGTTACCAACTAAGTACTTGTAAATTTAATGCCATTTAATTATTCATTCGAGGTTGAAGTTTGAGAAACCATGGTTACAGGCATAATAATAAGAACAAATCAAAACGCAAAGTTGTTTTCGAAATAAGATAGCATAAATATTTTGCAGTACTGTAAAACCTCTATTATCTCTATTATCGATTATTTGGTTTTTTTTATATGAAATTAAAATTGGTAACATAGTTATCCACTGGCTTTATATTTTAAAAAATAAAACGCATATTTTCTATGGATTCGGCAGTAACTGTATATTAAATAAAACGAAATTTGTTTGTACTACTCCCACATATTTAAAATGATCAGGACCGTTTTAGCTCATCACGAGCATTATCAACTGATGAATCCATCCGTTGATAATGCTCGTGATGAGTGAAACCGGTCCTGATCATTATGAATTTGTGGCATTAGTACAAACAAATATTGTTGTATTTTATAAAATATAATGCCTTTCCACCAAGAGTTGACACCTTAAAAATGTCCACTGGCTTTGTTACTAACGTAACGCGTTTCGCTTCATTAAGAATCATCTTCATTCTAACTATTTCGCATTGTTATTTATTTGTAAGATAAGCAATCATTGTAATTCTTAAATAAAAAATGAAGGGTAGGGTGGGTTTGTTTTCTTCTACTGGACGTGGTGAGGGACATAAACAATAAAGTTAGTAACAAAGCCAGTGGAATAACTAAGTTAGCCAGTTTAATTTTATATTAAAATTGAATTTCCACAAATTTGCCGCCGAAACCATAGAAAATACAAAATTTAATTTTGAAAAGACCGTTAGATATTTCCAGTATTGCAGTAGAAAGTGATATGGAAGAAATCACGAAAGCAGTTAAACAAATTTTAATATCCAGAGAATGTGACTAATAACACGTCACCGAGTAGCTAAAATGAAGAAATAATTATGTAAATATCTGCCTCAGGTGAGCATGTTAAAAAAAACGACGAGGGGGAGAAGGGGAGGAATATCGGTCCTACACATTCCAAAACTTTTCAATGCTTAGATATCGCCATGATGTGGTTTGGATGACAATAAAAATGTAATGCAACTCGAGACAATTTATGTGCCTTAAAAAACTTTGAGATTTGACAGTTTCAAAAAGAAAAACTACCTGTAAGCAAAAATTATCATTTAATTTCTTATTAAAAAATATATGTATTTATTTACATCAATGAAAAATAATCATAACAAATCTAATTTTCTTTCCCAGTAAATAAAATATTTTTTCCGATTATCGGGATTTCTCGTTATCCGGAACTTCCGTCATCCCTAAACAGTCCAGATAATCGAGGTTCTACAGTTTGCTTATACGAAACTGTTATAGTTTTCAAGAAGTTGGTAATATTTACTTTACTATTGCGTTTAATCAAATATTATTCAAAATATATAAAACATAGTTTATACTAAGATTAGTTAATTTGATTCGTTGTTAACGCTTCACAAATTCTGAAACATTTATATGTTATCTAATAGACGTTAAATTAGTTTTCATATATAAATATCTATCACAAAGCTTGAATTGTTATGTAATTAGAGGTGAAATTTGTAGAACTCGATTAATTTGTATATTTCCCTGTAATATAAATTAATTACAAACATCCTTATTTCTTATTACATTCCCACAGCTTTCTCTCTATAAACAAATATTTTTTTCTCGACAACAATACAGCGATTTTCATCAAATATGTTGTTTATTATTTTTTTTCCACCACGTCCGCTCCTAATGTAGAGGATATGGCCTCCTAATGGAGGTATCTTAACAGACGTTTTTCTACGAGAGTTGCTAATAACTCAGTTGCTGAAGCTTTCTTTTTTTTCGAATGGTGTAGGTATAGAAGGACAGGACTAGGTCAGGACAAGTGGTTAGCTAATCGCTCTTGATACGCACCATTTTTAGGCTCGGATAGGTGGGAGGTAATGCTAGATAGCACATACATCCAAGTCTACAAACAGAAATCCATAAATCTATTTACAAAACTGTCCGTACTGAGATTCGAACCCGCGAGATACGTTACCGAAGCCAACGACGTTGACAACTGCACAACGAACCCGACATACATATCATATTGCAAATAAAATCAGTTCTTAGGTAAAGGAATTTAATTAACAACGTTATTAGTAATATCTCAATTATGACAGGTTTTTAAGACAAGTTTTTCACATAACACATTAGCTTTGCTATAATATTACATAATATTAAACTGTCTGCTTATCCGTCAAAAGCTCTAGGGCAATTATAAGTGTTTAATTGAATTATATTGAACCTTTGTCATTTAAATTAAAATACTTTGAACATTTGCCTACATAGCATTTTTGATTTCTTACTATATGAATAAAAGTAATTAAAACCCTGTTAATTTAACGAAAACTAATTTATGAACACAAAAGGAAAGAGCATTTAAACTCTATTCGGGTATACGGGAACGCCATCTTTGTTTCACATTACACACGTACGGGCCGATAGTATAAATGTACCCAATAATTTTATTAGTGAATAACTTTTGTTTGGCAAACAAGCAACGGTAAACTAGCAACACCCTTCATATATGTGTGTTCGCTAATTTGTCGAGGCTTCTGCCCAATTAATTGGATTTATGAAGAGACGTGGATGGCGGCCATTTAATAATATACTTTTGGAAGATAACAAATTACAACATTCAATATTTAAAGGCTTCCTGCTTGCGGTCGGAGTAAATCACGCAGACTCGCGGCGTAAATAATAATTATTATTTTCTTATGAATGAGCGGCTGTGTTTTTTGACAGCTCGTCATAATTCTATCCCATCTTACGTGAGCTTCCGAAACGTGTCTAATAACATCAGCACGTTTACCTATATCGGAAATGTTTCCGCCATATATTTTATTTCTTAACTACTATAATAACATAAAATGAAAATATATCATTGATATCTTAGTTATTCCACTGGCTACTAAACGTAACGCGTTTCGCTTCTTTAAGAAGCATCTTCAGACATAACATGTCTAAGGTAACAGCATTAATACTTACAATTTAAGACATCGAGTACATGATGGAATTTAAATATCAAATTTGAATTGTTTTTGTACATCTCCATGTATTTCATTCGAGTACCCGAATGCCTGAAGATGTCGAAAGACAAAACCTGGGTCGTTAGTGAATAAATACACAAATCTCAATAATTCAAATTAATACATAAGTTAAATATTTTTATTTTTATTTTAAATAAAAGTTATGATGTTGGAATGAGTGAGATGATATAATATTGTGTTTCTCTTCTAAAACAGTATATCGTCGTTGTCCTGGAAGACAACACTGAATTGAAAAAATGGCAAATTGAGTTAGTTATACCGACACATTTATTTTCATAAATCATGTTTTTACTTAAAAACAGTTTTATACAAAGAAACTTAATGAAAAAGGTATTTCATTTCAAACATTTGACAAACTTCAATTTTCAATTACTCAAAACTAATATTTTTCAGTTAGTGTCTCCTTTCAGAACATCTACAATGTATAGCTAAGCTAAATTAAGTTTACTCATAGTTGTGAGGATGGCGTGAAGCTGAATTATCTATCAACAAATTGATAAAATTCTTGTAGAACTGAATACTTTGGTATTTTTTCTCTACCATTGAAATAGTTTATGATCCCGTCGTGGTACATATTAATTAAGAATCGTTCATAGATCATTTTTATGTAGTTTAAAACCGAAACACTAAATTGAATCACACAACGTACACATCTCAAAAGCGAAAAGTTTCAGGATTTCCGTCAATAAAACTGGATAGAAAAGCTAGAGAAAATTTCTTTTAAAATATAGCGCAGCAGAAGTGCATAAATCGGTGCGCTGGAGCTGCTGAAATCCCGCATGCCCCGTTGTTGCAGAGTGATTCGAACCACGACACAATATCCCTGTGGAATTAAAAAAATATACAGGAGGGACCGAACGTACTACGTTTACCTAAAGGCATTTATAAGTAGACTCAATGCTTTATTAAATTACACCATATGACACGCGAGCTTTGGAGAATTGATGAAAAAAATATAAAATATAAATACAGAAATAGCAAATGACACAATTTTACAATAAAATTGCGAACCACTTACAGGTAATTAAATTGGCACTAAACAGCAGATGGTACAGTTGGAATGACTAATTTTTCCAGTCAGAAAAATCCAAAATACATTTAAAAAAAAAATTGAAAAACCAAAATCAATTCTTAGAGGCAAAATTAAAATGTTTTTTTAATAAATATGCATATATTAATGCCTTTTAAAATATAGCACCATTCCACCAAGAATTGACAGTTTACACCTTGAAGTGATTCTATAATATATTTTGGAAATTTCTGTGATCTATACCAAATTTTTCATTTTAAAGCTCTCTCTTTCCCTTCTTCACGTTATTTCCGCTGAAATTTCCCGCTTTTCGTTTTACGCGCTGAACCAAAGTCAACTTTAAATACTGGATTATGTTACATTCAACCATCTATGACACTCTCTATGTTTACGACTCCATTTTGTATAATTTTGTAGTATCTTGAGCAAATTGTCTCTTAATACCCAAAACAGAATTTGTTTAACGTGAACTGGTTACCCTTATCAAGAGAATAAGGAAATAAGGACGTGGTTATAAAAGTACTATTGGCTAGGTAATCGCATTCCCTACACTCTGTTTTTCAGGATTATAATTTTCAGTGGGTGGGTAGGTCATCCCTAAGCCATCAATAAAATATGAGACGTCCAAACGCAAAAATCGATACATCCACTTTGCAATATTAATAGTAAAAGACGCTTTTTTTGTTTCTCAGAAAATTGTCAGTTTTAGCGATAGTTAATTTTTTTCCATCGTATAGTATTTTTAATTAAGAAAAGTATTCGTGTTTTTGTAAGCCATTAAACCGCTCATTGCAATAAATATAAGAGAAATAAAATTAGACTTATCAACATTTATAGATAAAATTAAAATTATCAATATTTGATTGTAACTATTAAGCTTATGGGACTCTGCATGTCATTAAAAGTTTAAACATTTTTTCCGTATGCTTGTCAGGTTTTGCAAGCTATTTGCCATTACATATTGTGAGAAATGAATTTTTTATTTGATTTTGACAAAATGTGATTCACCTTATATGTATGCATAATAATTTTCATCAGGGGATTTCTAATCTATTGCCGTCAGACCAAGTTGACAAAAGCATTGAATACTTGCTTCGTATTTTCAATACCATTTCCGACACCTAACCACTATCTGCTCTAAGATTACTCATTTTGGATTACAAGCACATTTGCCACTTCGGATTCCAGTAGGCCTGTAGTACATAGCCAAACTTATATGTATATTTTATTTAAATCCGTTGATAGTAACCATTTCCATACACACAGCAATTGGGGAGGATTTCGTATTCAAGTGAATTAGATTAATCTGGTACACCATGTATACTATAATCCATTTCATGTTGTCTGTACCTATGTAGGTATATAGATATATAGGGTCGTTTTGTGGTTAATGTATGGTCTGAGTTGTTAGTAGGTAAAGATGGCAGCTGACATGTTTAAACCGACATTTTAGAGGGCGCCCCAGGAGTCTCAGCAAATTACAAAACGTGAATTAATCAATCAATGCTTCTCAATTCAACATCTCATTAATTTCTTACAGCTGTGCAAGGGGAAGTTTGAAATATGTTTCATTGACTACGTAGTATTAACGTTTATATTACATGCTTCAATAAATTCTCTTTCATATTCTTTTCTGTGGAAATAGTATAGCGAAAATTTTTTTGAACGGAGATAGTTTAATATATTAAAGGAATTAAACAGAATAGTTGTAAATAAATATGGGAGACCGTGATGCAGTGGTCAACGTTTTTGGCTTCGGTGTCTCTGGATCAAGTCCCGGTACAGACAGTTTCATTCATGGTTTGTGATGTCTAAAATTCCCGCAAAACCATTCGGATCTTAAAAACGTGATATAGAGAGAGTGATTAGCTAACCACTGTTCCTGTCCTATCCATATCCAAAATGAGAGGTTGAGCAACTGGGTAACATGCAGTTCTAGTAGAAAATTTTTTTTTGAGATACTTCCATTAGGAGTCCATTTTCTACACATTGGGAGGGGGCATGGTAAAATATACACATATGTATGGATTTAAAAATCACAATTTAACACTTTATCTTCACAAGGGGACCGAATTGAGTTTAGTTCAGAAGTGGGGAACCTTTCTTTGTCGGAAGATAGCATTCATTTATCTTCAATCTAACAATGTCGCGTTCAAGAAATTTCAATTAGATTAAAGTTAACAATGTTTGTTGTCAATCAATTTAAACAATGAAATGAAAATTAGTCAAATTAAATAGTAAAGGATTTTAGATGAATAGTTTAGAATTCTTAATAAAAAGTAATCATTATTGGTTAATAACATTTTTAAAAAGACGATTGGGTTTTCCTCTTAAAATACAAGTTTTGAATATTGTATTACTACTGCTATTGATAATATCATACCCTTTCCCGAAGCTTGTTTACGAAAGAAAAATTCCTCTATTTTAGTTGTTCGTTTCAAATTAAAGAATTACTATCTATATTTTTGCAAAACATAAAAATCTCCTAAAGAGTTAGTCTGAAGATACTTCTGAAAGTGCCAAGACTCTGGTCATAACTTGTAATACCAACAGTATACTAACTAAGTAATCAATTTTAATTTGAAAAGTTTTTTAACAACAATGCAGTAGTACTGCAATGGCTGATGGCAATAGGAAAACCATATAATTAATATTCCCATGTAAATGCAATATACAGTTCAATTTACAATCTAGGTATATTTTAGACAAAAGAATAAGCATAACGTATAACCCAAATCGTGTTGGGTTATGTTATGTGATTGTAAAATCAAAGTAAAACTTTAATCACATCAACAAACATAGTGCTGTATTAAGAAAAGTCAAAATTTTTTTCAGGTATATATAATATTTGTTTTATCGGACGTGGCCTAAAAATGCTATTTTTAAACTGAAAAGTACTCGACATAAAATGTTATAGGGTAGAACAAACCAAATTAAGCCTAGCACATCATTTTATGTAGGTTTCATTATAAAAATAGGCCACGTCCAGTAAAACAAATAATTTCAATTTTTCAATTCGCCTTTAGGTTTTCCATTTTAATACACACTTTTTTTCCGTTTTTCTTATTTTTAACCCTTGTTACTTTTAACAGTTTATTTAATAGGGTATGGGAAGTTATGCGTAAAACTAACAACTTATTGATTGAATTGATATTTACGCTGTAGAACTTCATTATAATTAGGTAAAAATAACAAAATATTCAGTTCTACAAGAGTTTTATATGTTTTTTGATAGCTAATTCGGTTTCCCACCATCATCAGAGCTACAGAATAGCTATCAACGAACTGATAAAATTCTTGTATAACTAAATACTTTGTTATATTTACACTATCCCAAGTATTCAGTTCTACAAGAGTTATACAATTTTTTTGATATCTATTTCGTCTTCTTACCATCTTCAGAACAGGTTCTATCCCAAATCCTATAATTCTTCTAAAACTAAATACTTTAAACTTTTTATCTTATTAACAACTAACAAATTCTCTTCAAAAATGTCTTATTTGCCAGAGCATACCGTTTTCTATTGGCATATTTGCCTCTGAACAAGAGAAAGTAAACAGCAAAACACAAATAATTTAAATATTCCAGTCCATTACAATATGTGCTTCTAAATGGCCAGCTTTTACTTTTACAATTGGAGAATATAATAGTATTATTTTTCAAACGTCTATTATTAAAGTGTGTCACTTGCCATTACCGGAATATCATAACACTTAATATTTAATCGGATTGGAACTAAAATATTAATTTGTCAGGTATGACGGACGTATAATATACGCATTCACGTCACCTGGTGTTTAAATTTAAACCTATTTATGTAAAATGTATAAGCCTCGTCTGAAGTTCTGCTTCGCCAAACGCTTGTTTCGGCGTGTGTGGCGGAATTTAAGCCTCCTATTGATAGTTTGCATTCAATATATTCAAACTTTAATGTGGGTATAGCACAGCGATGCACAACCCGCGACCGACAGACTAATTACTAAGCTTACAAATACAATTTATCAATGGTTCCATGATTAAACAGAACATAAAAGAACAGAACTAGGTTAGGTTAGTATAGGTTTACTTATTAACTAGTATTTTTACGTCGCTCAAAGCAGAGGTCGTTTATATTAGTTCATTATTCACTTTTGTCTTCCCTTTGGGCATACTTCTTGTAAAACCCACGAAATAAGGATTTCACTGTTTTATTTTTTTCTATGGATTTGGCGGCAACTTTGTGGAAGTTCATTTTTAATATTAAATTAAATTAAAAATTCATAACTTAGCTATTTCAATTGGTTTATCACTAACGTGACGCGTTTCGCCTCTTTAAGAAGCATCTTCAGACTAACCATATCGCAAGATTATTTATTTCTAAGGTATACGATTATTTTAATTCTTAAACCCATACTTATGGGGGTGAGTTTTATTACATTCTACTGGACGTGTGGAGGGGTGTAAGGTATAAACACTGTTGAACTATATACAAATCAATTACTGACACCAGGATGTGAAAAACCTAAGGGGTATAAATTTAATAATGGCGAGCCGCCTGTTCTGTTTAAAATGTTATTTACTAATCCTCCATTACTGTTAATAAGCTATTCATTTTCATACCTTTTTTATTTACACGGTGGAGTATTTCTATGTTATTATTAAAAGTATGATCATTTTCAATTAAATGATTCGCAAACTCTGAAAAATTATTACTTTTGAGACATCTTATATGTTCTTTAACTCTAATATTAAAGCTTCTACATGTCTGTCCTACATAGGAAACTTGACAGTCTTCACAAGAGAGGCGGGATATTCCACACTGTGAAAATGATTCTATTCTATCTATATTGTTCAATAAGATTTCAGCTAAATTGTTAACTGTATAAATAGCTGCCTGCAAGTTATCCGGTAACAGCTTTGATATTTTTAATGATGTCTCTCCAAAATAAATGGTTCTACGCCAGCTCAAAGTTCTATCATGTGTTTGGTCTTTATAAAGATAATCTAGTATTAATTTATTTGATTGTTTTCGTTTTAATATAATATATTGTTAACTAACTCGGTGCTATAACGGTTATTGAAGGCAATTTGCTTTATGGTATTTAATTCTATTTCAAAATGTATGTGTGTTTAAATTTAAGGGGATGTTAATTAGTGTATTTATCATCGAGTGAAATGATGAAAGTTTTTGTGACCACGGATGTAATGACTTCGCACGAATAACCACGACGGTATACGTAGATTTTCTATAAATAGCAAATTCTTATTTATTTAAATTATTAATTTTTAAAGTAATGTCCAGAAAATTTATCATTTTTTGATGTTCGATGATGTTCTAAAGTGAATTTAATGTCTTTGTGTATCGAATATCGAGTTAATATGCTGCAGGAAGGTGTTAAATTGTCTGTCCGTGCCTGTCCAAATGCAAAAGATATCGTCGACATAACGATACCATTTTTAAATGTTTTTGATTTAAACAGATTATATTTCACTGTTTTATAATTTTAAAACCATGGATAAGTTTCCACTCAATGTATCACTTTTTTTTTAATTTTATGATTCTCATGAAATGTTATTATTTGTGACATTTATATTATAACATATTAATAGTCGCTAAGTGAATCCAACATAGATTGAGTTGTTATGACGGCATTACGGATTATTGTAGTACGGAGCTGGTTGCTGAGCAACTATTTGCTATTATCTTGTCTGTTGCTTTTCATTGAAACGTCAAAAATATAAGCTAAAAGTTGTGAGTTGAAATTTTCCACTTACTACACTTCTCTACAGGATGTGCGATATTTCTGAATGTATGGATAGTAATAATTAACCCAAAATAAAGCTTTATTTAACTTTTTTTTACCATTTCCGCTACGTAAAGCATATGGACTTCTAATGGAAGTATCTTTTTTCTACGACAACTGCTCGTCTGTTTTTCGAAGGGAGTATGGATAGAAGGATAGGGGTAAGACAGGACTAGTGGTTAGCTAATCACACTCGTTTTCACCCTGTTTTTAGTTAATTTATGAAACTGTCTTAAACCCGAGACAACCCATGCCAACGACGTTAACCATTGGACCAAGAACTCAATTTTTTTTTTAGATATTTTTTTTTCTCGGGATTTTGGGTGTCGTGGTATGAAAAAGTTTGGAAAGCACTGAATAGACGACGATGTCAAATCAATTACAATTAGCTCTTAAAGTTAATCATTGGTGCTCTCCATTGCAAACCAATTTATAATATATGTTGGACGCAAAGAACACAAAAATATGAAATAATTATTCTAATTATTTTCATTACGTTACAAAACGTAGTACATAATTAATTTTTAACAATTCAAAAGCTGCTTAAAATTTACGGAAAATTAATTGGAAACACCAACACATATTTACTCACGTTTCAGTTCCACTATATTCAAATAATATTGGATACAATAAATCTCGTGCGGGAAGTTTGGATCATAACCCACAAGAAGGTCATAACTCAAATTATCGACAGATTTGTTACTCGTAACTGGAAACGTTTGGAAGCTTAAAGCCTCGCAGTGGAAGGTATTTCCTATTCCAGTTCCAGACCGCATATATCATGGACAATGACTCCTTACGTGAACTCGATCCGACGAAAGGTCGTCCTCACTTCGTCACTCTCTGCATAATATAGCCATTTATGTTAACTACATGAGCTGGTTCAGTTGTATCACTATGTTTCCAATAGTTTAACATACGTGCCTTAAATAAATAATATGTTTATCAAAAAGGTATAAAACACTAATAACACCAAAAATAATCAAAGATTTTTCGATGACGTACGCATTCGAATTGTATGTAACATTTCGAAAGACATCATTTGATTACACAATTGATTTTTTTGGTAAATATAGATAAACTGGACATGGCCCAAAAATGCTAATTGTTCATCGAAAAATACCTTAAATTAAATGGTGTACATTAGAACTATTTTTAGTAACATTCATAAAGCAAAATATTCTTGAATAATTTAAGAAACTATGAAGGGAATAAATAGGAAGTCCTAGAAATTCAATTATCTTTATTTCGCTACATACACAAATAGGTGATGTTCAACATTTTTGCAGTGTCATTTAATATTCCCACTAAATCATTATAAAATTACTCAATTTAATCGAAATCATTATTGATCTTCTTGCTTCACTATACGACAGTATCAAATTAATAATAAATAAAAGCTGTAATCAATCTGACACATGGTGATAATGGCGGCACAGCGAGGATTGTTTACAGAACTGGTCGTGAACCTGGTCCATACTACCCAATAGCAGGCAGTTAACGTTTCCATGGTGGGCGGTGGATGATTAAGTTTTTTTTTTCTGTTTTCATCGAAACCATCTGTTAAACTCGACTTGCGGCTAAGTTTACTTGAAGACATTTTGAAGACAATTTGTTACGCTAACATGATGGCCGAGGGTATGGGTGCATAGGGATAGGGTCTTTTTGTCCTTTTCTCTACCGAATAAAACTAAATATTTGTCTTGTTCTGGGCTAGCGATCGACTTTCGACTTGCTTGTTCGTAAATACAGTACCTACTTTGATTTTTGAGAGTAAACGTCACTCTTTAAATTTCAATTTTCAACGCACACTATTTCTATAATATGTTAATATACTCTTTCTATAGTATAAATAAAAAGTTAGATATAAAAAGCTTTTGTTATCACATCTTTTGATTATTAATTATTGCATCCATATACTGGATTGAATTACTGCGATATTGGTGGGCGGTAAGGAAATTTTATTATAAAATTTGCAAAAATGAGCGGTAGGTATAAAAAAGTTAAACACGACTGGTTTATAGCAAGAATACTGGTGAAAAAACATTTGTTGACACCGAGAGTGACTATTTTTTGTCTGGTGATAGCTAAAGCATATATATATCCCACGTTGTTATATGTCAAAAGCGAGTGTTTCTACAAGCTTCATTGATTACACAAGCTGATACCGAGTGTGAATGAATATGTTCATTCGGGGATTCGAACTCCGCAATCGAATAAGATGAACGCCCAAGAACGTTTTCTACTGGCTACAAAAGTCACACGTACGATAAAGTAATATTTGTTGACATCGTCAGCCTGTATAGATCCACTGCTGGCTCTCCAGTTTCTTTTGAACATGTATGATTATATTTCTTGCCACTCTGAGTATTTCTGCGTACCAGGAGTTCGTGATGTGATTTAAAATGCTTAGAATTTACTTCGATTTTCCCAAGAACCGACTGATTTTCGAAAGTGAACATTCAAAGTCAAGTTTTCAATGAACTCGAATGATTGTTCGAATATGATCTTTTTGGCAGTGGAATCATAACAAATAATTCATAAAGTAGGATTTAATATGCTATCATTAGTATGACAAATACACATAAATATCAAATAAAAGTAGTACTGGTGGATAAGTGAATAACAGGTATTAAAAATAAAATAACTTAATGAGCTCATCCATTAGCAAAAATCATTTAATAATTAATTGTTTCACACGTGTCATTAATTGTTCTTAAAAAGCCAGAATATTTGTATTATGCGATTGTATGAAGTGTGTTCAAATTTAATTTTCTCTTAACACACAATTATTTTAATAGTTGTATTATGTGTGGTATAAATAAAGTCTTTCATTTTTCTGAATACAATTAACGAGACTACAACCAAACGATATTATTTCAGAGCTATACCTGCTGCTTATTAATATTTCTTACCAAATCAATATGAATACACAATAAATATTACTGTGAAACTATTCGAAATTATTTAATTTCATATTAGTTTGTCGTACAAGTGACCTGGACTAAAACGGTCAGGGTCTAAATAAGTGCAAAACGATGGCGGAAGGTGATGAAGACAAATTGCTTCTTTAGCCATTCGAGTACCTGCTCGAAAATTCAATGAAAATAGAGATAGATTATTTTCGATGCAATTTTCTCCGTTCCGGAAAAATCTTCTTTTTTTCTCGTGTCCATTTTCAAATGTGTAATAAGTGAGTGAATATAAGTTAAATTCAGAGAAAATTTGCGTAAAATGAATTAGGAGCTAATACAGGGGTAAATTTAATACTCAACGCAAGATGACAATGGTCAATATAAGAAAAAACATTAAGAAACTTTAAATTTGGATTATTGAGATTTTGTACACTTCCATGTATTTTGTCACTAACGACCCGGGTTTCGCCTTTCGGCATCTTCAGGCATTCGAGCACACGAATGCACTCGAACTGAGAGACAGTAAACAGTGTCTAACGCTTATATAGAAGATACAAATGCGACAAATATCATTTACGAGGCAATACATTATACGTCTGAGAGCCACACCGATACCTGAGTTAAAATTTCGGAAATCGTCCTAATCGTACGTAGATGACATCCTTTACGTAGATGACATCCTTTACGTAGATTCATTACGTAGATGACATCCTTTGCCTATTCAATGGAACTGAGAGACAAGTTTCTAACCTTCATAATTTTCTTAACTCACTAGATAATAAAATTCAATTCACTTTAGAAGTAGGGGGCAAGAATATAAATTTCCTTGACCTTAATATTGATATTAAAAACTCCATTCATGAATTTAAAATTTACCGAAAACAGACGTTTTCAGAAGCCGCGATCCATTTTAAGTCAGACCATCCTTTCTCATATAAATTGGCTGCTTTCCATTCTCAGGTTCACAGATTAGTCACTATACCTCTAAATAAATTTAATTTTGAAAACGAACTAAACATTATTAAACAAATTGCCATTAATAATGGCTATGAGGCGTCTCTTATAGATAGTCTTGTATCAAAAAAACAACGTAAATTAGCAGAAAAGATGCTATATTTCGGGAACTTGTCTAAAGACATAGACCGCCCTAGAATCTGACATAGAATAAGTTATTTAGGTTGCACAAGCTTTAAAATTAAAAAACAACTCGCTGATAGTGTTAGACCGGCGTTCTATTGCAAAAACTCTCTAGGCAAATTACTTATTAACAATAAAGATAGAGTAAACTTTAAGAACAAATCTGGTATTTATAAATTACAATGCAATGATTGCCAACATTTCTATGTGGGTAAAACCACACGTACATTAGATATAAGGGTATCAGAACATTTAGCTGCCTTTAGATTAAAAAAAGAAACTTCGACATTCGCAAATCACTTGCTAATGGAGAACCATACGTTTAATGCGGATGATGGGGTTAAACTGTTGCATAAAAACATGGGGGATCATAAATTATTTTATCAGGAAATTTTAGAAATTAATAGAGGCCAGTTATACTCCTTACCAATCTTGAATGAGCAGCTGAACCTTCCTAATTCTCCGCTATTATATCCGATACGTTGAAACACCTAACAGATTTCACTAAATGTGGAATGACTGTATATATTTACCTATTCGTCGAATTGCATCCCGTCAAAACCTACAATACTGTTGTAATTGTGAAATCACTGGTATTTCTAAGGGAAGTTGAAAGGCGGCAATTCGCCACTCTGGTAATATGGTGTTTACAAAATAAGGATTAGGACGATTTCCGAAATTTTAACTCAGGTATCGGTGTGGCTCTCAGACGTATAATGTATTGCCTCGTAAATGATATTTGTCGCATTTGTATCTTCTATATAAGCGTTAGACACTGTTTACTGTCTCTCAGTTCGAGTCCATTCGTGTGCTCGAATGCCTGAAGATGCCGAAAGGCGAAACCCGGGTCGTTAGTGACAAAATACATGGAAGTGTACAAAATCTCAATAATCCAAATTTAATATTGAAATTCCATCAAGCACCCTCAGTCGATGTCTTAAATTATATTAAGAAACTTAGTTAAAATACATTCATCTATTATTGATATATGTACCGTTTATGAGCAAAAACCGATATTTTCACTTTACAATATTAATAACAAACGATAGTTTTGTGTTTCACACATTTTATTTTTTCTATCGTATTGTATTTACAATTATTAAGAAAAGTATGAATATTTTTAGTAACCAGTCAACCATTAATTGCGATAAATATAAGAGAGATAAAATTGGACGTATCGGTATTTGATTAAAACTATTTCACTTATCGGATTCTGCATTTCATTAAAAGTCTAAACGTTTTTTTTTTCGTATTCTTTTTGCTTACTATGCTATTTTTTTATATCGATAATGACTGTTTTAACAAGCCCTCAGGTGGTGCAATTTGCAAAAATTCTTCGATTTAACATTCATTTTTTCAAAGTATATGAACTTTTAGAGTTTTTTATTTTCATTTATCAAAAATTCGTTTTGTGACAGAAACTCTCCCTCCGGTGATGGTAAGAAAATAAGGTTCTAGTTTCCCAGTAATCTGACGTAAGTCCAATCACTGACCCAAAATGACAGTGTTTATATACACCGACCTGTTGAGGTATATCATTTTCATTGTTTCATCAGCATGACATTACATTCTTTGGGTAATAATTCATTTGCAAAATATGAATATTAATTGGTTAAAAAAAAATAATCGTGCCTTTACCGATTTAGGTACATTAATACGATCATATAAATCACTTGAGCAGATGCCTTCGCCTATAAAATTAATTATGCAATAAAGCCATCTTTTTTATTTTATCTTTCCCTGAAGACCGGATGAGAGCATAGGAGTATTCCAAATATTAAAAAAATATTATTGAAGAGCCAAATATTCGATTGGAATTTCTAATCTCAATTTACGCGGCTTTAAAATTACATTGATTGCGCTTGTAAGGAACAATATACCGTGTATGTATTTGTATATCGAGGATACTGATGAATTAATTGATTTCTGTAAATGCTCTTAATTTCTGAAAACTCAAAGCTGGTAATTTTTATTCCTTTATTATTTACTCGGTGGAGTATTTTCACATTTTTTATTTTTAATTAAATTTGTGATCTTTATTTTAATATCTGATCGATGTCACACCTAAAAAAATACTAAATCTGTACTAATAATATGTCTGAGAAGTGTTTTAGTAATCCCCTCTTGTGAATAGTACTATAGAAGACCTTTAGTAACATCTTTAAATACGAAGGGATCCTGCAAAATATTTAGTGAGTATGTATTTAAGAAAGTGTTCTTACGTTAATTAATCCGTGTCTTAATCCAAATCCAAAGGGAAGGTGTTCATTAAGGCTCATAATTGCCAACCGGGGATTTGGCTTGCTCTTATCGCGCTGCGGGTATATTCACTGGGACGTGTTCAAGCAAAAAGAGAGTTTAGCGCGTATTTATTAAATTCGCTCGGTAATGAATATTTATCATTATAGGTTCATAAAAAGGGCTGAGGCTTGCCCGTCTCTCGCTAAATCAGTGTAGATTTTATATTTTTTTCTTGTAACGAATCTTAATTAACATTCTCATTTATGTTTAATGGCAATTTTTGCTTTTAAAAATGTATATAATTACAAGAAAAGGGCATACTTAACTTGGTCTAAAAAGTAGAATAATTATAAATAAAATCAAGTACAACAAAATTACGTGTTACACTCAAATTTATTTTGTAAAACTTTGAATCGTTTTTTTTTCAATTATTAACTCTTTTAAAAATCATTTCTTACTTAACATCAATGATATTCAAACAAAGTTCTGTAGCGCGTTTTTAAAGGTCACAGAAAAAGCTTATAATAATAAATTAAATGCCATGCATAAAGTTCTCGGTTAATACTATTTCAAAATAAATATCTTTTACTGTTCTTCACTGCAGTATTAAATTTTTTGGTTAACTTTTATGTCGGTTCCGTTGAGCACTGATCAACGTCGTTGAATTGTGTTACGTATCTTACAGGTTCAAATCCCAGTACATACAGTTTTATAAATTGATTTTTAATCGATTTATGCAATTCTATTGGCGACATCCAGAATTCCCTCCCATCCACTCGATCCTAAAACGGGGCGTAGCGAGAGCGATTAGCTAACAACCAGTCCTATCCTAGCCCTGTCTTTCTATCTCTATAATATGTTGAATACGCTGGATGCGCATCAAATATTTTTCCAACATATTCTGGGGTACCACAGGGATCGAATCTCGGTCCAATTTTATTTCTTATTTTTATTAATGATATTGTGGAATAAAGTATCTGCTCTTTGCAGATGACCTAAAACTGTTTTTAACTATCAAGAAGGAGTCTGATTGTACTATTCTGCAACATAATATAGAATCGATTTTAAATTGGTCTATAAAAAAGAAACTTGACTTCAACTTTTCGAAATGCTTTTGCATTTCTTTCTCTCGCTCAAGATTGCCTATTAAATATAACTATATGATATCGAATAATACTTTACAGCGTTTATCTGAAATTGTTGATCTCGGTATAACGTTTGACTCTTCTTTCACATTTCATTCACATATTAATTCCGTTGCTTTGCGTGCTAGCAAACTTCTCGGGTTTATAGTTAGGCAAAGTAAACCATTCGAAAACCCAACTGTGTTTCGCACTCTATACATTTCCTTGGTTCTCAGTACGCTTGAATATGGATCTATTATCTGGAGTCCATATGAAAATTCCTACAAGTTGAAATTGAAGCGAGTTCATAAGAAATTTCTACGATATTTCTATTTCAAAAAATTTAAATATTTTCCTTTTAATAGTTCCCTAAAAGAGTATTACCCAACTAAATTTCTTTTAGGAATGCTATCTTTTCACTCTCTTGAAGCACGAAGATCGTTTTCGATTCTGAAGCATTTCTCTCTTCTTCTTCAGGGACGAGTTTATAATCCTGAAATTCTCATGTCTATTATTTTACATGCTCCTAATTGTTATCTACGTGGCCGAAACCATATCCAGACAATTTTTATTCTTAAAACTTGTTCTTCGCGTCGGTCATTCGAGTCACCAGTTGCCAGAGCCGTTCGGATGATTAATGCACTGCTAGAGAGCTGGATATTTTCAACACTAAACTATGGATATTGTTCACTAAATATTTTTTCCTTTTTAATTAATAATGTCTTTTTTTTTTATTATTTAGTAATTTAAAAAAAAATGTTTTTATTTTCATTATTATTTTTATTAGTAATACTGTTTTTAATAATTATTATTGTTGTTGTTACTGTTATTATGTTTGTGGAATGCATGGCGCATTGGCGTCAGCTGTAATGCCATGCATTTCAATTTTTTTAAATTTACAATAAATAAATAAATAAATCTCTACTCTCTTCGAAAAGGACAAGTTAAGTAACCGAGCAGTTCTCGAGATACCTTCATTAGGAGACCATATGATCGATATTGAGAGTGGACATGGTTAAAAAATATATTTATATGTATTATAATTCAATAATAATTAGAGACCCGTATTATGAGCATCTATTTTTATCAATTTCAGCATTTTGATGTTCTATTTTAGCGTTTTTTAGCGGATATAATGTTTAATTTTAGCATTTATTAAGCATGTATTTTTATTAAACAATAATTTTTAAAAAAAATCAATTTCAATACTTTCTTACACTATTATGTTAAAAACACTATTTAATGATTTAAAAGCTGGGCATTACAGTTAAAAATATAAAAAAATCACAAAAATTATTAAAAAATACAGAAATATACCAACAGTACAAAGATAAATATTACAAAGTATTAAAACTAAGCATAGGACATGTTTCCAACAACAACAGATCTTTCATTAGTTTGGATACATTATTCCTAGGAAACCATATTGATTGTATTGCAGCACAACCAAATTCGTTATATTTAATCTTTGTGGCCAATAGTAAATAATGCAGTATGTCAGGCTAATCATTTTTTATGACTGCTTTAAAATTGCTTCTAACCTTCCAAGCATTCATTTTCTGAAATTGAAGAAAATAAGGCTTGATTTTGTACCCGCTATGGATAGATTGAAAAGTTCACCCCTTATTTCATAAAATAAAATCGATAAAGTTATTTTTTTAACTATTTTTATGCTCTCTCAAAAAAATTTGAACCTTTTGCAATGGAAACGGCAATATCTTCACTGTTCTGGAAGAAAACACTAAATCGAAAAAATGACATATTGAATTAGGTATACCAACATTTTCCTTATTTTAAATTCTACCGTATGAAAAAACATACTTATTTTTATAAATTACGCTTTCACTTAAAAAACAGTTTTGTACAAACAAACAAAATGAAAAACGTATAGCATTTCAAACATCTGACAAACATGAAAGTTCAATTACTCAAAACTAGTATTTTTCAGTTAGTGTCAACTAAAGAAAAACTAAAATAAGTTTAAGCATAGTCCTGACGCTGGCGTTAAACTGAAAGAGCTATCAACCAAATAATGAAAATTTGTAAAACTGAATACTTTATGTTGTATCCCAGAATACTAAAGTATTTAAAAAATATCACAGGCAAGATATTTTGTTCCATGTTGGCGTAAAAATAGCCACAGTTGTGAGTAAACAACATAATGATAAATTTGGATTATTGAGATTTTGTACACTTCCATGTATTTTGTCACTAACGACCCGGGTTTCGTCTTTCGGCATCTTCAGGCATTCGAGCACACGAAGGGACTCGAACATGACAAAATACATGGAAGTGTACAAAATCTCAATAATCCAAATTTAATATTGAAATTCCATCAAGCACCCTCAGTCGATGTCTTAAATTATATAATGATAAATTGTATACAATTTTCTGGTCAGTTTCAAACAGATATATTATATTATTATAACAGAAATAAAAGCATGCATTCAAAATGGAACTCTGCATAAAGCGTAACAAATGCTAACAATTGATATTAATAACTGATATTTATTCAAATTCCTATTAGCTGGTGTTAAATGGTGTTAACCGTTTTTTTTAAGTTTACTTTAGTGTTGTTTTATGAGAAAAAAAGCTTTTTAGTTAGTAATCATAAACCGATTACTCAAATTTTGCGCGTATTATTTTACAGGAAATTTCGTATATACATACTGAATATAACACGTTTGTTCCGTAACTCGTTTTCTTTCAAATGTCACTGAAGATTTCGAAAGATCCATACGTTTCAGATCTACAATCAGATTCAATTTATTATGATGTCGAAACATTTTTTTGTACTACTTCCACATTTGTATAATTATCAGGTCTGATTTCACTCACCACGGACATTATAAACTGACAAAATTGTAAATCTTAACATGGCTATCTATATGATATTAAGGGTTAATTATTACAGGTTATTTAAAAGAATTGGTTCAAGAATTTACAAATAATCAAACAAATTATTCATAAGCGAAATTAAATAGTCTACAATTAAAATGTTAAATATCTCTTAGAAATCATTAATTTATCTACTTCGTTTATTCAGGCGAGAATGACAATTTGAGATTATCTATACAAATTTTTCAAATAACTTAAAATCAGGAATTGCCTGATAGATAAATTAGTTTTCATTTTGATTAATCGAAAATTAGCTGGTAAAATTCATACGAAAGAATAGTTTTGACGAGAACGTTATATCGAAATCGCTATCCATACATAGATATTTGATCACTTACGGCAAAATTAATGTCGACCGCCATGGTTCATTTGGTAACGCTTCTTATAAAAATAAAATCATCGCAATCGAAAAAATTGTGATTCTCAATAAATAAAAAACAAACCCGTGCCCAAAAAAAAGTAAAATCATACACTCATTCCAATTGAAGCAGTAATGGACTCAAATTTAATTTAAAATTTACAACATTAAACATGAAATTACTCTTATTGACCAATCCCGGGATTGAAAAATTGTGAATTCCGAAATCTTTGAAAGGGTCCGGGATAGGATGCCCTAGTTGTTACTATTGACAGATTTTTCGCGTCGATAAACTAACAAATTTCAAACTGTTTCAAGCACTAATGGTCTTTCCATTACTCCAAAACAGCGAAGCACAACCTATTTAATAGTAATGCCAATTTACATAATTATTTTACAATTATTCACGGGCCACTGAGGTGAAAAGTTTTACCGACTATGATGTAATCTATCCTCAGACTAGATTATATACATCATATTATTTTTATTTAGTAAGCGAATGGAATGCAATTGCTTCGAAAACGACGCACGAACTTTTTGTGGAGAACTAATACTAAAAAGCATGTCATTAAAACAATTATCAAAGATTAGACTAAATTTAAGATATCGACTGAGGGTGCTTGATGGAGTTTCAATATCAAATGTGGATTATTGAGATTTTGTACACTTCCATGTATTTTGTCACTAACGACCCGGGACAAATTACATGGATCGTAAATAATACTTGTCGTATTTGTATATTCTATATAAACGTTAGACACTGCTTACTGTCTGTCAGTTCGAGTCCATTCGTGTGCTCTAATGCCTGAAGATGCCGAAAGGCGAAACCAGGGTCCTTAGTGACAAAATACATGGAAGTGTACAAAATCTCAATAATCCAAATTTTATTAGTCTAAACCTGAATTGCAGACTGTGTGACACATATTTTAATTCTTGATAACACTAACTTGTGTTGGCATTGAAATAAATAATAATAAACTTTTCACTACATATCGCTAGTATTTAAACTTAGTATATAATTAGAGAAAAATGTTTTAAGCATTTTGCGATAGATGATAGCTAAATCGATGCTAAAATTCTCAAGATATGCTAATTTCTGCGAAAATATGCGAATAGATGATATGGATGTAAATTAACTTCCTTTTTTTAAGAAATTCTAATTTATATATAACATCATAGCACATGATAATTATAAAGAATTTTGAATGAGACATAAAGTAAATTTTTCGATTCATTTGCAGGTAGTACAAAATATAAAAATTAGTGTGAAAGAAACTTTTTTTTTAAAGAATATATACCATTATTTACTTTATTAACAAAGCCTTAATGCATTAAAGTGTAAGAACATTTTTAAGTTGTATAAAAAGTGGATTAAGCCCGGACAAATCGCAATTATTGATAGCCACTAAAATTAAATATGAAAATTTAAAATCGACTGAGGGTGCTTGATGGAATTTCAATATCAAATTTGAATCGTTGAGACTTTCTACATTCCCATGTATATTGTCACTTACGACCTTCGTGTATTCGAATGCCTGAAGATACCGAAAGGCGAAACCCGGGTCGTTAGTGACAAAATACATGGAAATGTACAAAATCTCAACAATTCAAATTAAATATGAAGAGTTTACTTGACCTGATATCAATTCAATTTGGGCATCTTCAGCCATTCGTGTACACTAATGTATTCAAATTTGATATTTAAATTCCATCATGCACCGTCAGTCGATATATTAAATTACACATAATTTAATTATAACGGATCAACGCACTAATCTGAAATAATCATATGTCGAAGCATGTTCCTTACGTAATTGTCACTGAACTGTTATTATTGTTTTATATTTTTACATTTACATTATAATAAATGTGTCTGCGGTGAAAGTATGCGGGGAAGTAAATTTATATAAATGCATTTAGTGTCTACGTGAATTGCTTACCTCTGCAGCGATCACAGGCTTCTATCGACAACCATGGAAGTGGAATACAAAAAACAATAACATTCGAGATTTAGAATACTTAACGAACTATGACGTTAACATGACTTAGGACTGAATGCTCCATCAAGTTGATATCCAAATAAAAAAGGAAGTCGTTAAAATGTGTATATTTAGAATGTATGTCTAATAAAAATAAATGCGAAAATTAGACACTTGAAGCGCTAAAATTTAAAATCAAAATGCTAACATTGATAAAAATGGATGCTCAAAATACGTGACTATAAATAATATAATACAATATAACAAAGGTGCGCAGTAAATATCGTTTTGGGTTACTCATCACTGCTCTAAAACTTACAACACATTTCTAACCACCAGTCAATAATGGATTTGTATAAATTATATAATAATGGATAAATATCCAAATATGTACCTTCATCCAAATTTATACTTCAAATAATTCTCTAAGCTGAATATATATTATTGTGGTTTATCACCAACTATGACGTACTTTATATGACCAATTTTATGTTTATTCGAACTCTAATTAAGTTCTCTATCGGCTATCTAACAATAGATTTAATTATATTTTTTTTATTAATAACTTAGAGTAGAAAATCTTCACTTCAAAGATTTTAAGTTTTCAAATTATTACTTAAGGGTGACATCTATGGATGAAGAAAAATGTTAAATTTTTTTTCACTACCATACATACATGCATAAAATCTAAACTATTTTTTTTAATTACTTTAGTTGACTAAGGCTTTCTTTATAATACTATTCCACTAAAATTTTACTGTATAGGATGGATAGGTATATAATTAAAATTGTTAACTTAGTTTAGCTTCTTTAAGAAGCATCTTTTTAAGAAGTTATTTATTTCTAAAGTAGCCAATGAACCTTATTTTTAAATTAAAAATGATTTTGTGTTTATAAAAAAAAGAGTATTTATTGCGAATAAAAGCAATTGCAAGTAACAAGCGGAGAATAGGATTTGGAATAAGGGAAGTGGGAATCACAAAATATGGAAAAAATGGATAGCTCAGCGGAGAAATAGGATAGAGTTATCACAGGGAAGTGGATAAGGTTTGCCAATCTCGGTACACTTTATTTTGTTCTGTACGGAGAAATACATGGGGTAATGAAATTTTGGGCGCCAGGCGTGAGGATACACGCCAAATAAAAAAAAAATAACAATGAAAATACGGTTACCGTTAAAAAAACACCTTTAATATGGATGCGGAAACCGTAGATGCACAGAATTTAAATTATAAACAAATAAAACAGAAATTACACGACGAAACAATATTTATGAACAGATGGTTACACTTAAACAAATAAACTATTATAATACATATATATAAAATTACGAACTTATGGATGATAAAACATCTCGGCTCCAAACTCGGGTGTCCGAGGCCAATTTCCATCCTGGCGCGTAAGAAAGTTTTAACGCAATTCTTGGTCTCCTACCAACGACGCAGCGAGGTGCATATCGCCGATAAGTGACGATTGTAATGTTGCGACTAAATCGTAACAATGAAGAGTGGAGTGGAATCCATATAAAATAAAAAAATAGGATGGATAGAGTTTACTGTATAGGATGGATAGTGAAAAGGTAGCGAGAGCGATAAGCTAATCACTAGTCTTGCCCTAGCTCTATTATTCTACCCCTACTATATTTGATATAAAAAAAGAAGACAGGTCGAGCAAGTGATTAACAAGAAGTTCTCGCAGAAAAACTTCTTTTGAGACACCTCGATTAGGAGGACATATGCTCCACATTGCAAGCGAGCTTTAAAAAGAATGTATTTTTTTAAACAAGACTGCTTATCTTAACACAGTAAAAGAACCACACAACATAACGTCTAATTCATTCCCGGTATGCCTACACTTTTGTGAAAAAAGCCTCAGGCTAATTTAAAAAAAAAAAACAAAGGGAAATTAATAGAGATAATCAAGGCAATAATATCCTTAATGACCAAACAAACATTAATTCATCACACTTACTTAAACCATTACAAGAAGCTCATGTTATTACGCATAATCAACAAAATTTCAATGCTTTTATTTTAAAGTTTAATTACGCTTCTTTTCTAAAAACAAAATTAGTATGTTAAGATCTAAGATCTTTAAATACATTATATGATATAATATTGTAAGTCTCTTTTAATCAGTATATATAGCTAATTTGAATTATTGAGATTTTTTACACTTGTATTTATTCAATAATTCAAATTTGATATTGAAATTCCATCAAGTGCCCTCAGTCGATATCTTAAATTGTATATAGCTAAGCATACATAAGTTTGAGTATAGTTCTAACGTCCTATATATCCATCCGTCCGTCCATCAATACTCCTTAACATTTTAATTGTAGACTATTTTATTTGGTTTATGTATAATTAGTTTGATAATCTGTAATTTCTTGTCTTAGTTCATGAACCAATTGTTTTTTATACCTTAATTTTTATCACTCAATTTTATATAAATAGGCCTGTTATGTTTGTATTTTTATCAGTTGATAATGCTCGTGATGAGCGAAACCGGTTCTGCTCATTATAAACATGCGGAAGTAGTACAAATAAGTTGTGCTCTATTTTCTAAAATATAATGTCTTTCCACCAAGAATTGACAGTTAACACCTTAAAATTGGATAGTTCTAACGATTACGTTAAGCCGACATAACTATCAACTACCTAATAAAATTGTGTAGAGCTAAATACTTTGATATTTTAACCTATTATAATGGATTTCTACCAAGTAAATACCAAGTTAATCAATCAAAGTAATGTTAAAGAAATCGCACAAGAAATCAAGATCCAGTTCTTTTGCAATTTTTTTTTCATTGTGATATCCAAAGAGCTTACAGATTTTACTTATTTTGTCTCGAAATAATAATCCAATATAATTAGTGGTCTTCTAAAGTAGCGGCGATAATTTTAGACAGTAACCCCCGAAAATAAAAGTGCGTGAATATTTTGCGTAGGGGTATCGCTTGTATTATGTGGGCATAGCGTGGGTTTTGAAAGTAATATAATAATACAACAAAAAACGGTTTTTGCAAAAACGGCGTGCCTCCATCCATCAAGCCGTTAATTATTATCAGATTTCAGAAATTAAATATTAATCTTACTTTGGTTTCAAGGCTGCGCTTTGAATTTTTACCCATCAATAATATTTTCTTAAAACCAGACAAAAGATTTTTTCAACCCTTTATAAATTCAAACAACACAGCTTCATAACAATCTTGAAACAGATCATTACACCAGAATCTGAGAAACCACAAAAGCAAACAATTCTCTTAAAAATATAATTTAATGCAATTTCTAATACACACTTTTTATATTTTATTAAATCCCTTCCGATACTTAAATTCCACAAAAATTTTTTTGTGTTTTGAAGTCTGTTCTCCCCAGATTTGAAGCATACTTTCTTAACCATGTTCGCTCCCAGTGTGGAGCATATGGCCTCCTCATGGAGGTGACCTCTGCAGAAGTTTTTCTATGAGAACTGCTTGTTACTCAGTTGCTCTCTTCTTTTTTTCTGTCGAAGAGAGTAGGGGTAGAATAATGAAGCAAGGACAGTATATTAAATTTTAGACGGCGTATAATATAATATTAATAAAGACAATTTTGCCTCTACCAAGACCTCCACCCCCACCCCTAAATTGAAACTATCAACTTTTCAGTTTTAATTACTTTAAGTTGGCATTCAGATTAATGCATGATTCATAACACTTTAATGTTAAAAATTCTAACAAAATAGCTTAGTCTACTCTTGTGTTGGCTAATTGTACGGTGAACACTGAAAAAACACTAGAAGTTTTCATTGTCAGATATTTCCGAATTGCGTATTTGAACTGACAGTGAATTGCTTTTAAATAAATCTAAGATTTGAATTGAGTATAGATTTTTAGCCAATGTTTCTGCGAATTTTCCAAGCAACGTGGTTTCAAGATTTTCTGTCGCTTTTCTTATTCGTCACACATTTTGATATTGATTAAAAGTTACATTAAGAAAAACTTTATTTATGTCGGGCGGGAAAATTTCACAGCGATATTGTATAAAAAATGGATTTCTTTTTGAGTAATAATTTTCCAAAAAAAAACATATTTACTAACATAATAAAATTACAAATCGTATACCCGTTGTGTATGACGCTCTCTATCATTTTCCATAAAACCATAATTGAGTATTTAATTTTCTGATGATTTTTCTTAATGGATAGACACCTATCATCATATCTGACAATGTTTTGACATGTATTCTCGCTTTTCACATGCTTCGCATGTTCTCCGAGGCTAATGTATTTTCTGCTACTGGATTAGTATCACAATATTTTTCGTAATATGTTCTGACAATCTGTTTGATAGATCTTGAAAGTTTTTTTTGGAAGTGGACCCGTCATTAATACCACTATATGATCTTCAGATGGAAGAATGGAAGCGTCAGTTGGTGGTAAAAATCAGTTACTATTGTTCGCAAAAATACTAATTTTACGTCTGTTTTAGGTAGAGAATTGGGCGAACAATTTTTCAATTTTGTTTTAGCTCCACTCAGTGCTCCAAGTAAAAAGCTTCAAGTCCCGGTACGGACAGCTTCATGAATTGATTTTTCAAATCGATGAGAGCAATTAGCTAACCACTATTCTTTTCCTAGCCTTATCTCTACTCTCTTCCAAAAAGAGAGGTTGAGTTACTGAGTAACAAGCAGTTCTCCTAGAAAACTTCTGTTATCCGTAGCCGAATCCAACAATGTTGAACACTGCACAACGGGTCCGAAGCAGCGTATTTGCAAACGCTTTAAGAAGGTCTAAGTTTTCCAGATTTAATTTTGTTTATTTTTCGTAATCGACATATTTGTATGTAAAATAATGTTCTGTTTTGTCCGGTTACCAGTTGGATCTATCATAAGCAATCCATTCAATAAATGATATCATAGCATACATTGTATAGCAACGAATATAAATCTAGCACTTTAAAATTTGTTTTTTTTTTTAAATGGACGACCAAGCGCACAAACGCATATATCCTGAAAGAGTTTATACAAGATTTTCGGACCACATCGCTCGCAAACCTAACGACAATCTTGAGAGGCTCGTCGTCACCGAAGAGGTCGAAAGCAGAAAGGGACGCTGAAGGACCCTAACTCACTGGAGCGACCAAATAATGAAAGACGAAACAGGTCTCTCCTTATCAATGAACCTCGGAGCAGCGGAGTACAAGAGAGGAAGGATCGTCAAAGGAAATGGAGTTGTTGCGGTAGGCGGAGGCCACACACGTGAGGAATGCAACCGATAAGGAGATTTTATTTTTTTCTGTTGTTTCTATTATAACTTACAATACAATCAATAATTGCGATATCTATAGAGTAATCAGCACACAGCATAGTCTCAATAGATACTTACAGTCCTTGTAGATCCTCAAAACGTATGAAAAATGGTTAAACTTTCTAAAGTTACTTTTTATGCCGGCCTTCAAAAACAATCTTCGGAAGCCGAGAATAAATTGACGTCAAGTGGCTTTTTTATAAAAAAAATTCGAAATAACCTCGACGCTCGTTGAATGTGCGATTTCAGCCTGTTGAAAAACTTGTTTCTCCGTTAACTTTCTGTAGATAGTGGAAAAACTTTTCAGGTACCCATTTAGGGGGTAAAAAAATGTTTCAATAGGCCCTTTACAAACTCGATTACAAAAGAAACCATAACTTAATTATAAGCCCTAATTTATACTAAAATAATAATATCCACTTACTTTATTCTAATATTAGTAAAGTTATAAAATTAAATTCATTATTCAGCTTATGTCCTATAACCACGTAGAAGCCATCCAATCGCGGATCCTTTTTATGATTTTGGTATTCACAATATTACAACATTACGCATAATTTTATGTTTTAAATTGAATATTTAGAATTAAATTTTTAAGTATTTTTGTTTTAATTGGAATGAATACGTTTTTTTTATTTGTTTAGAAGATTTTCATTTATTTTCAATTATTTTTTTATAAAGTACCTGGCATGCGTTACAATGCCACTCAAAGAAAGAATATGTTTGCATTTTTATTTTGTTTATTGAAGTGCTTTCGGAAACACAATATTTGTCCGTCTAGTGCGTACACAAAAAAATCCGTAGGTTTTCCGATGCGTGAGTAGGCCGCATACATCCATGTGAGAAGCATGAATTTTCCAAATTTAGTCCACACACTGGTAGACAATCGTCATTGCGCTTTGTTGATGGTCATTGTAAATTTAAGTCGCGCCGGAAACTGCAGACGTTTGAATTCGACTGGCATACAAAACAATTTAATCGGTATAGTTTCAAACCGTATCAAATTATCATAAAAATTATCGTTCATTTATCAAATAGTATTTTATATTGTGTTGCCTGTAATTCTTTTATTATATAAATTCTATCTACCAGCATTTCTTTATCGAGATACTGTACTGACATTCACCATTAGCAATTTATGTTTTTGACACCTCGTGCCTAAAGACTACGTCTTTAATCTTCTGTCTTGTTCACACTTATAGATCAAGAAAAATTCAGCGAGATTATAATATCATAGCGATGAAGTTAGCATGACAGACAATTCTATCGTTCCATTTTTAAAAATAACTATGGAAATAATTTGACGTTTTCCAATTTGGTGTTCACATTTGGTATGTTTGTGTTTTTATTACAAAGTTATCTTTATAAGACAAAAACAAATAATATTAATGTGAAAACAATTCACGTGAATTTCAGAAAGCATTCCGGATACAAAGAACATATAGCTGATTTATTGATACATATATAAGCCAAACAAAATATATCGTGTCTTTGTATCGTTTTCTTTCCGTTTAATAAGAAAGGCAGTCGTTTTTAAAGCTGTGAAATATATTGCAATATGGGAAGTATTCATCAAATAAAGTATTACATTTTGTTTACCAGAGATGTCGCTAGTATGTTTTATAATATTATGTACGCATCGGAAATTTATTGTTTTAAATTTGAAAAAAGATAATTATATTTTTTCAGCCATGTCTGTTCTCCATGTAGAGCATAATGGACTCTTAATGAAGTGTATAAACCGATATGGTTTATATGAAGACTGGATGCTATTCAGTAATTGATTCCCTTGTAACATTTTGAACGGCTTTTGTTTGATCAAATCTACTAAATTTTGAAATGATCTGTTATTTTATATTTTCAAACACAAATTTCTCAACATATTTTTTATTATAATTTAAGATATCTACTGAGAGTGCTTGATGGAATTTCAATATCAAATTTGAATTGTTGAGATTTTGTACATTTCCATGTATTTTGTCACAAACGATCCGGGTTTTGCCTTTCGGCATCCTCTTCAAATTCGATAAAACAAACACGTTACTCCTCATCTACCATCTGTATCCACTCTCGTGTTTTTGATTTCATTTCGATGAGCTCTGAAAAACTAAATTTTCGAAGATGTGACCATCTAACAATGATTTAATATTTGTAGTATTCACACCAAAGTGAATTCCAAATTGGTGACAAGTCAAAAAATGAGGCTTTCGCACCGGGTCGTTTTTAATGTTTATTAAAATATCCTCCTCCGTTAACATCCGGTGTTTATCGCCGAATCTTTAGAAAGAATTGGTGACCCAGCGATACATTCAATGAGCAAGAGATGAAAAATACTTACAGAGTGATGCTGAAAAGATTTTTAATGTAATGTAAATCTTAATGTTGTCTGAGGTAGCCAGTATGCCTGGAAAGCAACAAAGCTGTGAGTTTTAAACTTGCCTAGTCGATAGTTCCAATTCGTTTTCATTTGTCGCGGCACATAGTTTGGTAGACGCTGATCTACAGTCACACGAATTTGCTTCATTTTTTTTTTTTTTGGGGAATTTACTTTATTTCGAAATTATTAAGAGGCAGAAAAACAAACGCCGAAATACCTACCATCATTACAATGTTGTTTATTTCAACCCTATACGTGGAATCCCCTTTTATGCCTCAGGATTTACGTGGCGAGGCTTTAAAAATATACATACAAATTACTTCGGCTCAGCTGTTATTTATTTATCTTGTAAGAAGTTGCAGAACAACATTATATTTCAAACACGTACAACAGCTTTCACCAGTGCCGTTCCAACGTTGCATAAACAGCAAGAGGCATAATCAATAAATACTGGCAGGTCTTCTAACTTACGAGTGGGCTTGTTTTTCACACTATCAATCTTGTAGAAATCAGCCAATTAACACGTTACCCTCAAAAAATACGAAACTGAGTTAATGATTTGATATCATTTTAAAGACGACAGAGCAGGTGTCGGCAAAATTATGTAAATTAGAAAAATAAATTGATCAATTTTTGGAAGCGAAACATCATTTTACATTGGCTTTAGGTTTAAAAATTCTGTCCCGGCCATTTGATGTAAGCCACTATTAATCCTACAACCCCTACGTATAGTCCCGTATCTGCAAATATGAGAATTTACAGGAGTGCATTTCAAAGATTCATAACGCAACTCACCATATAATGTTTTCGATAAAAACAGTTTTTACTCTCTACTGAATAATTTCAATTTTGAGGGATACATCAATTGGCCGAAAAACCGTCAAATTATGGTAGCTAAAAAAGTTGTTTTCACTAGGGCTTCGAATCCCGGCCAATTGGTCAATCCCGTAATTCTAGTGTTGTCTTAATATTTACATTATTTTTATAAAACTTTACCAAACGAAAATGTAGAATGACCGTTCAAATTGAACATTCTTATGTCTTATAATTGACGCTTGTCGTAAACAAATTATATTCTTATAATATGCCAAGTATGCCAAATTATTAATACATCGTACTATGACAAAAAAATAGGTCAGTATCACTATATTATTTTTAAAAATCTCCTTGCTTACCTCAATTTGGGACGCATCTGCTTTTAGTTTCCAGCGAATCCAATATGACGAATATATACGGCAACATTCCGATTTGAAAAGTATTGCCTCTCTATCAACGACACCATATTTTTATTCACACCATATTTTTATTATTTTTTTTTAAAGAAAAATATCTCATCTTGGACTAGTATCAATCTTACTTACGTATATCAAAGAAGACGATGTTGTGCGACCTCAATCATGTATATAATTATGTTAGTGTGTACACATTCGAGATTTACATTACATCTTGGATCGGTACAGTTTTTTAAGTCATACAATATTATGTAATACAGGATTCACTGCAAGAAAAATAACGCTCATTTTAGTTTTTGATCTGTAGTCAGTGCCGGCGATACGCATAGGTGCATTGGTAGATTAAGCACTTGGAGACCCCGATAATTCGAGGCCCTGTTTTTCGGATTACAAAAAAGTGTCAAGGGTTCCATATTCCGTATATAATCAATGACACAACCTAAGCCCGGGACTGTTCCACATCTTAATAGTAATCTTAAAAAATCAAGATAAATTTGACATCCGTATTAAAATTACCTGATACCCACACAGGATGCAATCAGCAAAAATAACTATTGATAAATTTCGTACGTTCGTAATATTATTGTTGTTTTAGATATTTAGGGCTTGGTAAATGGAATTGAACGTCATAATAGTTATGGATTGATATATTTTTATATGTTCAATGACATTTAGTTTAATTGCAGAAGACACCACCGGAGCGCTACTACTATTTTATAAAATATATCAATGACAATTGATTTATTTGCAAAAAACACCACTTAGGCGCTGCTATCTTTCTTAAATGCTTGATCTACACAGAAAAATTCGTGCGAAGTTCACGTACTTGGTATATAAATTGCCAAATTCTTGAATGAGGCAATGGGCTTGGTTATTGATTTAGATCAAATTTTGCACTTTTCGTGAAATAAGTAATTTCACTCATTCGGTGTATAAATAATTCTTCTTTATTTTTATTCCCTTCTAGTCACAACTGAGGATATCATTATTTATGTCGAAGGCGTTACAATGAAATTGTGAATTCAAAACTATGTATTGCATTTATTTCGACAAAAACAATTATTGCGATTTTATAAGATTTGCATGTAAAATAAAAAATAGATATTGAAAACTGGACGAAAGACAAGTGAGCTATAGAATACATAAACTATTTTTGAGGCCTCTGATGCGTATGGGCTATATCAGTGGTCTCCAAACTCAATAAGGATGTGAGCTACATTCAGATATTGAAATTGTCTAGTGAGCTACTTGTGCATATTCCTCTGTATTATTTTTTACCGTCGTCCTTTATATACATAATGTTATTATATTACTTAATATTGATTAGTACCTAGTACTTTTATAAAATGCGTACTTTAATTATTCATTTATAAACAAAATAATCATTCAAAAATACCTTGAAATAAGTGTGAGTAAAAGAAAAAATAATTAGTGAATAGAATGGCATTCACTTTCCTCCACAATTTCGTCAATTCTCGGTGACTACTTCGTCACTCCCATCCAAATGCAATTATAAAGATGTACATCTGCGAGTCCGTTTCTATATTTACTTTTAACCACCTTCGTAGTGGAAAACGTTGATTCTCATAAGTAGGTAGAAAAAAACAAAGCCTTAATTTTGAGTGCAGTTTGAACTAAAATTGGATACTTTTATGTTGAGGCGAAAGATCATGCAGATTCTACAGCTGAGGCAACACTCCTAAGCGACAAATCGCATTGAAATTCTATCAATACCATTTTTGATGAAAAAGTAATTTCATCAGTCAAATCTTCATTAATCAATTATTCATCATCAATAAATTCATATTAAAATGACAACTTGTTAAGCATTGAAATTTAGTTCGAGAAATATTTCGTTTTGGAGTCCAGTAATAAAATTTGAGAGGCAAATTTATAAATATGATAAAATTTTCAACGCGAGCTACCGAAAATGAAGTCACGAGCTACGGCGATCACTGGGCTATATTAATCAGCCACAGCATAGGCGCAGCAGGTGACTGTTCTTGTCTGTACCGACTCATTTGAATTCTAAGCCGATCCAGGGAAGATGGGCGGACAATTAATAGCAATAGGGATGTAGAGAGACTGGATGTGAACGGCTGGGGAAAGAGAGAAGCCTGAAATATGGTTTTAAAATCAGTCATGAAACTAAATGGACCGCAGCGCCTGCCAAACAAATAAACGTTCAGTTACCATTAATATTATAATTTACGGACTACCCGAATGAAAGTGGATTCACATTAGTTGGCTTTATACACAGGGGTTTCCACGCGCGATTAGCTGGTTTTGTGCTCTGAAAACTAGAACTCACTGTAAAATGACGTTCTCGCTTAAAGCAAACTTACCATCCGATCGCGCGTCCAATAGCCTGTTTAATTCAGGCGTGTGCGATGGCTTTATCTCTTTCTCGCTCAATCGCATGAAAAGTGGAGGTGCAAGCGAGATGCAAGGGCATACGGCGTATGCTCTTGTATCCTTCTTGCTCATACCAAAATTAGGTTGTGCCATAGAGATATTGAGAAGTCCACCGCACGCCGATGCTGTGTATATATGTATATAGCAGGCAAATTACAAACACTTAGAGCTTGGTTAGAGTGAACGCGCGGTGGCGGGTGATTTCAATGGAGCAACATATTTTACAATTTGATTTTTGTGTTATTTTAAGGTCTTAGTAGTTTTTTTAGCAAGTGATCATAAACCCCTCCATCCCGTTTGGGTTTAAAATCATCATCACTTTTGGCTTAAACACAACTTTCTCTAAATAGTTGTATTAGGTAGCAATTATGTATCCAATATCTAGATAAAATATTGCAACAGAATGAAAGAAATGGACTACTCTATCCTTTCAAATATATTTAAGTATATGTAATGGTAAAGATACGTTTTATACCATTGCAATGAGTGAAAATGATGATTAGTATGAATGAGATTTGGTCTTAATAAATAAGTTCAATATTTCTTATTTGTTAGACATTAATAAATCTTAAACATACACTGTATTAAATGTTACCTAAAATAAAATATTTTTGAAAAAAAATAACGGTTTTTTGTTAATATTAGTTTTGTTTCTGTAGATACTTGTATAAATTAATTAATATTTAATAATTAATAATCAACTGCAGATGTGTACTCATCCACAAAGCTGTTCTTGAGTGTGCAGGATTTATAAATTCCTCGCTATCTATACTTTGAGTAACAATTTTAAAAGTTAATATTACGTGTGCACTAGACGCCTGCGGTAAACTCTTACTGGAAAGAGTTGCCCGCTTAATGCTAGTTCACCGCGTCTACATAGCCTCCCGTGCCCTCGCGTTTACTGGAGCCACATGTATGGTATGGAATATCGCTCTTACGAAGTGTCCCGCACGAAGCTACCCGCTCGAAACACGACGCGCGAAGCCCCGTTCCCGCCTATTCACTACGGCCACGGCAAAGGCGTGCTATGCATTTCAGCATGCAAGAGTTTCTAGCGTTTGCCCGCCCCGCCTTAGCGCTTCCACTTTGATCGAGCACTTAGCGTCACATTATCATTCACTACGAATCGAGTGAGTGAGAAATGCGTGTCTGAATTGAGTGAGAGGCGAATGTGAACGTATCATTACGTGACTGTATATCTTAATTTTCATGTAGTATATGTAAAAATGGTAAAATTAAAGCAATAAATAATAAAATGTTGGAAACGCGCATACCCAAGGGTAGAACATAAATTCTTCACAGTCAAAACAATATATAAATATGTGAGGTCTACGTTAATATTTTTTATCTCACATAGATACTGAGAATACTTTTTTAACGTAGGTTCAATCTTATAAAACTGTGTGTACTCGTGAAGCAAAAATAATACATTTTGTCACAAAATGTATTATGTTTACAATAAGCCTTATAAAAGAACTTTTAGTGTTGTCATGGAATTTTTTAAATATATTTGAATTTTAAGCAATCTCTTTTCTTTTTTAGATTCACAATAAAAAGAAGAAATTTTATAAATGAATCAGAGTGTAGGTGTGTTCAAAATTCATTTCTCGTATATAAAAGTTATTCATTTATACAGGGTTTTTTTGCCATGTATAACGCGATGGGACGGGGTTCCGGCACCTTTTTTCGCGATGTTTTTAATGTAAGAAATTAAACGAAACAATTTTCGCGCTTACCTCACAATATCCATATTTATTGAATTCGTCGTCAAAATTAATTTTAGATTTCTAAAATAAAAACAAACGTTCGTTTTTTTATGTATTTCTAGGCATAGGAAAAGCTGCATTAAATGATTTGGATATTTGAATATAATTTTCTTTAGTAAAAAGTTTGACAAGAAGTGAGTTCCGGTCCTTTTTTTTCTAAAAAAAAGCTCTGCATTTATATCTAAAAGGTATTCATATACAGCTTTAAATAATTGCGATATTTTTTTTAATTTATCCAAGAACGAATTCATACAAAGAAAACTTTTATAGAATAATTAACTGCAACTTTTACCTGCCTCGTGACATGACGTTTGTCGTGGGGCGGCAAAGATCTAAAAAAATAATTATTAAATCAATATGAATGAATCTAAAGTAATATCTAAAATTGATTATATATTTCAGTTAAAGCTTAATTTAAAATTTATACATTTGATATACCACTTGTCGTGTAACTATGTGTGACACATTTTTACATTATTTGAGAAGCATCGTGAGCCTGAATGAATCATAAAATATCGTTTTCCCAAAACATTGAGTTTTAAGAAAAACGCATTTTATGATGGTCCACATATAAGCATTTGCGTGCTCTAGAGTAATGATTTGCTCAGGTGTGGAGTTTATTGACGTCTTTGCGCGACTCTTGAGACGTGGCCACCATTAAAACAGCTTAGTTTTTTCACAAAAAAAATATCATTTCACTAAATTCACTATAATTCGTAAACCTATTGAGATATCTTAACCAAATTTGATTCGATTGCTTACAGATACTTCGCAGCATAAATCAACACCATTTGAGCAGTGGTTCTATATTTGTGGGTTGTATACCTATGTGGTGTAGTGAAAAAGACTTAAATCTACTTAAAAATCCCTGCTACTCATATCATCACTGTTGCAGATGTTAAAAGTCACCCCGTGACAGAACACGGTTATCATGATGACTCAAGCACCATAAAAAATGCCATATGGCCGATTCAATAAATCACTACGCAATCTGTAAATAATAATTACCAATTAGTTTTGGTAAAGAAAAAACTAAACGCGTACCGTCTAGGGGTAGTTTTACAAAACTGTGTGGTAAAAATATTGTTTTTGTTTTATTAAATAATGCGTTGATGTCTATACCACAATCTCTCGTTGACATTTTAAATCAAACTCGATTATAACCCAGTACTGTTTCAATAGAATGGAATATATAACATAGGACTCATATATGAGTCCGCGGCCATTAACCTGTTAAGCGTCTTTCGAGTGAAAAAATCATGGTAAGGAGAGGACTTACCGTTTGCATGTATAATAAATTACTTGGGCGGAAGAAGTGCAACGAATTTTTTTTACGACGTTGTCATATTTAGATACTTAGATTTTTTCGTCCGTTTTTATTGCAGTATCGATGTATGGTAAAGTTTTCACAATAATAGCAGCTGTTCCCTGCTGAGCAACAAGTTTGCTTTTTCCATTACTCAAGGATATTATTTTCATCACGTCCAACAAAAAATCGTTTACTACATCAAAGCATCACCCTGAAGTCACGTATCAATATTGAATTGAAATAATGGATAGATGTTGCCCTTATCAAACATAAATATTTGATGATATTAGACATGAGTTGCATATTTTACAGGGTTGACTCAGAATAATACAGACTTACCTACCCCTACTCAAAGCGTGATTGATTTTAATTACAGATGGGAAGTATTTCAACTATACATGAAATTAAATTCGAGGCGTCATACGAAAAGAGATTATATCTCGCGCACATTTCTTTAAATCCGCACGAGTGCTGTGCCGTTTCACTTAAAAACGTATTCAATAGTCATTGCGAATTATAGAATAATGAAAAAAATAAGGCAATAATGAAGAAAAAAATATGTAGGTATTTTTTTTATTTATCAAGCGTTCCGGATAGTGAAATTGTCCAATTCGAACGCTGAAACCCAACTCAAAAAATCTTGAACGGTTTTTCTGTAAGGGGGAGGGGGTGTTATGGCGAGGAAATATTATGGCAGCATGCGGATGTCGGCGTCCGTGGCGCAGTTGGTAGCGTTGCTGGTTACGGTTACGGATGTCTCGGGTTCAATTCCCGGTGCGAACGGTTTTCGTAGATTGATTTTTCAATCAATTTATGGATTTCTGTTCGTAGTCTGAGTCCTCCCTCCCACCCATCTCATGCTCACGGGGCGTAGCGAGAGCGATTAGCTAACCACTAGTCCTGTCCTAACCCTATCCTTCTATCCCTACTATCTTCGAAAAAAAAAGGAGTTAATACTCTTACAATGTGTCACATTTTTTTAAGCAGGACGACACTTTTCTGGTTGGAGAACATTCGTATGACAAAAAATATTTCAACAATGGATTATAATATGTGCCACCAGATCGCAATTTAATACAAAATATCTACAACAGTTTTTAACTAAGGTAAGTAAGCCTAAAAATTATCATAAAATGGTGAAAACAAAAAATCTGCTGCAACGCTGCTTTACTTCTCATAATCATCATAGTAAAAGTTTGTATCCTTTGGTCTGTAACGGAACAAAGTTTCCAATTAAAAAATCAGATCGCACGCCCAAATAATTGTGAGCATCACAAATATCAGTACAATAAATAATACAGTAATGTTATTGTTTAATGTTAAGTTTTCAGCTGTTCAAGCAATTTATCAATTCTCCTATATTCCTATAATGTACCTACATATTTTTTTGGTTGGTGTACTTTTGATACTTAATATATCTTTACTGCGATTCAAACATCTCCCGTATGGTCTAGTGGCTAGGATACCTGGCTTTCACCCAGGAGGCTCGGGTTCGATTCCCGGTACGGGAATATTTTTTTCCTTTTTTTACAAATTACATTACAAAAATTTAATGTGTCATCTACGAGGAAACTTGTAAAAGCGTTGTTAAAGATGATATTATTATGCATCCTACAGAACGCGTTTGATTAAATATTTAGTTTCTACAAACCAACATTTTGATATTAAATCTAAAGCCATATTTACCTACATTGAGTAGAACTTTTATTGCTGAAACAATTGCCTGCCTATATTTGAATGTACCTAGGTACTTACCGATAAAATAAATCTATTACTGTTTATGCCATAGGTATCTACATACATGCTACTAAGGTATTCCTAAGAAAGAATTGATAGGCAAGAATTTCATTGTTCAAATCATTTTAAATATAATTTATAATATCTACCTAATTTTGTTTTAGATTTGCCAACTCCTGCCAGTGGCAGTGTTACAAAATTATTGTATCCGAAATTGCATGAATAGAAAGCTAATAATCTTACTTCTAGATTGATATAAACGTCCAAAATATACCATGTGAAAAATATAAGTAATGAATTATAATATAAATTAAATATTTTCAATAATACGTCATTTTACAATTTCGTGACGATTTTCGCATGGAAATAATCAGATACTAAAGGCATCTATTTAATCATTGTCGAACATATATTGCAGTAAAATAATATATAAACAGAGACCTCTATTACAAATAATACGAAACTATTTATGCTTTCAAAAAAATAGCTCCCTGTAATATCGACTTTCTGCCTACCCACTGAGAAAATTTTTAACAATATCAAAACATAAGAAAATAAGCTAATAAAATTGCCAGCTTAGTAAATTTTCTCCTGAAAAAGTATTTTTTATTAATTGACTAAATTTATTGGCTATGATTAGTTTGCTTAAGATTTTATAAAAACATCAAGGACAAAATATCTCTAATTTTTCAAGAATAGACCTCGTGTGTTCTATGAAATAAACATCCAATGATCTATCATTGGACGTTTTAATTATTAAAAAGACAAAATTTTCACCACAAAAAAAATCTTGCCACAGAATGGTCCAACAATATTGTAATAGAAAATCATAAATAAATTACGTTGATAAGTTAACTATGGAATAAGCAAATTTTAATGAATTTGTGAACTACGTAATTTGTCAGTCCTTCAGTCTCATACTGAACCGCTTTGACCGAATTAAGAATTAGCCACATAATAATATATAGTTAGTATGCATTTATGCGTTTAAACTATGAACATATTCAAATTTGGATTATTGAGATTTTGTACACTTCCATGTATTTTGTCACTAACGACCCGGGTTTCGCCTTTCGATGTCGATGTCTTAAATTATGAACATATTGTCGATGTCGTAATTTATTAATTTAAAAGTAATTTACTGTATCGCTTCAGAATTCAACTTCAGGCTTTATTATACTGTATCTGGCAATATTTTAACTTGTCAAAATACATACAACTTGAGATTTTAACATGGCTGCCGATTGATATTCGAATAATCGGCTTCGTTTTAACGTAGATAATGTAGATAGTGCATCTAGTCCTCAAATTTATTGAGTCCGAAGTCGATAAGTGATATCTGTTTTTAATTCCCTCAGTGAAATTCTTGTCGTGTTTGCGTCTACATAGTGAATAATTATCTTATTTACATCAGCCGACAGTTTATTTTCGCGTTCGATTTTAATCGAAAATACTTTCGCTTTCCCGTGGAAGGCGTGTGTGGTCAATCTCAAATGTGATATATACTCTCTGTGCTTAGCTGTATTTGGTAACAATTATTTCATTATATTTATATTTTAAGAATACGCTTTTATCCCATTGTCTGAGTTTTTACCCAGCTATGTCTCGATCGGACTGCGTGCAAATGTCACTTCGTTAATTTGCTCGAGTCAATTTATTGATACAACATTCAATTTCCAGATGTTATTTCAATTAGCGTGTACGTCGCATGTCGTTGACATGCAATAAGAGCGCTATATTTATATATCAGAGACTTCCTCTCCCACTAATAAATCAATAATTTATCACATGTCCAACAATATTATAGAGGTATGTTTCTTGCATTATTGCTTCTTTCATGAATTTAAATATCGAGTTAAGTAACCAACTAAAAAAATTTAAAAAAAAAAACAATTCAATTAGTTTTTCAACATACCTACCTACTTTATTAAATATTCCAAATGCTCAATTAATTACACCGTATTAAATAATTTTACACACCATATTGTACTGTTTTTAAGTATTTTTCTTATAAAATTTTTATTTCATGGTAGCCATGATTCATAGTAAATACCCAGAAGTAATATGTAAGCAAATTGGAGTATAATAAATATTTAAGGCAAAGACAATTAATATTTTTATTAAAAAAAATAAAACTTTTCATTACTATAAATAATATATGTACCGCAAAATGATATCTATATGTTTCACAATTTTATGAGCTGTTGCATCTTATTCATAAATTAAACATGAATCATTCATGTACCAATGTCATTCATCATTTTTCTAAAATCCACTCTATCCCACCACTATAAATTAATTAAAACTTTATTTCCATGTACAATTTCATTTAATTAAATTGAGTAATAATAACATTATATCCCAGAGCAACAGATAATACATATTGTATTGAAAATGGCTTCTCAAAATTGTATAGCAATTGATAAAATATTTTTTTATTATTAGAATCGTATGTACCTTTTATATTATCAATTTAGTTCATAAATACAATGACCCATACAATCTATCAGCCTTTTGTACTCGATGATATTATAGTCATTATATTTGACTTACTTTAAATTGTGTTGGTATATTAATCTAGCAACATCAAAATAATTATTAATTATTAATCACATACAGCTGTGTGATATATGCTAACACATGTTCAATGAGAGATTGCCATTTGTAACTATTTAACTTCTATCCCTATTGAATTTTACCTTGTGTATACTCCACTTTCAAAAGGCAGTATTCATTCAGTTATATGCATAAAAAAAAAACATTTAGAATATCAATAGATTACTTTTAAGAGGTAAAATCATGTTATATGAGAGTAAAAACGTGTTTTTTTAAGCAGATATCAATTGGTGCTTTTTCTTTCTATTATAAACATTGAAGGAATCATCATATTTATTAGTTTATCATCCTTTTCCAGATGCAATGTTGGTTGATTGCAGAAAAACACTGAACTATGGACTGGATGTTATAAAGTTTTTATTATTGATAAATAGCATTACATACAGTTAATCATATCTCTTGTTTATTAATTTATACATTTATCAACAGTATTTGATGAGATAAATTGATACTGAAGTGTTTATTGTTGATTATAAATCAAAGATACAAGCCAACACTTTACAATTTTTATATCAGATATTCTTGACAGTTTAAGTAGGGAAATATGTTTTTACTTGTTCAAACTTGATCAATACGTAGTATGAATGTGTGATAATTCATTTGGACGTAAAAATTAACCTTATCTAGTGTGAAGATGCTTCGGAGAGGTGAAAAAGTCACAACTAGTAATACAACCAGTGCAATAGCAAAGTTATCAATTATTATTTTAAAGTTACCGCTGAATCCTTCGAAAATATTAAAGTATTTCTATTCTTACGAGGTGCAGCGATTCATTCCTTTTAAACAACCAGCTAATTTCAAAATCCAAGCAAACATTTACACATCATAATAAACTTAAGTCGTCATTATAATTTTTACTAACACTTCAGGAGTATTAGTATGCACATTCTCTCTCTTTCTCTGTTGTGCCATCTGTCTTCTGACACATCTATGTTATATTATATAAATGGTTCCAAAAGCGTTGCATTATAATGTTAGCTGCTTTGTGTATTTCACATAATATCTCTGTAGATGAGAAGAGTCCTTTTATGTTAAATGAGAAACATTTAATTTTTGACCTATCTACTGTGACAGTTCACTTCATTCGCTAAGCAACATCAGTTATCCATTGCGATGACTGCAAATGACATTATTAACTCGGATGCAACTAATCCAGATTTTACCTGAAAATAAAGCAAATACATAGTTAACACATCTAATATGTGATGGTTATATTTAAATATCTAGCATAATATGACATTCATTTTGAAAATATACTGCATCTGTTATACATAGTATGTATTCACCAAAAGAATTTAACGTGTGTGTGTAGGTTTTAGATTACTCTTGAATATAACACATGTTTTTTTATTACATCAATATGAAGGCAAATATTGAAAGAGTCACTGGTGAATAGCACGCTTACCTGTACGCTGTTTAGTATGGATACACATTCAAGAATTCTTTTGACATAATATACAGAATTGAATAAACATTATTTTCTATGCGCAGTTATGTCCAAGTATATTGTTTTTATCCACATATAGATCATACTTCTAAATTGCTAATACTTTTTGAACATTCACAAATAATCGTCAATTAAAATTAATCTACAAATTTGCTTTTTTTAAAGTGAAAAAACATCAAAAATTAAATTAACTACATTATTTTAAGTATTGTCAGGAAGTTTTTTAAATATACAATACATCAATAACAATCATTTCATACCTTCTATTCAGTCAAATCTGTGTTGTACAGATTTTTTGCATGTTCTCATGCCTACAGAAGCAAAAGTATTAATGACAGAAATAGAACACACGATTGATTGAATTGGAATTGCATGTAAGAACTCCATTATAATAGAGTAAAAATAACGAAGTATTCAGTTCTACAAAACATTTATGATTTTGTTGATAGCTATTTCGGCTTCACACCGTCGCCAGAACTATGTTTGAACTTAATTTAGCTTAACTATACATAACTGTTTTAGAAGAGATAGACAATATTATATCATTTCATTTATTCCAACACCATAACTTTTATATAAAATTAAAATATATTACATACTAATTGCACTTATGGCATGTTTTAGGAAAAGGAACATATATGGTATTATTAATTAATCGTTAATGAAAATACATTGAAATTTTATTGATTATGTGTAATTACGTGAGCATGCTGTAATGGTTAAAGTAAGGTTATTAAATTAACGTTTGTTTCGTCATTAAGGAGGTTGATTATATCTGTTAATTGCTAGATGTTCGGGGAAATTAAGCTTAAGAATTTTTCACACAAATGCAGGCGGCCTGAATTCGAAGTTGTGTTGTGTGATTCTCTTAATAGGTGATCCATCATTGAGTCAATCCACCGATCCACTAGTAACTTATTAATTCATTTAGGAAATAGATATTGTTTTATTAATTTGGGATTAGACAAACCGAAAATTGATTTTCTCTTGGGTGTAATACCGTTGAGTATTAAATCAATAATTGATTGGCACTGAATATTTGTTTTGAATTTAATTAAAAAGAAATATACTAAAATGGATTTGTTAAATATAATGAGAGGTATAGTTCAAATCTAAACAGACAAAAGAATATCAACAAAAAATGGCTGCGCCTTTGATAAAAGTACCCAAAAAAAAAACAATTTATAACTAACTAAACATTCATTAGTCTAACTATTTTTCCTTCTAGTAATCTTATCAGGTGTTATAATTCTTCATTGCTTACTTACACATCGACAGACTAATACTATTGATTTATTTATATCAAAGCTTCCCAAAATTAAACGCAACCTTTTATAATGTCAACTTCAAAAAGTTGATAAGCACTGGCGAATCCAGAAAGCGGTCGAGGTCAACCAACATTGATTTTATATCAATGTAGGTGATTTTAATTTATTTACGAATGCTAAGGATGCGACAAAAAACTGTGATTTAAATATTTTTAGTAAGTACTTGCACTGAATACAAAATGCTGTTCACCCGTTTGGGAGAAATGAAGAAATGTTTTGATTCCTATAATTGTCGAAAATCAAACTGAACAATATGTATTGTGAAAACGGTTGAATACGGGATATTTTCTACATTTCACAATATTGGTTTGATTTTACTATAGATTTACCAATTTAACTTGGCCGCTAGTGAGGGCGCCACCGTTACGTTATGAATGTTGCTATACTCAACCAGAACTGAAATTTCAATAAATTCAAAAACTGATATTTTAGCGACGGTTATTAAAAGTTGATATGTATATTTATTTTGCATAAAATAGCAATTGGAGAAATTTATTCCAGAGTGATTATTCTAGTTCCAAATTCGGCGGCGGCCAAGTAATGTTGGTAATACTATAGCCACCGAATATAACTCGATAGAAGTACATGAATATCATTAATTATACATTGATAAAAATTTACGAACCACTATTTGAGAATTCTTGCTACACTTTTTTTCTGATATGATAACATATGACTAAATAATATTTATCACGTAATATTGATTATATGTTTACACATATTACATTAGAGCAGAAGTTAGGATTTTAATAATATTACTTTTACATATTTTTAGTTATAAAAAACTTTTTTTCTCTGCTGTAGAATTCGTAAAAGAAGTTTTCTTAGAAATATCGTTCATTTTTTTAATCAATATTTCTATTCTGGTATTATCAATTATGCTGATTCATGCCGTTCAGTTAGCAGTAATTATTTTGAAGCGTTATAAAATAATATTAGTTATATATGCAATTATGTCAACGTCAATTTGTTTGATTTTGTGATGCACGATTTTATTTAAAAACTAGTGACGGGCCACCTGTTTGTTTGTAACCCTTTTTTTCAGTAGACAAAAATCCGTTGACTTTTCGAAGTATATACAATAAATTTATTTAAAAAAAAATTAAATATTTATAGAATTATCGTTACATTTTCAGAAAATATTAGTATACCAATGAACAATATGAGTCTTACTATCTTTCACAAGGCATTCACTGTGCGACACTTACGGATGAATGAAATGGTTTAGAGCAGTGGTCGGCAACTACGAGCTCACATGAGCAAAGTGACTAAACTATATATCAATGCAGCTTGTTTTGAAATATGCATTGATAAAATTATAATGTGGGTTGTTTTCTGTTCCATCAGCGGCGACACTGACTAACATAAGAGCCCTCGAGTAGTGAAGTGAGCCAAGTGATAAAATGGTGAAACTTGTTTATTGAATGTTTTACTTAAATGATTTTATTACATTAATTTTCACGTTACGTTAGTTAATTTCACTTCTTACTCAATAAAATACTTTTGCAGCCTGTATTTACTTGCCTCACTTCACTATTATGATACTTTTTAACATTTAGAATACCAAAAGGCATCTAACTCATCTTTTTTCGAAAATATCAGTTGGCTCACTTCACTTCGCATTGACTCAATTAAGAAGCTGGTTATGAAGCATTTTAAAAAATCATGTTTCGTCTAATTAATGATTTGGAATTCTAAGTTTTGGATAAGTATAAAAATACTATTAAAAATTAGATTTGAATAATTAATAACATTACATTATACAGATAAACATTCCAATACCGTTCCATTGTATTACAATATTGAAAATTTGCAGCTGCGTCGAATTACTCCAACTGTATTTCTTCAATTACTAAAAGTACGGCATGCTTAGAGTGTTTTTTAGCCAAACTTAAGTATTATGATAAGATATTGAAAGCGTCCTAGTTGGGTGAAGGCGAAAATAACCACTACTTGGTGTATTCGTTATTGTTCTTGAAATCTGGAGAATTATTATGTGATATATACGAATACTATTCGAATAGTTGCTCAAATATTCGAATATCGAATGGTTTAAAAAAGACCGAATATTCGAGTTGGAATCCCTAATACCGATAGAAGTAATTATAATAAGTTACGTGTTTGAGCCTATCGCGACCATTTCTCAATTGAAATCAAACGTAGAAAATTATTTCTTTCATTTAAAAAGTGAAACAAGTTATGTAAAACAACGTGGGTAGCTGAAGTCACCTGTGCTACCTTTTGATTTGTACAAAAAAGGAATGGTTTTTTTTAACTACTTAGCTGCTGCTGTTTAACAAACATGATTTGAGAGTCAATACGACCTTGGAAAAATATTTTTTGGTCATCTAGATAAAAAAAATCATGTACAAAAATAAATGCTGTGGAGTGTCTGTTTTTTTGGTGCTGTCTTAATTTATCCTAATATATCGTTCAAATTTAATGTATCAGAGAAGCCGAACTTTTTTTTCCGTGCACTCTTTTTTTTAAATAAAATCCGAAAATCCGGTAAAATAAAATCCTTTATCATAATCTGCTTTAAATTTGTTTTCAACCTTGTAATAATCGCATTTTGAAATTAGTATTTTTGTTTTTATATTATTTTTGAATCATGGGAGCGGACTCCCAATGTGGAATATATGGTCTCTTAATGGAGGTATCTCAACAAAAGTTTTTTTCTACGAGAACTGCTTGTTATTCAGTTGCTTAACCTTTCTATTTCGAAAAGGGATAGAAATCCATAAATCGAATGAAAAAATAATTTAAGACATCGAATGAGGGTGCGTGATGGAATTTCAATATCAAATTTGAATTATTGAGATTTTGTACACTTCCATGTATTTAATTCGAGTCCATTCGTGCGCTCGAGTGCCTGAAGATGCCGAAAGACGAAACCCGGGTCGTTAGTGACAAAATACATGGAAGTGTACAAAATCTCAATAATTCAAATTTGAAAAAAAAATTTATAAAACTGCTCGTACCAGGATTTCAACCCGTGAAATCCTTTACGGTAGCTAGCGATGTTGCCCACTGCACCACGGACCAAAAAATAATCATTGGTGCTTTTAAATAATGACCTTTAGAAATTACGAGACTTTTTATTGTTTCGTGAAGAAATATTAAATTATAAATCAATTTCTCCAAAATTATGCTTAATTACTAAGAAACAGAAATAATTTTATGTATATTCAGAAAAATAAGTATTTTTTCGCAATTTTTTAAAGCCAAAACGCCGCACTTCAGCCTCAGGTCTCTTACAACTGCTCTTCACTCAAGGACTATAATAGTCCTAGTCAAGTTACACGAGCATGGTCTTGAATCCCCGAATGCTTCCATATACCTACTTTACACGCCGTGATCGATCGGCAGATCGCTATCGATGACATTTATTAATTTGTTAATGCTATATGTATTCATACATTTATTACCGGCTCTGGTATATAATATTATAATACTCAATATTTTGATTATTTTAAATATCAATTCGATTCTCAGTATTCACAGGCAAGTGTTGTATGTGTATGTTATGAATTAAAGGGGGAAATAATTGCAGTGGTGGAAAATGTCTAACTCTACGTATTGATCGTAAGAATGTATGACGTCATCGCTTTGTATCTTTTTTGAGGGGAGCTATATCCTTTATTAAAAAATAATACATAACACTGTATAATATATCAGCACACCTATACTTTAGAAAGTACACTTGGGCCACGTATAACACGGTCATATGATTCCACAAAAACGTGGTGTAATACAAATCCGTGCTATACGAGGTTTGAACTTCAAAAAAAATTGTGGTATGCGTTTCAAAAAAATGTCGAAGTTTTTTAATATCCTTTATTTTTTATAATAAACAATCGAAAAAATATACATTTACGTATTTATTACAAAATCTTTAATAACATATAAGTAATATCGACGAGTGCCCTTTTACTTTTGGGACCACGATTTGTGTCGATTGTTTGGAAAGGAAAAATTACGTAGGTATATATAAAATCCAGATTTACTGATAATTCAAAATACCTGTATTCGTTGCTTTTTTATTCGTTTAATTATAATTAAAAGTTAGATATAATTTGCAAATTAATTAACGAACAAACCATAGCAATTTAAACGATAGTTTTTTATTTATACTTACAAGAAAATACATAGATTTTTAATTCTGGTAGGTACACCTATCAATGTATTATTTTCTTTTTTTTTAAGTATTTTTGTGCCGCATGATTCCCACAAGCGAGGCGATTAGCTATCGGCTGACATCGCATCCACCAGCTGCTCTCAAAATTTTTGCGCTTTGAATTCTTTGCTGTCTATTTATGTATCGTCGTCTCAGCTATCGATCCGCGTGTCTCATTGAAAGTGAATAGAGCTAATCCACATTTTAAAAACTTAGAAATACGGTTATTTGGAAATTTGGTCCGTTTTACCGGACGTAGCCTAAAATTGATGCCGAAAATTACACGAAATGAAATTTTTTACGGTATTACAAACCAAACCTAACCTAACACAACCTAAGTTGTCATTTTGAGTAGTTTTACTTGTAAAAATAGATGGTTTTATGCCACGTCCGGTAAAACGAAATTTTTAAATCAAATTAAACTCCTGTCTCACAACTATAATCTAATTTGCTACCATTTGAAATATGCAAATTGTGAAGGGATCTATGCCACTTGAGTCTATTCACCACTGACAAGAACATAAACAATAATTTCTAATCGAATGGAGGTGAACAATTCAATACTGCCAGGATCGTTTCACAAATGTATTTTCTGTATTAAATTGCTTTGCAATTTTGAAGGAAATACATTTTCCTTTATAAATAATAAGTTATTTTTCTTCAACATAATATTCTTTAGTATTTTAAAAATCGTTTGGTCAAATTAAAAACGTTTTTGAAATGTGTGTAGACAAGCTCAATTCACTTTGAAGGCGACGATTGTATTCATTTATCTATAAAATCGATTGTAAATAAAATGTTACATTATTCCTGGAACATTGCTGTTTAAAATGTCATTAAATTGATTACAGACATTTAAATTTTATAAACTTGATAGATAATCAGACATTTTGATTTTGTCAATTAATATATGAATAGTTTCCCAACTCATTTCAGTCCCTCCTACCATATCACATACTTTTATGTTAGAATGACAACTATCAATCTTCGCAGAATACCCACTACTAATGCTCTCTTTACATTATATGTTTTAATGAATATCGTGCTTTCCAATTTTAAATTTAACTAAAATCATTGAAATTCCAATTCAAAAACATAGTTAACATTTATTATTTTTTTATAACTTCATAATTTGCTTGGAACAAATTTTTTTCAGTATTTTATAAAAACATATTTTTTGCCTCTACATACTTTTTGCCAGTTTATAAAAGTCAATATATAAACTGAAAAACATCATTTCAGTTAAATAAAGGTTACGGAAAAGTACTTCAAAAAAGTACGTGGGCTCGTTTCTTTGATACTACATGATAGTTTTGTTAATATTAATCAAATCACCCATGGACAAATACACCCAAAAGATACATCAAGTTTTGTTAACATAAAAATATTACCAATGCGAACATTATAATGGTGCGATGAAAACCAAAACTGTAATTATTATTTATTTTCTGTATAGAAACAAATATTTCCAAACATACGAAAATCATGCTAATTGTTTTGAAAAATATAAATGTGATCGCATGTCAAAAATGTCGATTAATCATACAAAGCGAAATAATAGCGAACCCCAGATTGGAAACCGGCTGAAATCACACTATCTTTCTTTTCGCAGGAGGGGCGGCGTTGCAAGAGTGACCGCAGTGCATAATATCAGCGATCGCAGCCTTCCGATGGCGGGGCGGGTTGGAGGGGAGGACGACCCGGAGGGGGGAGACAGCGTCGTGCTGGGAGTGGGGGCGATGATATCCGCGGGGGGAGTGCCACAGTGGAAGAGGGACCTGTTGCGCCGGCGCCGCCAGGCCGCGAACACATCACACTCGTCTGCGCGCCCTGCGCCCGTCGACATGTTGCTGCGCGACGACGCCAACGATACAAACCACTTGGAGACTACCCCGGACGAAGAGCTCACTTACGGACCGGGCATAGTCAAGAAATTGAAATCCAGATACTTGAGCCTCACTTTGCGAGAAGCCACGATCAAATCCAGACCGTCAATAAATGGACTTAGACGAGCTGCTAGCCTCGAACACGGGTTGGATGAAGAGCCGTGTCCTCCAACTAGGAAATTCCAACCTAAAAATGATGTCATCACAACTGGCAGGCCGACCAGGTACAGACAAGTTGGAAGAAATTTGGAAGCCGCCAAGAGGGCTAGATCCGTCGATGCTCTCGTCAGATGCGATTCGCGCTCTGAAAATGAAGAGCTTTTACCGATCTCACCGATTGAACTCGAGCCACCCATCGATAAAACCATCAGACCGAAGAGACCGACGCCTTTGCTAAAAGAGACTGAACGACCTCCGCCAGATCTGGTGAAGACTACTCTGAAAATCTTCGAATGCCGCAATGGGAAGAGAACCAAGAATGCTAATTCTCACACTGGGCAGGTCGCCGACAAAGTTAAGTCGTTCACAGACCAAGTCAAGGCGAAGCGGGCCGGGCCGAGACCGGCAGTTCCGCCGCGAGGACCCGGATTGCTTTTGTCGCCAGATTCAAAAGGAAACACTTGTGCTACTCAGACCACCCCATCACTAATGGCGAGACCTCCGCCTTCGCCTAAAAAAAGTGTCAGTGAAATGATAAACAACCGCGATCGATCCTTGAGCCCAGTTTATGTAAATAAACATCCAGTGATTTTAACGCCACTTGAATCGCCTAAGTCGGATTATCCTTCGGTTAGAGGAGTTTCGCCGCTCTTGCACGAAGAAAATTCTCCCCAACTCTCTCCTGGATTCTCCCCCGATAGGTTATCGGCGAACGGCGATAGTAAACGACATGAGAGTGATTCTAATTTGTATATAAGGACGTCCACTCCTGATCCCGACATTTCAATACGGCCGGCTACCACAGAAATATCGTTGATATCTCCTACTCCAATGAAAGACATCAGAATAGAATCGACTAGAAAAATAAGCGACGCTTCTTCTTCTTCTTCGGATATAAGTGACGAAAATGTGTTCGAAGTGAACGGTCATCCAGACGATCTGCCGACTATCAAACAAGTCACCAAATCGGTGATTGAAAACATATCGAAAGCCGGTATGACAACACATTTCGTCTTCAATGGCTCTATGGGAAACGGGCAATCAAACAAATCACATCTACCCTCAGTCAAGGTTCCTCTCGTTTGCAAAGTAAAAACGAAAACAATCGAAGAAGAAATCAAAACTCCGAGTCTGCCGTCGACTTATCCCGTCGCCGCAGTAAATCCGAAAATCCTCACACCTCTTTCACCGCTGATAATTCCGAAATCGTTTCCGGGAGCGAACGCAGAAGAGTCGGTCTTGATAACCACACCCAAACGTGATATTGTTATCTCTACACTGAGAACTCCGATATCGCCACCCAAGATCAAAGACGTCGTACATGTGCAATCAATCGACAGTAGCCCTGCATTGGTTCACTACAATTCACCTTCCCCCACAGCACTAACAAGTAGAGAAATAGAAAAGAATTTGATCAACACCAGCAAGTCATTAGAGCAACCTTTGAAGAAAGTCGTCGTTACTATGGTAGACAGTCATGCAATCCAAAAAGATCCGATCGTAGTCAAAGAGGAAGTAAAAAAAATTATCAAGGAAGATGCAAAAAAAGTTGTCAAAGAGGAATGTGCTAAGAAAGTTGTTAACGAAGAACCAAAAAGAGTCATAGTGAAGGAAAACGTTGTTATTGTGAAAACGAAGGAGTCCAATATCGGTGGCTCTGTGAACAGTGTTTTAGTGAGTGATGTGAAAAATGTTTCGACATCTAGTGGTGTGAATGGCTTTTCTAGGTTATCAGGAAAGCGTCCTGACCGCCAGCAGTCGCAGAATTCAACGGTATACGACTTCTCCAAGAGAAAGGAGGTGCCGGACTATGTGGAGAATGATGGAGTCATTTTAAGGACTAGCATGCGAGAGAAGCCCAGGGTAAGTTTACATTACATTCACGGTTCAATCGAATGAAACAGTTTCTTAAGAATAAACGAATCTTAAGAACATCAAAATAATCTCTCGTCTATTATATGATGTGATTTTTTTCGCGTAAATTGTAACGCATAATTCTTATCAATAGTTATTTTATTACTTATATTTAAAATCTCTAAATACATACTTGATACTTTCAATGCCACAGTGTAACTGATATTGAGATTAGATTAATAAAAAATTTATCAGAACTACAGTATTTAGTTGCGTCTTTTATGGATATAGTTTGTTGATACAATTTACATTATTTAAATTCGCTTTAATATTTCAACAATTATTGGTTACATATTTTTTCCTGACGACTCAAAATCTACAGTTTGTTTTGTATCGACTGTTTTGATTAGTTGACAGTGACATGGGCACTTCCAACTTCAGAAAACTGCAGATACTTTTCATATTTAAACTTTTTATGAACTACTATATACATGCCAGTCCATTTACATTATTTAATCGCCGAAAGCACATACTATTGATCAATTTTTTAAATTAGATTTTCTTTAAAACTGTATATTGATTTTTGATGAACCTCAGAGTCCAAAACAAATGCATTCTTATTGATAAATTGTCGAATAAAAGTTGACTGAAGATCAGAATAAACTGCTACGTAATAAGAGCGACTCGTCGTCGTTATTTTTAAACAAGAAATCAAATTGGATGAGAAAGTCTGTTTTTATGTTGTGTTCGAATTATCGCTCTCACAAAAAGTCTTGTCCAGAATCTGCCACGCCTCATTTTATTCAATTATTACAACTTTCGCGTAAATATAAATCAAGTACTAAGCAGCTAATGATCACTGCACTGTCACTTTTTCTCACCGTCTGATCGGTCAATTCGAATTCACGATTCGTCGCCAGTTTTGCAAAATCGCAATCGATCCGCTAATCCAACAACGGTACCGATTCAATGACATTAGTAAATGCCCAAAAACTCTTGTCGGGAAATGCTGTTTTTGTCGCTAAGTATTTATTATAAACTTTTTTCTTGATAATTTGTAACTTTAATTTGTTTCTTAGTTTAAATTTTACTGAGTGATCATCGTACTGGTAAATATGCTTTACAACATGCTACTCTTTTTGATAGTAATGCAGTTATGTAGTAAATTAAATTACGGATAGGACAATGACAAATTATCGTAAATGGGAATCGGGGAAATCGAAAATTACGCGGATTACGAATGTAATATCAGTATGAAAAAGTCGTCATAATATGACAAACAATGGTCGTTCTTAGAACAGACCAAGTAAGGCGAGAAATTAACGTCAATATATTTCGTAATTCGCATAAATTATCGGTTTCCTTGATTCCAATTTTTGATATTTTAATAATTTCCGATCCGCAATTAAATTTCATTGTTTTCGGCAGTATTAAGTATTTTTTCAGACAGAAAAAGAGTATCATGTTGTAAAGCATATTTACCTTCGTTGCTGGGTAAAATCATATTTCTTCTATTGTTAGTTTTGACTATCAATTTTATTATGATAAATCCCAACCATTAATCATTCAAATCATTTTCTACGTCGTTGTGTTAATGATAGAACTCTACTGTAATAATATAAATAGGTATTACATATAAATTATTTAATAAATTAATCTCATATTTATTCTCAAACATACATATTACTCCTTATTTAGAAATCACCCGTTAAGATTTACTAAATTTCTCAATTATCCAGCGTTAGCTCTTAATATAGATTTTAAAATACAGTAACTATCAAAAAATTTCACTTCAAATAAAAATCATTTTCGCTTCTCGTCGAATCGATTCGAAATCCTCTAAATATACATTAATATTCTACAGACATCGTATTTACTACGTGAAGTGAGTGAGTGTGGATAATAGGCAAATAATTATCATTATTCAAATGAATGATCGAATCTTGCATAATAAAAATGTATTCACTTAAAGTAACTTTCTTTTGGTTCGATTGGATCCGCACGGGTTATCGAACCGGTAAGACATTTTTACTCCTCGTTTGACTAGCCATCGTTGCTTGCTAGATTTTTTTACCATTAATTAATTTAAATTAAGACTTTTTGCGTATCCATGATTTACTTCCGCAATTTTTACGCATTTCTGTAGTAATTTTCTATCTGATATTCATTATTCTTTTGTATATTTATTTATATAATTTTTTTTTTTTAAATTAATCGCTGACTCCATTGTATATTGATTTGATTAACTTAGCATGAAGAATTAAAAAGGAATTTAATGATTAAAGAGGTCCCATTTAGTTGGATTTGAAAACTGACAGGCATTAGCGTTTAAAAAACATGTCGTAGATAGTCATTCCCCTGAGCCGATCAAAATCCACGCTGGATTTGATTGGATAGCATTATTTGTTTAAAATACAGTGGGGAGGATCTAGAATGTCTTATTATAAGCAAGATCGGGTACATAATAAATTTTCATAATTCGGCTTGTAGGATGGTGTGAAAATCTAAAATATCGAGAATATACTGACAGAACGCATTAGGTCAGTTTTTGATGGTATTCTGTTTTAAATGTAGGCAATTTAACGCTCTGCGTATTGATAGAACCATAGGATATAATGGATTTCAAACAAAAAACAGTATTAAGTCCTGTTGTTATTTTTTTATTCTAGCAGAAAGCATGACTGTAAATAATAACCCAATGATACCAAATCTTATGATGTATGTGCCGAAAAGATTATTCTTTATAATGTACAAAAAATCTTTTTAATTCACAAACAATTGTTCTTGTGAGAGAGAGTACTCCGAAAAGAAAATAATGTCTTAAATGCTATCATCTTTTTTATATTAACTTTTTTCTATTGCTTCTGTCTGTATACCCTCGATATGTCCACATTTGTTCTTATTGAAAATGCATTCTTGCATTTTATATTCTATTAGAAGTGAAGTGCTGCTTCTCTTCTTTTGATATACCTATGCATCTTGGTCGTGGCTTCATTTTTAATCGTTCAATATTTATATAATATTCAGAATTCCGTGTCGCGAAACTTATATAGTTATTGTTTTGCAAAATGTGAGATAATTACATCTCCTTAGGCATCGATCTTTCCATTTAATTTCTTATTCAACGAATTGTACTTAATGTTTTTGTAACTATTTAAATAAATCAGATCCAAATAACTTTGCATATTCTGCTAATTAGCAAAAAAAACACAATTCCTATTCGAAAGAAAAAAACACTCCTTAATTTATTAAAACTCAACGAGATGGAAAACTGCAGTACATATTTAAGTATGGGATGACTCAGAGAAACTATGTACTCACAAAAACGATCCGTAAAAGAAACACATAGCGAATCTTGTACACGATGAGTTTAAATCGTAATGTAGTCTATCCAATCTATATGGTTTTATTAGCTAATTTCGTGCTCCTGTTGTTATTAGTGTCGAATTTAGGGTGGAATTTTCGTATAGGGGCGCTGACTCATCTCTATATTGACATTGATCGATTGTCCGTATATATTGCTCGAATACAATGTTTTTTTGCTGTCATTTTCTTTAATCAAAGACATTTTCTAACGGGGTCTAGATACATTGACAATTATCCATGACGAAATAATGCTGTACCATTTGTTTTACACAAATAATAAATCAACAGCTTCTTATCAAATGAACATGTTTCGAAATGCACATCACAAAACTTATGTATTGATTATCAGTGATTTGTGAATACGTAAAAATAGATCTGATTATGATAGTCCCTGCTCAACATTTTTAAGCCTGCTTAAAAAACCACACCTAAATTCTTGGATATCGCAGCGATCTGAACCAAATCTCGCAACGAAAATAGATATGTGATTATTTCGCGAGATCTGTTCACGCGCGATTCTGTTGTATATCTGTTTTTGTCATTTTTGAGTTATATAAATGGTTGCATTTATGATTTTTTGCTCTATTATTTAAAAAGAATGTTCATATCTTGAACTGAAATAGCGACTTACTTAAGTCATTTGATCGCATTTAAACAATGGTGAAAACCAAATGCCATTTAATCAACGCTTGTTTTGCAATCCAAATATCGCACATGACGAAGACTCGTATACTGAGCGTATACGAGACTCTTTTACGTATACTGAGCTTCGGGAATAGATGCTTGCGTCGGATACCGGGGGTGAGGTGGTTTGATATCGTGAGGAACTCGGAAGATTAGGTAGCGTACCAGACGTTGGAACTGGCTGGGTCACGTGCTCCGTAGAGCCTCAATCCTGCTTGCCTCTTCTTCCGACCGGTGGAAGTCCGGCGTCCTGGACGACCGTCAGATACCACTGAATGCACTCGGCCGATCTGAAGAACTCTGGCATGTGATATGAAGAAGCAAAGCGATTGACGGGTGACAGGCGCCGCGTCGTGGTCATATTGCAAAATGACAACATTAGATTTACAACTTTATTTTACTCGGGGTGAGATATAGACCAACAGTCTATCGCTTAGTATTAGCTAAGTCATACATGGTTTCATGGGCGGCTTTGCCTTAGTGGAATATTACAGATACTATGGAACGGAGGTGTTGTGGGTTTAATTAAGTAGATGCAATGATCAGTACCGATTTAATTTACTTCCGTCGATTTTTCAGACGATTTCAATTTGTATTAAATTTTGGAATACGATCATGAAAAATTCTAGCCATATTTGATCTTCAAAAAACGCTTTGGTTTATATGCGTATAATTTCTTCGGGAATTCTTACGTTACTCTCAATTAATAAGTTTGGTTGTGGCATTCTGTTCTGTAAACATCGGATGATTTACCAACATATGTGTAGTCAACTGATATTATCAGCGGTTATTTTTGGGCGCGATTTCACCTTACAGCATTCTCAGACATGCTTAGAACCGGCGGTGCGGTGCTGGCTGGTCGTGTCTATCACATTTGGGTGCACGTTCTGAATAATAATTACCGCTTTCACACGTACCGAAACATATACTTAACATTGAAAACCAACGAACAATTTCTTATTAACTTATAAATTATAAAGGTTACTTATTTTCACCTTATTAATATATATTATGTGCTTATATATTTTTGGTGATTTCCTTTTTTCCCGATTCGATCATCTTTATTTGTGGTGGATGACTTTCAGCAGTATTTATTGTCGTCTATAAGAAAATGCGATGAGTGAAAAACTATTATGCTACACACTAGTTTCTTGATTTATTTTTACAATTTTAGTTAAATATAATCTCTTCTATACAACAGAAAAAACATATATACATCTGTCTGTTTGTCACAAGAACTCATCCGAAACTGTGTAAGTAGCGAAGTAAAATTTTCACATGTCAACTGTGATATTTTCAAGCTTCAACCTTAAACCAGAAACGTGTATATTTGACGTCTCAGTTCGTAGTGAAAAAATCAAAAGAAAAAATAACAACAAAAGGGTCGCTCCATACTAATTAAAATATTCCGTTAGTGACAAAAAAGATAATGACGCAAACGCAAATACTTGTATTTAATATTAAGAGTGTCATGTATGTGTTTTAGTAGAAAGTAAGCTTGATAAATTCGTACTTCTGAAATCGTCTGGTCAATCCACCAAACACGACATTGACAAGATTCTTCGAGCTCTGCAAAAATGATAGCTTTGAGAGTATATTATTATATAGCGATGTTCCAAAATTTTGTATTATAAATGGGACAAGTCTAAAAACTTTCAGTCGACGCAAGCAAGGCGCAATTGCTAAAGAACATAATGGAATTCGATCTGAGAATGACAATCAATGGAAAGCAACATTAAAAGGTGCTGCACATTTGTGTTCACCATCGAATATCCGGACACCCTTTGCAGTAATCCTCTCATTTTCTAAACGTTCCAACCCGAAAACGTTTTGGTAGAACAATAAGGAATGCATATCTGCAGATATATTATTTTGAATATCTTGCGTCGAGAAAATCCTCACGTCGTCTGAACTATACCGATGGCATCTACAACGAGACACTCACCAAGAGTGAAGGTGGGGTATTTTATATCTTTTATTATTACTATTTTCAACTTTTACATTATAATTAATTGATGGATTATATTTTGTGGGTGTTACAAGATGTACGGTCCACTGAGATATTTTCAACTTTGAAACAAATTTCAACAATAGCTGGTCAACGTCTAAATGACATAAAACAAGCGTCCTCTATCTTGGTTTCGCCGGGTAAAAAATACTAGTGACAATATAGTAATAAAATTTTTCATTTAACACAATGGATTGACAATTTAGATCTTTTTAAATTAAAACCGTTTTATTGCACTGGACGGATTTCCGCAGTAGCGACTTTTATAATAATAAATTGATATTTACTCTTAGGCTAAGTAGATAACTGTTGCATTGGTTTAATTCATAGTCAATTTTGTAATGTAACATAGATACGTTGACGAGTTCTCACAAACCTTTTCAACGGATATTTTACGACGACTGGTTGTGAGTTATTACTCACACTTCGTATACCTCAGATAAGGTGCGATTATCGCAGATACTTTTACTTTTTTTACTTACGGGGAAATTGTGTTATTATCTCTGAGCTTAAAATGTCCAAAGATAATTCGATTAATTAATTAAATGTCGAAAACGCTTCAGGACCTAATATTGTTTTATGTTCGACGTAGTCTTCACACAAATAATAATGGTAAGAAAAAAATTATGTATTTTTATTAATACAACACAATAATAATAAATATCTTATTGTAAAAATAAATTTTTGTTTATTAAATATCGCTCGCCATCATGCCTACTGTGTGCGATTAAAACACAATGTGGAATATCATAAATGCCTTCCAATGAATATTGAAGGCATCGTTATTTATCGCGAATGATTTCTCACCTGGTGGCAAGGTGAGGTATGTAGGTAGTCTCGTCTCGTCTCGGCGGTCATTGATTCGAGTCTGACCCCACATAACATAACATCGCACAAAACACCGGTCAGCCGGGGAGATGATTGCGATCGTGGCCTGCCGCCGCGTGGTCATCGAAATCAGGGCTGCCCCTGTAGCACCTGGCAATAATTTTGGCGTATGCTTGTAATATTATCGCAATTAAATATATAAACGTTAACGCTTAACATTTAATTTTAAATATTTTGAAATACATATTACTTAGTGCACATATAGTTGTGGATGGAAAAGCATGAAAAGTGTTATTGAACACGAAACGTGCTCAAGGATTTTGTTCAACGATATGCTTTAAATGTCGCTCCAAACTTGGCGCATACGGCTTCCTAATGGAGGTATCCCAACTGAAGGTTTTCTACGAGAACTGTTTGTTTTTCAATTTCTCAATCACTATTTTTCAAAAAGAGTAGGGATGGAAGGATTGGTCTAGGACAAGACTAGTAGTTAGTTTATCGCTCTCATTACCCTCGAATCTGATGCATGGGAGGGAGATTTAGACATCAAAAATGTCTAATCCTTAAATCGACTGAAAATTCGAGGGAATTTAAGACATCCGTAACCGAAGCCAACGACGTTTACCACTACACCCAGGACACGGCAATAATATTAGACTGTTATATAATTCGTAGGTATTTTTTTCAAAGAACCCCGTCGATAAAGGAATGTTGTGTTGCAGAAAACGTATCTTCATCAAACTATCAAAATATTGATTATTTTATACTAAGAATTTAAACAAAACGTAAATTTTCTCGTGATGAAATTGAACTACTTCGACCATTTTTTTATAACCACTACCTATATACATACTTACCATTGATGCGTAATGCTTAAAAATACTTTTTTTCTCGTTTTTTTAATGTAACTATGGCACAAATAAGGGTACAACCCTACCCTTGATATGTGTATAGGCAGCGATGTGTACCTTAATTCTTTTCACCTGTTGAGATTGACTTGTGAGTTTTTTTTGTTACCTTAACAGTAATTTGAATACCTACGAGTTCTAAATACATAACGGTACGGGATACCGTAGCGTTATGTAAGCGTTGAAATTCTAGACTAACCAAATAACCATAAACCAATTCGAGTGATGAATTATCGAGACGAACGGTAATCGCCGCTCTTTAAATAAAAGTTTTTCTTACTTATTACTTCCAGAAGTTGAACTGGCTTGCTTGTACCATATTTACACTGGTCCAGGAAGATAGTCACTGATCTCGGAAACTTGTTCAAGTTTTGGAGAGCAGACACTAATATAAGCCTTTTGTGATTCCTCCTAAGACACTTCTGACGACCATTTTAAAGCGCCTAACCCTTTGACTACCACAATGTCGATATATCTTTTTGTAATAGCAATGTCGTATTTGATACAGAATGAGTGTTTTTTTAAATGTCAAAACCATACAAGTTTTTTTTTAATAAACCCGTGGGCGCGCAACAAAAATGTGTCCATTTTAACACTTGAGTGATGAAAAGAATTAGTGTTAAGACAATAAAAAATATATCAACATTTAAAGAGTTATGAGCGATTAATGTCGACTATATCGAAGTACGCGGATTACGCGTTCCCTGCCACTCCAAAAATCTCCGCAACGCGGATTCCACGTTCCCCGGTTCTAACGAGTTAATAAATGTAAATTATCTCATGTTCAATATTACATACTTCTTCTCTTTAATGTGAAAATATTTTTTCAAAGTTAATAAAAATGCCGAAAATTATTAACTTGAAAAATGAAAAATATTCTGTGAGGAAATTCATTTTTTGTATTAAATTCAAGAAGGATTGTAACATCTTTATTTTTAATTTAAAAAATGATATATTTATTTAACACAGTGTGGTATCTATGACAGTACCTACCAAATTGCTATTGCAGTAAGAGGGTTAAAGCTGTCATGTAACAGAATTACGGGCTGTAAAACTGTAGCGGGCACAATGTTCGCCATCCTTTGATAGTGGAATGTATGTTGATAAAATTCATGTTCAACTATAGAAACCATTATCTGTGACTTCTGTTCGATTCTCCATCGGTCGTGTTCAGCCCTCCAACCCAATTTTTGACAGTGGTATCTGGGGTAGTGTCCAAAGATAGTAATTAAAACAATTTTGTTTTTTTTTCATAATAACGAACTAGACAAATTTTACACTTACTCTGATATTTCTTAAATACGTATTTAATACCGCCACCTTATATTTGACACTAGTTCTGGTAAAAGAAGTAACTTAATTTTAATAATAATTGTTGAAACAATTCATATCGGCAAAAATATTTATGAAACAACTAACCTTCTTCTTTTTATTTATTTATATCTACCTAAATATTTAATCCTAAAACGAGATCTGGTTCAAAACGAATCCTCAAAATCTTATGTTATTATATATTTAACTCTTTACTATTGGCATGACTCGAATCGAGCCATCAAAAGACAGTCACTAACATCAGTAAATATCTTCTCCACTAGTGTGTACCGCCCATTCAAATATTAGGGGGCAGCAGCACGCTTTGACTCAATATTCTATGACTTGAGTATAATAAATTCAATGGCACGCTAATTTTAATTTATAAAAAACTAGTTTTTTATATAATAAAAAACCGGTCTGAGATCGGTTCGATAAGTCGATAAATATATACATAAGTATGGAAAATCAACTATTCGTGCGGAGACTGGCATGTGTTTAAAAACAGCGAAGTTTTCTTTGTATGCATATTGATACCTCAGTTCTATAGTGTAACAAGTCAAAATTTTGCAGTTTTGTATAAGGAAATGCTTGGAATACCGATATCTACCAGTTCCAAAATGTAAGAAGAGGTTATCTGTGTGGTTATTTATGAATGACAGTGGCTATTATTGCTTCAGATCCAAACGGTAACTACTACGCAAATTATTGATATTAGAAAAAAAAAAATTCTTCTCTTAATCTCTTTAGCATTCTTTATTATTATAATTATTGAATTGAATGTATGTTGCTGAAAAATGGCCCGAATGCGAAATTATCATGTCATTTAGACTAAGTTAAGTATATCTATCGCACACGACGTCGCCTTGCCGCACGGTTTTCCGCTCTTTTCAAGGTGCTCTGATCATACAGGTTAATTTGAAAATAATAGCGTCGCAGAGCAAATCAACAAACGTATAATATCCGACATACGAGATGCATAATGTACGAGTCGAATCGTATAATGTTTTCATTTCGCTTCACCGTTTTGGGTGAAATGATGAATCTACCGCTAAATTGCAGAGAATTTTTTTTAGACTGAACACGGAAAGGTGATGTATGAACAATTGTTGTCAAGAGAAAAGTAATTTTAAATAATAATGGTTGTAGAAAGTTGAATTGATCGCACGAATTTAATTTAACCTTGCGATACGGTTAGTCTGAAGATGCTTCGTAAAGAGGCGAAACGCGTCACGTTAGTGATAAACCAAGTGGAATAACTAAGTTATCGATTTTTAATTTAATTTTATATTAAAAATTAACTTCCACAAAGTTACCGCCGAATCCATAGAAAATATCAAAATAGAGATAATTTGACTTTATTAGGCTGTAGATTGTTTTGCTATTACTAAACACGTTTTCGAGAGTACGTTTCAATTACTCTTGGCGATCAATTTTTTTATGACCAATCATCAATTCAATCTTCGATTAAAAATCAATAGATCCAACCGGCACGCAAATATGCCTCCCCTCACTTTCAAATTAAACTATTGTTAAATATTTCTACAAATATGCTTGGCTGGTTTTGGGCGCTTGATTTAAGATAACATAACAATTGATGACATTATAACAATATTAAATTGCTATAAATATTTTTTTACTTTTGTTTATATTTGTATTTTTCGGTAAAAAATCCATTTCCGACATTTGGTTTGCAACAACAACCCTCCTAATCTTATCGATCATTTTTTATTTTTTCCTTGATTGAATGAGATTTTCTAAGCTTATTATTGTCTGTTTTGAATATTTTACTATCTCAGCTTACCTCTCGTTGATAAGACTATGTAAGTATACATATATGTAATGTGTATTTTTCACGGTGGTAAGCAAAAACGCACATTATATTTATCGTTAAGGAGATATTTCATATTGTATTAAATTTGAAAAAATAATGATCGCGTCGAGATGATTCATCGCGCGTGCTGTAATTAGGCAAAAAATATGCATTAACCTACAACTGCCTGCTGATTTTGTATGGAATACATTCAATTCTACTGTCGTCTCTTCAGCCGGTATAGTCGTCAATGTTGTGTATCTTAATTATTATGAATGTACCGCTACCTATAAGTGTAATTTATTGATATAATTACTACCCTAATTCACATTTTTGATTGAGAGGTGCTGCTTAGTTTGCCTATCAGAACGAATATACGCCATCAATAGAATGTTAACTTTTATCTTAAATTTGAGATCATACGCTTAATGTTTTGATATCTTTCATAATCAAGGTAATCTCAAGTTACTTCCAACTATCCTCGTGTTGTATCATGTGACTTTTAAAAATGTCAGTATTGCAACTACCTACCTATAATCTGGCTTCGTTAGCCTCTGTAGTCTAGTGGTAAGATCTTGCAATCGGATAGTTCTGGGTTTAATGTCCCAGTAAGGTCAATATAGTTTTTTTTAATCTTATTACAATGTGAGATCTTAGGCATGTTTTTCTTTTCTTCTCAAGTTAATCTTGATTGACATCGAGTTTATGTCATCATTTTAAATTTCCAAAAATGAATTCCTACTATTTAAAAAATTGTACCAAATTTTTACCACAAAACTTGTTTTTTCATCACAGATATGATTAGTTCGAAGCCCCATAATATTTATGTATGTACAGTGCTCCAAATGTCATAAATTAATTGTGATATCTTTTATAATTACAGAAATATCCATATTATATTTTTTGTTTACTGAACACCATATGAATTTTGGTCGTTGACACTAGTTTCGGATGCTTAGATTTCAACCCTCACATAGCTTACATGCACCATTTTGAAGTGAAATCGTCATGCCACCGTGGTCCTTATAAACATTTTTCCGTCTTCTATCATCTCGACACTCTTTACGTATATTCCTGTATCTGCAAACATGAGATTTTACAGGAGAGCATTTCGAAGATTCATAACGCCTGCATGTATCTTCTTCAAAATGGAACAGTGCTACTCATAGAACTGAGTGCGTTGGCAACGAATATGAAAACGGCATATTATCACATATTTTGTACTTACGTGCTTATATGTAGAGAGTGTCGACCTGTTCTTATTCTATTTTGATATAATTTTTGATCAAACTGGTTTATTATAATATGATTGTTTATTCTTAAACGTTATGAAATTGTACTCTTTATTTTATTTGTATTTTGCAGTGACTAAACAAGATAAGCGCGGAAAAGCCACATCCTGGTCGTTCCGATAATAATAATTGTGGCCTGTCGATTCCGATTCGATCGAGTTTGGCGGATGTAAATATTGTGGCTCACATCTGCTATCGCCACTTTTTATGTGGCCTCCTTCGTCGAAACCGACATATCCTTTTGCTTTAGTGGAAGTCACTATATTTAGGTCGCACTACGTCCCCAACATTGAATACCTAATGTCAATACCTCATTTGGGACATTCAAAACAAAAAAGTCCCTGACTTCATTTTCACAATGCGTTTTTGTAGTCGTAATTTTTTTTCTTTATTTTCTGTTATAAATATCTTCATAATAACACTCTTTAATGTAGTACACAGCGTTACCAAGGACTTCCATATTATATTATTTTAATATAGATTTCTCACTGTGCTCTACGGGCAACGTTCCGTATCATATGTGTATAGCAGTGATTCTCACGGAAAATTTCTCCGTGGCCGCATTAATTTAGGTTCTGAGGGAATACTCGTGCGTTAATTTTACTTTTTTTTTATTCTGCAATTACACAAGAGCGAAGCGAATAATTGTATTGTATATTCCTCTATCTAAACAGCAATATTTGACTTACTCTTTGATTCTGTATAGATATGCTGTGAGGGAGGAAAATATGCAAAATTTATCTTGTTTTTGAAATCAAGGTTTATAACACGAATTATATACCTTAATTTCAAATCCTCTACAGTCTCTAATATTCCATATTTAATATTCCGCTAATGTGTTATTAAATCCTTTCTTTTCTTTGCCGCTAATCCATGTTGAGGGTAGCGACAAATTAAACACGATTTATCTGACAATCTGAATCACAATACCAACGGTGAGATGACAAAATCCTAGCGCATGCATTCGCATACCAACTATCATGCGCGATCCATAGCGCAAATCAGGTTTTTCATTACTGCGCATGCGCGTGTAAAGCAAACTTCTTAGCGCATGCATGCGAAATTTCGGACAAAATTTCGTTAGAGGCCGTACGTTTATTGAGTTGAACGCAGATAAATGCCAATCGTAAAATTATAATTTAATAGCTTTACAAAGATGAGAAAAAAGCCATTTCATTTCCGAATTGTAAGGTATGCGGCGCATCTACCGCATGTATGGACGGCACGCCACTGATATATATATATATATATATATATAGTGCACCTTACTTGAATTGTTGCTACTTTTCTGTTGCATTTATATTTATGTGGGATGAATTACTTAATTTTGAATGCCCGCATTCATGAGAGTTGCGAATGTGTCTCCGAAAAACACATAATTTTAAGCGCTTGCGCAACTAACTGTGTATTAGTGACTCATTCGATATCCGTTTCCATTGAAAATACATATTTGCAATGTAAATAAAGATAACATATTGGCTGTTCAAAAAAAATCAGACAGAAACATCGATTTCGTGACGTCACAGAGGAGGTGTGCCAGTTTTCCGCCGTGACAAGACCTGGTGCTAGAGCGAGAAAGTTTGCTTTCGCTTTCCTCCTTCTCCCTCGCTCCGTTCAACGGCGCCTCTTGGAAAGTGATTGAACACCATAATTCATGTCGCACTGCGAGATCTGAGGTGCTTTCTTCCACATTGCTGAGAGCCAGTTAGAGACAAGATGGCTTACATTTCATGCTGCTTATATTATGTTGAAATGATTATTTTATATGTATGTGGTTTGCTGTTTACTTTCAAGTCGTCCCCGTTTACATAGCGGTTTAATTGGCCGAATTCACTAATTAATTAGTGTATTAATATCAAATACATTAATGTATATGTCACGTGATCATCAAGACGGTTTGAATTGTCGGCAGTGTCATTGCACCCAACTCAATTGTTTGTATATATTTTATTATTATTATATTAACCTCTTCTACTACGAATAATTTCTACATTACAAACAAACCATTTTTATAATATTTAATTTGAAATAATATAAAAACTAATTAAATAAACTCGTGTTTGTCCAGTCCCCCCCTCCTGTTAATACAGCACTCGTAATTTCAGTGCAAATAAGTACGAATTTCCCAAATAAACACAACATTTCACGGTAAAAAAATTGCATAATATTAATGGCGTGATAATGAAATAGCTTTATAATATATTTGGTATTAAATTCAATTTTACATCAAAAATTATTAATTTTCTAATTACAAACAATTTATTGACCTCATTCATAGTGAGCCACACAAAAATCGTATGTGGCCCGGAGGCCGTAGTTTTCGCAAGACTGTTTTACATCATGTTTAAAAGGACGTTGTTATGACTCTTACTGTCCAAATAACTTAATTTCACAAAAATATTCCATACGTCCATTATTATTGTTTATTATTTTACTTAAATTTAAAAAAATATTTATTTTTATTCGCCATTATTATATCATCGCAATCAGGAGACAGGAGGAGGATATCGCACAACCGCAAGAAAAGTGTCACGACTCCAAATTTCGGTTTTGATATATTTAATGGATTCGGTTTCAGTGGAACAGTACGTAAAAATTTCACAAAACATAATTGAACGGTTTTCTACTTACGTTCGGTATTAGTTTGACAAACAAAGCTCCGGAAAAACAGTCACAGTGCAAAATGTGACACTATTCACGATTACAGCGACGCCAAATCGCCAAACAGCCATAGTGTCATTTCACCTTTCTATCGGTGAATTTGTTAAGAAGATAAAGGGCTTTTAATCCCGGGATTACGGTATTGACTGTAAATGCTAAAAAATAATTCGTATATCAAATTAAAACTTCCTGATTAACTGCAACGTGTACCTCGGTTTGTGCATAGTTTTCTATATTATTTATATACATAATTAAAATAAATGACCGCTTCTTAAATGGAAGGAGGGGGATCCTTAATAATGCAATAAATAAAATATAAAACTGTTTTGATCATTACGATTTTTTTTATTTTCTCCTCTTTTTTTGTAAGTGACTGATTCCCAATCATTAAAAAAACCATTCCAATGCCCATAAAAAATATTAAACCATACGTGCATTCCAATTGAAGCAATAATGAACACAAATTAAATTTTACATTTACAATGTAACGCATAAAAGTACACTTGATAATTGATCCCGGGATTGGATGCTCTACTAACTACATATTCATGTAAAAAATGGTGAATATCTAACTTTGACATTTTTATTGCGGGGTTGCGATATGTATGATATTAAAATATTTTTACCGGGTTAATAGAACCATTAAATTGTAGCTGCACTATCCACCATCATCGCACATAAGAAAATTAAACAATGCTTGCGTCGTTAATAGGTTGGCTGAACTTGCAACATCTGTGATCGATATCGTTATGCATTGTCGATCGGGCGTCATTAGATAATAGCTAATTGCTCATTATCGAAATTGTCTACTGTTGTTAATTCTTGCCAACGACAGAGCATTACATGACAAGACAATGGGTTGTATAAATGCTATACTAATTGCCCGGATTATGAACGCTGTGTCATATCGCAATTTATCTATGCACCTTTATTAATTTGTTACTTTACCTACTTACTACACTTAATTCTTTTCCATCATTGGTCTACAAAAACACGCCTGAATGAATGCCTTTGAGTTCGCGTTTACGATTATCGTATTATAAATAGCTTACAGATAATAGAGAGTAAACCGTTTAAAATAAAAAAAAACATATTTTTGTTACGAAATACTGATACTGGTGATAGCATATTGAATTTATTTTAATTTGGGTACTCCTGTTGGATATATTTTATCAATCCGCAGTCAACTAACGGACATTAGCTAACTCACCCTAATATACGTTTATGTCATAGACTACAACAGTGTTCCGCAACCTTTTCTCACTCACGGCATACCTAAGCACTCATTAATATTTTTCGGCACACCACATGGCAAAATGTAACAAAACTTACAATTTATTAATTTGTTTTTATTTGATGAATTTTATAGTAGCTAATTTATTTTTTAATAAAAGCCAATTTAACGCTTTTACCTTTTCAAAGCGATGAAACAATTAACACTAAAGAAAAAAGTATAAATTATAAAAAAAAGCATTTGTAAAGTTGTAACTAAAAATTAGCGAAGCTAAGTTGAGTGTATAACTATTGCCTATTTTGTGTTTAGCCAAATCTAAAATAATCTTTCTGTTTTCAATAATAGTCTCGTTGGTCTTTAGGAACATTTTCAACAATCCTAGTCGTAACCATGCCAATGTTTGAGTTTTTGTTTGAAACCGTTTTATTTGTCAGAGCATGTCAATAACGTTTCATTTCGCTTGTTTGCAATAATTCCTCCGGGAAATTTTGAACCATAAATGCTTCGCAGTACATGCAGGAATGTGTAATTTCTGCTATAGGATTTTTTTGATTCACACGCGAGACAAATCCTATTTTATTCCCATCATTTCAGTTACACTTGCATACAATTTGTCATTAAATATCAAAATAATACAATATTTGTTTCATTGAGAATAATTTTAAAAGAGATCTTTGTCACCGAATGGCTTTAATTTTTTTCTAATGTAAAAATACTCGTTTTGGACGTACTGTGCCACGGCACACCAGGAGTGACCTCGCGGCGCACCAGCGTGCCGCGTCACACCGGTTGCGGAGCACTGAACTAGAATAGGGTATAAAATAACAAGTATTCAGTCTGTTGATAGCTATTCCGCCTTCATGCCATCGTCAGAACTGTGCTTCAACTTAATTTAGCTTATCTATATATACTGTTTTAGAAGAGATAGACAATATTATAATATCATCTCGCTTATTCCAACATCGTAATACTTAATGTACTAAGTAATTGTGTTTTGATTTATCACTAGAAAACGGGACATACATGGTATTATTAATTAATCGTTAAAGTAAATGCATTGAAATTGTATTGATTCCACTGAATTATGCGAGCTTTTCGTGATGATTTTAATTAGAGTAATAAATTAAGATTGATATATCTATTAATTTCCAATTTTCGAAAACATTGAGCCTCGGTTATTTATTACGAAAATGCAGGCGTAACGTGTCTGAATTAGAAGTAATGTTCTGTGATTCTATTCATATGTCCGGAATGAATATTTTTGTTTATAATTAACTATCTACTGACACTACACCCGGATTAGAAACATATGTATGCTCCAAATAAATGTCATATGACGCAAACTGCAGCACATATATTATTACTGTGTGCATGCACATTATCAATGATGAGTCACGTTTAATTTGGGTTACCATAAATACATAAGGGGGCCGACTTATAAATAATTGGGGGATAATGAACTCTGTTAAGCATGCTCATGTATACATTGTATGTTTGGTAACTTATGACCAAAATCACGAGGGAAATTATTTGAAAATTTGTTATTTTAACCAAATTACAGCCAAGTTGACGTCAAGCTTGATTCATTCTGAGATTAACATATTTTCTCACTTAAACTTTTCAAATTCGTGGTGCAGTATTCAACGCCGTTGTCTTCGGTAACCGAACTCACGGGCTCGAGTCTAAGTTCAAACCGTGCCGTAAATTGATTTCCGAATCGATTTCTGTTCGAAGGCATGGATCCCTTTCATCCAATCCGAAAAATGTGGCGTATCGAGAGTCGTTAGCCAAGCACTACTCCTATCCTCCTATCGCTACTCTCTTCGAAAAAAAAGAAGTTGAGCAACTGAATAAACAAGCATTTCTCTTAGAAAAGTTTACGTTAGGATACCTCAATTAAGAGTCCATCCGCTTAGTCATCATCACCATTAATTCTCCCTTATACATTTTACAATTTTATTCCTGACAAAACATGAGTCTTTAAGAAATTACTATATCCCATCATACTGCTTGCATTTGACGAATGAATCGTGGCTTAAAAGCCCTTTAAATATGCCGTAATTTGAGTAATTGAAGAATTACCGTTGTAATAATCCGACACAGCTGCAATTTTATATATAGCAATTCAATGGAACGGTATTAGAATGAGTATTTATATAATGATGTTATTAATTATTCAAATCGATTTTTTAACAGTATTTTCATACTTCAGAAACTAATCGAATAGTTTCGATTCGATATTCGAATAGTTGATAGTGAATATTTGGAATCCCTACTAGTGATATAAGTACCTATATTTCATCGTTTCTTCGCAGTACGTAATCTTTTGTTTCAGCTGGTCGCCTGAAAACTGAGCCAAATCAATTAAGTCTGATACAAGATGTAGCATCCTGAATCGTTACCAGTTACCACCATTTCACACTGCTTATCATTATTATCGCTTTGACGAAGAGATTCAATGATAAAAATCTCGATGGACGAGACCTGAGACTGAACCGGTGTGCAGTGGAATGCCAACCGGTTCCTCTCCGACAGGAATGAGACCCCTTTCACCCCCGTCGCGCGATATTTGCCATGTCTTGTCTCCAGCCGGAATTCGTTGCTAACTTAACGCTCTTTCGCCAATAGCTGTGTTGTGGCTAGTTGGCAAAGCGACATTGAAAAGATTTTTTTTCAATTTTTTAAAATATGAAATACTGTCACTGTTTCCAATTCTGAAGTAAATATATTCGAATTAAATCTTGTGTCACTCCGTGGCTCCATGATAAAGTACACTCGGTGTGGTATCAATCATTGTTTTTGTAACAATGTGCGCTGACAGTGTGGACATATCGTCGCCGTTTAGGCAAAAGTCACCAACCCTAAAACCACCATTTTGAGATATCGCAATTTGAAAGTTTAAGAGATGAAGGAAAAACCAGATTTTAATGTTTTTTAGATTACTTTTACTTTTCGATGCTAATTAATACATCTGGTAGGCTTAGAATTTTAGATACATACATCAACGTACAATGCCTGCAACGTAAAATTTTAGTTTATGAAAATGTACAAATACTAGTATTTGAACCATTGGGCAACGCTTACCACTCGGGCTACAGGGCCAACTCAATCAATTCCGTTTGGCAGGGTTCGTCATCGTGTGGTTAACGTCGTTGGCTTTAGTTGCGTTACTCACGGGCTTGAAAACCAGTACAGTTTCATAAATTGATTTTTCGATTGATTTATAAATTACCGTTAACGCGGGTATCGCCTTTCGGCATCCTCAGGCATTCGAGTACACGAATGAGCTCGAACGGTCAGTTCGAGTTCGTTAGTGACGAAATACATGGAAATGTACAAAATCTCAACAATTCATATTCACTTTTAAGGTGTTAACTGTCAATTCTTGGTGGAAAGACATTATATTTTAAAAAATAAAATAATCATCAGTTGATAATGCTCGTGATGAACGAAATCGGTCCTGATCATTATAAATATGTGGAAGTAGTACAAATGAATTGTGTTTTATTTAAAAAAAAAAATCATTTTCAAATTTGATATTGAAATTCCATCAAGCACCCTAAAAACAAGGTGATTAGTAGAAAAACTGCATACCTTGGAAGAAATCTTGACCTTTATGAGGAAAAAATCGATATATAGTGAGTCACGCTACGGTCAATATATCACCTCTGGCACCCTTGTGGTGTCATTTAAATACCTATGTCATGCTTTTAATTCATTTTATTTCAGGCTTGGTATACTAATCATATGACTGATATAACGTCACCCTTCTTGGGCATACCGAAGCCGCCGAAATTGATACGATTTTATCCTCGTAGTCACAGCGGGAAGTTTTTTTTTACCGCTGACAAGTTTTCATATCTGATCAAGTCAATTTCTCCTTTTCCTACTTAAAACGTTCACACGTTCTTGAAGAATGTCGACGATTATAAAATCTTATTTTATTTTGTAAATCGTTTTGACAGACGATGAGCTTAGTTTATCCAATTTCACATTTTTTAAATAGCTGCTTTAGTATGGCAAGAAATTGTTTTAGCTAAAAAGTATACGTTAACGACTCACAATAAAAAATATCAAAACTATTAAAATAATTACAATTAACTCAAGTATAGTGAATGGATTCTTGTTTATCGAATATTGCAATTTAATCACATTCTGCAAAGTATTGCGGTTTTTCTTGTGGTCTTCAGAAAACTGATACATCAACAATAGCTTAGTAGGAACGAGGAAAAGTTATCACTTCATTCTGTTTATTATTTTTAATATAATGTCTTCCCTTTTTATTATTTTAAATATTTAAACGTTTCTTTTGTTTAATTGCGAAACGGTTAAATCGTCACTGTTCGCATCTCTCTTTTGCGGCCAGTGCCATGTGCGCATAAGTTATTTAAACATTTTCAACAATATCAGTTAAAACCATATAATACATCATATTTCTTATTTCACTTTTCCAGCGTTTCCTTCATCCTTCATACGTTTTTTCAATCGAGCGGCGCCCGACTTCTTGCTATGTATCTTTTTCACATACCGATCGAACCATACTTTATCCCAACCTCTATTCAATCGACAGTGAATCGTTTGGCGCGTTGGAGCTATGCGGGATACCTGGTGGCATCCGGCTCGCGAATCACCTTTTGATTTATTCCCGTCAGCTGTCGGTCGAATCGGTTCACCGGCCAACGAAGAAATCTTCTAAAACAGGGTTGGCGAATCCAAGGCACACGTGCCAGAGATGGCACGTAACAATTAACAGATTTTTTAAATAGATAGATAAGATATACTTAATTTATTATTTTATACTTAACTTTTTCGACTAGCGACGGTAATATTATCAATTTTCTCTTCCACATTCCGAAATGAATTTTATAAAATGTAGTCGCAAGAATGTGGGCTTTCATTTTACTAAAATTTACGACATATAAACCGAACATAAAGTATTTGGCATCGAATGTATAGCAACAAAAATCTCATTTATACTAATTAATTAGAGTGTATATTTTAAACTTTTTTAGTAAATTTTTTATGAAAACGATTTTATTTTCATTTTTCCTCTATTAAAAATTATTTGGAAAGGTGAATGAATCCATTCTATCGTACCGGACCATGCTGCTGACACGGTATTTGCGTTATGTTTTTAAGATAAAAAACTAATTATAGCATAATTGCTAATTGTAATTATTCAAATAAATAACTTTACAAAGAACTGGTCGGCACGTCAGACAATTGATATATATTATTTGGCATTTATATGTAAAAAGGTTCGCAGCCCCTGCTCTATAACTAGACTGCAATTATTAAAGCTTATCAATTTATGATTAATAGAATTAATAAAAAATGAAACAATTAATCGACTGAATCACGCATTACAGCTGCTAATGATCGATTATGCATGTTATGATAATAATAAAATGATTGCGTTTTTGCATGTTGATGCTGGAGCAGTTGTGATGAAGAGTGTATAGATTAGATATGTACATACATATCGCAGTAAATCTAATTATACGATTTCTTATTGGCAGCCATTGAAATACAGATAAAAAACAAATGAAAACTGTGATATTTCAGATATTTTTTACATCACGTCCTTCCCGATGCGGACTTTATCGAGGTTATACTGGCAGATAGCATTAACTTAGTCATAAAAACAAGTTCAGATATAATCGCATTTAAACCATTACTTTTTTGGAAAGTCCTCCCTCCCAAGCAAAATTGTGTTATTTAAAAAGATTTTTTGTACATTATAAAGAATAATATTTTTGCATTGATATTCTAAGATTTGGTATCGATGAGTTGTAGTTGTATCATGATTTTTGCCAGAATAATAAAATGACAATATGATTTACTACTATTTTTTTCAAAGCCATTATATCCTATGCTTTCATGCGCTCTGTCAGTATACCCTTGGTATAATCTAGTTGTAGGTACTAGTAATAGAAAATTTCAACAGTAGTTGCTTAACAAGAATTGCAAGTCAGTTTATATTCTTTAGTTTTAATATGTGGTATGGTGGTATGAATAAAAGGATGATTTTTAGAAGGTTGACATTTTATATATATATATATATATTACTTAAGTTTTTTGACTACTCCTTCTACATAATCAAAACAATTGGTGATCACATGTAGCGTGCAAAACATTGTTTCGTTAAGAACGTGTCCATGACCGTATTACTGTTTTATTTTCATGTGAAATTTTCTCGTGTTCACATCCGATGGATATGGCCACGGCTCTCTGCGTATATTCATATTTCTATACTCGACTAATTAATTAATTACAAATTGCTAAACAAAAAGTTATTTTATTACACTCTTGGAATTCCCCCCGAAAGTACTGTATAGCTTTACACATACATACCAAACGAAAAGCCAACCCAGTCGTAAATGCCTGTGTTCATACTTCGACGGCAGTAATATATAAATTTACCAAGTAAAGTTTTTTCTTCATAATACTGAATGTCACTTTAGAACACATATTTATGCAAATGCATGCAGCGATATTAATAACTTGAGCATTGAACCTGGCCATAATATTCAAGTGTAAGGTAAAGGGACATGGCTTACTCGCACTCTTGCAATGCAAATTTTACGAGGCGCACTCTTGCGTGCCAATAACTAAATGAACACGAGTCTGTCTTGTGACCCGGTGTTGTCAATGATTTATTCTGCGTATACACTTATAAACATATATATCTAAAGGAATACCTCATTTTCTTTCAGTCATGACTAAACCGTAGTAATATAATTAGGTAAATCTAACCGCGCTAATCGAGGAAATTGTAAATTTTTCATGTACATAAACACTTATCCTTCGACGAGCAGGGTGCATGTGTAAATGGAATACTAACCATCTTAGTATAAACCTAATGGGATTCTAAAATATTTTCAGATTTTAATTCTAATGAGATTTATCGAAGTGAGCAGACAATAAAAAATGTGTATAATATTTTATACTATCAATTGATAATTGCTTGCAAAACAACAGTCACGCTACCTGTTTTTTTTAATAAAATCGCGAGATGTTCTCTGCGTATTTGTCATTATTTTAACGCCTAAGATTTACAGTAAACAATATGAAAATTATTCATATAAACAATTAAATGTATGTGCACGATTCAGAGCATTCGCGATTGTATGGCCGGCATACCAGGACGAGATGAGTCGAGTACGTTGCCCGTCATGGCTCGATGGTTTTGCGAAGGGCGTTCGAAATGTCAACTGCTTTGCAAATGAAAAAAAAAATCAGCATTGTTTGATATGGCTCTTATTTAATTTTTTACGAGAAAAGATAATCGCATCTACGTCATCTGGGGACTTCCGGAATTGTAATTTCTTCTAATCTCGTTTGTATAAAACAATTTTTATCTTTTAATGAAATTTATATAATGTATATGAATTATTTTAGGTGTAAGTTCTTCGCAAAATTTTCATGCGCTGTAAAATTTGCAGGGATCTAACTGTGTCAGTCTCTAACTCAGCGGTAACCAAACTACTCCACTTAGTAATCAGAAGCGTCCAGGGTAGAATCCAGCTGTGCTCAAATATTGTAATATGTTATTTCAATTTAATATTTCATCGATGCCCACGCCAGGATTATAGACAAAGCAGTACAGGATTCCTTATTCATATCAAATCATCATCTTCATTCAATATTGATTGAGTTACCATTTCCTTGGTAGAGCTCCATTATAGTTCAGTTCTACAGGAATTTTATCAATTTTTTGATAGCTATAGAACAATGTTTCAATTTTATTTACCTTAGCTATATGATATATTTTATAAACCGGTTCTGATCATCATATATATGTAGAAGCAGTACAAAATAGATTTATTTTATTTTTTAAATATAATGCTTTTCCACCAAAAATAATTAACAGTCGCCACGGCAACTTAAAAGTGATATGATATCTCTTTCTTACAGTCTGTATTATATAACTAAGCTAAATTAATATTTTCGATTGTTTCAGCGGTAACTTTGTGGGCATTCATTTTAATTTTATATTAAAGCTAAATTAAGTTTAAACATAGTTCTGACGGTTAATATAAAATTAATATAACAATTCAATAAATATAAAATTTTACGCTTAAATAAGCTTACTTCTTCTACGGTATCTTGCTTTGTACAATCGCTACGATTTTCTAAATCCAATTTATTTAAATCGTTCTCAGGTAGGCTAGGCATGCAGGTACATCCAATGTTTTTGATCGCAACCGACTTACTTTCCTCGTGTTTGTTTTTTTTTCTTCACTAGGCTGGTGTTCTGTCGTAAACGTTCGCCGTTGCCTCGCCCAATGTCAAGTGAATGTCCGTCCATTGATTGTATCACTTCACGCTAATAGAATTTTTAGCCACAAAATAAGAACATATCCGTAGATCGAATCGACCTCACTAACCATATCATTTTGAATAATAGAATATTACAGGGGAAACGTTTAGTGTCATAAATAATTTACTTAAAACAATTGGTCATCTGGCACAGTGCTTCCCAAACTGTGGGCCGTTCCAGTAAAGCTACTGGTATTTAATTATGCGTTTCATCTTATATAGAGAACTCTGTAGACGCTTTAGTGCTCGGCCAGAGTCAACGTGCGACGGCGGAGCGGGCGCGGCGTTTGAAACTGAAATGCAAAACCGCTCAAGACATGACGCGCAAACTTCCAGTCCCTGCGCATTAACTACGGACATTGCAAAATAATGCTATGCATTTCAGTCTTAAGCGCCGCGCCAGCCACGCCGTCTCGCGTTGACTGTGGTCAAACACTGATTATTATCACATATAGGTATGAAATTTTCTCATGACTAAAGAGTCGCGATTCGCGATGTATAATATAAAATAAAATGTTATGCAATGGACACACAGTTCCGCCGTACTAGCTACGTTAGACATTCAGTATTTCAATTTCAATACCGTCATCTATGAGGGGTACGGTTAAACTAGTATTTATATATTCGTGGATTTATTAAAATTTTGTCTTTCAAGCGAATATTAGATAAATTATCATATAAAGCATTTGATAACTAAATTAATTAAGTTTTCGGGATATTATTCGGAGATTTATTTTTTGCAAATTTTGTGGGCCGTGTAATGAAACAGTTTGGGTTTCACTGATCTAACACTACCGTTTCCCAGGTTCACATTTGTCGACTTGATTACACAGGACATTATTTGTCAAATAACACAATTTTTTAGGAGAGAGAAAAAACTTTTTGTAGAATCAGCGACTTTTCAGACATAGATATCTTTAGACCTATGTCATATTTCGTTACCGGTAAGCAACAGTGAGATAAATCCAAATACAAATTTCGAGGCAATTGAACATTAAGGGTTTGTTTCATACTTTTAAAAATAGGTAATTATAGTTTTATTTAGTTTCTTTTGCTGTTTATGATATCGGATAATAGTAAGGATTCTTGTATCTAGTTTTTCCACATATTCCACTGATGCTTTGAAGTTACAGGGCAATATCAATAAATGTAAAATTTGGCTTTTCATCAAATTATAGTTTTCAGCAATCGATTGGCGTACTTTTTTCACTCAAAATCGTCATTTTTCATTTTATCTCACCGTTGCATTCCGGTAGCGATTTGTAAAATCGATGAACACGGACAATATACAGATATCGTAAACGACCGCAAGATGGCATTCAAATCTGGATTTCTATAAAAAGTGACAAGACGTTTTTGTAATCAACTCGTCAACTGAGTTCAGTTTACTCTCATATTCAACCTTTCGGAAGACACAACGCGAAGACAGTGAATTATTATCATGTTTTTCAATATGCTCATTATATTTGTATTAAGGTTTTCGAAAATACTTGTTAGTTTACTAGTCGTCCTCTGTGGTCTATTGGTAAGAGATCTGTCTCCGATGGTACCGTGTTCTAGCCTCGGTAAAATTCAATTTAAGATCTTGGACATGGATGTATGTGATGTCTTCGTCGTCGAGTTTATTCCTATGTATTAATTTTAGAAATATTTGGCGCATCGACAGTTGTTTGTTTGCTTTAATGGCAAATATTGTTTTTCATTAAAATAATATTTTTATTATGTTACGAATATTAACGAACTGCCAGCCAATCCTCCCATCTCTCCCTTTCTAAGAGATTAGAAAAATATGGTTGAAGTATGCGATGTAAATAAATGGCACTACTCTGTTAAATTGTCAATGATAAAATAGTATTATGGAAAACGAACGAGATTTTTATATCACAAGAATCCATTATTTGGATAGTGCATTCTTCTCACCCTTACTCTGTTCAAACGGAGCGTTGCCAGATAGTTACATGATACATCATGTAATTTCAATCGCTTTGATACCATAGCAGCTAACATACATTTAAATGACACATAATTAACATTTACTATTTGTTTGATAATAATTTTTAGTGCATACAAGTAATGCAATTTTGTAATAAGTTGCCTGTAAAAATATCTTTAAAAAACTGCTGCATTCATTTATTTTGATATTAAATTTATAACTGGTTAAACAAATTGTTGATAATAATAATTATATGAATGATAATATGAACAGCAATTTTGTATCAGCTTACATAAAATAAATGCATGACCTACGGACGAAAAACGTTTCCTGTAGAAAGTGATAAAATGCATCAATTGATTTGGCCATTAGCGTCCCATGCATTTAATTATTTATTAATTTATTCATCAGTTTCATAAAAAAAAATATTTAAACTGCACAAAACCTATACAACGTTTATGAACATTTGTTGTTATACGTTTGAAAAAAAAACAGCTTTGTCTAGGGCAGTGGTTCCCAAACTTATTAAACCCATGGACCACTTTTTTAAGCAAAAACCTGACCATGGACCCCCAAGTAAAATAACTACTCTATATATAGTCTCTGTACAGTGACCCATAATGCAGGATTTAAAAATGGTATCTGTTTTTGCAACCAGAATTTGTGGTATCCTTATTCAAACATTGGTTTCCGCTCTTCATATGTGGATAATTAGATAAATTGTTCCTGTATTATGGATTCATCTGATTTTGTGGTTCTGCTTGCAAAAGGGCCCAACACCCAACGAATCGCTACCAATTTATTTATTGCTGTTTATTTCAACTTTCATAATAATAAAAAATTTTCACAATTTTTTTTTATTTTAAACCTTTGGTGGACCCCCTGACGCTGTCCAAGCATCCCCAAATTATTTTTAATTTGCTACAGACCCCCTCAGCGGTCCCATGGACCCCTGGGGGTTCGTAAGAACTGTATTAGGAAACACTGGTCTAGGCTTACCAGATGGTGTCCAAAATGAGGACATGTCCATTTCAACATATTTACGTGTCTTTCTTTGACAGTAATATTTTTAAGTGGCGCATATTTATAACGTTAGTTCCGTGGATCAACATCCTTTACTTCGGTTACGGATGTCTCGGATGCAAATCCCGCCATGGACAGTTTCATAAATTGATTTTTTAATCGATTTATGAATTTCTGCTCGTAGGCTTGGATGTTAGTGCCCCCCCCCCCCATCCCACCATAAAAATGAATAAAAATTCGTAAAAGATATGTTGAGCAACTGAGTAACAATCAGTGCTCTACATGATAAAAAAATTATTTTCAGCACGGAATGCGATTTTGCATGATGATATCACTGATTTCCACATCTGTAAATCCATATATTATGCTGTCTCATTTCCTTATGAATCCTAAATAAGCCTTTTTTAACTATAAAATTTATCATTCATTACAAATCTCATAAAAAATAAGAAAAGCTTAATATAGTTCACAATAAATATCAAAATTAGTTATGTTGTTGGTACGTGATTTTTTGCATGCTGGAAGTAAAATATAATTCTCTCGCATGTATAAAAAGTATATTTGTATAATAGATAAATACTATTAAGGTGTTAACTGTTAATTCTTGGCGGAAAGACATTATATTTTAAAAAATAAAACACAATTCATTTGTACTGCTTCCACATATTTATGATGATCAGGACCGGTTTCGCTCGTCACGAGCATATTATCAACTGACGATAATGCTCGTGATGAGCGAAACCGGTCCTGATCATTATAAATATGTGGAAGCAGTACAAATGAATTGTGTTTTATTTAAAAAAAAAGATAAATAATTGAAAGCTGCTTTGTAATAGTACGGTTTTTTACAAATCTGCCATCATGTCCTCCATTCGATGTCGTTCGTCATTGATTCACAATTTTCCATCTGGTAACACCCTACCTTCATTTCGCATACGGCGCAAACTAATCTTGCATGTGCATTTTTGAATGTTTGTTCAAAAATGATTGTCATACATTGGTTTTATTGCTGTCGCATTTTGATCGAACCATCTCATTAAATATAGATAAACTTCATCCGTAGCTCGGTTCAGTATCCGCCTTGTCCAGCATTACGTATTGTAGAATAGCAACATTACACAACACAAATCGACCTTGTGTATTCTACTGGCCTTTTATTACCCACGCGACTATATTTATTATACACGTTCAAATCGATTGGTAGTGAAAAGCGATCATTCATAATCTTAAATAAAATATTTCAAATAATATATAGTAAATATCGTATAGGCACGTCCAAATCTAATGTTAAATGGTAAGGTCTTTATAATGTGTACGTGATGCAATATTATATAAGTAGTCCAGACAATTTCAGAAACGACTTAAAAATAATTGTATCTGTTATATCTGTCAGTATGTACTTAATAATTATATGGGTGGTAGTGTTATTGAGCTGCTATAACCGCTTTAACAATATAAGAAAAGGACACCCATCACCGGCGCATTTATGTTTTGTTATTATTAGACTTATTCCATATATGTGTCTCTACTTTTCAACAGCAGCCATAACCAAAATTGATGTACTCGAGAAAAACAACTTTTTTTTTTCTTCGTGTACATAATGAGAAAACATCGAGTATTTTTGTTTCTGAAAAAAATTAAACCCATTTAGTTACTAAGATCTCCGTTTAAAGTGTTCTTGATGAAACAAAAATCGTTTGCTCTGGAATAGTGCAACTGCAATAATGGGGAATAAAATGGGGCTTGCTCGTGTGTAAAACAAAAAAAAACCTACCCTAGAAATCATACATTGCTGCATATATTGGGAAAAATTGAGCGAAAAATTTCCCAGTGGAATTATTAATTAACGATTGTATAAAAATAATACACGTTATCAAATCAATCATTTGAAAAAATATCAATTACTACTAGGTATAGGTATACTATTTTAAATTCACCTAATAAAAACAACTTGTAAATTTTATTTAAGAAATTTACATACATTTTGGCTTGTGGTGTGCCGTGGGTGAGAAAAGGTTTCGGAGCACTGGTGTATACAATCACAATATTGGAAGATTATAGAAATACTGATTTACTTGGTATTTAATAGTATTTGGGCCATTTTTTTAATACAGGTATATTAAAAGCATGTAGATCGATAGCAATTGGCAAAAAAAGCGAAAATACCTAAACATGGATATGGCTGCTTTTGAAAAGTAGCGACACATATATATAAGTATTCCAGCCACAGAGTGATTGTAGAAATATTCCCTAGTCTTTTCATATGATCTTTGGCTTTGAGAGGTAAGTTTGTAGGATCTCTGGCACCCGTAGCAAGTAAAATCAAAACAAATGAAAATATCACTAAACAATAAGTTTGAACCGTTTTCACAAAAAGTCGCTTTGACAGTTGAACCCGACTTCCAAAACGGTAATACGAAACAGCTGAGTGGACTCTGACGTCACGCTTCGTGGTTCTTCGCGATTTTCCGAGCTGTCAGCCATCGGCTGTGACGAAATTTTCCGGGAAAACAAATACTCAATCGTTGGAGACACTGCCGAAAAGAGGTCTTTAAACTTGATCGTCAACGATTACCGTCTAGCGCCTAACTGTAAATTATTGTTTGCTGCAATTAACGGGTAATTAAAGTTATAAGCGTGGATCGTTGAATGGTTTTCTTATGCAGATTGAGTGCTATGACACGATAGTCACTTCGCGACTAAACTTTCAATTATTAATAATCGGCCTATTAGTGGGATTATAAATTCGTGCTTTGTGACATTCTGTTGGTACGATTTTAATTGCGTATATTATCGTGATCGAACTTCTGCTGTTATGTAGTGCTTCAACTATTGGACTGTTGATATTTAATTGAACGAAACCAAATAAAAACAACGAGCTGGACTTTGAAAGGTTGCCTGTGTGGCATTATATTCGGTATACAATTTCCTATCGTAATTACGCATAGAAAATTGTATTTATAATGTTTGTCATTTATAAAATCCTCCGGAAATACACTTTTATGTGCTCGATATCTTAAATTATCATTTAACAATGCAATTAACTTGCTTACATACATAAGTAAAACAAATTGACAATAGCAACAATGTTCGACAAGTGTCTTTTTTCTGAAGTTATTTTTTTCTTCATAACGCAAATAATGACAAACACAGAATTAGTTTAATATTGTTGATTAAATATCCAAACATGTGTAATCACTTTCTAAAGGTCATCTTAACCAGTTCACAATTCAACTGAACCAAATCAAAGTTAATTATTCTGACAGGAGTCGGTTTACACGCAAACTTGAAGAAATATTATAATTTCTGTATTTGTACACTAACGCAAGGATACAGGTTGGAAGGCGGTTAATATCCTCACCACATATCTTCATCACCGCCTTTCCCCCTCGGTCTCCTCGCCGTGAGATGGACTCAGAAATTTATTTCCTGCAAACCTGTTTTCCAATGGACATTGTTTGCCTCTGCAAAGGAATAATGAATTGCATTTTTATCGGCTGAGAATGCGTGTGATACAGCTTAAGCTAATATTAACTAAAAAACCCCTTTATTCAGACAAATTATATATGTACATATATTTTAATTGTATTAAAAGAGTATTTCTTTATATATCTATGTATTTGTCATCGAATGTTTTTTGACCGGAATATAGGTTATTAAAATGACGCCTCTCATGATTTTTCTCTTATAAATCAGCCTTCAGTCATCAGACAGTGGTCTAGCAATAAAATATGAATAACTGTGCTTGTTGGTGCCTCGTGATCAGGTAGGGAGCAGTACAAGGCAGTTTGTTCATATAATTAAATTGACAATAGATTATACGTGGTCATTCTTGATCTAGTTTTACGCAAGTGGTTTGAAAAGGTCATAAATGTAAATAACTTGAGTAGTCGATGTCGACATTTACGGCATATATAAGTAATCTTGAATATTCTAAGATACAGGCTATTAGTTATTGGATCTAAACAGTGTTTAAATCACACCTGTTAAATTCGCCATTTTGTGTTTTGTTTCTGGTTCTTGTCTGAACGTCTATTTTATCTAAAAAATTTTGGCCGCCAATCTTCTAGTCGTTTTTCGACCATCTGCCGTTGTTTGAAGATCTCTTCGACACCTTTAACACCTGCCCTTTTCTGTATACGCCAGGTGTGTATAATAGTTTTAAAATATTAATTTATCCCAACAAATTCAAACGTAAAGCATGAACGAAAAGGAGGTTAGTTTTATTTGCTTGTTATTATGAATCAGAATGTACACGGTTTTTTACAGCAAATCAATTTTTTCAAATGTGCGGTATGCTTTAAAGCAGCGGTAGCCAACCTTTCGGATCACAATACCTACAATTTTGAATCCCGTGGTTCACTAGCATGATTTCTTTTAAATACACACATCTGTATAACTGTAATTTGTAGGTTACTATATACTTAATTTGAATTATTGAGATTTTGTACACTTCCATGTATTTTGTCACTAACGACCCGGGTTTCGCCTTTCGGCATCTTCAGGCATTCGAGCACACGAATGGACTCGAACTGAGAGACAGTAAACAGTGTCTAACGTTTATATAGAAGATACAAATGCGACAAATATTATTTACGAGGTAAGATATTATACGTCTGAGAGCCACACTGATACCTGAGTTAAAATTTTGGGAATCTCCCTAATCCTTATTTTGTAAACACCATATTAACAGAGTGGTGAATTGCCGCTTTTCAACTTCTTTTAGAAATACCAGTGATTTTACAATTATAATAGTATTGTGGGTTTTGACTGGATGTAATTCGACGAATGGGTAAATATAAACAATCATTCCACATTTAGTGACATCTGTTAGGTGTTTCAACGTATCGGATATAATAGCGGAGAATTAGGAAGGTTCAGCTGCTCATTCAAAATTGGCAAGGAATTTAACTGGGCTCTATTAATTTCCAAAATTTCTTGATAAAATAATTTATGATCCCCCATGTTTTAATGCAACAGTTTAACCCCATCATCCGCATTAAACGTATGGTTCTCCATTAGCAAGTGATTTGCGAATGTCGAAGTTTCTTTTTTTAATCTAAAGGCAGCTAAATGTTCTGATACCCTTATATCTAATGTACGTGTGGTTTTACCCACATAGAAATGTTCGCAATCATTGCATTGTAATTTATAAATACCAGATTTGTTCTTAAAGTTTACTCTATCTTTATTGTTAATAAGTAATTTGCCTAGAGAGTTTTTGCAATAGAACGCCGGTGTAACACTATCAGCGAGTTGTTTTTTAATTTTAAAGCTTGTGCAACCTAAATAACTAATTCTATGCCAGATTCTAGGGTGGTCTATGTCTTTAGACAAGTTCCCGAAATATAGCATCTTTTCTGCTAATTTACGTTGTTTTTTTGATACAAGACTATCTATAAGAGACGCCTCATAGCCATTATTAATGGCAATTTGTTTAATAATGTTTAGTTCGTTTTCAAAATTAAATTTATTTAGAGGTATAGTGACTAATCTGTGAACCTGAGAATGGAAAGCAGCCAATTTATATGAGAAAGGATGGTCTGAGTTAAAATGGATCGCAGCATCTGAAAACGTCTGTTTTCGATAAATTTTAAATTCATGAATGGAGTTTTTAATATCAATATTAAGGTCAAGGAAATTTATATTCTTGCCCCCTACTTCTAAAGTGAATTGAATTTTATCATCTAGTGAGTTAAGAAAATTATGAAGGCTAGAAACTTGTCTCTCAGTTCCATTGAATAGACAAAGGATGTTATCTACGTAACGGAACCAATAAACTACGTTTCTAACTTCTGTTTTATTGCTAAAAATAAGGTTTTCTAAATGGTTCATGTAAAATTCTGCTAATAGTGGTGACAAACAACTTCCCATTGCAAGGCCTTCGGTTTGTTCATAGAATCTATTATCAAATTGAAAATAGTTCTGGTCAACGCAAACGTCTAATATATTAAGTAATTCCGTAGTAATGACGGGATTAACTCTACGCGTATTAAGGGTATCTTTGATGATTTGTTTACATTTGTTTACAGGTACATTAGTGAATAAGCTAACAACGTCAAAAGAAATTAATTTGGCGTTTAACGGAATGTTATAATTTTTAATTTTATCTACTAACTCTAATGAATTTTTAATACTATACAATGGCTTGAATTTACTGTGATTGCGGATGAGAGAGTTAGCTCTTTTGGAAAGTTTATACGCTGGAGCATTCATATATGAAACTACCGGTCGAATTGGTATTGAATCCTTGTGAATTTTCGGTAGCCCATTAAATTTGGGGGCTTGTGGATTTCTAGTAGATAAAAAGGACAAATCCTTAGGGTTGATTGTAATGCTACAACTATTTATTACCTCTTTAATATTTTTATTAAATTTTAATGTAGGATCTTTTTTCAATTCGACTATATCGTTATTATCGAGAAAGTTATTAAACTTATCAACATAGTCTTTTCGCGTTAACAGGACCGTGGTATTTCCTTTGTCCGCCTTTGTGACAATGATCTCATTATCTTTAATTTTAGTTTTAATATTTTTTTTTTTTTGCTCCAGCGTATAAACTTTATTTGTACACTAACGCAAGGATACAGGTTGGAAGGCGGTTAATATCCTCACCACATATCTTCATCACCGCCTTTCGCCCTCGGTCTTATTACTTATTAACAATAAAGACAGAGTAAACTTTAACAACAAATCTGGTATTTATAAATTACAATGCAATGATTGCGAACATTTCTATGTGGGTAAAACCACACGTACATTAGATATAAGGGTATCAGAACATTTAGCTGCCTTTAGATTAAAAAAAGAAACTTCGACATTCGCAAATCACTTGCTAATGGAGAACCATACGTTTAATGCGGATGATGGGGTTAAACTGTTGCATAAAAACATGGGGGATCATAAATTATTTTATCAAGAAATTTTGGAAATTAATAGAGCCCAGTTAAATTCCTTGCCAATTTTGAATGAGCAGCTGAACCTTCCTAATTCTCCGCTATTATATCCGATACGTTGAAACACCTAACAGATGTCACTAAACGTGGAATGAATGTATATATTTACCCTTTCGTCGAATTGCATCCCGTCAAAACCCACAATACTATTATAATTGTAAAATCACTGGTATTTCTAAAAGAAGTTGAAAAGCGGCAATTCGCCACTCTGTTAATATGGTGTTTACAAAATAAGGATTTGGGAGATTCCCGAAATTTTAACTCAGGTATCAGTGTGGCTCTCAGACGTATAATATCTTACCTCGTAAATAATATTTGTCGCATTTGTATCTTCTATATAAACGTTAGACACTGTTTACTGTCTCTCAGTTCGAGTCCATTCGTGTGCTCGAATGCCTGAAGATGCCGAAAGGCGAAACCCGGGTCGTTAGTGACAAAATACATGGAAGTGTACAAAATCTCAATAATCCAAATTTGATATTGAAATTCCATCAAGCACCCTCAGTCGATGTCTTAAATTATATCTTAAATTATACTATATACTTATTGCGATTTAACAAATTGTGTTTTATTTTTAAAGTTTAATGACTTTCCACCAGAATTGACAGTTAACATCCTAAAAGTGAGTAATTACACTTGTTTAATTACATCAAATGAATTAGTACAATATTTTTTCGTCGTTTCTATTGCAAATTCGTATATTTGCAAAATCAATTTTTTTCGTAAGGCCATAAAACAGTTGAAAAACGAATTAAAACAATAATAAAAAAAAATGGCATCGCGTAGTTGGTATAGTTATTTATATTTAATTACTTTGTTTTATTATTGTCTTAATTCAATGAAGTTGTTTTTTAAACGGTTTTTATGATCTCCCGAAAATTTATGATTTTGGAGATGTACAATTTTGCAATGAAAACGAGGATTTGTTGCGTGTTTGAAAAGAATTTTTCGATCCTTGGCTTCAACAATCACTTGGCGACCGCTTCGTTAAAGAATTAAACGTGGTGTACGGCTAAGAATGTATTTTTATAAATTTCACGTCAAAAGAACCCTTTGAGTCAAAACCTGATTGAAAGAAAGGTTGCTTTAGACTGATAACTACAGATTCATCATTGGAGCGGAGCGCTTAGAATTTTCGGTGCTTCACTGCTTCCAAATTTATTATTATCAAAATGACGTCAATAGTAATGAGTGTGTTTTAAAATATACTAATTATCGTTATTTTATAATTTAAAATATTATATTTCCACACTCCCTACGTATAATCACGTAAGCGCAAAAATGTGATTATACGTCTATTGTATTTTCGTTGTCAGTTCAGTTCTAGCGGTAGGCAACAAACAACAAGGAATATTAGATTTAAAATAGTAGCATTGTACCAATTTTGAAGAAGAGACATGTAGTCATTACTTTGCAATTGCTTTATGAATCTTTTAAATCCTGTAAAATCTCATTTTTGCAGATACGGGATTATACGTAAGGAGTGTCGATTTGGCATTAGATAAAACTGGAATTATTTAACTTACGGCACACGAGTCATCGAATTATTTCTAAGCGAGTGTCGAGCGACGATTTTCTAAGATGAAATTATTATTAAGCGAGAATAGGCAATCCATGAAGAATTATCTGCTGTCGAATGTTATTTTCTTTTACAAATATTTTGTATCTTCAACATATAATTCCTATCAAAACTTTTTACTCGGAGTACGCAGCGCAGCTGGAGCAACCACTTTGATAGCGGAGTGGAGCAATTCAAATAATGGTCCTTACCAATTCTCTGCAAAGTAGCCTCAATAGTTTTCTCACTATATAAATATGTTTAAATTTACTTTTCCTACTTACGTAAATAATGTCCCATAGAATAGCACTTGCTATCAGATATACCCCAACTGAAAGTTTAATATAACAACAACAACGCTAAGAAGAAATTTGTGATCCTCTTGGATTAAATGTTATATCAAATTATCCATGCCTCTGAAATCTTTGTGAAAATCTAGATTCCAGATATAAAACGCGCACAACTACACAAATGAATTGAATTAATTCGCTGTTAAGTTCCGTGCGTCCATTGTCATGCCAGAATTTTCTCATCAACTCGGTTTTAGTGGCGTACTACGATAACCTCGCATTGTTTTTGTTTTTTTTCCTTGCTATTCTTTAATAAATTTAATATTTTTATTGCGATCATCAGCGAGTAGTGGAGGGAACTCAAAGTTTTGGATTAATCTGGCAAAATACGCAAACAAAATTTCATTGTCTAATTGCCGGGACGGCACACCACCATTGTCCGATTGCGGAATCCACTGGAAGTAACACTGATTCTCAAACTGTTGTACGATCCGATCATTGCATTTTTTACATTTCTCTTATGATGAAATAATAATCCCACTAATTTAATTTAATTTAAGACTTGTTAATATGGTGTTTTCAAAATAAGGATTAGGGAGATTCCCGAAATTTTAACTCAGGTATCAGTGTGGCTCTCAGACGTATAATATCTTACCTCGTAAATAATATTTGTCGCATTTGTATCTTCTATATAAACGTTAGACACTGTTTACTGTCTCTCAGTTCGAGTCCATTCGTGTGCTCGAATGCCTGAAGATGCCGAAAGGCGAAACCCGGGTCGTTAGTGACAAAATACATGGAAGGAAGTGTACAAAATCTCAATAATCCAAACCCACTAATTTAGATGCGACGTACATTTTTAAACGTTTTAGTGTCGTGGATATTATTGCTAAACTAAATTAATCGCAACGAAATATCACTATTAGCTATATTTGATTTTTTGTTTTATTATTATGTTTCATAAGTAAGAATAAATATTTCAATGATTTTTTCTGTTCATTAAAAAGGCACATAACATGTTCGATACATGCTCATATCAGACTATATTATTATAGTATGGTGTTTATTTTTTTTTCCTTCCTTTATTTTCCTACTGAAACTATTATTTGGAGTCCGCGAAGCGGGCTCACAGTTCCCTGGCTTAAGTAAGTGCTAGTCTTTATATCCCTTTCCCGCATGTAAGCTAGCTAAGTACTGCTATATAAAAAGATTCTGTCAGCTGAAGGCTTTGTGTGGGGAAAACACTTAAGACAAAACCCCATACGAGAATGATTGTCTTTGAATCATTAACGAAAGTTCAATTCTTACCAATAATTGCTCGTAATGTTGGCGTAAGTTTGAAGAAGCTTATTTTTAGACATGCCCAGTCCCTTCGTTAAATTTAAGATTTATCTCTTAGTGCAATTAAATGTAGGCCGGCTTGACTGTCGGCCTCCTCCGGACTCATAATATTTTCAGTTTTTTTTGTCATACTAAAAAAAAAGAATCAAGTATTTCACCATAATTAGTGGATTATTTAAAAAAAAATGTATTTCAAGCCCTTTGTTTTAAAATTTTAAAGTATTTGAGATAAACTTATAAATGTTTTAAAAATGTCACTCGTGATCATCTTGGGCAAAATAAATATGACATTCATCCGTCGCCAAGATCTCAAATGTTGTTTTGACTCGAAGCCGGAACCTCCTTATTGCTAAACATAACTCCGCTAGGCTGCATACACCGAGATATTTATGCTGGCAGTGAATAATAATGATCATTGGCATTTAATTTAAATTGGTAGGAACGACAAAAAATTAATAATTCCATATTAAGAAGCTGTGGTCCGCATTTAGCTTTGTGCGTGAAGCATATTTTATTGTACTAGTGCCGTTCCCATGACACTTTTCGCGAGCGAGAGAGGGAGAGAAAAGTTATAAAAAGACAGCCTATCGCGTCATAACGCTTCTAATCGCGCGGAATGCGGACGAAACCGAAACTCGACACTTCCTTTGCTCTTATTGCGTCCATTTGTGCAGTTCCCTGCTGAATTTTCTCAGCATTTTTCATTAGCCATAATGAAATCGGACATTCGACAAGTCCCCTATTCCCCAAGTAATCTTCAGAAACTTGATTTGTGTAACGTATTTTCATGGAATATTTTAGGAGTTTGCCTTAGTTCTTGCACTGCACATGCATACGATGATCCGAAATTGGACATACAATTTAAAGGTAAGGCACCGTTTTGATATCTTGATTTTTCAGTTTAATATTTATGAATCTAAAGGTATGAGTGCCTATGATGTTTCAGAGCTTTAAATTGGCGCCATGGTTCGTCAAATTAATCTGGGAACTCCACAATCTCATTTCTGTCTGAACAAAACTGTCAAAAGTTTATCTCAAATGTCATCGGCGTACGGTGGATGTATCTCTATATCTATCACCCAACCTCGCTTGTGTATAATCAAGTAGGATGCATGCAAGCGCCAGCATGCCCTTATATCTCGCTTGCCCCCTTCACTTTGCTCGTGATTGAGCGAGAAAGAGAATAATTCACAGCACGCGCCTGGAATCATTAACCATTGCTATTCATTGCTTTTAGAATTCCGTTTGAACAATGAAAGGAAGTGATTTTCCTCTTTACCTGATCTTTCTACTCTAAATTTTTCTAAATAGCAGACTGGATTCGCTTTTTACACAGGAGTTGCAGTTAATATTTACATTTTCTTGACAAAAAGTTCATTTTATAAACATTTTGTAATGTTTATAAACATGTGGTAAATTTTAATGCAATTAAATCGTTAGAATATTCATCAGCGAAATATTCTCAGGCCGTGCATTATTATTTTTTTTACTGGCAATATTGACGCAATAAAATGAAATATTCACGGTGTGATCACGAAAAATTAACTATTTTCCCCCGAAGGCGATATCGTATTAATCTCAATATATCCGTCATAAACAGTTATTTTGTGTTGTAAATATAATATGCATGTATTACCTATGCATATGTGAACCTATTACATTTTATGCATATTCACATTAAACGCTTGTAACCTTTTAAAATTTAGCTTATATTTGAGGTCGTCAAAGTGGAAGTGGTGTAACCCACAAATAGTTAGAGCCTGTATAATCGTGTTTAAAGTTTAGCCATATGTAGGGTACTATTATTATATTAAGGTATATATTCTACCCTATATTGAATCCGCTGCATCTCAATCCATTCAACTTTGTCTTAGTTAGTTGTAGTTTTTGTGTCAGCGATTTCATTTGCCAGCAACTTGGTACTAATTAAATTCGTCAGTCAGTTCGAGTTTGTTCGTGTTCGTTCGTGTTCTCGCGATAAAGTACATGGCTATGTACAAAATTTGAACAATTCAAATTTGATATTGAAATTCCATTAAGCACCCTTAGTCGAAATCTTAAATTAACTCTTTCGCTTTCATTACCATTACTTGAATTGGATTTTTCTGTCTTGCAGATTTTATCACATTTATTCAGCTATTTGTGGTAAAAATGTCTTTGAAGTTTTTTTTATACGTCAATGGACTCAAATAGCCATTTCATAGAACAAATATTTGGTGAACCTCTTCTGATGGCTAATTTCCGTTTAGACATTTTTGTGGTATAACCACTTCTGCTCTAATTGCCTCATGTATACACGTACTTTGTGTTTTCAAAATAGGTAAAAGTATTCATAATATTTTTTATTCTTTTCTCCAGCCTCAGGTGGAATGCAGAGTATCATTGCGAGGCGACGTGAGTGGCGGCGAGACCTGCACCGACGGCTTCGACGACTCCTCCAGCTTTGAGGACGGCGACTACGACTATGCCGGTGACGAATGGACGGCTGGTCCTCCATCGCCATGCGACGTGGACTTCGAGAACGCCAACGTCCTCATCAACGGCCGAAGTAACATGAGCGTCGGAGCCAAGAGCAGGGCTAAGGTAAGACAGTATTTTAAAACTATTGAAACTTATACTCACGTGAATTAGAATAAATTATAATTGAATACAAATTGAAATTACACATATTATGGTCATCAGCTGAGCGTCAGTCCACATTTTAGCACTACATAGTTGCATAGCTTTAATTTGAAAAATTATTTATTTTTATGTTACAAATTACAATACATAGCATTACAGCTGACGTCAATACGCCATGCATTTATACATTCAGCATAAATAATAATAATGAAAACATTTTGCAAAATATAGAAAAGAGAACAAGAAATATTATTAACATTTAAATTCATACAAGAAACAGAATATCTAAAAAAACAATACAAAGAGTTCGTTGCTATAAATTCCCACCTCTCAAGGTAATGCATTAATCAGCCGCAGGACTCTTATGACTGACGCGAAGAACAAGTGTTAATAAAAAAAATTGTTTGGTTATGGTTTCCACCATGTAGAAAAAATTGGGACCATGTAAGAACATGTGATTTAGAAAAATATTAAGGAGAATGAAGGTGATCAAAATTGGTACAAACGAATGTATTTTATTGTATGCAATAAACTTTAAATTCGTAAAGAGAATTTTCTGAATGAAATTGAAAAAAATATAAATAAATTAAGAATCCCGTCTTCATTTCTCTCGGCATTTATCGCAAACGTAAATATTTAATTTGAATTGTTAAAAAAAGATGTCGACAACGTCTGCCTCTCTCTGGTTGTTTTGAAATTCATTATTTGAAACGCTATTAAAATAGAATGATAGTAAAACTGCATATGTGCCGATATATTACTGAAGTGATTATTTCTGTTTTGGTACCATGGGTTCATAGCTACATCGTGCGTGGTAATCCGTGTACTCTTGTAACTCCAATCGTGGGCTTAATGATAATGGGCGGATAAAGAGATGCAAGATTAAAGTCATTAAGCTAGTCTCGGAGAGATGCGAGACGGTGTGGTGTGGTTAGCTTAGTCTTCTCGGCGACGATAATTAGTGCAACTACAGGTGGCTTACTTTCGCGGTTAACTTCTGACCAGGGTTATCAAAATTAACCGACTTTTTGATCACCGGTTATTCGATAATCTTTTTAAACAATGATCGAAAATACGAATGAAATTATCTACTCATTAAATTAAACTTCCTAATCTGTTTTTTATTTTTTTCCGTGTCTTCTAGTTATTAAGGACGATTTCTAAAACAGTTGTTCAAAATCTTTCATTTCTGAAAGAGTAAATAACAAAATAAGAGGGCTATAAATTGCCCTTGTTCAGTTAATTGCTCTTCACTTATTTCCTTTTATGGAAGGGAGAGTGGGATGAGTCGAAAATATCACATATATGCATTTCGATACAAATTCATAAATCTATTAAAAAAATGAATGTATGACAGTTTTAGGATGAAAATAAATGTTTAATTCTACAAGAATTGTATCAGTTTGTGTATAGCTATTTCGGCTCTACACCATCAAATAACCACAATTCCGATGTTGGCGTGAAATCGAAATAGGTATCAACAAACTAATTAAATTCTCGTACACCTGAGTACTTTGTTATTTTTACCCTATTTTAACGTTCTTACAAGTAAATGCCAATACAATCAATATTGTATGACAGCTTTTTTCTGGGATACCATACTATATCCTTGACTGTGCAAACAGTAAGAATGAAAACTCGATAGTTTTAGGGCGACCAGCATAATAAATAATATATTTTGTAAAAACACTATAGTAACCTATAATTTTTATTAAAATGAAACAAAATATTTGTTCTAATTTCTCAATATCAAATGATCACGACCGTTTTCGCTCATCGCGAGCATTTTCAGCGATACAAAACAAAATTTATATAAATATAATGCCTTACCTCTAAGAATTGACATTTTAATACCAAACGAGTGATTAATTTATTATACTTGACTATAGAATAGAAAACAAATTACCGGGAAACCCGACTAAGTAACCGGTGACATCTATCGGTTAACCGGTAATGAAGTCCCTGGTGCATAAACTGACTATCAAATCGTTTCATTCACAATCACGAGCGAGACGTCAAATAAAGAATAAGCTCATGTAATGCCTAACGGATGTAATGATTACTTTTATATTATCATTGCGAGTACGATTTCAAATCATAATTCTCATTTAAATGTATGCATATTTTTCATGATATGCGCATTAGCAATGTATATTCCGAAACAGAGCACGGAGATCAGTTTAATTTTGGGTATTTTTATGATAGCTGGTTGCTTGCCATTCACTGAACGTTTTTTCTATAGCAGATGGTAATTCAGCGACAGTAGGACATGTCAAACCTAACCTTACTTTTGCAAGATTTCTGAACATCCTTAAAATATGTTTCATGTGTCATGATGCTGTGATTTCATATAGTGAATCAAGGATAATGACGACCGTCTAAAAACTTAATAGATTATAAATGAAAATGTATTTATAAGATATTTTATTGTCGTTATATTTCGGGTCCGTGGTGCAGTGGTCAACGTCGTTGACTTCGGTTACGGGTGTCTCGGGTTGAAACCCCGGTACGGACAGTTTTATAAATTGACTTTTCAGTCGATTTATGGTTTCCTGTTCATAGGCATGTCGGGATGTTTGGGATGTCGATAATTTCCTCCCACCCATCCGATCCTAAAAACGAAGCGTTTGCAAGAGCGATAAGCTTACCACTAATTATGTTCTAGGCGTATTCTTCTATGCCTACTCTTTTCGAAAAAGAGAGGTTGATCAACTGAGTGAGACGCAGTTATTGTAGAAAAACTTTTCTTGAGATACCTCCAAGAGAGTTCATATACTCCACATTATTAGCGATCATGGTAAAAAAAATACTGTAGTAGCTTCAGAAAACCTTTTTAAAGCAGAAGATAATCGAAAGCTTACATGCACAGTTAAATAGTTAATTTAACATTATTTGATTTAATATAAAACCAATTTAATGGAAAGTGAAAACATTTGTTATTGTCTATCCGTCTTATACTCGTTCTCGACGAATGTCACAATAAATCTTCACTCTCATCGGTAGTAACAATAATTAATCACCACTTTTTCTAATGTGACGTAGAAATCGAACATCAAAAGCTTCTTTTTGCTAGAAAATGCTCGTATTGATAAACAATAAACTAATGTTAACCCGATAAACGCGCTGGACATCTTTGCATGTCCATGATTTTATCTCGTATTTCCGGCCAAACTAGAAGGAAACACTTATATGTTCTAAAAAATTGTTAAAACCTTAAGGTAACAGATCATAAAAATGTCATGTGCAATATAAATATATTTTTGAAAAGAACTCTCGATATTTAGTCTTTGGAATTTCAGGTTTGAAATGCCGATACGCAACATTAATCGTCAGCTCTATGTATCACACATACTTATGCGGCTACGCGCTTGTTTGTGTGCGTGTTGACTGTGTATATGAATACTGGCCGTAGATTAAATATTTTTCAGCTTCTTCATTTTCTTCGATTTATTTTAGCGATAATGCGACCAGTTTAGTTTAGTTATTGATGTATTTTTGGTATAACTAATATATATTTCACATAATTCTTCATTTTTACTGTTGAAATTGATCTATTTTTAGCCACAGTGAACGTTTTAACAGATCAACTGATAGAAAATAAATTCCTGCGAAAATGGCTCTCGCTGTAAGGCTTAATGTTCTTTTAACACTTAATTAATTGTGTACTTCATTGTATTTTTGTCTATGTAAGTTGCCCAACTCGAAAGTTTAGATTTTCTCAAGCGGCCTTAACGTGTAAATAATTCCGCATATGACAATATTACTACTTATACAATGTCAATATTGATTAATCTCCAAATAATGTAGAATATAAATATGGATCCTTCATTAATGTTTTCGCATTACATTTCAGATGTGCTCTCAAAAGAGATACTTAATAGTTAATTAGTTTTACCTTGATTTTTAAAGATTTCTTTTATCTGCAATTTTACTAAAACTTGTTTCTTAAAAGCATCGAAAGGTTAACAGGTGTAATATATTTCCCGAATGCTTTTCGGAATTTTGATTTTTCATTCAGTTAAGTATGATTATCAGATTGGAATTTTTAATTTTTTTTTATTTAAATATAGCTTGGCGTGCTATTTAAAAAAATTACATGCTATATTATCTGAACATGTTTCTTAAATTTGTAACAGAATTTAATACTTTTAAACATAACAGATTGAAATAAATCGATAAGGTATACTTCCATACAATGAATAAATAATTAATTATTCTTTTGAAGACTTTTTTTACAAACTATTACCCACGATATAATAAAAAATCATTAAGGTTGTTCGATGATTAACCCAAGACTTTATCTCGTATTTTCGGCCAAACTAGAAGGAAATACTTGTGGATATATACTTTAAGAAATAGTTCAAACCTTTAGGTAGAGAAATTAGGCAACAGATCATAAAAATATCAAGTAGAACAAAAAAAAAATTTTTTTTTTAAAAGACCTCAAGATATTCAATCATTCGAATTTCAGTTTTGAACAGCCGATACGCAGCATTAATCGTTAACCCATTGTATTACACATACTTATGCGGCTACGTGCTTACTTGTGTGCGTGTCTTCGATTTATATAAGCAAGAATGCGACGAGTTTAGTTTACTTCTTCATGTATTTGGGATAAGTAATATATATTTCACATAATTCTCCATTTTTTACTTTTGAAATTGATCTATTTTTAGCCATAGTGAGCGTTTTAACAGATCAATTGACTAAAAATAAATTCGTGCGAAAACGGCTCGCGCTGTAAAGGTTAACAAATCGAACTGTTCGAATTGGTGTCGCAGCTTTTTTTACTGACCAAATTGTTTTCAAATTGACACACCGCTATTAAAAATGGGAATACGGCCGCGACCTACCCGTTGACCGGCTCTGCCATATGATATTATGGCAGTTGTACATCACGTAAAACATTTTGTTTCGATTCATCTATATCTGACACACATATTTAAAACATTTCCAATATGACGGTTCCAACTTTGAAATATTTGACATTTCAATGTGTACACGATTTGAATTATGAATTTTCTATGATATCGGATTTTTGAATCTCTAAAATTCGATATCTATTACAGTCAGCTTTTATTATTAGAGTTAAAGTGTATCCGGTAGATAAAATAAAATTACAATCATTAAATCGATTTTCTTTATACCTTTTAAGGTTTGCCGCGAAATTGTTTTATTTTTTCACAATGAACCCGCAGAGTTTACGATCGATAAATGATTTATAAGTGATCATTTATTCCGTCGTATTTTTTTTTACAAAAATTTAAAACAATTTTAAATTTCCAACAGAACTCAAGATTTGGTTCGAATTTTGAATATATACCTGCACAACTTGCACTTAGCTGCCCATTAATTAATAAATTATAGCTAGTTATCTACCGGTTCTTCCACTCTGATCTATCGCTGCAGACCGGTTCGCCTTGAAAAACAACTCGCCAAGTCGATTCTTCGCTCTAGATTCCATACTCGAGGGCCGATTTCTCCGGGATGCAGATTTTCGGACCTACGGGCAAAACGTGTCTTTAAACAGAGCTTTACCTTAAGGTCGTTTTAAATGTAATTGGTAAACGAGAAAGTAAAAACTTAGAAACATCTTTTTTATTAATCGATATATTATGGTATTTTTATAATGCGATAAGATTAAAATTTACAATTCAAGTTTTTTAATGAAATATTGAAATTGTTTCTTATATATTTATGTAATACATGAACAAATGAAGTTTTTATTGAGAAGAAATAATCTATTATCGAAAAATCCTTAGTAGAATTTGAGGCTATCCGTTTGTTTTAATATAGTATCTCATTTTTGAAAAACATTATTTTTATATATCGAGTGTACACTAATAGAACGAATCTCTACTATATAGCACAAAATACATGTAAAAATATGTATGTTTGTATGTCTGTCGGTCACAACAACTCCTCCCAAACGGCTCACATTGGTGACGTGAAATTTTCACATGTCATTCTGGCTGCAATTGTTAGTTCGACTGCGCTATTTTCAACTCTCAACATTTAACTTTTAACCTAAAACTGAAAACGCGATATTTTTGACGTTTCAATATGGGATGAAAAATGTAATAATAATATAATTTAAGACATCGACTGACGGTGCTTGATGGAATTTCAATATCAAATTTGGATTATTGAGATTTTGTACACTTCCATGTATTTTGTCACTAACGACCCGGGTTTCGCCTTTCGGCATCTTCAGGCATTCGAGCACACGAATGGACTCGAACTAAGTAAACTCGAAGTAAACAGTGTCTAACGTTCATATAGAAGATACAAATACGTATTTCGTAAATTCGTACAACTTGGTGTGCATCTGGAATCGTCATCGAGAATTAGCGTATGAATCTGATCGTATGTTTAATTTGTGGCCCTGCAGGAGCCATTATTAAATGCAGATCAACAAGCTGTTTATCGGGAAGTTGTGCGGCGCTGTAACAAGAGTTCAGGTGGCAAAATTGTCATCTTTTACTATACCTGGTTTCAACTTTTAACTTTACTATTAATTGGTTTACTATAATTTGTGGATGTAACAAAACAGGTACGGTTGACGATGATATTTTCAAATTTCGACATTAGCTAGCCAACGTCTAAATTTAATAACCTAATATAAACGTTCACCATCTTGGGCGAAGCCGGGTAAAAATACTAGTTAAGTCATAAAAACGAATTATAAGATCATCGCATTTAAAGCATTATTTTTTTCGAAGTACTCTCTCCCAAGTACAGTTTTTTTAAAAAATCTTTTTTACATTATAAAGAATAATCTTTTTGGCATACAATTCATAAGATTTGGTATCGATGAGTTATAGTCATATTATGATTTAAAAAATAACAATACTTTTAATATTGTTATTTTTTTCTTACTCATATCCTATGGCTTCATGCGTTCTGGCTACGTAGTGCGCTAATTTTCATACATTTATAACAGAAAACCATCAAAAACTGACTTAATGCGTTCTGCCAGTATACACTCGATATGTATGAGCTGTTGGCACCGCTGTTATAACCAATTTTAAGTCGCCAAATTGATGTCAGGTGACATTAAATTTACTGTCGCATTGTTCTGGCATGCATAATAATGTGAGACCATCCCAATTTCCTCGTTTTGCCAGTTCACACTATTTGCAGATCACAAAGGGTAACTAACTACCAACTCGAGTGAAAACACTTTCTTCGTTTCCGCCAAAAGTGGCACAGCTTGCCGTTTTGTCGGTCGCGTTTTAACCTGGTCAGCAGAATCAGCAGCGGATCGACGCATTCGATGTTTGCTACTAGAAACTTTCATGAACTTCAACACTATAATTCATTATGCATTGATGTTATTTTATTACTGTGTTTAAAGCGGAATCGATAATCCCGCGGATGCTTTCCATTTTGTATTCATAAACTTGACTTATAATATCTAATAGACGTGGATTTTCGTTTTCTAATTTGTCTCATCAATTATGTACCGACTTGTGATTATTTTGCATGGATTAAGAATCTTCTACAACGTTATATGGGTAACTGTGTATGTTGTACTGTGCGTTACAGACTGATCAAGACAAAAAAAATATTAATAGGATTAAATAACAAAGTATTTAATTCTACAATTTTTTTATCAGGTAGTTGATAGCTATTTCGGCTTTGTAGAACTAAATACTTTGTTGTATTTGTAGAACTAAATACTTTGTTATTTAATCCTATTATAATGGAGTTCTACCGAGTAAATGCCAATTCAATCAATAAAAAAAATATTGATCATGAAGTAGGATTGTATTCTACACAAAAATTTAAAAATACCATAGCTTTGAAAACATATCTTTATAGCCATTCAAGACTTGTCTTAATATGAGGGCTCTGCCGGCAAACAATAGCGGCAGTTTTCATATTCCTAAAACGTTGGCATATCAATAACAACGTTTTAATTCTTTTTTTATACTTAGAGTTTCTGAAAAAAGTAATGTTAAATATTTTTATTAGTATTATATTACTAGTTTAATAAAATTTACATCGGTTTTTTTAAATATATCCACTTTAGTTATGAAAATATCCACCAATAGACAAAATGTATGAAACGCCACATAGAAAACGGCGAAATAGAGCACGCTGATTGGTCCGCTTAATACTTGACTATGAAAACTGCCGCTTTTGTTACAAACTTGGCTTTTTTTTCAAACATCTGCCATGACAGCTGACAGCCGATGCGCCAAATATTTTGAAAATTTTACGAGATAAACCCGATGATAATTTTTAGAAGTAACTCCCATGTCCAAGATTACAAATTTAAATTGAAAAAATCTAAATTTGATATTAATCTGCTGGGACTTGAACCAGGACCAACCTGATCGCTAGAGCAAACCCTTACCACTAGACCACAGAGGCCGACAATTAACTATTTAAAAATGTACACGACGTTAGTGCTTTATTTTTTTTAAATATGACTTCAAAACATATATGCGGAATTGCCAGCTCTACGCGATGACATATCTAACTCATTTTCGGCAAAACATGGAGACTGCCGTCTTTGTTTGCCAGCGACCTCATATAAATTCCATTGAATTGTGCCTGTTGTCTTCGATCACTTATACATATTCCACCTAAACATATTCTGCACATTTTACAAGTAAAGGTGGTTTTAAATAACGTGTGAATCATATTTTTACTACTAATAAATCATATAGAGCATAAAATGATATCCACTATAAATGAGTCTTATCGCATTATCGCGTCGAGTGATTACGTAGGAATTTTTTTTACCTGCCAATCACTTCTTGTTATCAATAAAGTCACTTGGTAATCGAGACCTCTACGCGTTTATCTTTCCTGCCCTTGGCACATTACTCACGGAAGTTTTATTGATTTTTCGTATACCTATATAATATACATAAAACACAATACATATTTTTACACTAGCCTTTAAATGTTTCGTTAACGGAGTTTTTAATGTCTTGGCGGATCATATCACTAACTAGTGAGTACCGGGCATGCATTGCAATGCCACTCAAAGAAAGAAAGGGTTTGTGTTTTAATTATGTTTATTGAAGTGCTTTTGGGTTAGAGGTCAGCACGCGCCGAACTTTCATAGAATTACGTGGTTAGGCCCGGCCCGAGCCCGAGTCTCAATATCATACTTGTTACCCGAACCCGACGACTCGAAGACAAGATTTATTTTTCTTAGTCCGAATAAAGCCAGATTTTTTAAAATATAGTAATTCCTTTATACTTTTCAAACAATATATGTTATTTATAATTTAAGTAATTTAAGACATCGACTGAGGGTGCTTGATGGAATTTCAATATCAAATTTGGATTATTGAGATTTTGTACACTTCCATGTATTTTATCACTATATGTTATTGTTTCCATATTTCCAACGATATTCATTGCACATGTGAAATAAATTATTTTATTTATGAATACTATTGCCTCATGGCTGACTCATAACATAACACGAAATGTTTTTCTTAAATTTGAATTCTTTATTCGGGCCTGGCCCGAGCCCAAATCTGAGTTGCCTTTTCCCTTCCGAGCCTGGCCCACGGGCCAAGCCCGGGCCCGTGCAGACCTCTATTTTTATAGACAGTATTTTTGTTTTTTTCGTAGATGTCGCTAGTTGTACGTATTTAGTCAGAATGTCATTCATTACTGTAATGGCATCTTTCACTCCACATATTATATTAAACTTCTTTCGATTCGTATTGCTTGAATCACGTTAATTATGTGTGAAAATGAAACAAAAGTGCACATTGGTAATGTTTGTATTATCTGTCCATCTTCTAGAAAAAATGTGGCAATTTAATATTATGATATATCAATAGCATAATCTCTATCTAGGAAACCGACGATACAAGCGATATTTTTAAGACAAAAAGAAAATTGCTCGTCGAACGGACATGGAATTCTTTCACACTTGTGGTTTTCACGTGATCTCATCGGCGTTTCTCAAAGTATTGGCTTACATCGTTTTACTTTTCGGCCTCGTTTTTTTTTAGCATACATATCGATGACCCAGTTCCATAGGACGATAAGTCAAAAATGTGATGTTTAGAGTTAAGTCAGCAATTATATTCGACCACCGCTCTTCTACAGTTCAACAAAAGTACAGCTTGTAAAATGTACAGGTTTTCTATCAAAATGCTAATGGATATCAGCAAAATTAACTAATTTCTCAGTTTCATATACAAAAACTTATTGAAATATCGTATTCTGGAAATATATTTTTGTGAATCGTGACGTTCCGTAAAGAAACAACCTTTAATCCTAAAACCATAAACTATTGACCACCTATTTGAATAAAAAGTAATACAAATAATTAGCCATCACTTTTTACGAGTCAGTTTAGATAAGTCAAAACTTTGATCGGTCATCGATATGTACTTCTTATTGTCTATAAGCACCAATGGAATGAATATCACAAAACATAGGTCATTTTCGTATTAAAATAGATAAAAACATTTATATATACATTTAACAATAAAATGTTTTGGATTAATAACTGTGTGTTAATCTTAACTCTTTTAAAATGATAACAGCGAATTCTTGGTGGAAAGGCATTGTATTAAAAAAAAAAAACAACGTAAGAAAGTGTTAATCTTATACTAGTTAAAATCAGACAAGTGTGTGCTTTAGTATCATAACTCAGAATCTCCATCAATGCTTGTTTTTAGCAAACCCGAAAAATCCGTTTTCATACTGCAGTTACAAATGCATAGAACATACGCTTACACCGTGACATGTTAACATACACATGTGGCCATAAAAGTACATTGATTGAATGGAATGGAGATTATTAGTTTAGGAAATTATACGGCATTAGAAAATATGAGTTTTGAAAATGATTAAAATTTTCACATTTATTTTAGATGGTAGTTTGGAAGCTTAAAATGATATTTTATAATTAAAATGGTAAATGTAGAACACTACGATCAATGCTTCATTCATAACTCATTTTTTTCAAGTGCTGGAGATTATGAGTTATGATACAAGACCCCTCAAGTACAAAATTATTCAGATAGATTTTCGCTATCTTTATGAAAGAATCAGTACTGTCATACCTAGACTCTTTTTGGTTGGTCGGTTGGTGTTAGAAATTTTTTTTTTCTTTGCGAAATGTTCTTATTATTTCTGTCTACTACTCGCAACCCTAAAAGAGTAATTTTATTCATTGACATTATAAGAGGTTGACTTAGCTTTGTTAAGCTAATTGGATATACTATTGTGACAAATATTGAAGCATTATTGAATTGTTTTCAAGTTTATACCCGAAATTTTGTTTCTTTCGTCGAATATAAATATTATCTGATCGTGTGCGGCCATATCCGACTAATGATTTTTAATGCGCGGTCGACTATTATTATTGCGACAAGTAACACATTGATTCTTTGATAATCTTTGAGAAGCCTCTCCATGAAATTGGGAAGTGTTTACTTTTGATTTATCGCCTCGAATCTGTGGGTCGCGTGAAACACTCGCCGCATGCATATTGCCGCAATTAAAAATGATATCGAAAAATAAATTCTCACCGCCTCGTGAGGAATCCATTGCTTAACTTGCAACACTTAAACCATGTAAGAATTTCTTACATACGTTATGTTCACACTATTTATGCGGTTTTTCATTCAACAAACGTTTGTAGCCATCTTTTTTTATTAATTATTACTTACTAGATTTAAAATTTGCATATTTCTTATACTATTACATAGCGTCATCTATTTAATACTCACATATGTTAGGTTTGTTGATTGGATTGGCATTTACTTGATAGAACGCCATTATAATAGGGTAAACATAACAAAGTGTCCGGTATTCCTGCATGTTTGCTATAAATACCTTGGCTTAACGTTCTCGAAAAAATGGAAATTAAAATATATAATCAAGGTAATAACCTCCTTAATGAGCAAACAAACATTAATTCATCACCCTTATTTAAACCATGTGAGTGAATATGCTGCAGATAATAGCAATTTGATCAAATATATTGAATGAATTAAAATATTGCAATGGTCATTTGAAAGTCGTTTTCATGATTTGACTAAAGAAGAAAACTTCATGCTCTCACATTTATAAATCCATTTTCACTTAGTGAACAAAGTACTAAAAACATAAAAATGGAACTGATTGCTTTAAAAACAAATTCATTATTAAAAATGAAATTTGATGAGTTTTTTCCAGATCAAAATGCTTCTGCCATAATTAATTTACGGTGTTCATTACCCATACCCTTTAAACATTTCCCAGAACTAAGAAAATTTTCAAAAAGTCAAATATATGTCGCTTTGGAACGTCATACAAATGTGAACAAGCATTTTCATCCATGAAATTGATTTAAAGCAAAACAAGGTCCCGAATAACTCGTCCAAGAGAACATTTCTGACTATTGTAAATTGGTGCTCCAATAAACGTGTCTTTAATTAGGCGAAGCAGATTCTATCCCTATTCCTGTTTTCCAACCCCAACCGTGAACGTAAGAACGTAGAAAAAGTGCTAGAGTTGTATGGCGCATCTGAACTCGTCTGTGAAAAATTTGGTGCATAGTATGCTAAAGGTTGGCTACCCCTGCCGTAGTCATCTGTAAACTTCACCCCTAATAACAAACATTCAACTACAAGTGTATTATTGATTATGTTTTTCAAAATAACAATAGTAGACTTTAAAAAGTAAATACTCAGTGGCGCCAAACAGTTTTACTACACACAAACTCGAACCATTACTTACAACATTTACCAAATGTTTTGTTTTGTCATAATAGTCGTTCACACTCAACACAAGAACCAATGTTGCATCATTAAATTAATTACGAAATATTTTATTGTTCTGCATATTAATCTGTATTCATTTCCATAACGAAGCAGTGATATTTACAGTCGTGATCTACACGTTCTCAACAGGGCTTCAGCCATTGTAACATGTGCTGTCTGCGATGATATGACATTTAAATTTATTCAAGTGTATATTAATAATATTGTTATGAATCAGAAATTTTGTGAGCAGTGTTTTGTTATGCATATGCCGTCAAGATGTTCTGTGACACAATGCAGCTTTTTTACATTGTGCGAGTCACGCTGTGAAATGTATACACCTAGTTTCGTTTTGTATACACTCGACACCGGTCTCTTAATCGTATTATTTTATTCCGAGGAGCACTCCAATTCGGGTCACACCATAATGGAACTTGGTCAATCGATATTACGTTGAATTCATTCTGACGGGTGATTATGTAGATTTTAGGTATGGAGAGTGGAATTTTACGCGACTTGTACAAGTCCTTGTTTGAAAAAAGCATTCTTAACTCTTTTTGATATAGTGGTGAGTTTTTTTGGAAAGCTTAAACTGATTTTGTGTTGCTATTTGGTGATATCTAGACCAGTATTGCTCCGCAACCTTTTCTAACCCAAGGCACACCTGAGACCCCCTTAGAATTGCGCTACAAGTACATATATATGTAAATTTCATAATTCGATGACTGCAAATCACTCGCTCAAGATTTGGAGCCAATCGTCCATTTTCATCGTACCATAAAAACCCACGTATAATGTATTTTTCCTTATACTGAATTTTCAAAATCTTTCGTTTTTTCAGCAATACTCGTTACAAAAGTTGTCAATGAGGTCTGCTTTTGAATGAGAAAGAAAAATTCAAAAACGCACCATTTTCGTAAAGGTTTCGACCCATTGTCTACACTAAAATAGGGTTAATGGTTTTTATTATTACTGAATTTACTCTGCGGATTTACATAACCGTAGTTTAATTAGATAATATTTGGTTGCCAATGCTTTTACAAATGAATCGCCATAGTTAAAGGCGACTCAAGGCATAGCGTTGGGCACGCCGTAAAACTGGGATATGTCGAAATACTACTATCTACAATATTTATTGTTTAGCCATAAATTAATTACTAGTTATATCAGAGCTTGCTAAGAGCAATCAATTGTGTTGAGTAAAAAGTCAACAAAGCGAAAAAAGGAAGAAAACTTTCAAAAGTCGCGTCATTCGCCGGAAGATTGTTACTTTTTTTAATAACCACTTCGCGGTTCATTAATTTTCTTTGTATTTATTTCATCGATATTCCTTATTCAACAGCACCGTAAATAAATAGCACGCATTGCATAATCCGAGTAATAACTGTTGTTAGTTGTTTTATCATAATTTGATTATTATAATTATTTTTCTTGTTAAAACGCATGCGCGGTCACGCGTATCTCGCAACACGATTTCATTACATTCTGATGTTTCATTTATAAATTGCATAATATTTTATATTATTAATAAACGTGTCTTGTGAATAGGCGTAGTGATTTTTTTTAATATCCCATCTTCATTTCCTTTGAGGAAGTGTTTATTTTTTTGTATTACTAAGGCGAGTAATATTGATATTGAAAACTGACGGTCGGACTGACATAAATTAACAGAATATTTGTTGAATATGATACAAACCAAAATGCCTTTTCGAATATCACAGGATATGGGATATAACGTTCATTTTCTGTCCTGATTTACTAGTTACCAGGCTATTGTTGTTTTCATTCACCTTCCCGGTTCTTCCCGTTTACTTCTCGGAGACATTCTTACTTCTTTTGAGTGGAACTCTGTCTCTTCGCGTTATATGTGCATTATTTCCAATACATTTCCACTTTGAACATACAATCTTAGTTTATTTATTCAATCTTGTCATATGGATTCGAATTTCTTTATGTCCATCATAGCAAATGTTATATTTTAATGACAAAATTAACATACTTGGTAAATATTTCCCTGTTTAATTACTAACGTGTGCGTTCCTACAAAAGGAAGATAATTTGTTAATTTAATATCATGAGATAATCACTTTTTAGTCACAAGATTTGAATTGAATAATTCAAAACCAAAATGGAATTGACTAAATCAAACATTAGAAAGCCCTGATAAGTAAGATGAGTTTTTTCATGAGATTTAATGTAGAGCATATGGTCTCTAATGGAGGTATCTCAACAGAAATGAGGACGACCTGTTACTCGGTTGCTCAACTATTCTTTTTCGAAGATAGTCAGGGTATAATGACAAGACTACGTCCCGTTCTAAGAAACGGATTGGCGGGAGGGAATTTTAGACATCACACACATCCATGCCTTCGAACAGAAATCGATTGAGAAATCAATTTATGAAACTGTCCGTACTTGATTCGAACCTGTTAGATCCTTAACCGAAACCAACGACGTTGATTACTGCACCACAGACAACTATCGCTCATACTATCAATATTGAACATTTGTGTCCGAATGGTATAATAACTATTGTTATTTTACATGAAAAAATATGAGTAAGCGAATTGTGAAATGACTGCCTGTACTGGATGAGGATACTTAAATGAAAGTATGCGGTCATGTCGGCTGACACACTTCACTTAATGCGGACATCCTTTATGATTGATAATTAATTTATTTTATTTCATTTATTCACTTGCTCCGTCTATGCTCGCCATAACACATACTCCGATTGAATTGAGTTGATACGTCGCTTAATAATATAAGTTGTCAAAATCTTCGTCGACTGTCATCTATCTCTCCGAAATTTGATTATAAACACATGTAGTGTTTAAGCGGAAATAGAGAAACAAAACGTCTTGGTTAAAATGTATGGAAAACACGGCCAACGGAAAGTTTACGGAGAGTTCTCAACCTTATTGCGGTAACGGGCGCATTTAAGATTTAGAGTAATAGTGGCGAGCGCTTTCCGGGTTTCTAAAAAACAAAGATTGAAGTATTATGTGTTACATATATATTTTTTAAATAAAACGCAATTTGTTTAGTACTACTTCCACATGTTTATAATGATTGCGCGGAACCGGGCCTGATCATTATAAATATGTGGAAGTAGTACAAATAAATTGTGTTTTATTTTTTAAAATATAATGCCTTTCCACCAAGAATTGACAGTTAACACCTTAAAAACGATTGTGTTTTGCGTTTATTATATTATTACTAAATTATTATAAATCGGTTAACAATACATTTATTTAGATTTATACGCACGTGAGAGGATACTTACAAAAGAAGCATTAAAACTCCATACAGATAAAATACAGTAAACAGATTTGGATTATTGAGATCTTGTACACTTCCATGTATTTTGTCACTAACGACCCGGGTTTCGCCTTTCGGCATCTCGATTGCCGAAAGGTGAAACCCGGGTCGTTAGTGACAAAATACATGGAAGTGTACAAAATCTCAATAATCCAAATTTGATATTGAAATTCCATCAAGCACCGTCAGTCGATGTCTTAAATTACACAGTATACAGATATATTCAAAATAACAAGGCGCATTTAATGCGATCTTTGACATTGCATTTCACTTACAAATTTCTCAAAATTGGGAGTTTAAGATGATAATCATAATCGTAATCAATCATTAACATCAAATTAGGATGTAATTGTATTTTTGTACGCTCGTTTCTTTTAAAGAGTTAATTCTTTACTGACGGTCGCTAGTGTAATTTGCTAATCCCAGAATATTGTTGATACTTTCGATAATCCATCACTATCCATACTATGTTTGCACTTTGCGCATATCATGTGCGCCTTAAATTAAATATTTGAAAACACCAACGTTATTGTGTTTGAGAGAAAAAGACAATTTTCGCTGATAACCAACTGCTACACATAAACAAGAACAGTGTACAATAAATTTGCTTTCATCAATTAATCACGATATCTTCAGACCACCGCAAACCAGAAAACGGATGCAATAATTAAACGGATATCTAATTGCTCGTAAAATCATATCGAACAAATCTTTTTAGTGTAATCATCCTCAAAAAAGAAATACAACCATCCTGTCATTTCATTTTCCCACGGATAAACGTTTATCTGTCGGATCAAGAAGCCACAAAATCAATTTCATTTGGCTTTTATAGCAATGTCAAAAACTTTCATATTGCAATCGCATCGAACGATATTCGACAAAGAAGTACTATCTCCTTGTAATAATAATTATTGTCAATTCGAAAAGAGATCGGTACAATAGATATGAGTAGAAAATTTTATCCCACCCAATCGAAGGCTCGGATTTACAGGTGACATCGAGATCCAGTTTTTTGACATGGCCGACAGAAGGACAGGTTTATCTCGTCGATCAATCGCAGTGGTATTAACCGTTCACTTTTTAAAAGATTCATTTGTTTTTTTTCTGTCTTCCAAATTTGAACGCCTCAAGCTTTTGCTTTTTTTTTCACGGACTTTTAAGAGCATTTAAAATGATATGAATGAGTTATCAAACGTCAATATTTTTTAATGTTGACTGATGTATTTTAAATATTTTTGAAATACATTCATTCGAATCTATTTTGCGATAGACTCGATTTCTTGGATGATTAAAAGTGTTTTTTATCCTCTTAGGAAAAATCTTGAGAATTGGACTGCTGTTCTTTAGATACGTCAATTCATATTATCATGTAATAAGCTTGGTTCGACCAGGGCTGCTGATAATGATTATTATGACTTCGGGGTTTTGCTTCCGGGACAACCAACCATTCAAAACACGCCTCTGTCCTACCATGTGTCTTTATTGTCGTCGGTTATTGTTGAATTTTCAATTACAAATGATAAATACCGTACACAATTACAAAATAACAGACACGTTTAAAAACACAGTAGATTCTAAACACGTGAAAATTTTGTAACGGCATCCGGCTACCTTCCAGTTAGAGGGGACACGCCCAGCACTCGAACTATCTTCATGAAAATTATGATTAATAATAGTGAATTTAATGCATGAATCTACTAAATGATTATGTTGCCTTGTCAATGCCTTCTTTTATCGCTAATTACCTTGGCGACAGGTGATCCGTTGAGGTTTCTAGGTACAATTCATGGCTGGACCGTATCAAACACAATTGGGTCTTCTCAAATGTTATAAACTTATCAGTAATCATAGCAAATTAATTAATTAAATTTATTTTACTATAACTGCTCCTATTGCGGAAGATTTCAAACAGCCTGTATCGTTAGAGGATTGGTTCTATGCTATTTCTTTTGATGCGATTTTATATCAAATCAGTTGAAGAACAGACACGTGTTAAATGTGCTTACACACAATGATATATTTCAACACTTACACATCCGATTGCGAGAAGATTTAAATTTCGGAGCTTCATTGTCATCGTAAAATTAAATTATGAATTACCTGTGGCATCGATAGAAAAATAATATAATATTTTTTTCAGCCACCAGAGCTTCGTTGACAATTGCCTATCTGTCCAGAATAATTCCAATTCAATCCGCTACGCTTTGGTCACTTTCATTTCGTCATCTGGATCAAATCTTCGCTTTCTACAAAAATCTCTCGACACGTTCCGAGCAGCGTAACCGCGTTAGCCATGCTTTGGGTCAACAACTAATATGATCAAAACAACAATATTATTGATACCTTATACGTTATCCGATCTGATGGCATTTGTTCGAAATATATATTTTATTAAAGGTTGTTATATCAGTCAGAATATGCTACTTCAAGTGAACATGTATTATATGAAGATATTTTTCTTGTGCAAAGATCTGGATTTTGTGGATCCGTGGTGCAGTGGTCAACACCGTTGGCTTCGGTTACTGATGTCTCGTTTTCAAATCCCAGTACTATAGATACATAAATTGATTATTCAATCGATTTATGGTTGTCTGTGATGCCTAGAATTCCCTCCCATCCATCCGATCCTGTTAAATGTGATAAAATGCACATTAGGCCATTATCATCCCATGCAATTAGTTATGTATATATTAATTTACTCAGCAGTTTCATCGAAAAATATTTAAACCGCATACAAGCTATACATTTAGTAACTTTTGTTATGTTATACGTCTGAAAAAAGACATCGAAGAAAAACTTCATCTAGGTTTACCAAATGGTATACAAAATAACGATATGTCCTCAATCCATTTAAGAAACAGTCCTATTTTATCATCCACTTCAAATTGGTCAACATACTTATCTTTGGAATACGTATTTTTATGTGACGCATATTTTCAACGTCAGGTCCGTGGTGAATTGATTATTCAATCGATTTACGGATTTCTGTTCGTATGCATGGATGTTTAGAATTTCCTCCCACTCATTGGATCCTTAAAACGGGGCGTAGCGAGAACGATTAGCTAACCACATCCTGTCCTATCCCTAAACTTCTATCCTTACTCTATTTGAAAAACAAAGGTTGAGCAACCGAGAAAAAATCTCCAATCACAATCCGTCTTTTATATGTATTTAGTAATTATATAATTTGTAATAAAGACGCCGCAGAATGTTTCTTCCTTTAACTTTAACATTATCATTTCAACCTTAGTTTTCCTCTTTTTAATACGCAAATAGAAGTGCTTTTATTATTGTTATTATTTTCCGTCAAATTTTCCTACATTCACTATATTCTCATTTTTATGGTCCCGTTAGTAAAATGCGAATGCTCGATAATCTTGCTATATTTTACAATAGCATGTCAAATAAATAAGTGCCACCGGGAAAGAGAGATGCAAAAAAATCAAACCACAAAAAATACTTAATGCGCAAAATCTGCCGACCGATTAAAATTGTTTGCGTTGATGGTCCACTTTCTGTTAGCAATCGACCCGACTGTAATTTGCAATATCTGTCTGCTTTTGTGGTTGCCTTTTCGCAAGTTATTTTTTTCTCAATCTACCACTCCCTTTTTATTTTACTCCCGTTGCTCGTATTATTTTATCGTGTCACACCTAGCGCACACAGCGGGTTGACTTTAAATGTGCAACACACTGTGGCCCGTAGAAGAGTACAGAAAACAGTAACAAACTGTTCTGAATATCTGTTTCTGCTGAAGAACTAGCTACCCTTATGAATTTAAAAATTAGCTTAGAGAGGCTCTAAACGTACCAGGGGTGTTGACGACCATGAAAGAATACTTTTTCTCGGTCGAGGATTCTCTTTTAGGACAGTCGATCTATCAAACACTTATCTTGATTGCAGTTGGTTAATATTCGCAGATACAGCTGATACAGTTAACTCGGCAAAAGCTCTCTTCCGGTAATAAGGGCCCTGCCCTAAACAAGATCCGTCCACTTGGCGACTCAACCAGGGAGGGTAGTGACTTGCGAAACGATGCTTTACGAATGACGAAGTGTTGACCAAAAACGGCGGTTTTTGTATAAAATTCTTCCGATCGGACTTCATTGTTCTTCACTCCGATCAGACTCGTTTCGATCAACAACCCCTCTCCGGGGAGGCGCAATTTTCTGTATGACTGATATTAGTAATAAGGCTGCAAAATAATCATGGTCGACCCTGCAGGAGATCGAGGTAGTTAGATTAACACTTCGCTGTGAAAATTACCAATAAAAACTTTTGATTCGGCTGAACACAACGACTTGTAAAATATGTTGCACATAAAACGTTGTTGTTCTGGAAGAAGACACTAAGTGTAAATACTAGCTATAAATATTTGAAATGCTATACCTTTTTCATATTGTTGGATTATACAAAACTTTTTTTAAGTAAAAGTATAGTTTATAAAAATAATTATGTTCTTCCATACGGTAGAGTTTGGAATAAGGAACCTTTGATATAACTAACTCAATATGTCATTTTTTCGATTTAGTGTTTTCTTCCAGAACAGCGACGATATATTTTTAATTGTTTTTTCAACATGTTCATGTGCTCATATAAATAGATGTGTTTCGCGAATTTAACTTAACACATAAAAACAGGAACGTTTCCGTAAATATTTTGTGTTCGCTTCAAATTTTATACATAGATGTCACTGGTGATCAGATATTGAATAAGTTCCTTGCTTCTATCTATATCATAGATCTAATAACTCATCGTAACCTCAAATTTTTGTATAGAAGTCGGCATACGTAAAAAATGCCACGCTTTTGAGAGAAAAACAAGTGTAACCAAATGCTAAAAATGATATACAGGTTTCATTATTATCATACGTTACATTCCGAAGTATTGTGACATTTTTCATATCGACATATTATATCAGTAACACGTTTTTGCATTATAAAACTCAGACGGTAATCATTCAAGACCTTTCCGATTTGCGTCAATATTGCAAGTCACGTGTTTTGGTAATTCATAACATTTAAACAATATTAAAGTAATTTTATTACCCCTGATAAAATAAAATTAACGAACCGCATAATGCAATAATCGACGTCAATGGTGTCGACCGCTGATTACTTGCTAATAGAGTCTGCACCGGCCGAAATTTCATAAAATTTCCCGGTCCGAGCCCGACAAAAGCCCGAGTTAATGTTTAAATTCAGTTTTAAAGAACCAATTTTATTTATTAATAATGAATTTTCTGGAAAAATGATCTGATTATTAGGCGATCGTCATTTTCTTTACGAAAGAAGTTAAGGTAATTTGTAAACAATGATATCTGTTGAACGTTCTCATTAAAATATATTGTGATGGAAGTAATATATAGTCAACTTGCTAATCGAGAGCCAGTGAATTTATTGTTCATTTGTTTGAGGCTCGAATATAAGGCGACTTCCCTATCTTCGTGTCGGTTTTTTTTTTAATAAAAACCTCGCCTTATAGTCGAGATAATACGGCAATATAACTATTGGTAATTCGTAAATAAAGAAATCATAGCTTCAACAAACTCACACAATTTTATGGGCTTCTCAAAAAATATGTTGACGACATACTTTTCAAACAACAGATGTTATTATTTCTATCTTTCCAACGATAATCGTTACGAATGTGAAATAAATGAAATAAGTTATTACCGTTTTGTTATGAATAGTATTGCTATATGACTGACTAATGACCCAAACATAGACCGAAATATTTTTTTGAAAATTATAGTCATTACCCGGCCGGTAAAGGCCCGCAGGCCAAGCCTGGACCCCTGCAGACCTCTACTTGTTTTATAGTAAGCACTCGAGAAGAAATCGATTCGTAATCGAAATTATACCATCCGATTCGATTGTCGCCGCATTTACTTTTCCGAGTTTCCTGTGATATTACGACAAGTTTTATGAAGAAAGGAAAGATTTTATCACCATCTGACTGAAATATCTCGATTTATTTATAATTTTTTATCGGTTTTTATTATCAAACTATGGTACAAGTTTTCATCACTTCAGAATCACCTCTTCTGATGTGTTTTGCTCAAACTATCTATTTCGAAGAGAGTAGTGATATAAGGATAGGGCTAGTACAGGACTAGTAATCAGTTAATCGCTCTCCCGACATCACAAACATCCATGCCTACGAACAGAAATCGATAAATCGATAAAAAAATCAATTTATAAAACTTTTAATTAATACTACGACACTATTAAAGCGGCTTTAAATAATTTATTAATATCAAATTTGGATTATTGAGATTTTTTACACTTCCATGTATTTTGTCACTAACGACCCGGGTTTCGCCTTTCGGCATGCCAAAAGGCGAAACCCGGGTCGTTAGTGACAAAATACATGGAAGTGTATAAAATCTCAATAATCCAAATTTGATATTGAAATTCCATCAAGCACCCTCAGTCGATGTCTTAAATTATAAAAAAAAAAAATTTATTGATAATTTATATTATTACGTGTAGATTCTAGCCATAATCCTTTTACCAGCTGCTTTGTATACCTTGTCATTAGTATTGTAATATTACTACTCGGTAATTGGTGAATTTTTCAATTTACACGCCCTCCAGTTTTCTTTTACATAGAATTAGGAAAAACATTAATCAATATTAATTATTTGTTGACATCTAAATCATTTTTAATTTTAATAGCCGTCAGTTTCACTTGCATGATTAGTGTGAATGTCCTTGTCAGTTTTTTTCTATTATACGGAAGGCACCAACCCGCCTACAATCATTTTTTTCCTACCAATTTATTTTGATATAAATCCGAGCACTCTCTTTGTCAGTGATACGAAACACAAAATTTCAAACTTGATTTATTTATTATAAGCGACATTAATCTTGCAGGAAATTTGCTTAGTGAAAGTTTTTTTTTGAACCATATCCGCTCCCTATTCGTAGCATATGCGGTTCCTCCGAGCTTCTCTGTCCCCCGCGAGTCTCCTCGCTTCCTCCCAGGTCATCTCAGCGTCCCGTAGCTCCGCCGAATACATCCTATGGATGGTCATCAGCGGCCTTCCAGGGCGACGGGACAGACAGTTGGCAGAAGAGACAGGCAGGATTCAGGCTCCCCTGGGGCATCCGCAGTACGTGTGCAAGCCAGGTCCATCGTCGCTTTTTTATTTTGGACCTAATAAGAGGCTGGTCCGTCCGCTCTCTTACCTCCGAGTTCCCGACAAAATGAAACCACCGTTAGTTAGATGAGTTTATTTTGTTATTAAATTTTATTAAAAAAAGTGGTCTTTTTCTTTTATGTTTTATATTCAATCAAAATTTCAAATCAATATTTGAAAAGAATAATATGAATTTGACACATTTATATAAATTAGCTTATATTTAATCTTATAGTTACCTTCAATCTCTTTGATGCTGAAATTGCGCGAGTGTTACTATCATGCTAACGTAACTATTTGCTAACGTAACTATGTTTATTTTTGTACATCAAAAATATTGAATTTGGTACTTTTTTTGTTGTATTTGGAAACCTATATTCGATGGATTCGGTGGCTTTGGAAAATCATTTTTAATTTTGGTTTTGTAACTATGTGTATTTGGTCGGGTCCGTGGTGCAGTGGTCAACGTCGTTGGCTTCGGGCGCGGATTTCACGACCTCGAATCCCAGTGCGGACAGTTTCATAAATAGATTTTTCGGTCGATGTATAGATTTCTGTTCGAAGGCATGGATGTTTGTGATGTCTTAAATTCCCTCTCACTCATCTGACCCAAAAAGCGGGCGTAGTGAGAGCGATTAGCGATCATCAGTCCTGTCCTAGCCCTATGCTTCTATCCATACTCTCTTCGAAAAAAAGAGGTTGAGGAATCGGTTGAGAACAAACCATTCTCCACATTGGATCCGCTCCCAAAAACTAGGTTTATCTCGTGTTTCACATTTTCAGAAACATCTTGAAACTGAAATACTCAAGAGGCAAAACATGTTTCAGCGATGCAAACTGTTGTCCATTACTGATGTTTAAATAGTTACGCCTCCGTTTTAACAGAGCATAAAAGTCGTAGCATGTCAATTTGATCAAAATTGTCATGATGTCATTCGGAATCCATATAAGGCGTTGATTTTTTTTATCATTATATGATATCATTTCTCAGAAAATTCACAATTTGTGTTTAAAACTTACACCTTTTCAAAAAAAATGTAATTCGCCAAATTCGTCTTGCCGGTGCTACTTTTTGACTATTTATCTATTCGATTATGATTTTTTTATTTACAACTTACATCCTATCTTTTGTAGTTTAAATTTACTGGGAAATTAGTAATATATTAAGTACTGTCACATATATTAGACCGTCATAATCTGTTGGGATTGCGCTCCGATCGCTGATTAAAAGATATGAAAAGACTTTATTGATTTACTGTATACAGTTAACATTTAGTGATACAATTTAAAAAAAAAAACTAATATTGTTAAAAAAAACATTACATAAACTGGCATAAATCTTATAAATAATTAAATCTTAAAATCCCATAAATCTTAGTTACTAAAGCGAAGTCCTCTCGGCCTTTGTAACATAGTAGTAAGAATTCTTGAATCGCTGAAGAGTTTAATCACAGCACGTGATACACGTTCCACGGCATATGAGCCAGTGTGGATGACGTCATTATATGCCAAAATACGAACAAAACTTGCATTCTTGAACAAGATTGTCATTCTGATTGATGATCGTGTGAGGTTCGCTTTACAGGTAAAGTAGTATGATAACTCTCGTGACACTAGCGCCCTCTTTAATCGTACAACTTATAATGGTCGATCTATAGAATCAAATAGACACGCAGAATTAAAATAATGCCCTTATGCAATAGTAAAAAAAATTGTACAATATTATCTGCGTATTCCGTTATTAAATTCACAAATTGTTTCGCCAGTAATGGTATATTTTTTGCACTGATTTGTCCCTTAGAAATTTACCGCACAGCTCCTATGTCAGAGTTGATGAGCGACGCGTATGTCATTATTACAAAATGTAATTAACTAACGGGTGATTATATATTTATATAAATATATCTTTTTAAATTTTAGTACATGTATAATACCTATAAATAAAATGACAGCGCCAATGTCGAAGCAAGTGAGAGATTATAAATTACTAGTTGCTTGGAAAATTGAAAATGACGGCATCCATATAATATTGTGTAATAGGGGATATTTTGACGATTTAGATTTTCTTTTGTTAAACCGTTATTATTTGCGCGATAATTATCTTGAATTCAACCTTTTTACACCTACGAATCACTTAAAATAGAAGAAATATTTTATGGACCAGCAGCGCGGAAATAAAAAATATAATAGGATCTTGATTGCCCGGCGTTGCTCGGATGTATAAAGGTTAAACATTGAAAAATATTTGCATGAACCGTATCCCCCTGTAAAAAGAGGATTGATTGTATTTATATACCAATTTAAGAACAAAATGCAATATGGACACCTACAGTTTCACGGGTTTCGAATGATAATTATTGCTTGCAATTTTTGTTAAGTCATTTTAAAATAAGCGCTTACTAATTGCGGGCTGCAAAATATTTCCGTCGAATACTAGAAAATTTCTGTGGAAACTGGTCTTGGAAACCAATTAGACATACTTTCATTTAAAATGGATTGCTCCTCCCTCGTAATTGTATTTTAGTTGAAATCCCCACCGCCCCATTATCAAAAGTAGTTATTAATGTAAGAAGCGGATGTAAGGAATTATCCTTCCAGTTAATCTCATAAACCATCTTTTAGAAGTGATAAGCTTTAAACTACGTATAGTCATCCGACAAGGTTAAAAAATAATCACTATGAAAGGAAAATTCAGGAAACTTTACTTAAGAAAATCGATGAGCCCTTGTTTTATTAGTAATATGTGACACGCCTTTAGGTTTAAAAAAGTGACCATTGATATGTTTCATGTAATGACTATTTTTTTACAACGTGCACTTATTGTGTCAACACCCAGTACGTGTATACATATCCTCTTTTTTCCCGTTTTCGAAATTGTACGGTCCAATGTAATGTAACATATCTTTCATTTTTCTATATTCACTCGCACGGCTGTTTTGCATGGAACATATTCCCCGTGCTAAAAGAGGATTGAGTTACCTAACCAACTTAATTATCGCGCGTTTCCAGTAAAACCGTACCGAAATAAAAACATAGATATGTTCATGCAATGTCTACAATATCAATTTAAAAAATCCTTTTGATTTATACCATAAAATAATCATGTGTTATTAATTTTGCGTTGGTACCGCAGTCGCAGAGGCATCGGCAGCAGCCTCGTCTCGCGGTCCGTTACAGTTTGTTGCACTTGATGAGAAAATAATGACCCCTGCCTTGCAAATGTTCCAGCGTGTGTTCATATAATATTTACACCTCCGCATGGGAGTGTCCGACCTTCCCTGCTTCCGCTGGCCTTTGGTCTGATCACTTCCTTCTCCTGTGTCTAAAATCTATGATTTTATTTTGATTATTGTAATTATTATCAGTCGCATAAATACTTTTTATGTTTTATTGAATATCGAGGTTATACCAACAGAACGCATTAAGTCAGATTTGAATTATGTTCTGTTTTAAAAGTCAAAATGTAGGCAATTTAACGTTTTACGTCCTGGTAGAACGCATAAAGTCATAGGATATAATGGCTTTGAAATAAAAACGTTATTGTCATATTGTTGTTTTTTGTATTCTGGAAGAAAGCATGATAGGTATGACTATAACCAAAGCCCCCTATAATTACAAGCTATGCTATACGGCCGGTCAGCCGGTATTTTTGCAAACGAGTGGTCCGTTACATTTACTACTGAGTCATGAAATCGATATTTTGGACTAATTACGATGAATTCTAGCATATTTTAATAATGTGAAATAGTGAGTAATTAAATGTAGTATCATTAATGTTAATAGGAATAAAGATAATTTGAATAGATTCGGCGGAAACTTTGGTGTTTTAATAGTAAATTAAGGTTGATAATTTAGTTATTCTACTGGCTTTATTACTAAATGTAACGCGTTTCGCTTCTTTAAGAAGCATCTTAATTGAAAATGAAGAATAGAGTGGGTTTGTTTCCTTTTATTGGACGTGGGGAGGGGGTAAGACCGAGACAATGATAGTACTAATTATAAAATTAACTACTAGTGTTTGGAGGTGATATAGTTATGGTTCGATATAGTTAGTCTGAAGATGCTTCTTAAAGAAGCGAAACGCGTTACATCTAGTTACACAGCCAGTGGAATAACTAAGTTATCAATTTTAATTTCACGTTAGGAATTAAGTTGTTTACTTACTTTGAAAGAGTATAATTATAAAGCTTAGTCGTAATCAATGATTGTTATTAATCAACAATTTAAAGTGTGCATTTTGCGACAAATTGCGATTCTAATAAATCTACCCTGCCACACATCACATTTAGTGTCATTCACTACATATATTATGACGACTGTACGATATAATTTATTGGAACGATTTAATTATTTCTTAACACCCATATATGTTGGTTTTCGATGAATCGTAAATTATATAATGATTATAGTAAAGAAACACTGAATAAACTCACAAAAAATCTTTTCAAATATATTCGACGAAAAACGGAGTTGAGAGGCGATCTTTGTTCAACCGCCATACAATTTGTTGGTAGAGACAGGTACTCTAGGACTACTCGTAAATTGCAAATTTTCTTATAGCATTGCTTGTAACTTAAGGTTGCTTTGCTATAACTCATCGATACCAAATCTTGTGATTTGTATGCCAAAAAGTATATTCTTTATTATGTACAAAGCATCTTTTTAAATCACACTCAATTGTACTCGGGCGAGAGAGTACTTTGAAAAAAAAAATAATACTTTAAATGCGACTATTTCCGAACTTGTTCCTATGACTTAATTCCTTCTGTTATGTAGAATGATTTTTAAATAATAATATGTGTGAATGTCCTCGTCTTGGTTCATACATCCTCCGTTCGTTATTATTTTAGTAGCAATTGGTTGCGGTGCTCACGATCTCGAATGCCATCACGGACAGTTTCATAAATTGATTTTCCAATCTATTTATTGATTTCTGTTCGATGACATATGCATGTCTAAAATTCCCTCGCACCCATCCGAAATTATAATTATTTATGAAATACCCTTTAACACGTAGTTTTCAGCCACACCGGTCCTTCTTAAATGTTCACTGCTTTAAAAAATGACAATATATTAGTAACATTTCGTCGTAAGGTGTGCAACACCGCGTTAGCCACAAAAAATGTGATGGGGAGAAAAGAAACACAACTAAATTAATTGGTGTTACAAGTTGCCTACAAAAACATTGATTAAAACAACTGTATTCGTACGAATACAGTTTTCCGTTGAATGGCATCAAAAATATTTTCTAGTAAACTTGTCGCTAACGCGGTATCGCATGGCCGAATGGCGAATTTTGATGTTTAGTCGACCAACTGTTTCAAAATAATTTTACAATTAAATACTATTACAATATTTTGATTCAACAATTTTAGCATTCTGCATTTTTTCTGACATTGAACCAAATTTTACGGCATTGTTGTTCTTCCTAATACAATGCTAATTATCAATTATCCCTTCCAAATAACAGACTTCATCTTAGGATAGAGGTATTTAAAAATTAGCTTCATTGTTCTATTCAAAATCAGCTCGGAGTTCAGTTTTTAAAATAATCGTTCTCTTCACTCGGAATTTGTCGAATGCATTGTTTTATTTGTAATAATTATTTTGCGTAATGTTGTTCCAGTAAAAAAAAAAAAAATTCACGAACCGCTGTGTGTGAGTAAATACACTCAGTTTACACATGTGTGTGTGTGTGTAGGTGTTTGCCATTTTATTTTCAACACGTTTTCATTGTTGATAAGATAAAATTGACGCGAACGATATTTTTTTTTTATTGAAAATGATACGCATTATAATATTTCATATTCTCACCAAGAAAAATAATGTGTTTTTGGAAACTTTCGGCATTCCCAAAAATGTGCCAGGGCTATACAAACATACTGATTGTGATGCCTCTCTCTACATTATAATATATTGTATATTATATAATATCAAATTTGGATTATTGAGATTTTGTACACTTCCATGTATTTTGTCACTAACGACCCGGGTTTCGCCTTTCGGCATCTTCAGGCATTCGAGCACACGAATGGACTCGAACTGAGGTCAGTTCGTCAGTTCGAGTCCATTCGTGTGCTCGAATGCCTGAAGATGCCGAAAGGCGAAACCCGGGTCGTTAGTGACAAAATACATGGAAGTGTACAAAATCTCAATAATCCAAATTTGACATTGAAATTCCATCAAGCACCCTCAGTCGATGTCTTAAATTATATTATATAATATGTTTTTTTTCCTCTGTATTCTCACGTAAAGCTTAAATTTATTCAATTGGTGATTAATTTTAGCAAGTCTATTACGTGTCCGTGTCCTGCATTGGGAGAGGTGCTGTTTTAAAAACAAAAAAATGAAAATGACATTTCATCATTGGTGTTTCATTTTTGACCAAACAATATTTTTACAGAATTTGTAACAGAGGGTAAGCTTCAATTTCGTTATTTTGTCAGTTGCAAACTTTGTTCCCTATAAAGTCAAAGTTCATTATCACGAGCATTATCATCAGTTGATAATACTCGTGATGAGCAAAATCGGTCCTGATCATTATAAACATGTGGAAGTAGTACAATCAAATTGTGTTTTATTAAAAAAAGTGAATGCATTCTTCGTATACAAAGACCAAAGGTAAATTTATTTGTTTGTTTTTCCTGATCAAACTAGTCTTTTGGGGTGCCGAAATATTGCATGTTCACCGTCGATATATCGCTTATTCACTGAAATATAGTTCGATACCTCAGTCCCAAAGTGTAACAACTTAAAAAGCAAAGTTCTAGATAGAGATAATTATGAAACAGGATTTTGAGCAGGCTTAGTCTTCTACTGCACATCTAAGTAGACTTTAATGAAATTCTACAACGAATATATTTATAGTATTAAAAACATAATATGATAATAAAATGATTTTTCAGAGCTTTTCACATGAGACAATAAAAACTACTGTCGTTCTAAAATAACCACAGATTACCACTTGTTACCGTTTGGAATCGGTAGATATCGGTATTCTAAACATTTCCTCATACTTAGCTAAAAACTGTTTTTTTTTTTGACTTGTTACACTTTAGAACTGAGGTATCGATATATATATTTTTATCAGCGTTTCGAAAATATGTTCGGATTAAAATGTTACTGATTAATCGAATTTCTATTAAAAATTTCAACGATAATTAAATAGTTTTCCTTGACCTTTAGTCAACTAAGTGTTCAAGTTGAAAGTATGATATCGCCGTCCGACTGATCAAAGTATTTAATTGGCATTTTTTGTTTATTTAAATTCATCGCTTTTAATTCAGTTCATTTCCTCACACAACTTCAAAACTGCATATTTTTTACTGGTTACACTTTGGAACTGAGGTATCGATATAATGTCAAATAAGGCCGTGGTTTATTTCTTACAAATCATGGCCTGCTGTGGAATGAAAAAGAATTATATTCTTATCAGTTGTCCTGCAACTTTTCGCATGTTTCTTTGACATGCTTCATAACGAATATTTTAAAAAATATTTGACGACTTATTACTGGAGTGTATTCTTTCATTTTCGTACAACTTACTGTGAACGATTACGTGATATTTTCTGAAACAGATATGACGTAATATTTATATGAGACGTAACGAAATGTGATCGTGTCTACCATACAAAATATATGATATTGTACTCCGGTAATATGGCGACACAAATTCTTCAGTCGGCGTAAATTCACTATTCTACCCTGCTCCACAAGTGAGTCATAGCTGTTTTCCGGCCGAATGAAAACCGATGTCACGGTATTGCAAGTTAGGGGAGGGGGATTAACGTGTCACTTAATTACAGAATGCCGTGCGCCGGGCAAGTACACATGCCCGCTGACCGAAACATCTTAGATTCACGAATGCGCCAATTTTTCAACTTAGAAATATTATTTTATTACTTGGTACATTATTTATAATTGATTGTGAAACGATTAAAAAATTATTAATGGAATAAAGCAGGGGTAGGCAACCTTATTATCAACCAAGACGCACCTGAATTCCTTCAATTAAAAACGCCATGAAAGTAGTTGAAATTTAGATTTTTTACGAGATATTTATTCTACGCTAATTTCATGAACCATGGCAGCGCTCTAGTCGAATCCGAACCGTGATGAACATTTTGTGTTTCTTTCAAAAATTGAGACGTTTATATTATTGTATATTTCAGAAATTTATATACTTTATATTCGAATTCCTTGTCTGATCAAATTTTTTTACTTCTTTTCAGCAGCTGAAGATCCAGTTTGACGATTCACTGACACAGACCTTCGAATACCCTTCAGAAGCGTCGCTCGGCGAGGACCTAACCAATATTACTGCATCACCGGTTTCAAACCCTTCCCCTCTTGGTGAGAATTTGTTACACCTCACAGAGTGAATATAATATATCACTTGTCAAAAAGTGAAACCTAGAGATTTTATGTATAATATTTGCCGTCATCGTCAAAGACATCATTTCATTCGATGATGTTTTAGAATTTTTTATAATACACTACTAAAGTTGTGTTCTATCTATATAAGTCTGGACAGGTTTTGCTTCTTGATGATCAATATGAAGAATGTCCTTGCTATTTTAAAACTTTCATAGTGTAAATAGATTTAACAACCAAAAAATGAATCTCTTATTTATGTCCATCAGATGGAATTGTTCTTCAAATTCAATGATCTTGTAACACATAAGTTTGGACAGATTTTGCTTCCTGATGATCAATATGAAGGATGTCCTTGCTATTTAAAAACTTTTTATTTATGTCCATCAGATGGAATTGTTCTTAAAATTCAATGATATCGTAACACGGTGCTGAAAGTTTACCACTATATGCACTCTGTGCAGTAGGCGCTTTATCTCATTCATTGCAATTGCTGTTTCATAAAATATTTGTGCATAGTTTCACCGTGTCTCTTTAGCCAGCAGGACAGAATTGTTCATCATCTTGATTGTTTTCTTAGTGCAACTTCAATTAACTCCTTGATTATTCAGCAGTGAATGTGTTAATAGATTTCTAGTAATTAATCCGTCAGTATAATTCGAGTGACATCCAGAAAATGTTTATGGCAGACTGTCATTAGTCTATCAAAAGTCCAATTTATTAATGATAATAATTTAAGACATCGACTGAATTTAATGATAATAATTTCTGATAAGAACTAATCCTAATTTTATCATGTTATTTTGGGGAACAGAAATATTTTTCGAGATCGATTAATGAAATAATGATGTTACTACAACAAAACATAATATATAAAGGCACTTACTTTTGTAAAATTCTTTCATACAAATAACAGTATAAAAATAGCGATAGATCAGGGTTTCGCTGTCTTTATATTACTTTTTAAAATTCCAAAAATTTACTCATTTCTTGAAATTATACGTATTGTTCAATATATTCAATGAACATAATTCCGTAAAAAATTTTCACTATTCAAAGTAGTGAGTAATTTTCACAGGGGCTCCCAACCAGTGAGGAACTCCCCTCTATGGGTGAATTTTAGAGTTCCAGGGGCGGAATGGCTGCCATTTATTAAAGATTTTCAGTATTGCATGTCTGCATATTTGGAAAGCACATTTTGAATTAAAGTTGAATTATCTTGGGAAGAGGAAATGGAGCAAAAAAAATTGGGAACCTTAGGCTTTAGGATATATTGTTTGCTGTTATTTCAGTCTTCAGAGCAAAAAAGCAGAGCACATACATTACTCTTTCCTTTTCCAATGCCAATTTTCCGCTTAATTCTGAATCTATTGTCTGACTGTAACTCAATAGCAAATATGTAATCACTTTACATTGTTTGCTATTGAATAAATTTTATTCCCGGTTATCCCTAGGAATTCAAGTACTTTCCCTACCATCCTTAACCCATTGTTAGACTATTTCTAGTCCAGTGTAGTAGAATTGCTATTTTATTATCTGATTCAATGACTTACTAATTAATAAAAACTCATGTGAAATCCTGCTACTTAAAGCTTGAAAAGTTTCAAAGCATTATTACATTTTAGTATCTTAAAAATGAATTGCTGAATGATGTTTTTTGTAAATTAAGAAAACAATTTCATATTAAATCAATATACACATGAATTATTAAAGTAGACCATTCCTATATAGCATGGTTTCCCGAAGTTTTGCGATGAAACAGTTTGTAAATCCAGTAATTTTAACATTACGCCTTGTTTATTTTGTTCTGTATGTAATATCAATATGAAGTCAAATATGTTTGAATATGTTGCAGCCGTGGCAGCATATACAAGCATACCAGCTTTTCGCGGAACATAGTTTGGGAAACTCTTATATAAAGTATTTAAATATCATTCTGTTATCAAATACTTAAGATTTCAACAAAGCTTCAAATAAAATTTTGCATCTCATCATCATTTGCTGAATTATTTTTATTCACGATTTCAAATATGAATCTTCTTATTATAAAAATATAATTATTATTAAATATGCCAAGTGGAATTTTAAAATACACTTAGCGTGCATTCAAATTCCTATAATCTAAACATAAAATTATAACTGATTTCTTTAAGAACATACATTTAACCTTTACACATTATTTGATGAGTGCGTAAATAATGTTTCTTTGATTCTATGACTACTGTCAACGTACCGTAAACAGTTTATGAATAACAGCTGCTTACAGCACCATCAATCACCATCAGTTAATGATTAATCATTCAGTAACAGCAATATGACTAGAGACTATAATTTCTTTCTGATTAATAATTCAATCGAAAATATTGTGAATCAATCAAAAGCATTCATAACACAATTAATAAAATATTAACTATATTCAATTGGAATGAGTGTTTTATATGAAAGTTACTTCCTTTTTTGTGTTACCAGTTACGAAATAATTATTAAACTATTACCTTTGACACATAATCAAATTTAATTACAAGCGTTTGCTTGGCATCACTTTAACGAATATATTCCTCCTTCGCCGTGTACTAAAATTATAACGTTAACAATATCTATGTTTATCATTCTAAAGGTAATGATGTATTTTAAACTGATCATTCAAAAATACACAAATGTCACAAATGTAAAGTCATTATAAACACTAAGTCAATAGCTTATAGGTGATTACTTGATTAGATGTACCAATTTAACATGGCCGCTAGTGAGGGAGGACGTTAGGAATGTTGCCATACTCAACCAGAACTGAAATTTCAATAAATTCCAGAACTTATATTTTAGATACGGTTCTTAAAAGCAGACAAGATATTTATTTTGCATAAATTGGCAATTGGAGAAATTTATTCTAGGCTGACTATTCTAGATCCAAATTCGGTGGCGGCCAAGTAATGTTGGTAATGCTATAGTACCTGAATTCTAATGAAGTGATCCAGTTATTCATTGACATTACTTTACGGAACTTAAGCATTTATTTATTTTAAAAAAAACACGCTTTAGAATCATCACTCCGTCTATATATTGTTTCATAGTTTAGATGTCTAAAAAACTCCTTCCCACCCATCCGATCCTCACGGGCGTAGCGAGAGCGATTAGCTAACCACTAGTCCTGTCCTAGCCTTATCCTTCTATCCCTACCTTCTCCAAAAAAGAGAGGTTGAGTAACTTAATAACAAATAGTTCTCATAGAAAAATTCTGTTGAGATACCTCCATTAGGAGGCCATATACTCCACGTCGGGAGCGGACATGGATGAAAAAAAAAAGTTTTTGAAATTTAATTGACTGTGTATGTCATACTTATTAGTGTTTCATCAATAGCAATTTCGTATGATCTTCAACGTACCTTCCTAAATCCTGTAAATTTGACTGATTTAGATTATCCATTGCTCTCCAACAGTATTTGTCTCCAATATCATTGAGTATTTGTTTTGATGAATTTACCTAAAATTTCTGAATGCTTCCATACCATACAAGCTAGTGACCTATATCATCAGTATTTTCCACCTGCTTTGTTCCTCTATAGCAACGGGCGGCTCCCTCTCAACATACACCCCTTCAAAGGTTCAACTCCAAGTCGATAGCTACCAGTTGGGGGTGACAAAGAGTTCGACCGGCACTCTACCTTCCACCAATGGGCAGAAGGCGAACGACAGTGATGCCATCAACACCAATGGAGGTACGCTAAGAACATTATAATACCCAATTAATATTTTTTCGATTTGGCGGTAACTTTGTGAAAATTCATTTGTAATATAAAATTAAAATTGATAACTTCTTTATTCAACTGATTGTGAAATATTAAAGTAGCCAGTATGGCAAAAAATAGCCATTTATGTCGTAAATTATAATATTCTTCAACTTGACAATAGACTTTGTCTGAAGATGGTTCTCAAAGAGGCAAAACACATGCCGCATCCAGTGGACTAACAATGTTTTTAAATTTTGTATATTAATTTTTTTTTTTTTGCATATTAATTTAGCATTGTGAGTTTTATTACATCACAATTTCAATGATAGCTTTTTTTATTAAAATTATTTTGAAATAAATTTACCAATTATGTCAATTTTATTTTCTAATTATTTTTTAATATAAATTGTATTATATTTTAATCACCAAGATTTTGTTTCCACCATCTAACCTGGTTAAGTGAAAGTCTATTGTAGAACCTTAATTTAATCTTTTTCATAATTAAAAAAAAATCCTTCCGCGTAATCTGGCTTTAACTATTCAAATGTATTAGAAGGAATAATTGTAATAATTTTCATTGTACAAATACTCAACAACATTATGTTTCATTTCAGATGTTGCCGGAAACATGGACGACTCTTCACTAGAGCTCAGCAACTCTGGCATCACTAAATCCCTCAACAACGGCGACGAAGAAGACTACCTCAAACCCTGCCAAGAAGCTGAATCACACAACTGGAGCCACGAAACGCATTTAGGCGCCGGAGACCTTCTATTCTAATAACATTCATTTTGAATACCTTGTACTGATTGAGATCTATTAACTTGACTAGTACATGTGAGTATTTAGTTCCATTGAAAGTCCACCGTTAGGATGGATGCAAATATCTTGACGAGTTTTGTCACTATTCTCAGATGCCGTAAAAATAGGATTTAACTATGTATGTATTATTATTGACTTTTTATATGAATGTGTTTGTAGAAACAATCTAATTCCTCAAAAGAGTTTCGGCTATAGCAACAATCAATCCAAGGCGTAAAAATGTTCACTATTGAGAAATGGAAACAATTATCATTCATTATACCTATCTGTATTGAATCATCCATTGATTTCAATTACCGAAACTGTGCATTTAATAATATATTTGATTATAAAATGGTATTTTTTAACTACATATCACATAACTTTATATAAAATTACTGTCATAAACAGATTAATTATTTTATTATCTTTTAACCTTGTAAGTGGCGTGGTAGAGAGTCTATTGTAATGAAAAAAAATGCTCAGCACTAAAACGGTTAATATTGGTTCATTGTATAAAATCAATCAAAAAGTTGTCACCTATCAATATTTAGTTTGCTTTTTAATATTCCAATAATTTTGGTATAAATAATATTATCGTAATGATTTTTCTGTGCAATAATTGTCTTGAAACTTGGCGAAACCATTTTGAGGAATTTTCAACTATCCAGTGATTCAATTACGGAAAAATGACACCATAAACAGCATAACCATCGAGTCAAAGTTTAATTCATTGTAAAATGTATCGACTTGTCAATTATTTGGCCATCCTGTTAGCGGCAAAAATAATTCAGAAACGTTTCTCCGATAATCCAAAATGAATTTCAGGAATTGTGTCAAAACAGGTTGACTGTTGTACCTACATGTGTCTGTTTTTTTTTTTTTTTTTTGTGAAATAGGTATGTATTTGTGATGTTTATTCACTTTATGTGTATTAGTGCCAGGAATAAATGCAAATGTCATGATTATCGAATTAATAATGTATTTTGTAAGTGAAAATAGTGTTAAGTCCTATTTCTTTCGTAATAATTATTTTTAAAACAATTTTATTTACTTAAACACCTTTTTATGTACAATTCTTCAAATTAGAACTAAAAAAAAAAATATTTTTCGATATTAACTTGGACTGAAACAACACCTTTTAATCTGCAACCACTGAAATATTTTATTGTCATATTTTTATTCTTAGATCTCTTTGTATTTTCACCCTTTTATCGTAAATAGTCGATCCACATTCCATTTTTACTACTCATTCCTGCTAGACCAATCTTCGAAACTTAAGTCTACGTTTTTCTTTATTTGAGGTTCTATCCATTTTTTTTTTCTAATTTAACCGAAACATTCCATTCCAAATCATTAAATTACTAGATTTTATCTACAGTAATGAAAATAATTTGATGCACTTTCTCCAACGTATTTCTTAACCAGGAAACTATTCAACCAAAAGTTGACAAATTAATTTTAATTATGAAATTCCTGCATTTACAATAAAGAAGTCTGATAATGTAAATTAGGTCAATTAAAAGATTTTCCATAGATGGCCATAATACATTTGTTTTTTGGTTATATCTCATCTGCCACAAAATAATTACTGTCACATTTTTTATTTCCTGTATCATAATTATCATTTGGATAGTTTTTTTTATCCCTAAATTACTTAATACAAGGTATATCCGGTCTGATTTAAATCTTTGCGTACTTATGCATACCGTAAATTTTGTATTTTTAAAATAGACATAAACATATCACTATTTTGTACTGTCGCTTAAAGAAAAGACATGGAATTTTGTAATTTTATACCTGGCTTAGATAACGAGAAAAAAATGTGGTTACGTAACCGATGCTATCTTAAAAATTTATAATATATAATTCATTAACTGCTCGATTAATATAACCGTAAAAGTAAAATTTACTAAGACTGTTTGAAATAAGTTTCTTCTATTTTCAACCATTCAATGAGAAATATTAAATCTTGTCTAGGCCTATTTGAAATTGAACGTTCATCTGGATGAAATATTGAGTGAATATCTTTGAATAATATAAAAAATTTTGAGACGTAGATAGTGATTTCGCGTGTTTTATTAATTATTCATAAAAAATATGTCTAATATGAATTCATTAAAATTTATAAAGTCTATGTATGGAAACAACATTCCGTGATACACATAATGTTTGGACCAAAACACAGAGTAGGTTTATAACAAGGAAGAATGTTATACGAAGATGAGATTGTTTACCGAGAAAACTAATTTACGAATTTATTTTGCTTGGATGCATTTTTTGTATTTCAATATAACTAAATAACGTTTCTAGAAACTACTAAATGTTGAGATAATGAAAAATGGCTTTGTATTGTACGTTGCTTAAGCATTACATTTAAAAAAAAAAATGCTTAATGTTAGGGTGATCGCCTACTATATTTTATTCAGCTTTTATTGGAAATTTTATGGCAGCAATATGACGTGCCTTGTTGGTTTTACACGACCGCAAATTGTCATCGCTTGCTGTAAAAGGTATGCCTAATCGTTAAATGGATTAATATTGCAGAACATTTTTGCTAAGGTACCATTTATAGTGCTGGACGATTCTGCGAACAACGCTGCGAGTTGAGACGTTTTGAATATCAGACTAGCATTTAAAGTGTATTTCTATATTTCCTGCGACGGTCTTAGAAGTAGTAATTATTATTCATGTGAAAAAATGAACGCCAAATCTAAATAGTTACTTGTTAAAATTAATAACTTGAATGTAATTGAAGTTATCACTTGTGTCGAAATCTATTTATGAAAATCGTTACTCTCACTTTATTGCACTGTAAAAACAATTGGCAAGCGCACTTCGGTCATATTGTAAATTTCTTGTGACTTAGAAGTTAAATTTTTATATTTAGTCGTAACGCAAAAAACCTCAATGTTAGAATGAAACATTTTTTGATATGATTGATAAGAACGAAATAGAATTCCCATCTCAATGTTTTATAACCTGCCTCTCTTGGCATTCATCCAACAATATTTCTGATGTGGCTTATCAAATTTGATCTCCGTTTAGTGAATACAATACTGTATTCGCTAAACTAGATTCGATGAGACCATCCGTAGTATTTATTAAATGACATGTACATCATAATATTATTCAAACTATCGCTTATTGTATCAGTAGTGATGTCTATCTTTTACAGTCTTCATCAAGATTTATCAATCCGTGATGTGTTACGTCATACATATCCTTTTAACAACCGATGTCTATCTTTCCTTATTTATAAAATTGGCATTTTTCAGCCTTGAGACTGAAAGCTAATGTCAAATTTTGTATTCAGTAACCGTACTCTAAATCTGTATATTGAATATTTACATTGTACTTTATTAATCTATTAAGCTATTAAGCTATTAAGCTATTAAGCTATTATATAATATCCAAGCCAGGAAGGCTACTTATAATAAATAATGAATAACGCTTTACATAGGTAAGTAACAGTCAGTTAATATAATAATTTAAAACACTTATCGTTAATGAAATTCATCGTGTAAAACTTAATTTTTTTCCCCTAAATAAGTTAAAATCATACTAGCGTAAAAATATTGTATTTTAGAGGCTTTCTACAGATATAATACGTAATCTAAGATCAATATAACTAAAGCTACAGATTGCCTAGAGACTTTTTTTACAGAATCCAGTAGTTAAAATATTTACAACAACATCTTTTTTACTCAAAATGATGGGTTTTATTGAAGCGATCTAGGAGCTCTGCATAATTTTTCGAATAAAGTAATAGTGACTAGTTGGCTTCATATTTTAATTGTTGAAATGTATTATTAAAATGATTTGAGGTAACTGGAACCATAATCCTCGCATCCTTGTGAAATTTGTAAATATTGATGTCAATCAACTACATTATACATTGTCTTTCTTGCGTACGTAGTAATATTATTGTTTATCGTGCATGCGACATGCTATATGAAACACACAAAAATCTTTATATGAATGATAGGTTCTCGTACAACATGGCTCATCGAATTGAAATATACTGCAACGTTAATTAATATCCATTGATTTATTTCCACACCATCTTCTGGATAATCAAGGCAAGTTTTTTTTTTAAATACGTCTATTTACCGTAGTGCTCGGCTAAATTTCTTCTGTGTTCCCGATGGAATCTATGCCTTATCTACATGTTGGACATTTTTAAATTAATAATATCAGAATTGTACTTACAGTCAGAGTTGAATTTGAATTTTTATTTTGTAAAAGTAATCTTTCACACCAGCTGTGTTGTACGCTGTTAAAATCACTATTTAACCAATTAATAAACCCTGAGGAATATCATTGAAGAGTATTTTTAATTTTCCTTATACTAACTACCCCAGTGAAATTATAGGGTTACTTTTCTTCAAAGCAGTGGGTGATAATTTATTGCCATTGTCAGTAATATTTTATTCATAAATAATCATTATCGTACGCTCGCGTTTTCTACTTTGTATATATTAATATCTTCTAGCTGTAGGTTGTTATACTTATCTTGAACTTAATCTGACAGTTTAACAAAGCTTTCATTAATAGTCTTCATATATGCGTGTTCTTTTATTATATAAATTTAATATGAATTGAACCAGTAAAGATGTATGATTAAGTATTCGATAGCATGCTGAATGCTGGTGAAAGACAATATACCTGTTTTAGCGGCGGGTCTAAAGATATACGGCCGACGGAGACGCATGATGAATTGATTTTAGTTTTACCTTTGTGTAGGAATTATGATATTGTACTGCCCACTTACTCATTAAGTATTGTACTATTTATCAAGTGATATAATTAATAAATTTTTAAAAGTATCCATGGTTTTTATTTCAAGTGTATTTTTGGAACTTGTTTCGTCAACTTCAATAATAAAATATAATGTGGAAAAACAGTGTACTGGAATATCTATGCATTTTTTGCCACTCCTTGATCAAGGAGATATTTATGATTATATGAACATAATTTTAATTATTTTTACATATTTATGTTATGTATACACACATTTTTTTTGATTATCTGGATTAATAATAAGGCATGGGTAATCAGAATTATTCATTTTTTATAACGCTTTGAAATACTGCACATCACATTATTTTTTACGAAAAAAAGAAAATGTTTTTGAAATTTTAATAAGACGTATTATTGTTACATTCGAATTTTCACATATACTCCACTAAAATCTCAATAGAGAACAGTGCCTCTTCTTGCATCCTTTTCTCTCATAAAGATGTGTTCTATTAAATTTACCATTTATTCACATATTTCAGTTCCAGATGCATGGCTATAACATATTTAGATGATTTATACATGAACCATTTCCAATACAAGCTTGTATTGACTCGAAGATGAAAAAATATTTTCGCCTTTATTATTTACAATTTGCCCAAAATTTAAATTTTTTTGATCTAAGATTACTGTTCTGTATCTTTAGGCTGCATTTTTTCCCTATACTGAAACCTCACGGATCCATAGATAATCAAGAGTATTCAGTATTCTTAATTTTAGAACTAGAATCTTAATGAGTACAAAAAACGATATAATGTGGTATAACAGCCATATATTAATAGATAAAATCATGTTGTTCCATTTCCAAAAGCATAAATAAATTCATATTTTTTGGCAGAACTGTGGCAAAGTGTAAATTTAGTTTAATTCAGTTCTGTAAATGTTTTATGGCTGAATCTTGTGAAAGCATTGAACCAGAACAGAATGCTTCGATTTTTGGGTCGATTGTTTGGAAGACCAAAGCAAAGTTCAAACCTTTTTCCTGAAAATTCTATACCAATAAAAGAATTTAAAAATGAACCCATACTTTCATATTTGCACGGCTCAAAAGAAAAACAGAAGCTAGAGGAGGCATTAAAAGAAATGTCTTCGACTGTTACAGAAGTCCCAATAGTTATTGATGGCACAGAAATGACTTCAAATGAGATACGTTACCAAATTGCTCCATTCGATCACAATTTGAAAGTAGCCAAATTTTTCCATGCCGATAAAGACATGATAAGGAAGTGCATTGAAACTGCTACAAAAGCTCAAGTTCAATGGGATAAAATAAAAATGGAGGAGCGTATCAAGATTTTTGAAAGAGTTGCAGATCTGCTTTCAGGGCAATATCGTCATAAAATCAATGCTGCAACTATACTAGGCCAAGGAAAAACCATTTTACAAGCAGAACTAGACGCAACATGTGAACTCGTTGACTTTTTAAGAATCAATTGCATTTTTGTGGCAGACATTTTGAAATATAAACCGCTGTCTCCTGACCCTGATCTATCAGAAAACTTTTATAGATTACGAGGGTGTGAAGGGTTTTGGGGGGCTATAACTCCATTCAATTTCACAGCGATAGCAGGTAATTTAGCTTCGAGTCCTATACTAATGGGAAACACTGTAATATGGAAACCGTCTGACTCTGCTATTTTATCGAACTGGATAATCTTCCAAGCGTTCAGAGAGGCGGGTTTGCCACCGGGAGTATTAAACTTTCTTCCGGCGGACGGTGTCACATTTGGTAATGCGATAACGAGCTCTCCAGATTTAGTGGGAATAAATTTTACAGGATCTGCAAATACATTTGAAAAAATATGGTCACAGGTAGGATCAAATGTTAAAAAATATCGCAACATTCCTAGACTCTTAGGGGAACTTGGAGGTAAAAATTATCACTTCGTTCATTCTTCTGCTGATGTCACCAGCGCTGTTAACGGGACGATCCGCTCTGCATTCGAATACGCCGGGCAGAAGTGTTCAGCCTGTTCAATACTTTATGTACCAAAATCTCTGTCAGATCAAATAAAAGAATCACTAATAAAATCAACAAACGAACTGTCCATTTGTCATCCGACTCATTTTAATGCTTTCACATCAGCCGTAATTGACAGGAGTGCTTATAAACGAATAGTTGACTACGTTGAGTATGCTAAAAAAACAGATTCTTTACAAATATTGGCAGGCGGGTGCTACACAGATGAGATAGGTAATTATATTGAGCCCACAATAATATTATGCAAGGATCAAAATGATAAAATGATGAAAGAAGAAATTTTTGGGCCCATTTTATTAATCTACATTTATAATGACGAAGAAGCTGAAGAAGTTATGGAGAAGATAGCGAATAGTGCAGTGTATGCTTTAACAGGATCAATTTACACTTCAAATGAAGATTTTTTAATGAAAGCTTTAGATGCATTGAAGATGACGGCTGGTAATATTTATATCAACGATAAATCGACGGGCGCAGTGGTAGGACAGCAACCTTTCGGAGGTTCGAGGCGTTCCGGGACCAATGATAAATCTGGAGGACCACATTATTTGTTACGTTTTGCAAACCCGCAGTCCATTAAACAAAACTTTGTAGGTTTAAGTCATTATAGTTACCCCCATATGAAAAGTATATATCCAACAAAATTATAAATGTCCACCTGCAATAGATTTATCAGCATAAACTTAGATGCAAACAAAATGTGTCAATGTTAAAGGATATTTTGTTTTCCCCAAATTGATAACTATTAATTCGCCTAAATTTTGTATTTTGTTTTACTTCATGCTGCTGCCAGAATCTAGAGCAAATATAACTTTAGTGGATTTATCAATCTGGCATAATGATGCGTTTTTATGGGATGAGCGTGAGCAGCCTGACAACCGACACTGTAAACATACAGGTGTAAAGGAATAACTCAAAAAAAACCTTCTTGTCACCTTTTCCTAATATTAGTGTTTCAACATTATTGGATTAATAATATGTTACATAAAATAAACACTTTTATGGTTTAATCTTTTATTTTTGAATCTGACCTTTTTCAACAGAAAATTTATGACAATCTATATAAATGGGCAATACTACTCCCACTTCCAGGAATCATCTTTAGTTTATTTTGACACCAATTAGAGAAAGTAAAAAAATTTTGAGTCTTCCCAATTATTTCCTAATCTGGTATACAGATAATATTTTTTAATTTCATCTTGTATACCGACCACCAATACTCACATATGAGGTTCTACAATAATACAAACAGAGATCCAGTTATTCGTGTTGTCTACGATTTTACCTAGGGAAAAATTTGCAACTGACTTTGAAACTTTTTAGGTAGGAAGGAACCAGAAAGTCTACTAATTACAAACTCTTGCGGGCCAATCAGTGATACATGTGTTTTCTGTCGGTTGTTTTTTTATTAACGCATGTGTATTTTATTAATTGTTTTAATCTCCGACTTATCAATGAGCCGAGATTGTTAATATTTTTAAAACAGCCTTAAAACGCCAGCAATTTGTGAGCGCAAATTTTATATGAAAAACAATAACATTTGTGTGACAATAAGATTTGTGGTATATACCATGTCATTGATTTCATACAATGCATATAAGATTAGAAAGATAGATCAGCGCATTTAAAACAGGTCTAGGTAATATTTGTTTATCACAGTTTCAACAAAACAAAGTGATGTGAAATTGTTTCAATAGGTTGAAAGAGAAGCAAACGTTAATAACTTAACTTAAGATGAATAGATAATAGGCAATTGTACACTAATGATATGCTATTTGTACCATTTAAGTAAATAGTTAATTATTCGATATAATTACTACTTAATTAATTATCAATTGCTGCAACATTACGATATGTGATCTGTAGTTCTGGTATTAATTAATATTTTTTAATGAATAAAATTATGTCAACATTTTTTATATAATTATCATCAAACCAGGGTAGATTATATTTTATATTTTGTTTACAAATATTCGTAGTATGTCTTACTATCAAAGAAAGATAAGAGTTGTAAACTCGGAATCAATGAATTCTTACAAATGTCTTATCAATTTTATTCCTGATAATTATACGCAACTACCAGTGACCCTTGAAATCTTTAAGTATGAGAAGGAGCAGGTGAGTTGGTCGTACTATAGGATGATTCCAAAGTTAATCGCTACTTTTCTGTAGATATAGTTGGGTATATCCTCAATCCATGCTGTCAGTTATTGTTTTTCTTAATTATCAAAATTTATTTTAATTATATATGCTCCTAATAAATATGGAACTATTTTTTATCTCACCTAAGTTAAAGGTAACCAAATACTGCAATAATTACCTATCTACTAGTGATTTGTACGTATTACTAATTATCTATCTTGGTTTTTCATTTCTAAAACATTCATTTTTTAGTTATTTGTTTTCTATGTTGTCGATAGAATTAATTTTTATTTATTAGTATCAATTAACAGCCATATGTAAAAACGTAAAAAAAACAAATTCTGACGTTTCAACTAAACCGCTACAACTCGCGGACAACAATTGAACCAATCACGTTTCGCGCATGGCCTTTCAGATTTTACCGAACAGTTTGGCTAATAATTTTCTGACTGCTATGGGAGGGGCTGTACAAATTAGGTCAAATTAAATAGCAGATCTGGTTTATTCCGCTGTTTCTGTCATCAGTGGCCGAACAATGCATATTGTGCGCGCTGGCAAAAATATTTAAAAACAAATCAATTCTAGAAGAGTGCCCACGCGAACGCCGGGACGAATCGCGAATCTACGAGCGCACAATCAATTTGACATTCGGTCGATTTTATTTTGATGACAGTCGTTTTCCGACGAGTAGACCGCGTCACGTGAGAATCCCTCTGCCAATTCGAACCCGTCTCTCGTCAAATCGCTAACGTGCGTCAATTTGGCACCCCGCCGAAACGACGGTCGTTACAAAATATCAGGAAAATATTTACGTAACACTTACTTACCTAATCCGCGGCTTTCGATTGTCGCGCAAGTCAGTGTCAGTACGTCGGCGGGTCGATTCGTGTCTAGTGAGTTTTCAAATAGTGTTGTGCAATGTTCTCCGTCTGCAAGCAGGGTCTCTCCGCAGGCCTCAGGGCCAGCAATGTCCAGATTCTCGAGTCCGCGGAGAGGCGGCTGGGGTCCATGGTCCCCGACCTGAACCTCCCCGACTTCTCCGTCGTCAACGAGCCTGTGCTCGAATACCGCAAGGGATCCGCCGAGAGGGCCGAGCTCGAGGTCGCGCTCAAAGAGACCGCCTCGAAAATCGAAGACGTGCCCATCATGATCGGCGATAAAGAGATTCGCACCTCGGAAGTGCGTCATCAGGTCATGCCGCACGACCACAAAAAGAAAATCGCCAAATTCTACTACGCTGATGCCAAAACCGTCCAGAAGGCGATCGAAAATGCCGTCGAGTCTCAAAAGAAATGGGACCGTTCTACTCTGGCAGACCGCCTCAGGATCTGGGAAAAGGCCGCAGATCTAATGGCCGGCCCCTATCGCCAAACCTTAAACGCGGCGACCATGTTGGGACAGGCGAAAACCGTGATCCAGGCGGAGATCGACGCCGCCGCCGAGCTGATTGACTTCATCCGTCTCAACGCATATTACTTGAAAGAGAACAGCAAGTACCAACCCATCTCTGAAGATAAAAAGGTAACCAAGAATTCAATGCGCTACAGGGGTATCGACGGATTCATCGCTGCGGTGAGCCCATTCAACTTCACAGCCATCGGCGGCAATCTGGCTTACACTCCTGCCATGATGGGCAACGCCGTGCTGTGGAAACCTTCCGACACAGCCCTGCTCTCCAACTGGGTAATCTATAAAATTATGAGAGAGGCCGGGGTGCCCCCTGGCGTAGTCAACTTTGTGCCCGCTGACGGCCCAGTCTTCGGCGACACCATAACCGCATCGCCCCACTTGGCGGGTATCAACTTCACAGGCTCTGTCCCCACCTTCAACAGGCTGTGGACCCAGGTGGGACAAAATATCAACAAATACAACAACTTCCCGCGTCTTATCGGTGAATGCGGAGGTAAAAACTACCACTTCATTCATCCGTCTGCCGACGTGAAGTCTGTCGTGACTGGCACCATTCGATCCTCGTTCGAGTTTTGCGGGCAAAAGTGCTCCGCCTGCTCTCGCATGTACGTGCCAGAATCACTCTGGGGCGACATCAAAAAGGGCCTCCTCGAAATCCGAAATAAACTGAAAGTCGGCGACGTGACTGACTTCACCAATTTCACATCCGCCGTCATTGACGACAAAGCTTTTGCCCGCATCAAGTCATACATCGATCACGCCGCAAAGTCTGACAATCTCGAAATAATTGGCGGCGGCAAATACGACGACAGCAAAGGATACTTCATCGAACCGACGATAGTGGTCTCGAAGGACCCCAAAGATAAAATCATGACCGAGGAAATATTCGGACCGGTGCTTTCGATCTACGTGTACAAGGATAAAGATCTGGAGCAGGCTCTGCAGTTGGTGGGGTCGAGCACCCAGTTCGCTCTCACCGGAGCCGATATTTTGTCAAGATGAAAAGTTCATGCGTCACGCTCTCGAGGAACTCAAAATGACCGCCGGCAACTTCTACATCAACGACAAGTCGACTGGATCCGTAGTCGGACAGCAGCCATTCGGAGGCGGCCGCATGTCGGGCACGAATGACAAAGCCGGAAGTCCCCATTACATTTTGCGTTGGACCACGCCCCAAGCCATCAAGGAGACCTTCGTCCCTCTCACTGAGTATTCTTACCCTTACATGAACGAGTAAACCAATCGCGTCGCAAATATAACTGTTACCTATTTTTTATATTGATGAAACACATTCTAGATCCGTTCTAGTCTACGCACTTTGGAATAGTTTGTGTATTTTTCAACAAAAAAGTTCCATTATTATTTTAGTAAAATATCATCCTTTAACAGAGATAAGTCAATTAAAATACATATAAATGTCTGTTCGTGTAATACAAATCAATACCCACCTGTCTTATCTGATGGGATTATTCGTTCCTACTCAAGTTACTCCAAAGGAGTAATGCCTGAGTACTTACGCTTAATGTCAAAAATTGAGACCTATTAAATATTAAATTGATGAATCAAAATATTGCTCTGGATAAACGACCTCGTTGACTATTTGTTATATTGTACATAATGTTGTACAATTTGAATCGTTCCTAGTGACCAAAACGGTCACTTTAACTGACAAGACATAAAGCAGTATTTATCGATTGGAGGTGCTTGTAAATAATATAATAATATACAGTTTTCTCTGCACAAAATATTTGTTATTCGATCAGCCTACATTATAAATATTAAGAATGTATGCAAACTAATCTTAAGAGGCTATTAAAACAAAATCAATGCCATTCTTGTAACCTTAATATTTGATTAAAGAAAATTCGTTTCTATTTTCATAGAGCATTCTTGTATGTATGATACCAGTATAAGAATATTGTTTGCAGAAGGTTATTTAGACCCGTTTTATGTGCAAATACATTTGCCAAAACGGATAATAAATTTATTTATCAAATCCTGCAATGGCACTCGACTCTCGCTGTCAAAATTAAGTAACAGCACATTAATCACCGACTGGATTCTGATCTAGAATGTGTCAATTGAGCTAGATGTTTATTTTCTTAAGTCACTCGTACACGAATGGATGGTCAAATGATAATAATTACTTTTAAGGGTATATATACACTTCCGGTGATGTGTCACCAAAATACAATACTGTTTAATGTTAGGATGTAAGAATTATCGTTATGTTATGTAAGAAACCGCTCCTAAATGACGTCTTGGATAGGAAAATCACCATAAGGCATATGTATTCAAAGCATGTATAAATACTTTATACCTATTTCATTAAGGCCTTTAAGTAAATGCAAGAAAATCAATAATAAATTGTTACTCCTTCAAGGTGAGCACTATTTACTGGCCTTCATTCTTGTACAAAATAATGACTCGCAAAGCAGTCAATACCGAGTAACCGAGTTCCAAAATCTAAACATTTTATTACAGAATTGATCAATAATATCTCATGATCGATGTAAGTATAAACTTGACTGGCTCATTTGTGAACGGCTTCTTAAGCAATTTCGCTATTATACCATGTGATAGAAAATAAAATTTACACACTTTTCTTTTGTTCAGTTGTATTAGGACGTTGACTATTTGCGTGCTGCAAAATGCACCAAAATGTGATTGCTTTCTTTAATTACCTAGTGATTTATTTATAATTTTTTTGTAAGCCAGTGCGCGTGTATGAGCTGAGCTCTGTTAATGTAAAGTGGTGTGTTATTTATATAATAATATAATATATATATTTTTTAGTTTTAATGCGTTTTGTGAATGGTGAAAGTTAGCATACTGCCTCTTAGGATTGAAGTGTTCTGAAAAAAGCATTTTTTGCACAAGCGTATTTATCTAAATGGCATTTATTATTTAAATCCCAATTTATAACAGTATTTTTATAAAACCACCACATGGAGATTTAATAATACTTGGAGTATTTTGTAGACAAATCAAAAAGGATACATTGGAATATAACACTTCAAATATATTATTTGTCGATTAAGCAAATTACTTTTGTTTTTTCCAACATTTTGCAAAAAAAAACATTCTTGTTTATGTCTTGAGGAATTGGGTTTAAGATAACTATGCACTTGAATCATTCATATTATGCAAAAAATATACAGCATGCCTTTTGCAAATACTCCAGTTCGAAATAGAATATGCCGGTAAGCTATTTTTAGTCTCATCCTAATGAGCTATAGCTAACATGGTGACAAGATATATTTACAAATTGCCTACCTATCGGAAAATGGAATTATCATGTTTAAATGCATAGTTGTAAGTCTGCCGAGATAAATTTGAGTTACTTGTATTTATTACATATCAATGATGAGAAGATTATTTTTCTGAAATTCAATGCGTTTTCAAGTGTTGATGTACCACATATGAAAAAATCTACATTTTTTTGTAAAACGTTTGTATTAAAAAAAAAATATTGATCAGTAACTGTCATGTTGATTTTGATTATGTAATTTGAAAAACATATAATTGTTAACTCGGGTAAAATTTTGTAATTCTGTTGTCAAGAAGGAACTCCATCAATCAAATATGTCAAGCATAATATGTTCGTAATTTTTTTGTTCACATAAATGAAAACTTGACATACGTATATTATTCCATCCCAGACGTAGAACACTTCAATTCTGAAGTGGCAACATACCAAATATATTATAACAATAATATTATTAATAACTGTTAATTCGTAAGTGTTCAATATTGCATATCCTAAATAATTATTTTTGATTTCTCATTCGGCTAGATCTGATTTTAATCTGTGTTTAATATTTTGTTATGTTTTATTGTACTTTACATGTTGTATGACAGTGTAGTTTTTGTAGAGCCAGCGTTCTTTGATTGAAATAATATATTTGTTAGATATCAATTTGCCATTTAATGTGAAAATAATAATGTTAGTTATAATAATCTAGAATTGCTATTATGTTTTTAGTTCTCCGAGAGATATATAGATGGTTTAAAAAAATACATCACACTAAATAATTAAATGTTTTGTATTTTTATTCCTAGCTTATTGGTGTAATTGCCAAGTTTGGATATTACTTCAGGGACGCGATTCAAAACAATCTCCCAATTAAATTAAATATTGATATTTATAACGACGATAACACATGGTCATATTTGAGTCAAAGTCGGGCAAACGCCACATCCCACGAAAGTCATGCTTTTATTGTTTGTGATAGTGCAAGTGATGATCTTTTCAAAAAACTCATTAAAAATATCAGAATCCAACGGTTTCATATAGATTTTTGAGTTTAAAATTCGTAAATAGTTTCAAAAGCGGACACTAACCATCCATTTTCGCGAAATCAGTTCTGATTTCGATCTACACATTGACCAATCACAGAGCCAGAATTTACTTTAAAGTGTCATGGCTGCCGGGCTTGATGAAGTGTGGAATATATATGAAATGAAAAATCACCTCAGCTGAACATTTTCATAGATGGCTTATGTCCGTCTTTGATACCAATGTACTCATTTGTTTTCACATGCAACATAATCTACTGTACTGTATACCTCAGTATACCATCAAGGTTTGCTTTGGTATTATTATTTATACGACGATAGTAACAGAATACACTATGCACGATGATTTATCTTCAATTTATCACTATGGATTGGATAGCAGATTTAAAAATCTTCTGCACAATTTTTGATAGTGTTGATAAATTATTCAGTAGCTCCGGAAGAACTACAGGTTGCGAGTTATGCGGCAGCAGATTATATTTACACTAGTGAATATCACATAGCCTAAAAATATTAATCTCAATAACCCAACTGTCGATTCATCAGCAGCATTCAATGATGGACAAATTTCTTATTACATATGCTCATAAATCGAATCAAGCTCATTCATATTCCTATAAGTGGTGCAATAATGGATACCTGAGATAAATACTCTAGAATATGACCAATAGTGAAGCATTTTCTTTGAATCAATCGAAAGGGAGTTCAAATGAAGCTGTTAACACCCATAATATGCCATTAGCTAAGCTCTGCTGAGATATATCATCGAAACAGACATGAAAGGTATTGATTAACTTCATGGGAATGCAAGATATAGTAGTAACAATAAAAAAATATCGTTTTTTAATATAGTTTAATATGAATACTAAAGATTAAAATTTAAAAGATCTGGTTTTGCTGTCCAAACACCAAAATAATTAGTCTTCAGATTATTCCATCGCTTGCAATATGAAACCGAAAGATGCTTGATACTTTTATATGTCAATTTTTCAGGCTCTTCAGAGTAACTTTCCGGTAGTATAGTTTTTAATGATGATACAGATTCAATAATGGTTAGAAACTTCTTGAGTAAAAATCGTTTACTTATTAGTAATGCAGAAGAAAAATCTGATGCATTTTTCTTTGTTACTCCTTGCTTTTTTCCGTCAATAGCTATTTCTAACGGTCTGTAAAGAAAGAAAACACAATATTTTGAAACACGCTACAACATTTTTATGTTATTAATTACAATAGCTAAATGGGTAAAAATACAATATATAAATTATGACAGACAGACAGTACTCACCTTTCTTTAACCTTGCACCAAATAATACTTGACGGGCAAGGCTTCTTGTTGTCGGTTTTCTGAAACTCAAAATTGAGACTTGACTGTCGAATTACAGGAATAACCAAAGGTTTTAAACAATCATCAATCTCCTCGTCAGTTATATTCCTATCCACAAGCCCTCTATACATGGACGATTGTTTAAATGGGCAACCTCCTGCGATAGTTATTGAATGTAATGCAATAGGTTTGGCCACTAACATGTCAACCAAAGCGCCCTGCATTCCGAGCCTTATCCAACGAGCTATTTTGTCACTACATGATAAAGATAAAGTTTGATCTCCTTTCCCAGGTTTTCTTCTGACTTGCCCCAATACATATGTCATATTGCTACCATAGTCGTCTTCGGAATTATATAAAATACATTTAGCGCCAGTTTTACTTTCATACACGTCTTTTTCATTGTAAAGTTTCGGCACTTTTGATTGTTTCATTTCAAAATTTAAATCTTCAATATTACGTTTATTATTTATGTTTTTCCAACTTTCAGTGTTACTTCTTTGTACCGTTGAACGGCTATTATCCTTTTCAATAATTGAAGCATCACCACATGGTGTTTGCGTTGAAAATAAATGAAATAAAATTTCTTCTCTAAGAGCATACTTATGCGATTCGTTTATCTTAAATATCGAATCACTCGACTCAAACGCAAGTTGCATTTGCTCGTAAAGGTATCTAAGTAACGCTCTTCTCGCTATCACTTCTGAATGACTGTCGTTTAGTATATCCCCATTGGCGCTCATTTTGTTTTTTCCAATACATTTTGATCCTGTTCCTAGCGATACCACTTCTAGTTTTCCATTTTCAGATTTTACAACACATGTCAATACCGTCCACTCTTTACTCGTATTGGGTTTTCCGGTCTTTGGAAGTTTCGAAAAACAATCATAACATAACTTGGTTATGTTTTCAACGAAATCAATAGATTCAAAATTTTGCCCCATATTTTAGCTATAAAGGTCATGAATTACGCTAGTAATAAAATCGTTTGCTGATTGATTCCATATTAGAGTAAAAGAGAAGCGTGGCTAAAAAGATAAAAGAAAACATTTCCTTGTCAAAAGTGACGTTTGTTAAAGTTGATTATGTGCTGCCACATTTTAATTCCCCTATAGTGAATTGGATATTAAGTAGCATCCAAACAAAATATTATTTAGTATGAAATATCTAGCGCCAGATGGGTGAAAGAAAATTTTAGACGTCACAGACATTCATGCCTTTGAACATAAATCCTTAGATCGATTAAAAACAATTCATGAAACTTTCCGTACTATCAAACGAGTCCTATTATTCTGCCAATTTTTTCTACGGTGTTTTGTTAATTTGTATTTACCGTATTTTTTTGTACAAGGTATTTATTCGTATGTGGCTTTATTGTTATGTAACCTATAAGTATTTAATTTATTAAATGTAGTCGATTTACATTCGAATATACCGTCAAACGGGGCTATTTCGCCTAGCAAGTACAATTCAGCCTAATAAAAATTGTTTTGTTTATATGGCCACAACCAAAGTCCCCTATACTTATCTTATGTAGAGGTTGTTATTGTCATATTCAAATATCTGTAATTATTTATATTTACTCATTTCCTACATTCGTTTGATTCCTCCTGGTCACTTTTCGTTTTTTCCAATAATATAGTTCCATCTGACATTATTAAAGTTTCATGAGTCTGCATGGCCTACAAATACGGACAGAAAAGCTGTATGTAGCGAAAGCAATTAGCTAATCACTAGGTCTTTTCCATGCCCATCTTTCTATCCCTACTCTGCAAAAAAGAAAAGTTGAGCAACAGCAGTTTTCTTAGAAAACTTTTGTTGAGGTAAACGCCAAAGAGTACATTTGCTCCACATTGGTAGCGGGCATAGTTGAAAAATATATAATGAAATAAATAATCATTTTATGATTCTATTTGTATTCAAGAAGATTTATTCTCTTATAATTTCAAATAAATTCAAAATAATAGAGTTAAATGAATCTATGGCAATGACCTCTGATATCGCGATAGACTGCTTAGATTTGGGAAATTTTAAGGGAATTTTGTTTAGAAGCTCTTCTTGTATTTAATGCGTTATTTTTTTTCATTATCGACATCTTTATTTTCTAGTGAAGGCATAGACTACTATACTTTTGAGTGAAGGAATGATGATCCCTGACAGTTGGGAATACATATTTTTTTAGCCACACACAATAACTGAGTTTGCAAATGAATGACAGCTAGCCGCGATGTATATTCGGAGATCTCGTTTCTTGTTTACTAATTCCGTATTATCTAATGTAGTAGTTTTCTGACAAACGATCACTTTGAAACATGGAAACTGATACCTTGGAAGACTCTCTGAGACAGTACCAATTGCAGGTTTATTATTATATTTTTTCCATCGTAAAGGAAGTGATTTAATTATATATCTCAATTATTGTATTGCTTAATAATATTTAGTCAAGATAAGTTTGGGTTTTGAATTTTGGAAATGCTTATATCCTCAACCCTTATAATCTTTCATTGCTTTTCTATTATCTTCGGTAAATGTCTATTAGCAGGGACTAGGCCTAAAAATGATATTTTTCTCCGAAAACCACACAGAATGAAATGTTTAGGCTAGAATAATCCTTTATGTACCTAAATATGTGGAAAATATTCGTGAATCACGTAAGGAAACGTTAGAATATAGGTTTAACGATGACATGTCGCATATTCGTCCACAATCGTCAGAATCTGGCGATTTTCATATTGAACAGAAAAACCAACCTGACAATTAAAAATATTTTGTTTTGTTTCAAAAGTATAAGGGAATAACAGAGAATCCTACAATTTCAATTATCTTTACTTTACGCACTGTGTTTTACTCGGGCCCCACACGCTATAAGCCCACCGGTGGGCTTTACAAAATATTTTTGTTTGTCAGGTTGGTTTCAAGTTTCTTTTATTCAATATGAAAATGGCTGACGATTTTAACATCTGTGGTCGAGTATGCGACATGTCATCGTTAAGCCTATATTTTTCAACGTTGTCTTTGGTATTTCACGAATATTTTCCACATATTTAGATAGAATTTAAGACATCGACTGAGGGTGCTTGATGGAATTTCAATATCAAATTTGGATTATTGAGATTTTGTACACTTCCATGTATTTTGTCACTAACGACCCGGGTTTCGCCTTTCGGCATCTTCAGGCATTCGAGCACACGAATGGACTCGAACTGACAGTTCGGTCTGACTGACGGTCAGTTCGAGTCCATTCGTGTGCTCGAATGCCTGAAGATGCCGAAAGGCGAAACCCGGGTCGTTAGTGACAAAATACATGGAAGTGTACAAAATCTCAATAATCCAAATTTGATATTTAGATACATAAAAGATTATTCTACTCTAAAACATATCATTTTGTGTAGTTTTCTGAGAAAACTATCATTTTTAGGCCTTGTCCCTGGTAATAGACATTTACCTCATCTTCAATTTGTATTACGAAATATCCTACCTTATTTAAAAAATGTGTATTGTTTTTTCAAGTTATTACAGGTCAATGAGGCCCTGAAAGTAACAACAAAAGGTAACGAATTTAATTCGTTAATCAACCTTAAAGCTGATCTCCAAGAACTTATAGATCTTACCCAAGAAAATCTAGATACAATTGCCATTAAAAATAAGAAACGTGCCGAGGGCAAACAAATTGACGAGGATTCTGGATCTTCCACTAATTCCTTTAGCAAAGTTGAAAAAACAAATGATCCATTTGATGATGAATATGCCTTATTTATGGTATGAATATTTTCATTTTATTAAAGCTACTCCTTCAGTGGAGCATTGCTGAAAGTGTTAACAATTTATGAGACTTAAAATTGTCCAGGAAAAAAGTTTGTGGCAGTGATTCCAAATCTTGCTTCTGCGAAAAAATTGTAACTTGCCACAATCATTGTCAATGTGTTTATAAAATAATACTTCATTGAAAAATTTGCCTTGTTTCAAAACCTGCTAAAATGGTTTTCACACAATTGAGAGTTAGATACAAATACTGAAAGGGATGTTTCTGCTTTCTTTTTGGCCAAACTTTTAGTAATCAAATTTGCCAAAAACTCTATATTTATGATTCAAAATCAAAGTTTATTGTAGAACCCTCTTAAATAATTGACATGTCAATTTGAACTCTTCTTAAAATTGAATTACCTAATCACCGTATTTGTTGACAGTACAAGTGATACAGTTTTTTATGTTATATTTTACTGAAATACGTTTTAAAATGTACAAATCCCATCATAATACACAAAGTTCACTAATTTGGAAAGTATAACTTTTGTCGGCGCCCGTGACGCAGTTGGTAGCGTTGCCGACTACGGTTACGGATGTCTCGGGTTCAATTCCCGGTGCGGACGATTTTCATAGATAGATCTTTTAATCGATTTATGGATTTCTGTACGTAGTCTTAGTCCTCCCTCCCACCCATCCCATCCTCACGGGGCATAACGAGAGCGATTAGCTAACCACTAGTCCTGTCCTAGCCCTATTCTTCTATCCCTACTCTCTTCGGAAAAAGAGAGGTTGAGCAACTGATTTCAAGCAGATCTCATAGAAAAATTCTGTTAAGATACCTCTGTTAGGAGACCATATGCTCCACATTGGGAGCGGACATAAAAAAAAAAACTTTTTCCCACTTTTCTCGAAACTACCAATTTTAGTGATTTCTGAAACTAAGAACAAATATTTTTTTAAAGTATGAAATAATCATTGCTTACTAGAGTTCCTGCTTTACATATCTATTTCAAAATTTGAATTATTGAGATTTTGTACACTTCCATGTATTTTGAATCCCGGGTCGTTAGTTACAAAATACATGGAAGTGTAAAAAATCTCAATAATTCAAATTTGATATTGAAATTCCATCAAGCACCTTCAGTCGATGTCTTAAATTATATCTATTTCCATTTTACTTTTGCAGAAACTAACATTCTTTAAAAGAAGGGGTTTGAAAAGTTAATTCCAGCATTACTTAGAAAAGCTTTAGCTTGTCTAAGCTATGAGGAAAAGATTTATATATAGTTGGTTTTACTATAATGATGAAAAATGACATATATTTCCTCAGAACTGCATTCATGTTAAATTGTGAGCTCAAAAACCTCTACACTGACTGCTTCAGAAATCAGTTTATTATTCAAAATAATTTTTACATATTTTATCTTCCCTATTCAACAACCCACATTTAGCGACATGGTTAAAAAACGGGCATTCCCAAGACAAGATGGCCGCGAGTATTGTGTTATTGTGAATCAATTAGAAATATCAATTAGATTTGAACTTAGCATGGTATTATATGCCCACCACCTGGTTTTATGGCAGTCGGCGTCGTCATTATCATACTATTTAGAGATGTTTTTTTTATTTTTTTAGTCTGAAATTTCTAAAACTGATGACAGTAACAAAAATGAAAGTACAGATCAAAATGAAAACGAAAAACAATTGTCCACTGAGGATACCCAAAATGCTGATATGAACATTGAGGTAAAATAATTAAAATTTAATCGCTACATAAGCTTTTTCAAAGTCATTTAAATTTAAAAATACTTAAATATTGTTTCTGTTATATGTCGACTTACTGTAGGAAGAACTTTCGTCTCTTGAGGGGATGAAATGTTCAGCGCTATATTGTCCCAATTGGGGTGGAGCCCCATCACTTCACAATGCCATGGTTTGTTCTGTTGTTAGAGATGATGAGGACGGCCATACTAATTTTTATGACATCAAGGTAACGCATAATTTATTTTTAAATTAAATTAATATAGAAACATGTTACTCCAGTCTAAATAAATAATACAGGTTTTGACTGAGATTTTTTTATATTAATAATGACTAGTTTACACAAGTCGAGTAAAGAAGATATTTACTATTGTTTTGTTTACATACAAGACAGTGGCAAGTGGAGTCTCTTCTCAACCAGCCGAAAGATGAATGCACATAAACTGGATACTTTTGTATTATTGGAAGCGTTGTAAATTTAATCCTAATACTAATTTAAATTAGTCTTACATGAACATGTGAAGAATCAATATGCCAAGCTGATATAATATTATATAGAGTTCATTCATGGCTCTTTTTGTGCAAGTAAACTTTTCGAATAAAATATTTGAATCGTTTATTAAAATATTTGAATAAACAGTTTTAATGGATTCAGGGGTTACTTTGTGGAAATTCATTTTTGATATAAAACTCAAATTTACTTTGGAAACTAAACTACTTGAAGAATGTTCAATCACTAAGAATATTATGTGTAATTTCACATGTATTTTACAGGTTTGTGTAATGTTCACAAATCCCACACACAAAGAAATGGTCCCTTGCCCATATTATTTAGACGGGGATTGTAAATTTCAAGATGAACAGTGTAGGCGAGTACGATCACAATTCCTTTTTTAAATATTTTATGGTTTATTAAAATTTTACTTCCATGCCTTTAGAATTTTCAAACTTAACATCGTTTGCCAATCACTCATCCTTTATTATAATGAAGAACTATAAACTATTATTATTCTCCAAAGTGTGTTATTTGGAAATTGATGTCAACCAATTTGTTACAGATTTTCTCATGGGGAAATATGTTTGCTATCATCATTAAGTGAAGCCATTGAACCCAATTTTTCATTACTAAAAACAAGCAGCAGAGTTTTAGCCAAGCTGAAGCAGCTCGATGAGGTATTTTTGTATAAAATATAACTAAATATGAATTATTGCTACATATTATATTTACTCGGTGCTTTTTTGTATTCTGGTGACTCGATTCAAACGAAATATGCAATTAAAATAATTATCCTTTGGTGTATGAATGTATATATTTGGCATTATTATTTTTTAGCCGACGAGTAGTAAACAATCAGAAGTATATTTACTGTGGCATAGAGGAGTAGTAAAAAGTGTTGACAGAGAGAAAAACACGTGTGAGATTAAATTAGAACATGACACTAGTATGAAAAACAAAAACAAAAGCTATCATGTGGTCGATTTCTGTAATATATTCCCACTGTCAGGTAAAGGGGTCCGGTTTTTATCATAAAATTTATAAACAATATTCATGTTTTTAAAGTTTCGTTCATAGGATAAAATAGATTCTGTTTCACATTTGTGTTCTAAAATATCATGAAGAATTTTTCATTCCATTATAGATAGCAGCAATTCTGAATCAGACAGTGATTGTTCATCAGCTGACACTCAGAATCCATACGAAGAAGACATTGATAAACCGAGTACTTCAAGCGGCACTCGTCTTGTAGAACAGAGTTTAAAGAATAATCCTGGTGCTGTGAAATTAGGAGACTGGGAGAAACATACCAAGGTATGCCATGTTGTCAAACCTACTGATTGAGTAGACTGAAATGAAGAATTATCTATGATATAAATTTTTTTATTTAATATAAATTTTTTTTTTCCCGTTTTAATAAATATTTATTTTTCAGGGTATTGGATCAAAACTAATGATGAATATGGGGTATGTAGCAGGGACTGGATTAGGACCTCAAGGTACTGGACGTATTCAACCGGTACCCTGCCGACTGGTTCCTCAGGGAAGATCACTCGACCACTGCATGAAAATACGAGAACATTCCGAAACTGAGGATCCATTCAAGGTGTGCAATGATATATTGACCTATAATATATTTGATAGCACATCAGATAATTAGATTTGTTTAATTCAGTATTTACTTGATAGAATATTCCAGATTTTTACTTAATAAGACCTTTTAACATTTTTACCTATTTTTAGCACAGTATTGTAACCGTTGCAATTACTTCTGTCTATTTTTAAATTAAAATTTACCAACAATATATTCATTTTGTTCTTCATATCTTTCATGTTTGTTTTTATAAGGTGGAGAAGAAGCTACGTAGACTGCAAAAAAAACAAGAAGAGAGAGAAAAGAAGGCTTATGAACGAGCAAAAGAAAAAGAGCAACATGATGTGTTTAATATACTGAACGATGTTTTATCAGGGACCGGAGATACAAAATTGAAACCAAAAAATGGCCATAATAATTTAGAAAATTTTGCATTCGGCCAGCCAAAAATGAAAGCAGAAAAAATAACAGATGTCAAATCATCGACTTGTAAAAATTTGAACATCGAACAGTTCAAGATTGCGGAGGATATAAAGAGATTAGAGAGAGATCTTATTAAGCTGAACAGTACAATGAGCAGGAGCGATAAAGGAAGTAGCGTATATAATGGTGTGCTATTACAAATCAATCTGAAATCAAAAGAAATCGAAGAATTGAAGGCTCGCCAAACAAATGTAACGGCCGAGCAAGGGTTCCGAAAAGATAAACGGAAAATGACAGTGTTTTAAATGAAATAATAAATTATTTACATAACAATCTGTTTTTTTATTTATACATTTCCTTAATCAGAATATCGCAGAGGAAAAATATATTATTTGTGGTTAGTTTGCACCTCTAAATGTATGGTGTCGTAATGTTTGTATTTTTTTTAGAAAACAAGATTACCTAATTTAACCTTTACGTGCCTAGTCACTGAACGGGAAATAATTTTGGTAAGGTAAATATGCTTTACAGCATGCTACTCCTTTTCTGTCTGAAAAATTACTAATGCTGCCAAAAATAACGCCATTAGAAAATTTAACTGGGATAGGAATTTGGAAAAAATCAAACATTGAATCGAGGAAACCAATAAATTGTTAGAAATACGAAAATTTGATACCAAATAAATGTCAAGTTTTCGTTATGGTTTGTTCTAAGAATTTCTATTTGACATCTTATGGTGTCTTTTTCATACTAATATTACATTCGTATTTCGCGTAAATTATCGATTTCCCTGATTCTCATGTACGATATTTTGGCATTTTCCTATTAGTAATTAAATTTCTTTACGCAACTGTATTGTTATTACCGACATTTAGTAATTTTTTAGGTAGAAAAAGCATAGCATTTTGTAAAGTATATTTACTTTATTATAATTACATAAAAAGTTTTTGGTGTTGAATCATCAATAATATATTAATATTGAATAAAACACATTTAAATACAGTCCAACGTCTCACAATGGTGGAATCGAAATGTGCTATGAAAATTGAGATCTTTTTGTCAATTTTTAGAATAATAGCTACTTCACTCAAAATTAGAGGACCAATATTTTCGATCTCCGCTGACTGTTTAGAAATCACCGAGGAATTTCATCTACCTTCATAGTTTTCAAATTACCACTTATTTCATCAAATTTCAAGTATATCTTTTCAAAGATTTATTATATTATTCAACCCATGGGCGTACACAGGGGGGCGGTCCAGTAGGTCCGGATCGCTCCTAAAATTTGAAACTATTTTTATCTATCCCAAACACGGTCAAAATATTGCGGTTTTGTTTTTATTGACTTTTGGTGCTGAAATCGTAGGTGACTCCGTGGACACTGTTTATTTGTCAATTTTACAAAACTCTTACCATGGTTCCCAAACCATGGTTGCGACCCCAAACCTTTCTGTGAACAAAGAAGGGTTTTATGTGTACAGTTAACTTAATCATCGGTACCTTAACTAGGGGTGGAATTAATGATATGACATAAAAGAAGCTTTAATGTAGATAGATATGAAAGTATGTCGTAGACGTAGCGTTTCATTAAATTTGTAAACACACTGATTTTTTTCCTGCGGCGCAATTTGCTTTCAAACATTTCAACTTGCGTCGTACCTATAACTCGTATGTAACAGTTTTTCTCATTTTAGAGTATTCTTCTTTGTTCAAGGTATTCTTCATTATGTTTTTAATATGTAGAAAAAAACTTATTCCAAGGAAATAAGTTTGTTTCTTATTATTAGGAGGACCGATAAAATTTGAAGTTCCGTCGCGGACTTTTATGTTTTAATCATATCATAACTCTAATTGTCGAATACAGATTGCCGAGTAACTAAGTAATTAAAAAAATAAATTTGATTTACATTTCTTATCACACAAAATAGACCCTGAATTTAATAAAAGCTTCATGTCGATTCAACCACATTACACCAGTTGAAAAAATATCAAAAGGTGACGATGTTTTATTGCTCAATGACACCGAGTCTAGTGTTCAAAAAGTATGTTGTAAACCATATCTCCATCACAAAGTCTGACTTGCGTATGAGCAAGTAAGATAGAAGAACAAACGTCAGTATTCCCTTATATCTCACACCCTCCACTTAGCGAGAAAGAAAAATTCACAGCACAAGTTTGGTAGTAAAGTATTTATATTATACTGAGGAGCAGCGTCGACAAAGATTGGTCGAAGTAGATCCAGTAGTGGATTTTTGATGATGGCTGATGATCATACCAAAAATACTAACTTATTCTACATTATTATTTTTGGTAAGTGATCCGAAGTTTTAATAAAATATCTAAAATCATTCTTATTAGCTTCATTTTGAATTATACACAAATAAGAAATAAACACCGCGGGTTATCATAAATGAGATAAATCATCATTTGATATTTTATATAACAGAATAATTACTATGGTTTGATAATTTTGAACGTAACATTAATTATTTTCTTTAGAAAATGATATGGACCGCAAACTCGTTACTACCTAAATAAGCAAGTATAAACTTCCCCCGCTTCCAAACAAGATTCTAACGTTTTTGCATAGATACTCGTTCTTAGATGCATCTGGGTTCACTTTGAATCCAGTCGTGCATTTTGCAAGACATTTATTCATTCTTAAAAATATATAAAATTCACGTTAAAGCAATTACAAACATCGCAACTTAACCCGATAAATACTTTCATCTTGTCATATTTTAAAAATATACAACATATAGATCTTAGAATTCAAGTGTTTTTAGATTCCTAAACAGTCGCACGATATTTTTTTAAACATCAAATTACATTGTAATAACAAAGATATAAGCTAATAATTCAATTGCATTAAATATAAAACTGTCCTAAAAGGTTTGTTGTCGGTCTATTTCTATAGCAGAAAAGCGTAATTTTAACAACATCCTCAAGTTTTATAAAAAAATGCCACTATAATATTAAAAATAATATTAGTACGTTTTTCTTAAATATTCTATAAACTTGCCATTTTATTACGAAAACTAAAAAACATTCGTGCTTCTAATATGGATACAATAAAATATATGGTTTATATTTTTATATCATGTTTTTGTGCATCGCTGTGTTCTGCATCTCTGGAATCTGACGCATTCCTCATTCCGGGCAATAACAATCCTTATATGAATCACGTAAAATTGCTGGTCTCCAATAATTATCAGGAGTTGCTGACGGTGTACGATCCAGTATGGCTGGCAAGTCTCTGGCCGAAGTTGAGGAATGGTGTTCATCTTCACTTGGAAGACAAGTGTTGGAAAAATCTGACCGTATTCTTTCAAGATATGCTCGACGGGAGAGCTTGGGCACTCAATGGTAAGAAATTTGTCTTTTTTCATAAAAGAACTACCTTAAATATCAATCGTAATAAAAACTATTAATTCAATATTAATCTTAAATTAGGTAGATCCATTTAATAAAAGATTCGTCAGTATGCAGCAAAATAATAAAGTTATTTAAATATGATATAATGCAAATAACTTTTGATACTAATAATTTATGTAGTTTCCACCAAGGATTTAAAGTAAACAATATTAAATATATTATCCATTTATATTTAACTTCGTAAGAAGGAAATAACTATATAACAACATTGCAGATTAATAAGCAAACGACCAAAAACTAAGCTGACTAAAATGCCAGACGTTTTGTCAAACGAATATTAACAATATAAATATATAATTTAAGACATCGACTGAGGGTGCTTGATGGAATTTCAATATCAAATTTGGATTATTGAGATTTTGTACACTTCCATGTATTTTGTCACTAACGACCCGGGTTTCGCCTTTCGGCATCTTCAGGCATTCGAGCACACTCAGTTCGAGTCCATTGGAGTGCTCGAATGTCTGAAGATGCCGAAAGGCGAAACCCGGGTCGTTAGTGACAAAATACATGGAAGTGTACAAAATCTCAATAATCCAAATTTAATATAGATATAGTTTTATAAAATGAACCCTTTGAGACTTTTGAGAGAGACTATTGAATATGTCAATATTATCAATCAACAAGAAAAAAACAGAGAAAGAAGAATGAAAGAGTTTGACGTTCAATGAGGTTGTTGAAGTTGTTCCAACATATTACTGTAATTAGGACAATTCCTTGATACATTAAATATATCAATACGGCATAGTGAACAGATTCTATCTAAAACAATTGTGAAGTTTACGATATACAAATTAGAGGTCTGCACGGGCCGAAATTTTATAAAATTACCCGGTTCGAGCACGACGTCTTTTGGCCTGGCCCGATCCAAGCCAGAGTCTAAATATTACACTTGTTACCCGAACCCGACCCGATGCCCAGATTTTTTTCCTCAGCCCGTAAAAAGCCCGATTTTTTTCAATACAAAAATTCATCTATAATTAAAAAACAATAAGAAGGGAATACGTTATTATTTCCATATTTTCATCGATATTCATATCATTTTCTATTTTCTATAGATTCGGCAGTAACTTTGTGGAAATTCATCCTTAATATAAAATTAAAAATGATAACTTTGTTATGCCACTGGTTTTATCACTGGTAACATGGTTAGTCTGAAGATGCTTATTAATGAAGCGAAACGCGTCACATTAGTAAGGCCGGGTAAGAGCCGGCGTAAGAACCGGGTAAGAACCGGGTAAGAACCGGGTAAGAACCGGGTAAGAACCGTACCCGCGCAGACTTCTAGTACAAGTACATTTCAGCATTGACCTAAATGCAATTTCATAAAATGTTTACAGTGATATGATATGACTAGAGACACGTATTTTTAGCATTTTGAAATAGATACGAAATAGATGCTAAAATTTGGAATAGATGCTAATAAATGCGAATTTCATAAAATATGCAAATGCATGCTAAAATCACAAATAATTGAAAATTTGCTTGTTTTTAAAAAAAAAATGATAGCTTTTGCACACATATCGTATATGGGTCATACATATGAGTCATCACAAAAGTTAGGTACGAAGAATTTAGTTGTGCTGCCATCAAATCAATTTGGTGTCCAGTAAATAGTGTTGATGTTGAAAGATTCTTCAGCAAATACAATTTAATAGTAACTGATCGTCGCACTAATCTAAAATATCATCCATTGAACCATGCTCCATGATTAATTTTAATAAATTTTAATTAGATCATTAGTAAGATAAGATTCAACAGTGAACATTTTAACCCCCCTTAATTGTGTGTAATAATTATGTATATTTGTCAATATTTTATATAAAAAAAATGTTAAAATACATTGGAATTGATAATTATTTGATATTTGTGTCTTGTAAAAATAGATGCTAAATAGATTTTTTCCAAGTTTTTAAATGAGAAAATTGAAAAAAATAGATGCTAAAAATATGGGTCTCTAGATATGACCTATTTTATCCGAATTGTAAACAAAATAAGGAGGAGACAAAAATAAATGTTTTACGATCATATTGTTCTTGTTGAGCACCCTCTTCGTAGTGCTAGCATATCGACTTTGAAAAGAAAAAAAGGACGTAACCCACACCAAAAATATTGTGTATAGCTCACACAAAACGTGCTAATACACTATAGTTATATATAATATATCGACTACAGAAAGGCAAAAAGACTTATCCCTACATCATTTCAAAATATTTTTTCTTCGATAATCACAATGTATACAATTTAAAACACGTTTTGTTAAATACAATATTTTTGTCTGTGGGTTACGTTCTTTTTCCTTTCCACATTCGATATACATCCCTAGTTGTGACACTGGATCCCAAAGAGATGAAGCGAATCTAATACGAAAAGTAGGGCCGACGCCAAGCGTTTGTCCACCCCATTTAAGAATGTGTTTTAACATTCTAGTTATAAAAGTTAATAACTGATTTTATGTAAGCATTTTTTGTATTCATCACATGAGGGCCGTGAACTGCTTTTGAATTTTCAACTGCAAGAGAACTGATGAAAAGTATTATATAACAAACAAAACTTAGGAATATATCACTATATCATAATGTAATGTATCTGTGGCGTTACGGCAGAAGTTGATATGTCAGTTTTACCTTGGCTTACAGGAGAAGAAATATGAACTTTAATGGATCTTCTTTATAGATAATGACTAGCATACCACATTTTCCACCGCATGCTGACAAATATTTTATTCTGAGAATAAGCCCGATATGACAAAAACGGACATATCAACTTTTTTCATAAAGCTATAGATATATAATATTGCAGTTTACGTACATAAAGATGCTTAACCCTTACAGCGCGAGCCGTTTTCGCACGCATTTATCTTCAGTCAATTGATCTGTTAAAACGATTAGTATGACTAAAAATAGACCAATTTCCACAGTAAAAAATGAAGGAGTATGTGATATATTAGTTATCTCAAATACATCAAGAAGTAAACTAAAGAAAATTAAGAAGCTGAAAAATATTTAATCTACGACATTGCAAGCAAAATGACTGCGGCCAGTCTTCATATACACCGCAAACGCCCACACAAGCAAGCGTGTAGCCGCATAAATATGTGTAATACATAGGGCTGACGATTAATGCTGCGTATCGGCAGTTCAAAGCTGAAATTCGAAAGACTGAATATCGAGAGCTATTTTCAAAAATATATTTCCTTGTTTTATAAAGGTTTGAACTGTTTTTGAGAGCATATATCCAGCATTAGTGTTTCCTTTTACTTTGGCCGGAAATACGAGATAAAGTCTTGGACATTTAAACATATCCAGCGCGTTCATCGTGCTAATACAGTTTCTTATAAGTGAGAATTTCGAACTGTCACTTCAAGTAACTAGTATCAACTAATAATCATAAATATAGAATATACCATCCATTACTTTGGAGGCGTATCACGCAAATTAATCAATAATCGTATCTGATTTTTAATTTCAATATTGTTTATGCAACTACATCGATAGCATGCTGAATTATTTTTATTTGTTCTTCGTGAGTAACGCGCAAAAGAAAACTTTATTATTTTTTCACACTCTACTTAATTAACATTACCTACCTATCTATCAATACTTTGTCTAATTTTACCAGTATGCAATATATAATTATTTACTATTTATTTTTTCCATGTCCGCTCCCGATGTGGAGCATATGGTATCCTAATGCAGGTATCTCAACAGAATTTTTCTATAAAAACCGTTTGTTGCTCAGTTGCTCAACCTCTCGAAGAGAGTAGGGAAAGGAGGATAGGGATAGGACAGGACTAGTGGTTAGCTAATCGTGAGGATGGGATGGGTAGGTGAGAAGGGAGTTTTAGACAACACGAACACTCAGACTACAAACAGAAATTCATAAATCGATTGAAATATCCATTTTTGAAAATTGTCCGCACCGGGAATTGAACCCGAGACATAGCCGTAGCCCACGACGCTACCAACTGCGTCACGGACGTCGACTACTACTATTTACTAATCCCAAAACATTATTATATAATTAAAACGTTATTATTATTGTCACCGGCCCGAAAAACATGTCTAATATTTTCCTCGATCCGAATTTAGGGACAATTTAACCAAATTATACAAAAATTACTTTTCTGCGCTTATTGACATATTTCCTCATTATGGAGGTGTCACAACATAAGTATTTCTAGAAGAACTGCTTGTTACTCAGGTGCTCAGCCTCTCTTTATCGAAGAGAGTAGGGCTTGAATAATAAGGCTAGGGCAAGACTAGTGGTTAACTAATCGCTCTCGCAAGGCCTAGTTTTAGAATCACACACATCAATTTGTGAAACTGAAATTTGTGAAGAAGCCAACGATGTTGACCACTCAATTACGGACCCTTCTAACTGTACTTTCCACGCTTCGATTCATTTAATGAAAATAATATGTTAGAAGTAAAACATAATAAATAATATGAAAAGTACTAAAAAAAGATACGATATAGTTATTACACATGATCTTATTCACTTTCAATATAATTCTGTATACGATATGCTTCGGTGGATTTAACGAACGTGCTATTTGCATAGATCGTAACGCTTTATTAAGTGCTTAAAAATCTAAAAAAAATTATCAATAATTATCACTTTCATCAATGCATTCATAAAATTAATTAGTAAATAGTAGCCAGTCGACCGATTAAATTAATTGTATATATATAGGAACATTGATTTCAATGGAAAATTATACATTGGAAATTTTAAATTGTACAATCGAGGTACCTTTAGATTAGAAATGACCATGACTTTAGACTAAAGATTCTCACGAACCAACTGATTTCAGCTAGTTTCTGCAGCCAAGGAAATAATAGTTATTTTTCCCACTTAGTGAAAATCGTTAATCGTTTACCGTTGCCTAAGTATCATGAATCAATATTTCAGTTATTTGTTTACACTACTGCATTTTTTCTCATGGAAATAGCAAAGTTTTCAAGCCTATCTAGCAAAGAGTTAACATCTGTTTTTCAGACATTTTTTAACTGCTATGCTATGTTTATTGTAAGTTACCGAGGTTTGTTGTCTAAGAAACAAAGTCTATTATATACGTCTTTTAGCAAAAAATAATAAGAATATACGTCTGCCTTGACATCACGCACGTCAGTTCTTTTAATTATACATATTGAAATAGCGATCAGGCGTTATTATAATCAGTAAATAATTCAATGAAATATTAAAAAGGATGAAAAAATCACACGAATCGGGTGTAAATTCATAAATATATTTTAAATCAATAATTAATGAATATTTCCAGTTGGGGATTTGCAGCCGTGATCAGAAAACCGCATCGGTGCGGAAGCTACAGAGCGATATGTAAAAGTATATAGAGAAAATCAGATAACCTCTAGGGTTATGCACAAGAGATACCTTATTTTTGATCCGTATATCCGTATAAAATAATAAACTCTGTGGTTCAATTCATTTCTTAACTCAAAATAATAATGATATTACAAGCACATTAAGTATATCAAAGTCCCAACAGGTATTTCAAAATCTCGCGGTCGTACTTAAATCCAATTTACTCTTCTTCATCAACCAACTATTTCAAGCAAGATTAGAATCATAAGCATAATACTGTCCCTTCTTTCATCATAGATTACATAATAAAATTACTTATTCTCATCCATTCAAAGTACAGTTAGATAACTTGTCCCCAATGGTAAAGATGAATAATATACCTAGTGTGGGAAACCATTTTATAATGTTGGAAGGTGTCTTGTTATTCGAATTTGAAAATAGAACATGAATATTATGTTTATTAAACAATCAAACTATTATGATTTGACAGGCCAAAATTTAAAATGGCGGATGGAACTATTAATTATGATATCAATGGATAAATAATATAATATTAGTTTGACAATATGTACAATCTTATACCAGAAATACCGCTAGTTGGAATCTCAGACGCAAAGTATAAAGAATATAGAGATGCACTATGCACTCTAGTCTCAAACAAGGAAGTAAACAGGATTTGTTGAAGGACCGGATTTGCGTGTGGATAGCATGTTATCTAAAATTGCGTATGTCTATTATGAACTTCAACACATTAAAGCCAATACTATATGCACTTAAATTAATATATAATATAGAATACGGTGACCGAGTGGTATCGTTCTATAACTTACATCCTATTCCGTTTTGTGTGTTTTGTACATTTCTACAGAATGATTTCAAAATCGATTGATTGATGATTATTAATACCCAAAGATATAAATGTATATTATGTTTGTATACCTTCTAACCCTAACTGATCACATGGTGTATAGGGAGCGGTTAGTATATTCCAATTCCAACCTCATCCGTTCTCTCTGTGAAGGATAGATAGAATTACTTAAAACCGTAGGTTGAAATAGGATTCATATGCTCCACATTGGTAGCGGATACGGCTACAAGGAATTCACTGTATTAAGTGATTTTTATTAAGAAAATCCTACAATCAATGTATCAATATCGGTAACTGAACAAATCGTAGCATGACAAAACAGAATATGACAAATCAGAACGGTGATAAAACATCACAGGGAAAAAATAAAACACTATATTTTTGACGTATATATTTATGAATTCTGATGATCTGAAAGGATTTTTTAAATTTTGCGATACGTCCTGCAATACATATTTTCTTCAAAATACATTTCAATAAAACATGTCAATTACTAAATAATATAATATTTGGAAAACTAAAACCTTCTTAACGCGTTTCAATTACGAAATATATTTATATATTAAGTTTTTTTTCTATATAACCTGCAGTTATTATATTATATCAAATATTTCTTTGAAATTCTGTTTTCTTTTTATTTAATTCATAAAAAGGTACAACAAACATCCCATGTGTTTTATTTCCCCCCTGTGTTGTTCTGTCACTGTTCTGTTTTATCACCGAACCAGTGATATCGTAGTCGAATCTCCTAACACCACAAACTATAAATTTAATCTATACGGTGCCTTACAACATTATTATTATTTTATAACGAGCATTCACTAAGAAAAAATGATACTGCTGTTTACAAGCTATGCAGTTGGCAATGTATTTCAAAGTTCTAGTAAAAAGGGTCACTCTAAGCAGTTTTTGTTGTGAATATTTGTTATATCAAGCGAAATAATAAATACAGTATAATCGTTGTACGAGTTTGGGATGGAACAAGTTGAATATGTTGTTTTAAACATACATTCCACTGATTTCAGTTATATTAATATAAGTATTCTTGTAACATTGACCCCGCACAAATAAGTTCAGTGATCAATTCCATTTCCCATATTAAATAAAACTGGTTTTCCTCGGCGATTCCTTCAAGTTCAATAATGTTTCAAAAGTAGCTTTTTCGATACTCAATTTATCTACACACATAATATCATAACACGGTGTAAGTGTAACTAACATAATTAGATTTCGATAAAAAATACTCTTATTTAGTGTCTTGCCCTACCTTAACATATTATTGGATTCGATTATTATCACGAAAATAAATGTTGAAAACAAGGAAAATATAAATTAATATTAGGTTTTATTCAATGTTGTTAGGTCGTCGGTGTCGACTGCCTTATTTATTCGTTTCCCCACACTAGTACAACCGTACCCATCATAGATGACGGTATTGAAATTGAAATACTGAATGTCTAAAGTAGCTCGTACGTCGGAACTGTGTGCCCATTGCGTAACACCGCGAGTGATTAGGTCATGAGAAAATTTCATACCTACATGTAATATGGGATAATAACAAAAACGTCTACAGAGCGGTCTGGGCTATTATATATAAGATTTTTTCTGATTCTATGAATACCTTTAAATAAGTATTATCAATGCTTTCCAGCCGTCGATGCAACTGGCAGCTTTTCATCTGGACTATTATGGGGTAACAGATTTTGGATGGGATCACACGATCAGTGTAAAGATTTAGTAAGATTTTTTCATAATAATACTATGATATATTTTACCCTTAAAACAGTGTGATATTTTAACGTGAGTGGGCGCTGAACTAATGCGTATAAGGACCCCGAAAATCCAATAGATTTTATGTACTTTTTCAAATTATTTTTCTGAATTCGCATCTGCTAATAGTTCAGAAACGTCTTTAGCAATATCGCCCATGATAAAACAATCCTCGAATCCAACAACATTGCAAAAAATGAGTTTCAAAATTTCGATTTTTATCACTTGTTTTTCAAGTTGAAACATGAAAGTAATTAATCGTAAGCCATCGTATTTATTACTGTAATATGTACTGCAATGTATTACTGAAAGGGGTAGCTCCAAATTTGCAGAGAGTTTTTTAAATTTTTGTAGACAGTCGATTACGATCTGCCGAGCGGCACGAGCTGCGCTCTCGTGGCGGAGGTGACGTGACGATGTGAATTGTTTGTTTTTTTTTTGATTTGCATTGGACTTAATTTAAAATCGTTGTGTCATTTGTATTATAACTTAAAGTAAATTCGGTTGCTAAGTAAATGTAAATGTAGAATCAATTTTATGTGTTAGGATTTATATATGTGTGTAATGTTAAACCACTGCATCTTTGATGGAAAAATAAATAAGTTTTGAACCGGATTTGAAATGGTGTTTGTCTGAGATCAGCCCTTCCAGGACTCCGGATAACGAGCCGCTCGCCTCTCTTCGATCCGGGGTCTTCTCATTTAATTATTGCTATTTATTTCAACTTTCATAATAATGAAAATTTGTCGCAAATATTTTTTTATATTAAACCTTTCGCGGACCCCCCGACGTTGTCCACGCACCCCCAATTTTTTTTTATTTGCCACAGGCCTCCTCAGCGGTCACAAGAACTCCTGGGGCCCATAGGAACCACTGCAATAGATCATTTGTTTTTATTATCAGACTTGAAAATTTAATTCCAAAACTCTTTGTGATATAATACACAATGCTGGAATGAAATTAAATCATAAAGTATTTTCATTTTGTATCCTTTCCATTTTTTTAAATATTAAAATTCTTAACGTCGCATGATTTCTAAAAGTGATATTTTGTAAGTGACATTCAATAATTGTTTTAGTGTATGTTTTTTGAAAACTGATTGTGACATATAATTATTTTTATAGGAAAATCGATATATTGACCTTGTGACAAATTCTACTTCAAATTCCCTTGGTCATGTAAAATACATATCTTCCCTTAACCGGCACAACGAAAATACCGGTATGTTTTATTTTAAAATTCGTTTTAATTCGTTAACTAAATAACTAACTAATCTACATATGACAATGTAATTTATGACTGTAATTTAAAATTGGCTGAATTATAGGTTCCAACCATTTACGTGGCGACGAAGTGAATCACGAGATATTGGCAAAAATGGTTCTGTTGGATAATACTCCGCCATTTAGAATGGGATTTTCATCAGTATTGTTTCACTTGAACATCACAAAAACAACATTATACAGCGTAAGCCGTAAAATATGATTTAATATAATATTCGATATATCAATAAAATTGATGCTGCTATACAACTGTGCCACGTGTTTCACTTTTTCGCAATAGTGAAATAACAAATATAATTTTATATTAAAATAAATTTTCACAAAATACCTGTCTTATCCATCGAAAATATCCGTGTGTAACAGTGGCGAAGACTGAGTGTAGAAAGGTACACCATAACAATTATGTACAATGATTGACTGTCAGTGCTTTCACGAGGTATCCATTTAATAAACTGTATAGAGCCGATTTTATTTTTATGAATATACGGAAATGTCTATGGTAAATTTAATTTCGACTTTTTCAAAAATTTTGTGCAACAATTTTCCGACACATAAAAAATGATTTTTACCAAATTTTCCCAACTGTTTTCCGAAATATATTGATATTTTTTTCAACATATATTTACATAACTTCTTGAATATTTTCTCTCAAGATTTTGTCAAATTTTCCGACATTTACAAAAATTCGAAAAACCGGATATTATCAGATACATATTGTGAATTCTTAATAATAAGTAATAATTATGTTTTGTAAATGTATGGAAAATCTTTAAAATTACATGATATCAAAAAGTTGCACAACTGTCGAAATATTGGAATAATGTCATAATTTGTAAACATATAAAAGAAACTTGAAAAGAGGGTTAAAATTTTATCGAAATATTGGTAAAAAAAGTCAAAAGATGTTAGAAAAATATGTAAAAAACTTGAAAATTTGCTAGAAAAATTTTGGTAAAAACATTCGTAAAAAAGTGTAAGTATTTGTAAGAAAGTCTAGAAGAATCTAAGAAAAACATTACTGAAGTAATAAATATTCTATAAAAGATGTCCGTCTTGTAATAAATATGTTTTAAATATTTGTCACTATATCGTATATGATATACATACACAATACGTAATATAATTTACAGAGCCATAAAATATCAATGGGGATATGTTTACCGAGTACGTGCCAGTCACATGATGTTCATGAGTTGATCGACTTCTCCATAAAGACATACCAGAACCTTCGGGTGTCTGGAACGCTGCCAAGATCGGCCAGGGTTATCAAAGTAAGGACACTGAAAGGAGATTACAGTCTTTATCAGGATCCAAAGTTTTATCTGATTTGGTAAGTTTTAACCGTGAAATTAGTGTAAATGAACCTGTTTTATACATTCTTTCTAATTGTACTCTATGCTCAATTAAATTTGTATTCTCTATCGAAAAAGTTTACTTAAAAAAAGCAATCTTGAGGTAAGTGATATTGAATACTTCCATTAGATTTTATTTTTCCTAAACAAAACTTATTTTATACTTGTTTTATACAGAGATATAAAACTCTCCGCACGTAATGGATGTAATGACCAAAATTCCCTCCCATTCGTGCAACGCTAAAAGCGGGGCATTTTTTTAGACATCACAGAAATCCATAAATCAATTTATGAAACTGTCCTTACTGGGATTCAAAAGCGTGAGATCCATAACGGAAGCCAACGACGTTGACCACTGCATCATGGAGCTGACAAAAAATACTAAAAATATTCGAGTTTAATATTTTAAAGCATTAATTTGATTATTTTTTTATTCACTTGTCATTTCTATTTGGTAAGTAGTCGTAAGTAATACCTTAAGACTAAGACTCTTATTTATTATTTATTTATATATATTCTAATAATCACGAAATACATTTTTTTCAGCTCGGTATCATTAATCATAATTATACTCATGACGATTGGTACTTGCATAGATATGAGTTCAGAAGTCGATGAAAACGAATCGGAAGTAAACTTCAATCCGCCATCTTTTAAATCGTTCATCAAAACGGACCAAATAGATTCCATGACGAATTCCCAGTACTCGGAAAAATCTTTGGAATTCAACAACAACCTAGAAACCAGACCCGGCAGAATGTCGCGATGTTTAAATTTGTCGGATTTGATTGACAAAAAGTCCATGGAACCGTTCCATACGATCGATGGACTCATACCGAATAAATACACGGAGATAGTCACTGGACTTAATTTGATTTCAAACAACGATAGTTTAACAATCAGTAATCTCAATAACAGGAATCATGTTAATTTGGTAACTGTCAAAAAGATTGTTAAAAAAGACAGTGTGCCAACAATAACCCTTGATATAATAGCAATGAAGAATAATAGTCTAACTAGTAACGAAACCTTAAATTCTGAACACAGAAAAAAAGCCAATAAAACAAAATACGTCGTGTCAAATGAAGAACTACCTCCTTTATCAAAAATGGTTTATAGCTACAAAAATACAAGGATTTTAGACTGTTTCTCATACATAGATAAAAACAGTTCTTTATCGAAAGTTTTACTGTGTTTTTCGTTGAAGATGAATCTCGGGAAAATCTTCTACATGGATATCGGCGAAGACACATTGGCGCCTGTTCATGGAATGAAAGTTATAACTTTACTATGGGTCATACTAATACACACTTGTCTCGTGGTTTTTCAAATATCTGGTAAGGAAATTGAGTTTTATAACGTTTTGATTATTATTAAATTAAGAATGATAATTGGAATTAAAATTCTTTCTATTGTTTCACATTCATTCTTAATAAAATCAGTAAAACATGTATATATTATGAAATTAGCAAAATTATTTCTTTTACAGATAACAAAGTCTATAGAGGAAAAGCAGAAACAAACTTTTTATATCAAACAATCAGTAACGGAACATATTCCGTGGACACATTTTTCGTTTTGAGGTGAGTTATCAAACAACGCAACGCGAATTTACTATATTATTTTTATAAGCTGAGTATTGTCACACATTTTTTAAAGATAGCTTGTGGTAGTTGTTATTAAAAGTTGTGTGTTTATTTTTTTCAGTGGCCTGCTAGTATCATATTTGTACTACCAGACATTGAAAAAATATTCTTCAGACCATTTGATTAATTTTGGCGGAGTTTTTGGGAAACTCATTCAGCTTGTGGCCATGGTCAGTTATCGATATATCAGGTAACTCCTAATACTTATAAAAGAAAAATTATTTGACAAGAATTATTTATTTCATAACGGTACCAATGCATTACTTTTTTAGACTTACACCACCCTATTTATTGACTATTGGTTTGGTGGAGTTATCATCCAGATATTTAAACTCTCGCAATGTTCTCGAGTTACCAGGCAAAGACTTTATCAATTGTGACAAATTTTGGTGGAGAAATGCTTTATATATAAACACATTTTATCCGTTAAGAGAAACGGTAAGTTTTTTTTTTTAATATTTTATTATTTTGGAAATCTTATTTTACAATTCTTTTTTTTCACGCAGCTGCATTCAACGTATATTGATTGTCTATCGAAGCGATTACTAACTGTATTACGGTGGCAACTTCAAACCGACTGGAAAACTTAATTAAACATCATATGATTGAGTAGGGTCTTTAATAAATTTCTTTAAATACAGCAGTCATTATTTTACTTTAGACTAAAACAATTGAAATTTTTCACAATTTTATTGCTTCTGTCACTTACTTACTTGCTACTGGTTGCTATATCTAATCATAAGAGACAGCAAGTGACTAATATCACCCCACTTTTTACTGCACATCGCTCTTCATAAAAAACAAGTTTATTTATAGTCTAATTTAATTAATTAAGCGTTATCTATATATTGCAACCCTATAATCCGGAATTGTCTCAAAATAAGTTGGCAAACCTATTGCTAATCGGGTTTTAACTTTTTCAAACATTTGGAAACACAGATAACTATAAGCATACAATGACATATAGGTAATAACAATGGATTAAAATGTGTTTCAGTGTATGTCATGGTCTTGGTATCTGGCAAATGATACCCAGTTCTATACTTTCGGAGCAGTAGTCTTGATGACCAGCATCAAGCACGTCCGATTAGCAGCAGCTATCATAATGGCGTTTCTGGTAACAGGGTGGAGTACAACGGCTGTAGTTTCTCTAAGAACCGGATATATTACAAGGTAAAATGATATAACACATGTAACTAATAAAGCTTATCTTACGAATATAATAATCGAACTTTCGTCAGTTTTGGATATGAAAAAAAGACGCGCATATGAAAACAGCCTGTTCATACTAACCATAAAATATATATTTTTTAATAACATTAAGAAGAAACAACCACTAAAGAATTTATTACCACACCAATCTATCATTTAATTTCAAGACGCTTGAGATGACTCATTTTCTAGCCTATATTATAACCATTCTGCCCGAAGTTTAGAACTGTAAAATAGCAATTGTTGTTGCAAGCAATTCAAACTGCATTCTCTTATAGTAGGAATATAGCATAATTAATACAATTTTCTATATAGGATATAATAATTTTGTCTATGACTGACTGAACGCTTTAAAATAAAAATAATGTACAATTTTTCAATTCTTTATATTAAACCTTTTTTTCATTGCGACAGTTCTGCCTATCGATAGCATCAGGAAAATTTACTTACATTTTTCTTTTCAATATTAGCTCTGAAATCAACACGATTAACAAGCTTGCGTGTTTGTCTACCTCCAGCCAGAATATAATATATATAGTTTTGGAAAACATTACAATAATTATTTATATGTCTTGATGAATGTATCAATATAGATTATCATCTTGATATAAAATTAACGTTTTCATATTTTTAGTGTTGAAAATCCTCTAGCCTACTATGATGAATTATATGACAAACCATGGACTAGGGTTGGGCCATATTTAATTGGATTATGCACTGGATGGCTTCTAAGTAAAAACAATTGTTGTCTACTCTTATCTAAGGTAAAAAAAAACTTTATTTCAGTCAATTACATTTTTAAAGTTATTGGCCCAAAAATATTTTAAATAACGTGTAGCAATAATATTTTATACATTTTCAGACAGTATCGTTTTCTCTATGGATTCTTTCCCTGACTACACTATTGAGTATAATATATGGGCTTTACGGGTCACAACTAGGCGTTTATGGGTCGGTGGCATACATTTCACTTTCCCATACAGCCTGGGGCTTTGCGATTTCTTGGGTTCTGATTGCTTGTGTTGCTGGATATGGAGGTGAGTAGTCAAACCATCTAATTTATAAATATTATTTAACAATATTTAAAAATATTAGTAATGAACATCTTTGTGTTGTCAATTTAACAACATTATAATCGAAATAATAGTGTAGTTAAGTTAACTCAAATAATATATATTTTATTTAGTCGGATATTAATAATCTATATGTATGAAAATGAATGTTTGTTTGTCCCGTATGAGTTTCTTTACTATTCATCCGATTTTGATGAAACTTTACACCTGTACTGAAAAACTAAAATCTAAAAGCTAAAAAAGAGTCCAATACGTACAAACAGCGACATCTCGGAAAACATTCTGATATATTCGTTTACCCACCAGACGGACAAAAAATATTGTCACTTTTATGGTGTTAACTGTCAATTCTTGGTGGAAAGACACTATATTTAAAAAAATAAAATATTGTGTATCCAAAAGCACTTTAATAAACAGAATTAAAACACAAACCCTTTCTTTCTTTGAGTGGCACTGCAATGCATGTCAGGTACTCACTAGTACATAATTAACATATTGTAATATTATGTATACCTAGAAATTATTACTAGGTAACATTGCCATCTGTCATTTAATCAATACACTTGATGCATACGATGTAGATACAGTGTATGGGGTAAAAATTCACTCAGCACTCACGCTTACGTGTGTGCTGTGTTATAGATAGATAAATCAAGATGAATATAATTGTACATTGTAATAGTTAACAGATGAGAGAGGTTGCTCAGACATGTTTTAGAGATCTCTGGCCTATTGCTTGCTTACTGTTTACAGGTGCCGTAAATAGTTTGTTGTCTTGCCGATATCTGTATCCACTGAGTAGGTTAAGTTACTGTGCTTATTTGATACATCCCATGCTACTGAAGATTGTCTTTATATCAGCCAATTCTGTCCAACACATTGCTCCCGGGACTATGGTAATCATTCTAATATTATTCTTTTGAGGCAACTACTAGCATGTACTTATTCAATAATTAGTAACGCCTTGTCGTTAATCTTTCCAGGGAATCTATTTCTTAGGTTTCGTATTGATATCATTTGGGGCAGCTCTCGTGGTCTCCCTGATGTTTGAGGCTCCGGCTGTTTCACTTTTAAGACTCGCACATCCAATGAGGAGGTCCTTAGAAAAGGAAGACAACAACAGCTGATTGGTACCCGATAGGTTGTTACTGGCCATTAAAATAAGAGATTAAAAAAAATGAGCCCATCAAAAGAATAAAACCAATTCATTTTTTCAATTCATTTATTTTATAAAAATATTCTATTTTATAACGAGTTTGCTTAAAATACAAAGCTGTGTAAATATACTAAGGAGTAGTACTTAAAGCTATTTATAATACATTTTATATTTACTTATAGATCTAATCAATTATTATATTATTATTTAGTTATATTATGCACTTACCAAAAGAAACCATTGCATTGTTATATCTACTCTATAAGCATATATAATGAAATACCTTGACAAAATTAACAGTTTTTTATTGTGTATAAACAGTATTAAAATATGTGGAAGTAGTACAAATGAATTGTGTTTTATTTTTTAAAATATGTCTTTCCGCCAAGAATTGACAGTTAACACCTTAAGAGTTTTTTTATTATTTGAAAAGAGTTTCCACAAAAGCAATGAATTCTTTTGATTTATTATGTATTCTATTATTTACAAGTCTTTGAATATGATATTAATGATATGATTGTTCTAGCTCCAACTAATTTCAGCAAAGTAGTGATTATTTGTTAATGTTTTACTGTGTTTACAATCAAAATTTATTTCCTATAAGTTTTTTTCAATAAGTTTTTCATTTTGCAACAAGATGACTTAAACGTAACATTGATTATATTTTTTGAATGTACATTTTTTTTCTTGTACATATTTTTAAGGTTGCACCTGCTTATCTTATCCCAACAAAAGGGAGTTTTTTAAAGCCAAGTGTTTATAAATGACATATGAATGGTTTGTCGAAAAATTGTAATTTCCTAAATTGTTAAAATCGGAAACAATTTCCAACTCCTAGACTAGTAATAGTTTTACACAATTTTTGATGTGTTTTTTATTTAGCTTCATAGTAGCTATAATGAATGTCATATATATAGTTTTTCAAAGAAAAATCAAATGACTGATAATTTTATTTGATATTTTGTTACTTTTTACCTTATTTTAATGGAGTTCTACCGAGTAAGTGCATGTCGATCGAATTACTATTCACCAATTGAAAATATAAATGATCAACAAAATGAACACCCATAAATAAATTTTTGGATTTCGCTCACACAAAAACTTAAATAAATATTTAATTATAAAACAGATTAATGATAAATTCACACAAACTAATAATATTTGTATACCTAGGTAAATGTAAATAGGTACTGGAGTTTAGAGTAGAAGATGGAAATGGAATATATTTTGACAGTTACAAACACCAAATCAATGGCATAATAATTCTTGCAACTGATGAAAGAAGCTATAAGTAAAAATTTTCCTATTTCCAGTGTTGGCACATTCCCCAGCTGATTTTGTTCAACTTCTACCTGTTTATTGCTGATAATTTGACTATTAATATGTATAAAGATCATTCCTATATGGATAAAAGATAATCTACTAATTAAATGACAATTCATCCAAAAATTAAATTGAGATGAGATAATAATCAGCTAGAGAATTTATTTGGAGAGAACTTTGTTTCCAAAAATAAGACAATTCTTACATTTAACTACGATATCCAATACAAAGAAATGATATAAACTAAATTTCTTTAACGCGTTTTACTAACACACGCAAAATAACAAACTAATTTTTCTGCTAAATATTTTAGGAAAAGGTATCATTATATGTTATATGTTCATGTAAATATAATGTTTCTTTCCTCACTTTCACTCTCATAGTTTCTTCATTAGCTATTCTCTCTGCTCCTCATTATTGGCAATTTTGTATCATTATAGTGTCATATTAAATTGAAATAACATTCAATCTTCCAATCGAAGCAATTCTTTTCTCATTCACTCTCATATAAGTCATAAATATCTCTTTAAAAACAAATTAGCATTGAGTTCTAGAATTTTTTCTAAATCAATTTTTTCCTTCTATTTGGTGCAACTATTTTCAACATGGTCACGACTGGCGCCTCAAACGCCAATGAGATGATAAACGAAATGACGTATGACGCCACCATCTGCCCCAAGAAAATTATCGTCTGAAAAGGAGAGAAAAAACTGTTATAAGTATTTATAGGTGTACTATGATTAACTGAAAATTATTTTTTTAAATTTCAAGTATCTTTGTTCATATCTAATAGTTTTAAAGAGTATAATATTTCAATATCCTTACAAAACAATTTTTACAAATTTCTAATCATCGATTTACTTTTTTTCTTCTTGGAAACTGTTATATTCAATGTAATAAACTGTTTCAACTTGTATAATAGCTTCTAAATATTTCGCACAGATGCTACTTGGTGAATATTTTTTATTTATTATATCATTGTCATTGTTAATAAATGAGGATACCTACTATTATTTTTTATAACTTAAATAATAGCATGTGCTCAAAAATAATGCCCAAAGATGCTTCGTATTAAGAAACTGTCAAAATTTCAATATTTTGAAAATCGAATTTCAACAGAGAATGTGAACGGTATTGAAAAATATTTTTGTTGGAATAAATATTATTTTAAATGGATCATATTAAATTCAAGTCGTCAGTCGTTATGTTGGTAGCATAATTTATATCATGGTCTACAAAATGATTGTTTGTCTATGGATGTGAAATCAAACAATTGTACTTACGACAATGTCTTTTCCAATGTGAATCGGATGATCCAGATGCATGGCGAGGTATCTCATGACTACAGGATGCACCAAGTATGCGCAGTATGTTACTCTTGAAAACGGATAGAGGAACGTGGCTGACAGTAATGAGTTAATGTATCCTGAAAACAAATTAATTTACAATACAAATATGTAATTCTCAACAACTATTTGTAATTTAAGACATCGACTGAGGGTGCTTGATGAATTTCAATATCAAATTTGGATTATTGAGATTTTGTACACTTCCATGTATTTTGTCACTAATGACCCGGGTTTCGCCTTTCGGCATCTTCAGGCATTCGAGCGCACGAATGGACTCGAACTGTCAGTTCGATGCCGAAAGGCGAAACCCGGGTCGTTAGTGACAAAATACATAGAAGTGTACAAAATCTCAATAATTCAAATTTAGCTATTCGTAATATGACTATTATTAATGTTTCAAATATGATCAATATAAAAAGTAGAGACAAAATGAAATTACAAAGAAAGATTTTTCATACTATGTCCTAAGTATTATCCTCATTATTTGATGAAGATTATGTTTCATAAATATAAAAAAAAGTAGATATAAATTCCATGATACATGTTAAACCATTTTACTTTACGATGCATAACTTGTGATGAATATAATTATCGTATAACAACAATTATTTTGTAATGTCATTTTTAAGTTATAAAAACCAATGTCGATTGGATATTAATTATGGCTTTTCAACTTTTTTAAAACATTTTTAAGCACTATTTTTATGACTTAAAAAATATATGAAAGGCAACACTACAATAAAAGACAGTACTAATAATAAACATATAATTACCGAAAATAAACATAAACGCGTATTGGTAAAACTAGGACACAAGATTTCCACAATTTCTTTCAAATGATCTATTCTCTTGGATTATCTAACGTAGACAGTAATCATTTTCAATATAAAAGGGCAACCTACTAGATAATAAGTGTAAATGCAAAGGAATGTATACCTCCATATCCTGTTGAACAGGCAATAACAATCCAAGAAATAGCAATTCCCCAAGCAGTATGAGAAAGGGAACTGTATGCCGCCGCTGTGATAGGGCTTAATTCAGTGTTGTATAAGCCATACACTAGGCAGGTTAGAATTGAGAAAGACATGAGCCATCCAGAGAAAACGGCAAGCTATAAACAAGAAGAATAATAATCAATACCGCAAATAAATGCTCCCTATTTCTGTTTCTTCAACAATATTCAATAAAGTCGTGCCAGCATCTCATAGGTTGGTCACCAACATTCTATCTTTGATTATCAGTGGTTTATACGATAATAGATAACATCCAGAAAAAACAGGCCGGTCCAGATCCAGTGTCGCCTTTTAATTTTAGACATCATAGGGGGCAGCATAGCCTGCTTATCACTTATTTCCAAGTTCATACTACAGTTACTCTGAGGGTTTACGTGGTGGTGTCATGTAAAGTAATGCTTGCAGATTGCATGCATTTTTTCTAGTTCGAATGGATCTAACTAATTTCTTAGCAGAATTTTCAGTACAATTAAATATGAAGATAACAATTAGATTAAATATTTTTTAAATAAAAAAATGTAAAAAATATTTGTCAGATCTGTTACAAAATCTTTGTTTGACACAACAGATCAATTGTATTTTCTGTATCGATCTGATCCTAAAATGATTGCAATGGAAATTCACACACCTGATATTAAAAATTTATTTCTCCTAGTATATTTATCCAACTGAAGTAATATTTTGTTAAAATGTTACACATGCAATAGACATTGTAATAACGATTCAAATGTTTTTTATTTGTTACTTTTGACATTCTGATCTTGCAGTTAGTTTTGAAGAGCAACCATCCAGTGGCCATGCCGACCAAATAAGGTCCCAATCTCGTCCACGGCTTGTCGTAGATTTTGTCGAACAGAGCCAGGGGATCATCAGTGGAAGGCATGTGATTATTCGACCATGCAATATAACCAGTGGTCGCCCACGATGACACCAAGAACACTCCAAGGGCCACTGATGCTGTTTTAAAGTGACTGAAAATGTACATATTTTTGGTTAATGAAAAGTCAAATATATTTATGTACATATAGTGCACTGAAATTTTAGTCGGAGGTTATTATTTGGTCCTTAATTAATGTAATTTATATACTAGTACTTATTACCCAGGTTCGCCAGAAAAAGAGGGTGCTACCATACCAGGTCATTTAGACGTACTGTTCACCGTTTGGGAAGAGTTCTTGAGACAGACAGACAAACACATGTATTTTCTGTTTTATACTACAGATAAAACAAAAAAAATCAGGAAATAAATTTTTCAAATAATGGATGAAAAAGGTGTTGAAATATTAATATTTATTTAAGTCAACACGTGTATGATATCTGTATCAAAATAACTGTAAAATAGAGGTTTTTACACAACAATGCCTAGAAGGATGTCAATATTAGTCGAAGCAATAACGTCTTGAAACAAATAATAACATAAAAAAGTTATTTATGTATTTAAAACAATGTATAATAAATTTAATATACATACATTAAAAAAAGAATATCACAAAATATCTCGTTGTCTGCATATAAAAACAACAATGGGTATAATTATCGTCAATGAGCTTTTTATTGAGATCAAGTTAAATTATTAATGGTAATACTCAATCGATAAAGTGATAGTGAAATACCTGTTTGAAATTAAATAATAAATAAGTATTGATTGAATTAAATATATGTAATAACTTTGGGATAAAGCAGATGTATTTTAAAGAGTAGGTTAACAAACTATATGATATATTTATGGTAAGTTTAAGTCTTCATTTCTTCTATACAGCGTTCATTGTGGGACAAACAGCGCTGTAGAATTTTAAAATAGAAGATTAAATAAATGAAATTAGGTATTTGAGTATATGTATACTGAATGTACAAAAATAGTATATATTCATAACCAGTACATTTTAATACTAACATTGTCGGGCATCAAAATTCTCTCAGAATAATAAAGGAAAAAAGAGATTTTAAATAACTTATAATGATATATGCTAGGCTTTTAGCTAAATGGTTAACATCATGCACGGTTGCGTTGTCCACCTGTTGAATCTCAGTACAAACACTTTCATAAATCGGCTTCTCAATCGGTTTATGGATATGTATTCAAAGACATGAATGATTGCAAAGTCTAAAATGCCCTTGGACACCATCCAACCCTAAAAACGAGGGGTAGTGAGAGTGATTAGCCAACTTTTATTCCAGTCTATAAGCTGCATTCTTCTATTCTTACGCTCTCCGTAAAAAAGAGAGATTGTGTGACTGAATAAATAGCAATTCTTGTAGAACAATTTCTATTGAGATGTTTCCATTGTGAGTCCTTATACTCCAAATAGGGACATAGTTATAAAATAATAATAATATGGAAGTCTTCGAATTTTCTGATTGGTAAATTAATAAGAGTGAAAAGAAATGCTGTAGAACAAAATGATTAATTATAATACAGTGGTTTTAATTGAAGATTAATTAATTATAACAGTTTAATATTATACATGAAGCTTTTATACTGAAAAAGTAATATCACAAAATATACTTTATTAGATATTGTAGTAGCGAACATTCATAATATTCTTACTGAATATGAAAGAAATGTGAATGAATCAGTGAGACTGTTTTTCAAAAGAAACTATTTTACCTCGTTCGATAAAATTCGATATTACCTGGCAGCGAGGATCAATATAATTGCCCCGATCACATAGAATTGAGAATCATCAGCGAGATACCAACTCCACAGCATGCACTGAAATAAGAAACAAGTGTTATTTCATTCATTGCTTATTGGGAACGTAATTACTAGGGATGACAGGACTTTTCAGCTCCATGGTGACCTGCTACTGGGTCATATTTTCAACCACGACCATTGTAATTGTGAGGTTGATAAAATTAACATAACCTCTAATTTAAACACATGCATCTTAAATTATAATATAAATTCAGGTTATAAGATGAAACACTACAAGGGGAGAGAGTTGAATAAATCATTACATGTAGACCTTAAAATATGACTTATTTAAATTAAGACCGAAGCCCAGTAATGCATCTCTGCCATAAGTCGAGGAGAATCTCTATAGTAATATATTTGTACTGCGATATTTTGTGCTTTTAACTCAGTATTTATGTATCTTTAATGGAAAATTGTCTTAGTTCTTCTGAACGATTTGAAGATGTCCAACTTGTACACTTGCACGCAGTAACATGACAAAATTCACATTATAGGTACTATGGCAAAATGTGGGACACAAATTTAATATCTCAAATAAAAATCAAAGTAGAGTAAAGTTGAATAAGTAAATATTTGTTTTACATACCATCTGTTCCACAGGGAACAGTGTATTGATATAAAGAATATTTCTCCACCAATACTCTGGACAGTTGATATGGTCTTGAGTAGGAGGGTCGAATACAGAATTGTGGTGGAACCACTTCATTGACACTTCCACTACTCCCAACATGAACATGTATGGTGCTGTCAGTCTGGAAATTAAAATTAATCAAAAAATATGTATACATATTTCTTTAAGACAAACTAAATGCTAGATAATATTAGGAAAAGAAAGTTCGTAGACTTCATGTCTGTATTTTTATGTCGCTGATGCCAGTCCAAAATTTCACTAATCCTTTACACCAATTAGCACATTGAACATGTATGTATAGAATAATATTTGATTTACAAAGGTAATCACTAATTGTTTTGTGTACCTAATTGAAACTTCAAAAAAAGGATTAATACTGATAATATTTCAATAGAAGAGTTCATTACAATTTGAGCTCAGCTATATATTAAGTCGGCGTGCGTGGCGCAGTTGGTAGCGTCGCTGGCTACGGTTACGGATGTCTCGGGTTCAATTCCCGGTGCGGACGGTTTTCATAGATTGATCTTTCAATCGATTTATGGATTTCTGTCCGTAGTCTGAGTCCTCCCTCCCACCCATCCCATCCCAATAGGGCGTAGCGACAGCGATTAGCTAACCACTAGTCCTGTCCTAGCCCTATCCTTCTATCCCTACTCTCTTCGAAAAAGAGAGGTTGAGCAACTGAGTAACAAGCAGTTCTCGTAGAAAAATCCTGTTAAGATACCTCCATTAGGAGACCATATGCTCCACATTGGGAGCGGACATGGGAAAAAAATATATATATTAGCAGTAAATTGGTAAATCAAATATTACATTATGTTGCTTAATTTTTAAGAACATTGCAACCAATAATTATATCGTCTATAATTTTCATCTAGTTTTAATATTTGAGTCTTTGGTTTACCTAGCAAATCTGTATGCGAGAAGTCCAATGAATTGCAGGACAGCAGAGGTAAATCCCCGTGTACCTTGAGTCAATCTGTCCAAACTTCCTTTGGCGTTTGTTCGGAAATATAAATAAGAAACAAGAATACCGCTGCAATGAAAAACCAACAGTATCAAGTATACATTCACATGAATGGCAGCACACAGTACAGATGCACTGAAAAAACCTTCTCATATACTTCACAATAATTAATAGTAGTCAATTGTTTCCATTGACTACTCCCAAAAAATCACCCATCTTCCAACTAACCATTTTGTATCACAATACTTACTTTAATTGACAGTCAAAACATATAATTGAAGCTTACATATTTGCATATTTTCTTGCATAATAATGTATTATAATTATCAGAATTTTGTGTAAGTTTTTAAGGATTTTATCCATTTAATTATTATTATGGGACGACACCACCGGTCCTATTCTCAAATTTATTAGTGTCTGGTCGCGTTAACACCAAACGTAATGATTTTGATTGATTAATTTCAACCGTGTAAAATAATTTAAATGTATATTTCGCAAAAAATTTTGGTAATCATTTAGCTCGTGTGATGAAAAGTGATGTGACCACTGACCTCCTTCCTTATGATATCGCTTATGTTTAGTACTATTACATGTATAAAGCAAATACAAAAATTATTAAATTTGGCATAAAAATGTTGAGTCTTACTGACCAATCACTGTTAGCGTCTGGACACTAATGAATCTGAGAATAGGACGCATTTGGTGATTATTTAACTTTTGAACCTATCGTAGGCGTCTTTTTTGTATATCGTTATTGTTCTATAAAAATCCTTAAAAATGATAACTGCTAGAGTGGTTTTGAAGCCCCGGTCGCATAAGACCAATCACAACACGACGCCTCCTAAAAGTAATGATTTAAAAAATACGTATAACCAATTCGCTATCCTTACCTGATGCAGAAGAAAGTATCTACACTAAATGCACCGTTTGTGACAGTTTGGAAAAAGAATTCCTTTTCCACAATTTTTCTCAACTCGGTGTTATCGGAGTATTTGAAGGCGACAATGCAGGTGTGACCGAGGATGACCCACATCATGGAGATGCTTCTGAGACCATGAATGGTTGGGATTGTGTCGCTGCCCACCGTCTGGTCGCAGATTGATCGCATGTTTGAGATCACGGAGAATGATAATATCAACTCTGAGAAGATATCTGTTAATACAAACAAGAGCATAAATTTGGATTATTGAGATTTTGTACACTTCCATGTATTTTGTCACTAACGACCCGGGTTTCGCCTTTCGGCATCTTCAGGCATTCGTGTGCTCGAATGCCTGAAGATGCCGAAAGGCGAAACCCGGGTCGTTAGTGACAAAATACATGGAAGTGTACAAAATCTCAATAATCCAAATTTAATATTGAAATTCCATCAAGCACCCTCAGTCGATGTCTTAAATTATAAGAGCATAAATATTTTTTTTTCTTAAATTATTAAGTAAATAAAGTAATAACTTAAATTATTATAATTAAAGAGCTACTTGCAAGAGCTTTATGAATCAATTGCATGGAAATAAAAGTATTTAAAATATCTTAGAGATTAGGATTCAAATTTTGTGACAGTGCCATCTATAAATGATAAAATTTAACTAGCTGGAATTTTTAAAAAGTTTCAGTTAATTAAATCATTTGTTACCACACTATTCGACTAATCATTTACCGTATAAGTTAACACTTGCATCCTCTGACGATGACTGTTTAGTTTTCCAAAAATTATTCAAAAATAACGAGAGGAAAAGGGAATATTTAATTTAAAATTTAATAAGAGGACAGTTCTGTATTTAGTTATGGAATAATTTATTTTAATTAATGTTGGGATGAAATTATAAGTGTACATTGAAACATCTATAGTAAGTAGATTAAAACGAAACGAAACAGCAATAACTTTTATAATATACAATTAAAATTGGTAACATAGTTATTCCACTGGCTTTGTCACTAATGGGACGCGTTTCGCCTCATTAAGAAGCATCTTCAAACTAACTGATTCTAATTCGTAAATAAAAATGAAAGATGTTTTTTTTGTTTTACTGAATGTGGGGTAAGATATAAACAATGATAGCACTAATTACCATAACACTACTGTTTACAAATTAATTACTAGTGTTTGGAAGTGAAAATCCCAAGGAAAATAAATTTAACAGCTTAACAGCTTATGTTTTTTCGCATTTTCGCAAAAATCTGTCATTTCACTAAATTTACTATAATTTGTAAACTAATTGAGATATTTTAACCAAATTTGATTTGATGGCTTCGAGATACTTTGCCGCATAAATCAGTACCGTTTGAGTGGCTTTATATTTGTGGATTGCATACTTATGTGGTGTAGTGAAAAAAACTTAAATCTACTAAAAAATCCCTGCTTCTCATATCATCCCTGTTGCAGATGTTACAAGTCACCCCGGGACAGGTCACTATCATAACGACTCAAACAACATAGAAAATGCCATATGGCTCATTGAATAAATCACTATGCAAGCTGTAAATAATAACCAATACAACTAGAGAGAAAAAAATAAACGTGTACCATCTAGGGGTAGTTTTACAAAACTGTGTGGTAAAAATATTGTTTATGTTTTGTTAAATAATGCGTTGATGTGTATACCACCATCTCTTGTTGACATTTGAAATCAAACTCGATTATAACCCAGTACTTTTTCAATAGAATGGAATGTATGACGTAGGACTCATATATGAGTCCGCGCCCATTAACCTGTAATGGTGAACCACCTGTTCTACTCAAAATGTTATTTACTAATCATCGATTACTGTTTTACAGTTTAAATTTTATATTAAAAATGAATTTCCACCGAGTTACCGCCGAATCCATAGAAAATATAACTATTATAGTTAAATTTGGATTATTGAGATCCTGTACACTTCCATGTATTTTGTCACTAACGACCCGGGTTGACTCTCAATTCTCGAGGATCTCAATAATCCAAATTTAATATTGAAATTCCATCAAGCACCCTCAGTCGATGTCTTAAATTATATTATAGTTAAGATTAAGATTCTCAATATGGTATATTAGTTCTAGAGACCCATCTTCTTTACGTAGCTATACATTATCAGAGGAAACACAAGTTTTGAATATTTACAAAATTGTTGGCCTTACTCAATTGCACTGGTTCTTGCATAGGCATATCGATATTCAGCCTCTCTTCGCTGTTGTTATTATTATTTGTCCCACCATTGAGGCTGTAAATTGATTTACCTGAAAACATCCAAAATCACCTTTTCAATTTACCGTCAAGAAAAAAATGTAAATATCACTTTGATGAACATTTTAATACAAGCCCTGCGTGATTTGTTCTCTGCTTTCCTCGCACACTGACAACACGAGTAAAGATTAATCTCATTATTGAGTACTTATCCAGTCTGAAGAGAGTTTGTTAGCAACTGATTTAAAAGAAAACTTCTCGTTAATGTGTTAAAATACTCCTCATTACTATCGGCCGTGGATAACCAATCACGCAACATGAATTTCCTTATAGAAAAATATATATTTTAGTCCATCGACAGGCGATGGACTAAAATATATGCAATAATATTGAACAGAAAAATTTAGGTAACAGAAATAAATCATATGTGCGGAATAATGACAAATAGACTACAAACGGCCGACGTTTTTGAATGAGAAGAATGATCGAATTTTTGTGACGTAAAAGTGTCGAGAAATAAATGTGAAACGGGTGTAAATGTACAAAAATGAAACGGGACTCCAAAAATCATAATTACACTCTGGTTACCTTATTTGCGGGATTTAATGAAATCAATTATACAAAACTTAATTCTTTCTGTCTAAGGCAGTATTTAAAATGACACATTGTTTTTAAATTTTAAAATAAAATGCGAAAAATCTAATTTTCTTTTGCCCATTTTTACACATACCTACGTTATAAAAATGTCCCTCCAATCTAAAAAATCATAGGCTTATAGCGTATGCATTAATTATTGTTTGCTATTTTACCGTTCGACATCTTTACTGTGGGCATAGTCGCAGCAGCTGGTACATCCAGCTTTTGGTGTCGAGGAGTTGCAGTGTTCTTAGAAACCTGAAGCCGGGATCCCAAGGCCATCTCATAAAGGGTTCCTGCTATTATCAGAGCCAGAACCATTATGCTTACACCACTGCAATTACAATTAAACGATTTCATTACAATGTCAGCTAGTAAGTTATTTTCATTAATGAAACATGATTAAATCAAATTCAATGTGATGCAATGCTTTCACTTTCCTCCATACAAACGAAACTCGGTCAACTTCTACTTTCCTTCAGTCATTCGTGAATACATTTTTGTTTATTAGATCGTTCATAGATAACAATGCTCGTGAATCAATCAACATCTTACGTGCACACTAATCATCATAATAACGACTAATTTCGAATAGTTACCTACTATAAACATACTACCTACATATTTATTAATATTTTACATTATATATTAACAACAATAATAAAACATAAGCGGTTGAATTTGATAATCTAAAATGGTACATAATAAGTTAATTATACTTTATCAATTACATTAAAAATAATACAGTCTACCTACATTTTAATATTACATTGAAAATAAATTTCCACCAAGTAACCGCCCATTCTTTCAAAAAATATCCGTCTTTTAATTTCGATATAATTCTAAGAATGATCGCATTAATGTTTCCATTAGTTGTGTAATTGGGTGTACAACGTTTGTCGCTTCGTTGAGAAGCATACTATTTAACAGTATTTTCGTCAATATACCTATATCGAAGGTTTCGATTCTAATCTATAATAATTCAATTTAATAAAGAAAGGAAATCTTTATTGATTTAAAGGAAAGCCATCCGTACTACTGACAAACCGAACTTTTTAAAAATAATATCATCTCTGTACTCTTTTACGGTTTTTATAATATTGGAGCCGTTGAAAAGTATTAACAATGTTTGCGTATTTATTAAAGAATCATTAATATTCAATAAATAGTGATTTCACATTTAATAAACAGTTTTTTACGATCCGGTGTAAGGAAAATTACTGGTAGTTGACTGTGTACCAGTAGTTGACATTTTTCAATAAAAGTGTCCACAAGAAACGTAGACGCGAACGTTGAAACGAGTTGTCGAAAAAATTGATATTCTGATATCTTATTTATGAATCATTTACGAATGCATTCTAAAACGTTTTCTAAATTACTGTTAATTTAAAAAGCTACTTTCATAGAAAAGTATGCAAATTATACCAAATAGACTCCGATTCAATTTATAAAATAAATTGACACTTCATATCAGCCTTACGATTCCACGGTTCTATGAAGTAAAAACTGCTATAAACTTTCTAATAAAATAGATACTGTTACACCCCATTACCTGTGGCAATTTACTTACGCGAGTATTTGGAATGTGCGGTCCTGGAACATATCGTATCTATCCCAGATTGGAGCCTTTACGTACAACACTGTCTGCGTCGCAGGGGCGTTTGATAGCTCAAGAGCCATCTGAACATCATTAGCGCTGCAGTTCATCGGGAAACATAAGCCGAGCTGTACAATCTTTGGCTGAAAAATGAATTATTTATATTTATTACACAAACAATCAATGAAATGATGTATTTACAAGATTAATTCTTATAGGTTCTAGTTTACAAGAACAGCAATATATTCGATATGGTCAAACATTATTTGTGTTTTAGTTTAACATTGATAGTAAAGTGAACATGTAAAGTCCTTCCCCACGTTTCTGTCCAACCCGTTTTCGTAATTGCCTTGTTCAAATTTTTAGCCGCTCTAGTTTCCGACATCGGTGATGGGTTTCCAGACAGCAGATAGTTAGATTTGAATGTTTTGGCATGATCGCACTGAAAATCTTGCAATCCTCAAGCCAACCCAATATCCACGGAACCACCAATTAAATGAAGTGGCGTACGGCGTGGCTTGGATACTTGATGCCATCTTAGAGTGCAATATTCTGTTTTCTTTCGGCAACCCCTCGAATGTTACCGTCGTGATTGGTTCTCGGTTTACAATTCAACGAAGCTAACTTAATTATCTGCATACCGTAGGAGTCACGTTGCATTAGGCGCTTACCAAGCGAAGTGACATGACGAACAGGATAAAAAAATATTAAAGATTTGCACAATATTAATGTTTTTTAGGCAGACTCTTAATGCCATAATACGAGCGAAGTAATAAAAAGTTAATCTTATATTAAAAACTCATCTTTTCTTGTTGAAGTATTATCTCTTAAGAAAAGAATAAAAATTCAGAAGATAACCTTCTTTAAACCAAAAAATAATTAAATTATTACCCCTCCTATGGAAGCATTATTGTTGAGCTGCAATTTCGCCATGTAAAAAGCCGGTGAAAATGGAGCCTGATCTTCATCACCTCCGATGTTATCACGTTTATAGGTATCGAAGTGACTCAGACCATCATTTCTTGATATCGGTGTGGTATCGTGACTTTCTGAAAGTTAATAAAGAAAACAATTTATTTATCATGGTCAAAATAGTGAAATACGTCTAATCAGATCTCTTTTATTCTATTATAATTACATAGGTGCATATTTTCTCAGAAATATGTAACGTAAAGGAATGTAAAATAAAGATAACACACTATTTTATGTAACTAATGTAAAAAATAACTTAGATATTCAAAAAGTTTTGAACCAGTGTTATATTATATTAATGTATGTCCTTAGCCCGATGAACGCACTAGACATTTTTACATGTTCAAGACTATATCTCGTATTTCCGGCCAAACTAGAAAGGAGCACTTGAGTATATATATATATATATATATATATATATGCTTTAAAAAATAGTTCAAACCTTTAGAACACAAGGAAATATATTTTTGAAAAGATTCAGTCTTTCGAATTTCAGCTTTGAACTGACGATACGCAGATTAATCGTCAACCCTACGTATTACACATACTTACGCGCTTGCTTGAGTGCGTGTTGGCGGAGTATATGAAGACTGACCGCAGCCATTTTGCTTGCGAGTTTAGTTTACTTCTTGACATATTTTGGATAACTAATATATATTTAAAAAAAAAATCAGTTGATAATGCTCGTGATGAGCGAAACCGGTCCTGATCATTATAAATATGTGGAAGTAGTACAAATGAATTGTGTTTTATTTTTTTTAAATATAAAGTCTTTCCACCAAGAACTGACAGTTAACACCTTAAAAGTGATATTTCACATAATTCTAAATTATAAATTGTTGAAATTGATCTATTTTTAGCCATAGTGAGCGAAAATAAAGACAAAACAGAACAGTGTTGATTTATCACTGTTCTGATTCGTCACCGAACCAAAAAAATAAATATTGGCCTACATTTTTCTTTTCCGCGAAAAGCAGATTGGGTATCTTCTTTGAACCTGGTAAGACAGAACACGCTGTAAAAATTCTACTCTCATCTAATTCAATTATTTGTGTAAATTGCAATGTTCCGAACAGGAAACAAGCCAATGAAGCATATCGGCACTTTTCCGTTCAAAATATTGCAAAAATTTCGCTTCCATAATCGTCCGTAACGTCTCCGTTTAACTTTCTCCCGTTTGTTGATCGACATAACAGACTCGTGATTGTGTTTCTTTGTTTATTATCATTTAGTGGTCGACACTTCGCTTATATTATTGTAAAACAGACATGTTTTGTAAAATGGAAGTGACATTGTTTGCATGCGCTTCAGAATGTCGCTGTGGTTTATTCCAATTGTGATATAATAGTCTAATCGAATAATTTTAAATTCGGAAACAAATCATAAGAGCTCATACACAAGGCAGGATAAAAACCATGCGGTGGCGTCGTTCCAAAGACAATATTAACCATAGGTAATATCGTCACTGTTCTTGAAGAAAACACTAAATCGAAAATATTTCATATTGAGTTAGTTATACCAAAAGGTTCCTAATTTCAAACTCTACCGTATGGAAGGACACTCTTATTTTAATAAATTATACTTTTACTTAAGAACAGTTTTGTACAATCAAACAAAATGAAGAAGGTATAGAAGAAGGCATTTCAAACATTTTACAAACTTCAAAGTCCAACTCATAACTAGTATTTTTCAGTTAGTGTCTGCTTCCAGAACTACGACTAATTGTATTTATTCTTGCTACCCGATTGCCTCATTGTTTCTTATTTTGTTAATATCTAATTTCCGTTTTAAGCCACTTATGATCGATTTTACGGTGAGGGGGGGGGGGAGATTTAATTATGGCATACAATCTAGTCTTCGAACAAAAAATTCATGAATCAACAGTCTTCGTACTGGGATTCGAACCCGTTGACACCGCAACCGAAAGGGACGACGCTCACCACTTTGTAAATACTGCCAAAAACTATGAAATATATACTTTTGTTCGATTTGATTTCCCGAATTTGTTTTTAATTGTGTTAAAAGCGACCTGCAACAAAATTGCCTCCGATAATTAATCTTTCAAGAAGTTATTCATATTTTTAACATATGTTTTTTGAGTCATTCGTTTATATCAAAAGTCGACCTTTAAAATATACCTTGATATAATTTTCCATTCAAATATTTAATAACCTTCAATAATATAAGTGCTATAGAATTGCGAACTAAAAATTACAATCTTCAATGTACTACTTTTAAAATTATATCATGTCTGATATTAACAGGTAAATATTGGTAAGATTGTAACAAATGTATATCGTAAATAATACAACGTAGAGTTTCGAAAACAGCGTAATATAATGTAAATAGCGAGGTAGAAAGCCGAGCGAGGTTAAACACTATTTCACTTTGGTATAAAAATTAGGATAATAGCCAAAAACTAAGAAGGCTTTGATTGTAATCTGATGAAAAGAAATTGTACAAATAACCCTTTCTTCTATCTGAATTTATAACCATTGGCTGCCACAATTAATCTCTTTTTTTTGAAAAGTTAATTCAGAACCAAATGTTCCGTGCTGTGACAAGAATCAAGTTTCTGATCATATTCGTTGGAGTTTCTCAATTTTGTCTAGTGAAAGAGACACCTGTATTTTTGCTGATCGCGCTGAACCGCTGGATACCAAGGACTAGTTTCGCCTGCAGAAAACTTACATCACAAAAAAATTGTGACCTTCACCGTTCAATTCGTGAAATTATTTTAGTCATAAAGGTTAATCGTTATTGATTACTTTATTACAAATGGTTGTATTCTAATAGTCTTTATTTTCGTACCTCGTTTTATAATATAAATGTAACCAAAGTGCATCATTGAGGGGACTCGATCTTCGGTGTTATGCCAAAAAAAGTTTATCGACTAAAAAAGGTCCAGCGACTGACATTTCATCAATTCAGTGAAATCGCGGTCCACTTGCACCTCAGGAGTACAAAGTATGAAGTCTTCCATGCGTGGTATTATGTATTGTGTCCAGCCCAGTTTAGGCGTTGAGTTTTAACAAATATAATAATATAATTTAAGACATCGACTGAGGGTGCTTGATGGAATTTCAATATTAAATTTGGATTATTGAGATTTTGTACACTTCCATGTATTTTGTCACTAACGACCCGGGTTTCTTCGAGTCCATTCGTGTGCTCGAATGCCTGAAGATGCCGAAAGGCGAAACCCGGGTCGTTAGTGACAAAATACATGGAAGTGTACAAAATCTCAATAATCCAAATTTAAATATAATAATGTTTGGCTCACCACAGACGGCATCGAAGGTTTGTGGTTGTGTCAACGCTGCCAAATGCCATCCTCAACCACAAAGCTGGTCTTATTGGCGCTTGGTAGAGGTATACTTTCTTGTTTCATGATAAGAGTAATTCGAATTGTTTATGCAGCCCATATAAAAATATCTTGCTACCTACACTTGACCTATTCTCTTTTTGATTTCCTCAAATACAATGCTATGGACGTTGACTTAATAAATAATAATACACACATATCATTGAAATGCCTTGCATTGTCATGTCGTGCATTCGTTAGTTACAATGATGCTTTTATTGTTGGTTTTGCAAAAATAAAGGTTCAAGGAATCAAGGAATATGAAAATAGTTTTATGGACGACAAAAGTATGTTACGATCGTACTTGCTGTATGAGCGATGACAAGTTCAATGAAAAAATTTTCGGTCTGGGTAAATTGGTTTGAAGGCTGGATTGTATATTATGCAATTGTGAGCATGTCGAACAGGACGTTAATAACGTTCGAAGGGACTGCCCTGAGATTAATTCCGAACCAGCAGAACTGTTTGCTGCGATCCATCATTACACGTGTCATATAGGACGCTGATCACGCTGATTTAATTGTAACCAAAGCTAGCTTCACGGCATTTGACAAATTTTCTAATTGAATTGGATATCGCCATAACCTTGATTCCTCACTAGAGTCAATGCCACGTCACAAACGGCAAACTTTCAGTATGAGTCTTATATTGACCCAGGATACTTATTACCAACCTTATGTAAGTGGCTGAATTAACCACACCTTTTTTTAAAACTATTTTCTCATGTAAACACTTGTCCATGATACAAAATCAGTCCCGTGCAGTTCTGCTTGGGCCATGAATGAGTCTGGTAGACTCCCTTTTTCTCTCAATAGCATTGAGGAAGGCGGCCATGAAACATTGGTTGCACATACACAACGGGCTGTAGAGGGAAAAACCCACTCCTGGACTTCGTGCATCGTGTCGCCTCAGTGAGAAAGTCCAATTATAACTAATTATAATACTAAACTAATCAGGGCTTTTTTTTCACGTAACACGGTGGAATGATGTTCTTGCACCGTTATCACGGCATAGGAAAAGTTAATTTTTTTATAAATGATATATATATAATTTTCTTTAGTAAAAATATTGACAGGAAGTGAGTTCCGACACCTTTTTTTTAAAAAAATAAGCCCTGGTACCCATTAACGACATTATAATTACTGTTTATAGATATTTGCTTGAGGATGATAAATATTTTCCGAATTGAAAGAAAGTATTTTATATTATGCTCGAAGAGTAAATGATGATGATATATTCGCTTTCTCGATCAACTTAATGACAATTCACTTCCTGGATAGTCGTTTTAAATGATATACTATGATATGCTATGACATAACTACTAAACTACAAACTAGCTATTATCATGAATAATTTTATGTTACACTAGAAAACGGGAAGCCATTGTTATGTTTTACTTTTGACTTAGTCATTGGACGTATACGATTTTCCGTGTTTACTTTCATGATTCAATGGAAAACTTATAATTATGAAATTAACATTTTTATCTAATCGGCCAAGAAAATAAATGTTGAATGATACAACATTTGATAATTAATAATATGATACGTCGCTGTTCTGGAAGAAAACACTAAATCGAAAAAAATACATTGAGTTAGTTATAACAAAACGTTCCTTATTTTTAGAGTTTTAAAACTCTACCGTATGGAATAACAAACTTAAACAAACAGTTTTGCATAAACAAACTAAATGATGAAGGTATAGCATTTGACAAACTTCAAAGTCCAATTACTCAAAAGTAGTATTTTTCAGTTAGTGTCTCCTTCTAGAACAACAACGATATAATATATTCAGGGAACGTACATTCTTAAATTATTATTATGATTATAATATAATATATATGCTAATTTTAAACTTTGTTCTATATGTCGATCATCCAGTTCATTATTCTAACCATCTCTAAATAACCCATATTGATATAATGGGTAAAGCAAAATTCAAATAGTCACCATAATTCAAATTTTATTGAATAATACCCGAGTTTTACACATTATATAAACAGGTACTTTCAGAGTATAGTCAGTAGAAGGATATTTAGATATAACCTTTTACTGGCCCAGAAAAATCAACCTTTTGTTTAAATTTTTAGAAGGCTATCTGCTTTAGCATTTTTTGGTGGCATTTTTGAGCTCTCTGAGTACTGAATGAGATAGAGCGCAAGATTTTACACGTAATATTTAACTCAATTTATTTTCGGGTTGTCTCACTAATTAACCGTACGATCGATGTGTCTATGTGTTCTGTAGTATCATTTTCTAACATTTTTGTAAATCTTGTAATACGTCTTTTAATACATATTTTCTACGAAATAAATTTACTGATTATAAGTATTAAATAAAATTATATCTGTGACACTTAGACCTTCTTAACGAGTTTCAATTACAGACTATATAAATTTATTATATATCGTCAGGTTTTAAGTCGAAAATTGACTGTTTTAAGTTATGAATGCAGTACCATAGATTTTGAGATGGTTTATCGTCTGAAAAAGCAAACTCAGCTATATTCCATGTATTTCTTACGTACTTACTTTAAAGAAATCAATATGAATCAAGTCAATTTCGTTCACAGTTATTAGTGGCAAAATACTTAATTAATATTACAAAAAAAAAGAATTACTAATAATTAAATTGAATTTGTAAATGATTAATGAATGTCATAAAGTGGTAAGTTCAATAAGTAAGTATGTTAAATTTTAATAGATAAGGTATATAAATAGAAAGAATAAAATTTCGCGAAGTAGGTTATCTCAAAACATGGTTCTTTGGCTCAACGCCTTCTGCCACTTTACACTAGGATATAGTTTATACAACCTGCAGTTATAATATCGACGGTGTTTTGTCCAATTGATGTAACCCTCAAAATTGAAATTGTTCAGGAGATTAAAAACATCGAAAACATTATACGGTGAGTCGCGTTATGAATCTTTGAAATGCACTAATGTAAATTCTCATGTTTGCATATACGAGATTGTACGTAAGGTGTGTCGATATAATAGTGGCTTACATCATTTTTTTATCCTAAATGCAATGTAAAATTATGTTTTCCTTCCAAAAAGTGGTCAATTAATTTTTATAATTTACACCATTTGGCCGAGACCCGCTCTGTCGTCTTTAAAATGAGATCTGTTCATTAACTCATTGTTCGTATTTTCTGATGGTTACATCAACTAGCCAAAGCGCAGTCGATATATTGTATACTAATAAACATTCAAATTTCTTTTAAATTCCATTGTGTATGTATTTAATTCATAAATAGATACGACAAAAATACTACGTGTTTCATCTTACCCCTGTTCTGAATTGTCATAGTTCCGTTTTTGGATATTATGATAATATTGATGTCTCTACGTGTTATCTGTTTTATCATGTTCTGTTTTTATCATGGAACAAATATAAAATACAGTAGTTTTCGAAAGAATATCAAAGATGATATATATTAATTACAGACTCTAAAAGTATCCAGTCTAAAGGGTATTAAATCGGTAATAGAATTAAATAAGCATTTTTGCCTTAACTCTTTTAGAACCGTTAATTAAGCTTTCTATACCACAAAAAATAATATATCTCAGATCGACAATAAAAAATGGCTGAGCATTCGAAGCTTCAAAGAATGGTGAGTAATTTTTCTTAATTAAATACTGGGTTACGTGCTTCATTTTGCGTTTCATTTTATTGTTTTCTTTGATCAATTAAAGTGACAGTTTAGTACAAAAACAAATGTCATTAATTCTCTCATTGCTATCGAGCTCGTGAGAAACGGCGGGAATACAAAAAATAGTTATATTATCAATATTGTAGAATGTCAACAACGTATTCGATGGAAATGAAGTTCATTGAACTTACAAACAAAATAACAATCAAAGGTCAAGAGGAATAAACCCATTATGTGGTAAGATTAACAGTTGCTTACTTTAATAATAACAATTTGTACGATACCTCCATTTTATGGTGGTGAGAGAAAAATGGGTGATAAATTTTCCAGTGAACGATAAATTAAAATTATAAATCTTTAATGAATACTTAACATTATTATATTTTTATTTACGCAGCTTTCATCGCACAGGGGTTCAAAATTGTATATTGAGTGCTGAATTTTATTTAGGAATGCCCAAGATAACATAAGGTAAATTGCGCTAGGACTCAACCCCTTCAAAGTGATTGAATGAAACTGTTTACGAGAAATACAGTGATTCAACCTCTATTATGTGTTGGATAGAGTATGGATGGAAAGACTGGGTAAAGTAACGAGTAGTTAGCTACTTACTACTCTATGTGCCCTTTTTTAAGACTCGGGTAGGTGGGAAGGATTATAAATCAATTTATCAATCATTATGAAATTGTCCGTATTGGAATTCGAATCCATAGACACCGGTTTTAACTTGGTTTTTGTTAAGGAAATAAATCTATCTTAGACTATTAAGCAATAATAGATCAATTACAAAACGTTCTTCCATTCGCCATCAATTATGGAAATAAATCGATTTAAATTGACGCGTGTCAGCACGGAGTACAAGTAACATCATCACGAAAAGAAAGTTTCACAAGATCGGTATAAATTTATATTCAAGAGCCGTGGCGAGGTTGGTGTGTGGTATCTTTCTGTAATTCGGTTTGGTGAAGAGTCAAGGCCGATGAATGTGCATGTGATGCAAGCCACGTGTGCAATGAGCATACACGGTATTTTGATAACTTCGTCATTATAATTTGTTGCTCTTTATAAAACGCAGGCGCATTTTCCCATCATATAAATTCAAAAACAAATAACGCTAGAAAATTAATTGAATATGAAGTATATGGCGAAAGAAGATGTAGAAAACACATTAAAAAAGACTATATTTATGTTATTTTAAATAAAAAATTGTTCCATAAGGTTTTAAATACTTTTGACAAAATATAATAAGAATAACTTCATTTCTAAGAAGTGCAGTGCAACCCCGATACATTTTTTTGAACCTTTTCTAGTCCGCCCTAAAAAGCCAGTTTGCAGCCACTCAAACACAAGCTTTGTCACTTGAAAATTCCTGCGAGAAAGTCTTTAAACTGACGATAAATATAACGGCAAATGCATTAAAACGTTGAATGCGAGAACGATAGATCGAGATTCCACTGTAATCACATTTAATAAATATTTTAACTTAAAGATACGTCAAAATCAATCTATTTTAATGTGTTGACTGTCAATTCTTGGTGGAAAGGTATTATATTTTAAAAAATAAAACACAATTCGTTTGTACTACTTCGACATATTTATAAAGATCAGGACTAGTTTCGCTCATCACGAGCATTATCAACTGATAAAAATACAAACATAACAGGGCTATTTATATAAAATTGAATGTTAAAAATTAAGGTACATAAAACAATTGGTTCATGGACTATGGCAAGAATTTACTGATCATCAAACAAATTATACATAAAATTTTCAAAAATAGATTTCCACCTAACTGGGACGCATAAAATATCTACAATAAAGGTTGTGTTAAATCTTAAGCTGCAAGACGATGGTTTCTCCCTGAAAATGTAGTTTAGAAGAATATTTTTTTGCAGAAAGTTAACACAACAGAATATAGTACTTTTCTTGATATAAAATATATTTGAAATCGAATGCTTACCTTCATTTTTCCTATCTATAGCCACCCTATTACACAGCGCAGCGGATCCTGACCAGTACCCATTACCCCAGAAATATCCAGTAGTGTAGCGGCCGCTTGCGTCGTCCACTGCAACAAAAAAAAACGCACTATTAATATATGAATTCAATAAAAATCATGGATATTATATGAGGCATCTAATAGCAAAACCCGATAAGATAACATTAGACATTTCACACAATATATTTATACACACTATATAACTTGAAAACCTGATAAAACCATATTATGAAAAATAATAAAAAAAGATCTTCATCATATAATTGAAACCAATAAATTCATTCCCCAATATGTCCAATTTTATTTCGCCTATATTTATTGCAGTGATTGATCGAAAGGTTAAAAAAATAGGCAGACTATTTTTAATAATTAGAAATACTTACGAAAAAAAATCTTTTTATTTTTGTGCTATTCACATGAACATGCCTCGTTAAATTCGAATATGTTTAGTAATTCATTTTAGAATTATTTATTGTATGTGGTAGATTTCACTACAATGTCATTTCTTTTATGTATACGCATTAGTGCATATTTAGTTTACGACTGTTTTATTTCACACCTGGAAAATATACTGTACCGATAAAAACATGCTTCTATTTCGTAAATTGAAAATTTTGCTAATGGTAATAACTAATACTCATTTAGTTATATAAATATGGTATTGTCGGTATACGGGTCCGATACGGTACTCACGGGCTCCCAGTTCTGACTGTTTCATAAATTGATTTTTAAATTGATTTATGGATTTCTGACCGAAAGCATGGATGTTTGTGATGTCTAAAATTACCTCTCACCCATCTGATCCTAAAAACGGGCCGTAGCGCTCAGCTAAACACTATTCCTGTTCTATCGCTAGCCTAGTATCCCCACTCTTTTCGAGAAAGAGAGGTTGAGAAACAGATTAAAAAACAGTTATTGTAGAATAAACATCTGTTGAGATACCTCCACTAGGAGCGAACATAGTTAAAAACTATTTTTTCTACGAATTTTGACAATTAATTCGTCATTGAAATTAATTTTATGTAAAAATCTTTATTTAAAATGCTTACTTATAGAGTAAACCTGGTTGCATTGTGAAAATAAAATGTGGATGATTTACTATATCGACGGTGTTTTGTTTTGGCCAATTGATGTAACCCTCAAAATTGTAATTGTTCAGGAGACAGTAAAAACTGTTTTTATCATATACATTATATGGCGAGTTGCGTTATGAATCTTTGAAATGTACTCCTGTAAATTCTCACGTTTGCAGATACGGAATTATACGTATTGAGTGTTGATATAATTGTGGCTTAGATCAAGCGGTCAGGTCAGAATTTTTACTCCTAAAACCAATGTAAAATGATGTTTTCTTTCCAAAAAGGATTTGATTTTTCTAATTTACATAATAAGAACTGCTCTATCGTCTTTATAATGAGATCCAATTACCAACTAATTTTCGTGTTTTATTAGGGTTACATCAATTGACCAAAGCACAGATATGATGTATGACCTCATGTGACGTAAAATTAATAATACTATTGATAAACGTCCAAAATATAAAGAATTGCAGGATTAACATATATTATGTAATTCTGTTGGAAGCCGGCTTCATCGTATAATGTAAACATAATCAAATAATTTCACGATGCTGCCTTGCTCTCATAATTTCCGGTTGATTGTGAGTTCATTGCCTCTTTATCAATGTGTTGAATCCACTTTCGAAACACTTTTTTAGAATTTATTGGAAAGTCATCTTTGTAACGATTTGGGAAAATAACAAATGGTTTAACATACATTACAAATTTTCATTTTACATATCACAAATGGTAAATATGTTTTAAAACATTTCCAAAAAATGACTAAATGCCGCCAATAACAATGCAGTTTTGTAGGAAATTTAATTACGAATAGGAAAAATGCCAAATTATATCAGGGAAACCGATAATTTACGCGAAATATAATATATATGTACGAAAAAGTCGTCAAAATATTGTATCGTTATAGTGGCTGAAAGCGTTAACTAAAAAAACCTTGCTTTGAGATAATCGACTTTTAAGATAATCTTGAAATTTACGTCTTTCTATTTAAATACTTTCATCACTATTTACTAAACTAACCACTTTATCAAAAATATTAATCATTAACTGATTCGTTTTAATTATTAGTAATTCTTTTTACAGTAATGTTAATTATATTTTTGTGAACGAAATTAACTTAATTCATATTAATTTCTTCAAATTACCTAAAAAATATATGGGATTTTGCTGAGCTTGTTTTTTTCAGGTGATAGACTGTCCTAAAATCTATAGTACATTGAACTGCATTCATAACTCAAAACAGCCGATTTTCGACGTATCGCTTTCTGCCACTATGCCGACGATATATCATATCAAATGGTCGTTCTTAGAACAAACCATAAAGAAAATGGGAAAATAACTAAGGGACGATTTTTCGTAATAATGTTTCGTAATTTTTTCAATCAGTTTAGTCATCTAGTCGATTAGTATCAGTTTTCAAATGCTTAATACTTAGCAATTTTCCTACCCACAATAAAGTTTCCTACAGAATAAAATTGTTTTTAACTACATTAAACTATGCACATGTCTGTCGTCATGCTTAAAAAATAGCCATGGGCTTAGTTATGATTTAAAAATATATATTAAAATGGACTTTGCCGAAGAGTAAAGATATTCATTCATTCATAATCAAAATTGTAATGCAAATTAATCTGGAAAAACTATTCATAAGATCTTAACACTTGAAATTATCTACCAAGTACTTGTATCTACAGTGTAAAGAATATTCTTTAATACTTAAAATTAGCCACAATGTCCATTGCCAAATATTACACAAAAAAAAACATTAGATGATGTTGCATTACAATTATAAAAAAATCATTAATAGATTATTCAATTTATTTCGTTGTAATGAAATTATTCAAAAAATCTTTATTTCATTTTACAGACATCTTTTTCTGTGAAGATTTCATAATACTGGTTGCACTTGGTCTTAAACGCTGTATTACAAGAAATTTAATCTTGCTGGTTTTTCTATAGCGGAAGCTTTAAAAAAATAACAGCTTCTTACCGTTTAAATTTCAGTAGATGATTTGTCACTAAAACTGTTATTTTTTTATAAATTCATTACACGAATAGTTTTTTTTTTACTTTATACAATAAACAACACTTTACATAATGATAGGTATTTACATAAGTTTTATAAGAATTTATAATTTAAATAAGAAGAGGAATTTTAAATTATTGTATCTGCTGAATTTCCTAGTGTTCTCTTACCACGAGAATACTTTCCAATAATAATTAGTAAAAAATGTTTAATTTTTATAAACATTGGTTGTAAATTGACTTCATACAACATAAGATAAAAAGCAATGTATTGTAATGTACGACAGTTTTACGTAATACTATTAGATACTTCTGAAGATGGCGTTATGCGGAAATATCTATCAACTTTATCTTATAATTCTTGTGGAACGAATATTTATGCTATTTTACCCGGGTTTTGAGAAGAATTCAAGGCGATATAAAAGACTAGTAAGATCTCTCAAGAAAATACTTTTCAGTGACAGAACTAGATGTAGCAGAGTTGCAAACTTGAGGGTTACAAAATTTAAAATTAAAATTAAAACCAAGGGAAATGAATGCAGAATGGTAAAAAATCAAACTTAACTGTTAACCTTTTAACACAAAAAAAAATCGGATGTATTGAGCAAATACACATCAATATTAATTTCATTGTTTACTCAAATGATTTCTCGGATAGGACGCCATTTTAAAAATAATTACTGCCTCTGTATGGCATTCTCGTAAATCGCATTAAGCTTTAAGCAAATCTATTCTGTGTCGCTAAAATCAACGCCGCCCGAAGTGTGTAAAGACATATTAAAAAATATTAGTTTGTACATAGCCATTTTGTAACATCCGTCATTAAAAGATCTGTGTGGTGAATATTATATTGATATTTAAAGTGGGTCAAGAACGATATATTTGGAAATAATAATCGTAAATAATATTTCTCAAGTCCCTTTTATGTCGGGTGCATTTAAAAGAATCGTGTGGCATGAAGACAAGGCCGTATTTTGTATTTTGGAATAAGTATATGTCAAATATCATATCCGAATATGCAATATGTACAAAAATTTTATGCCAATGAAGTTTCAATAATTATTGCACTAGAACAGTAAACCAATAACTCAAATTCTCTTTTAAGTAAATGTAAGCATACAAGGTTGGGGTTAGAAGAGGACTTCGGAACATGTGACCACTGCACGGTCCCTCTAATAAAAAATAAAAATTCTATCTTTTAAACAAAAATAATCAAAATTGAATGTCATACAGCGATATGCCTAAGACGAAATGTCACATTTTATGTATGTAATAATCACTATACAAAACTAAATGAGCCGGTAACTTTGCTTGAATTCGGTTTAATGAAAGAGAGTTTGATTATGACGCAATAAGTTTTCTCGAAAGTGTTACAATGACCACACTAACACAAAAAAAACTTTATAGGTGATTGATTAAGTTGGACGCACACTGATTCATTTGCCAAATCGAAATTGAGAATTGAATTTAGTTTAACGTTGTTAATAATCTTGATGAATTCGGTGGTAACTCATTGTTAATTTAACATTAATGTTTAAAACTAACCTATTTCACTGGCTGTGTTACTAAATGTGGCACGTGTTTCACGTCTATACTATATATCAAATGTCATTTATTTCTAATGTAAACAAAGATTCTAATTCTTAACCTAAAAAATAAGGTTGGGGTTTGATTATTTACTTCTATTAGACGTGGGGAGGAGCTAAAATACATACAATAATAGTACTAATTACCATAAGACTGCTAATTACAACATTGTTACAAAAATAATTAATCACAATGTTCGCATGGGTCACATTTGGTAACATAGCCAATGGAATAACAAAGTTATTAACTTCAATGTTATATTAGACGTTTTTAAACTAATACGAGTTCCAGAACAGGGCTCAGAACTTGTTTGGGTAAGTATGCTTTATAACATGCCACCCTTTTTCTACCCTTATCTAGGAAATTTAGTTGTAAATTATGAAACTCCAAAAAAGGATCATTGAAATCAAGGAAACCGATAAATAATGCAAATTCCGAAATAGTACAAAATAAATTCATTCCCAAATTTCACATTCGTTCTATGGATCGTTCTAATAAAGAACCATTTTACATATTATATTCGTTTTTCTAGTAAATTACCGGTTTCCTTCATTCCTTTATATTACGGTGATTTGGCAATTTCCTTCGTTCGTAACTAAATTTCATACAGAACTGCATTCTTATTAGCAGCATTTAGTAAATATTCGGTTAGAAAAAGAGTATTATGTTGTTAAACATGTTCACTCTTGTTTGAAAATAATTTAATTTTAATAATTACTATTCATATTATTAAAATATTTTACTAGACACATTATTAGCTTAATCCGCTTAATTAATTCGATGTAATTTTATTATTACTAAATTTACTTTTACTGTATTGCAATAAAAAAACATACATTTTCAATGATCCGATCAAATACCAACATTTTTCAACGAAGATTATATTTTCATCAAATTAAAAGCAGCCTTGCGTGAACGCCGCGCTTAATTCAAAACTTTTTAAATAAAAGCAACAAAAAATTAATCGCACAACCATCGTAACAAGAACTTTACTTTTTCAGTGTTACAAACTTTACGCAAATCTCAAGCAGTAACCATTCACTATTTATTTATATTTAATTGAAACTTTTCAGTGATAGAATTAAATTATTTTTTTATTAGTAAGCTTTTTATAATCTCGCTGGTGTGGTAAATAATTAAGTAACATTTTTTCTATTCATTACAAACAAATTCTTCGATTATTCTATCGTTGTTTGTTATATATTCAAGTAAATGTCTGAAAACCTTCTTTTTCAGCGAAATAAACGAGGAAGTAAATCAACTTATTGACTTTTTTCTATTACCACTATATTGTACACAACAAAATCACTATCGCAGTGTCCGCCAAACTGTGTGTCGTAAGAATTCTCAGGTGTGTCGCGAAGGGAGAAACCTCAAAACTGTTCATTTTAAATAATACCTATTCATTTAAATTTTCTTTAACTTTAAATAAATTCAACATCAACATCTACATATTCATATAAATATTAGTCACGCTCGTACATTTAGTGGTCGACGCGACACAGGGATACAGGGATACAGGGATACAGGGATACAGGGATACAGGGTTACAGTGACGCTGATATATACGAAGCGTAGTGAGTGTGAGTGAGTTAAAACTCAAAGCCTGATTGCTTTCCAAGTGTAGACGCTTCCTCAAACATATTTAAAATTTTGCCAGAAGTACAGAGGACATTAGAACTTTTTTCTGCATCATTTTTCATTACTTGATTATCAAAAAATGTACCAACCAGTGGTTCATCAATCCATTCGCAAGATTTGTTAGCCGTACTATGTTTATTTTTATATAAATAAGGTATATTTGTATGTTAAAGGCATTTTTATTGGGTGTGCCGCTGAACAAATCCCATTCATCAGTGTTCCGTGGAGTAAAAAAGTTTGGCAGACACTGAGCTATCGTTTTGACTGAGCATATTTAAGTTTTACTGTAATATTTGTAAAATAATCCAGAAAGGCGTTGAATGAAAGTTACGTATTCGCATTCACGTTTAAGTTTTATCGACTAGTATAATAAAATTCAAGCGTATCTGTTTTATGCTTACAAGATTAATAAATGTACTAATTTAATGCAGGATAATAAAAACAAGGAAGCGATTTAAGCTTATATAACATATTATAATAATAAATAAAGCCGAGAGATAAGACACGAAAGCTAATCGTTTGATAGATAGGTATTATACAAAATATAATTATTTATAAACAACTAGCGAGTACCCGGCATGTGTTGCAATGTCATTAAAAGAAAGAAAGTGTTAGTGTTTTAATTGTGTTTATTGAAGTGCATTCACAATATGTTTTGTTGTTTATGTCTGGTGTGTACACGAATAAATCAGAAGGTTTTCCAACTGGTGAGCAGGTCACATGCAGCTGTCCATGTGAGAAGCATAGATTTTCTGAATTTAGTCCACACACTTGTAGCGATTGTCCATGTGTTTTGTTGATGGTCATTGCAAATGCGAGGCACACCAGAAAATGCAGTTGTTTGAATTCTACTGATATATCTGTCGGAATCATTGGCATAATTGGCAAAAGTACATCTTCTCCTTTAAATTCTCCATTTAAGACCGGCAATTAGAATTTAATAATTAACACCACTTGTTATGCCACACACGAACTGAAATGTCGCTATTTGTACTTATTTGATTCTTTTATTTTAGATTTTTTTCAGGAACCTTCGTGTTTTAGAATAGATAGACAATATTAAAATAAATCATCTCACTATTCCAATATCACAAGCTTTTGAGTTCTTCTATTAAACATACTCGGTATTATTAATTAATAGTCAAAGTAATTACTTGCGCTTCTTGTAATGGATTAAGTAAGGGTGATGAATTACTGTTTATTTGGTCATAGAGAAAATTATTACTTTGATTAATTTCCACAAAACATAAAATTCTTGTAGAGCTGAACATTTGTTATTTTTACCCTATTAGTTTTATATACACTGGAGATTTCGATAATAGCTTTTTTTAGTTTCCATATTTAAAATAAAATGGATTGAAAATTGAAATAAAAAATAAACCAAAACAAAATGTATTACTGTGTGCATACTATAAATTAAATTGAAAAAATGTACCAACACTAATCGAGAATTTTTTATTTGATTTGGAAATCACACTAGAAGACAATGCATAATTTAAAATAGTATTTTAAGATACTGGTAAACAAATTGAACAAAAATGTATCTACTTATGAACTGTCTTACAGTTTTAATGAAAATTCATTTTATTGGGCTTTGAAAAATAAGGTAGGAACTTAAACAAAAACCCGGATAGAGAGATTTATTCATAAATTTTATTGAGGGGAAGATGTGCCAGTTTTATAATACTTACATAAAATTGGCTTCCTCAAATTTGATTCTATGAAAATAATTACAAGCAGAGTGTGTTACATGCTTACGTTGCCTACTCACCTAGTTGAGATAATATATCGCAGTTATTACGTAATTGATTTTATTTTTAAATCTCGTGAATTATGTTTTTCTTTGGGCTCGTTGTTATATAATAGTTGTTACACTTATTCTCACAACATTGTGTGTAACATATTATCAAATTTTTATTACTATGGTAATAAAAAAGTAAAAGTAAAGTCATATTTTCAGTGTCACAACAATTTTACGATAACGATAATAAAATAGCTATTTTTTACATATCATAATTTGCAAATACTTAAGCGTAACAGATTGAAAAGTTGAATTTTTTTGTTAATGTGATATCCCTATACTCTCCAAATTATTGTGAATATTGCACTACTTCTTCAATGTTTATGATAATTCGACTGGGTTTTGACCAATTGATGTAACCCTCAAAAAATGCGAAAATGAGTTAGTGATTGGATCTTATTTTAAAGACGACAGAGTAGGTCTCGGCCAAATGATGTAAATAAGGAAAATAAATTGTTCTCTTTTTGGAAGGGAAACATCATTTTACATTGTTCTTAGGATTAAAAATTCTGACCCGACCACTTGATGTCAGACACTATTATATCGACACTCCATACGTATAATTCCGTATCTGTAAACATGATAATTTACAGGAGTGCATTTCAAAGATTCTTAACGCAACTCACCATATAATTTCTTCGATAAAAACAGGTTTTACTCTCTCTTGAACAATTACAATTTTGAGGGTTACATCAATTGACCAAATGTTGATTTTTATTTTTGCATTGTTCCTTTCTGACGTGAATATGACCAATAGGAAATATTTTTTTATAGGTTTGTTCAATATTACGATTTTGAAATTTAAAAAAGTCTTAGATACCTTGGTTCCAAAGTGTAAAAACTCAAAAAGTTATGTAATAATTAACCACAATTAGTTGTTACAATTTGGATCTAAAGTAATAATAAACACTGTCATTCTAAAATAACTACAGATTACCACTTGTTACATTTTGGAACTGGTATAAATCGGTATTCCAAGCACTTCCTCATACTTAACACTTTTTTTACTTGTTATACTTGGTATCGATATGCACTCTCTATGGCATCTCGTGAGTTCGTTAACCCAAATCAAGTTTGGCCAAAATAACCATCCGTGAAAACTGTTGCAATAAATATAATTATTGCCATTGGGAATAATGCGGGCAAGTATTAATTTTTCCGAACTGTCACTGAAATCAGAACCGGCTTCTTCTGCTCTGCAATGTAAATATTCTTAATTTTAACCACTTAACGAAAATTTTTACTTATTTGGATTTAATTTACTAATATTATAAATAATTTCAAATAAGTTTTTACGGATATATTAAATAACTACGATGTGAGAGAGTAGGTAAAACGGACAACAACATCTGTCTCGCTCGCCGCTCGAGGGAGGACGGTGTAGGAGCGGGGAGAAGCGGGGTGCGGGCTTCAACACACTTCAAGGCCCGCGTCCTGGGACAAGGACAAACAAAGGAGAAAACAACGGCTCCTTCGTCTTCCATTAAAACCCCGGTCGTTTATCCGTATACTCTTCTGGTTTATTGCAATTAGTTACAGTTACACAACAGAATTACACACTTTTAATTTAAACTCTGTAAGTGCTTTTATAGTAATCGATGGAATAAGCCGCTGCCGCGACTTCCCCCGGGAAAGGTCGGGACCCCACTCCCTCTGGCAGGATCGCAGGCCCTTCCCCCCACTTCAAACTGCAAACCAGCAACAGCAACCAAACAAATACGACACCCCTCCTAAACGCCTCAGGAGGGGTATTACATTTTTAAATTTTCATTAATAGGAAGAGTCTGCAGATTGGTTTTGAAGACCCTGTCCGCCCCATAAGTACGGGGCGGTGTCAGATGCTTAGTGAAACGTTTTTGTAATGGGGCTTAATTCACGAATAGTTCTCGAGTAAATAAAATGAAACTAAGGTCAATTACCTGACTATTGCTACAGTATATATTAATTACAAACAACATACGTATTGGTTGGTTTTAAGTATTGCAATATGCAGTATAAATTCTTATGTAATTATTATATAGATAAAAAAAGTCGAGGGGGTGGCAGTGTTCAATCGGATCCGCGTATGTTGTCATGTCGTTACCTTACTTTGAAAAGGTTCTAATTGTACTTGACCCTGTTTTGAGATACGAGCGTTTGAAGTTTTTTTTTTTTTCTATGTCCGCTCCCAATGTGGAGCATATGGTCTCCTAATGGAGGTATCTTGACAGAAGTTTTGGCTGATCATATTTTGTATTTTGAAGGAAAAATGTATTTTTAATTAGTGAGTTAGCAAATATTTATATTTGTATAAATAATGAGTATCTAAAGCTTTAATTAGAACTGACAACAATAGTTTGTTTGAAAAGGTTTTATCGGATATTTCAATTTCATTAAACAAAATGTTCTGATTTTTGAGATATTTATTAATAGTATATATTATCAAGACTTGCTGAACCATATAAGTTAACAATAATATTATAATACAACAGAATAATAATACATAATATATACTTTGAGCGTTTGACGAACTCAGCTAATTTTAGTCAATAACCACATCTTTACAACAACAGAAGTAAAGGGTAAAACACACACCAACCATCGACTGAAGAATATTCAACATGACGTTGAAACCTTTTCAAAGAAACTGTGGTATGTATATTTTTTCTGTGAGATGATAATAAGCAGTTATATCGATTCATAGAACCATCTAAAACAAATTTATGAAAAAAAATGTGTGGATAGAACTCCGGAATACTGCTTACTCCCTCATTGAACAATATATTACTCTGAAATCAACGTATATGGTAGAATGTGGCTAATACAACATTTTCCAATCAAAAGGTCATTTTAGGGCAAAATATCAGTTATAACTTTTTCAAAGTAAGGTAACGATGTGTTATATGTATGTATTTACCAACTTTATATGACTATACTTATATTATTTCAATTATTTTTACATGACAACAATCTGAATGAACAGAAGAGATGAAAATATCTAAGTGTCTAGAAAAGAATTCTAACCGTGAATAAAAAATCTATCTATCAAATTATGTTCTATGTGTCATAAAATCGGAAATGTGGTAATATTTTCGACATTCTGTCATTCATAAATTTTCTCTGTTTCAAGAAAGCCGAAAGGTCTGGAATATTTTTTTTCTTTTTATAAAAAAATGCCCGTTCCCAATGATGAGCATAATACGGATTCCCAATGGAGGTATCTTAACAGAATTTTTCTATCAGAACTGCTTGCTATTTAGTTACTTAACCTCTCTTTTTCGGAGAGATTAGGAATAGAATGATAGGACCAGGACAGTACTATTGGTTAACTAATTGCTGTAGCTACGCCACGTTTTTTTAGGATTGGATGGATAGGAGGGAATTCTAGACATCACAAACATTCATGCCTACGAACAGAGATCCATAAATCGATTCAAAAATCAATTTGTGAAACTTTCTGTACTGGAATTTGAAACTGAGCTTACTGATAGTAACCGAAGCCAACGACTTTGCCCACTTCACCACGAACCCGACACTACACATACTGAACTAGGACATTTTCATATCAAACAGAAAATGGACTCATCACTAACATTTAGCAATCAATGTGTACATTGATTTGAATGCATCACCAAAAGACTGGAGTTAACGATATAATGATAAAGAATCATTACACCATTACGAGAATCTAGCACTGTTTTCCTTAACTCGTTGTGCTTCAATACAGATATCACAGATCACAGGCCTCCTTAGTATACCAAAATCTTGAATGGTGTATACATATTTTATCGAATGAATTTCTGAATACTGGCCTCGTGAGTGTAAATGAATAATTCAAAATAAAGAAAGAGTGAGTCTATTGCTGAAAATGTTACATACTATATTTTCCAAATTTGAAATACCCATGCGGAGATAATATTGTTACGTACTGAATAAGTATGATGTAAAATCTACGCAGAATTCTCTTGTCATTCATGTACAGCAGTGGCCGTCAACCTTTTTATACCTACGGCCAATTTTTGCATATTTTTTATAATAAAATGTCCTTATCGTCCACCAACATCGCAGTAAGTCTATCCAGTGTAAGAATGCAATAATTTCTTTAAGATTAAGGTTATGGTTAATGAGAACCTTGAATCTGATGCTGTGAGACCAAATATTTAATGTACACTGTTTTTACAAAATTTATTTAATACACGGTAAAACGCAATTTCACGAGCGACGATTACTCTCACAAATCTAAGTAGGTGCTGTTTATGCTTATGTACAAGCAAACAAGTCGAAAGTCGACCTATATGCCAGAACAGGACAAATATTTTGATTTATTCGGATAGGCATAAGCGAGAAAGCTAGAGAAAAGAACAAAAATACCCCATCCTTATGTACACCTACCCTCGGCTGTCGAGTTGGCGTAGCGATTTGTCCTCAAGTAAACTTACCCGCGAGTCGAGCTTAATAGATGAAAACAGATAGACCAGGTTGACGACCACTGATGTACAGTAATGTATGCTGATTCTTAAGGCAGAAATATCTTCTTCTTTCATTATGTCTTTGTTTGAAGTGAAACAAAGGGTAAGCTCGACATCACGACATTTTTTCTTCATTCGTCAAACGTTGTCGATGCTGTCATCTTGCGGATTATATAAGTAACATTAACATGTGTAAGTAAAATTAATCTACTGTTTATAATCCTCAATTGAGTCATCTAATTAAATGGTGTGTGCACAAACAACACTTCTGGTAAGTGACTACGCATTCCGATAAATAGTAATATAAATATAAACCCAAATTGCACGGTGTTAAATCACTTTATTTTCGTGCTGAGTCTGTCTAAAAAAAGCGTAACCTACTTCGCAATTGCAAAAAAATACATATCGTAATATGCGGTAACGGAATAAATATTGTAAGATCCATTATTTGCCTCGGGGCTTTTTCTACTAAGTGAGTATTCGTTATATACGCTGATCTTTACGAAACTAAACCGGACTGATTCGGGTCACATTTTCGGCTCAAATTGTTGTCAAAACCTGTACATTACAATATGTCTTTCCTGATAAAAATCGTAAAATAATTATAATTTTTTACATGACGTAACGTTTCTTAACATTATAATACTTGTTTTATAATTAGCTATTAAAAGGTTATCGTATTGGTCTAATTCCCTCTTAATAACGTAAGATTCGTAAAAAATCGTTTCCGTGTACATTAAAAATATAATTAATTTGGATCCGATCTATGAATTCCAATCCTGGAACTATTATCAGTCACAATTTTTATCACATTTAAGGTGCTAACTGTCAATTCTTGGTTGAAAGGCAAAAACACGATTTGCTTTTTACTAATTCCACATTTTTATAATGAATAGAATAACTCATTATATTTTCTCACTTAATTGACTTTCAATGTGGTTGAATTTTGGACTTCAGATTCGTGGTTATTGATTTGTACGAGTTCTTTGAAATTTTACCTATTTAATATGTAATTTGTTTGATTATCTGTAAATTCCTGTCATAGTTATTGAACTAATTGCTTGATATATCTGGTAATTATTAACCCTCAATTTTATGAAAACAGCCTTGTTAAGATTTATATTTTATCAGTTGATAATGCTCGTGATGAACGTAACCGGTCCTGATCATTATAAAAATGCGGAAGTAGTACAAAAAATGTAATTTTATTTTTAAACATATTTTTTATATTATCAAAAATATTTTTAAAAAAAGCAATGCCTGTGATTGCTGCAATCTTTAAGGCCTATTGAATGAAGCACAACATGAACTAATATCTGTACCTGAGAGGCTAATAGTTCTATGTCCATTTTATTAACTTTACAGGAGAAGCAAAAACGTGTTTTATTGTATGTCAATTAGCATGGTTGTTCCCTTATTCTTTTCATTCTTTTGCAGTTGGGTAGATAAGAGGTTTGGAGATTTTCATTTACAGGTGAAATCATGATTTTTTTAGCATTTAATGGACATAGGATTGTTTACTCCGTAAATGCATTGTGATATAGGACTGATTTTGAATAAGGATTTTCAGTAACCAGCCCACATACGTTAAAGTTTTATTTACCCATCTATACATCATAAAATTCCAAATAATATGACATTTATAACTCAATTTCGCTATTTTTGGACACAGAACTATTAGCCACTGAGGTACAGATATATTTATGTAGTACGAGAACATAGTTTAATAAAATAAAAGTATGTCAAATGTCTGGCGATGAATAGTTTTTTCTTATTACTGTCTATGCTATTGGTGAATGTAGACAAACAATGTTAAAATGTCAAAGGCTACTTTAGTTCATCGATCGTCATGCTTTTTTCATGGGGCATAATATTTCAAATACCTCAACTTGAGAACTTTTGTTATCATTCATTTCTTTCTGAAAAATATTCGCCACAAGTTTTTAATCTCGCCAGAGTTATTCGCTTTACCTCCACCAGAAGTAAATATGTTGAAGAGGATTTTTTACCAAGATTATAAAATAGCACTGCGATCGGCAAAAAGTTATGTTATACAATATCCGCTCCAAACATGAAACAAATGGACTGTAATGGAGCATCTTACCAGATTTTTTCAATATGGAAATGGTTTTTAATCAATCGCTCATCGCTATCATCAGAGAGGTATAATAATTGATATAATAATGCGATTAGAAAGTAATTATTAGTAATAAGGGGCTGGTCCGTCTGCTCTCTTGCCTCCAAGTGCCTGACAAAGTCAAACCACCGGACCCCTAGTATTCGCCACAAGTATCTGTTTTAGAAGCACAGTATACGATTACCCTGTGCTGTAGTGAGGTGCCATAACTAGAAACCCTACTGCAATAAAAAAGTGACATGTACCTAGCTTGGACTTGTGATACGGACGGCCCAAGGGAGCCTGTCTCTTCTACCACCCGGATGGGTTCCGTCACCCTGTAAGGCCGCTGATGACCATCCATTCGATATATTCGGTGGAGCTACGGGACGCTGGGATGACCTAAGAGAAAGCAAGAAACCTTGTGATGGCCATATGCCTCGAGTAGAGAGCGGATTTTTTTAGCTAGTAACAAACTGTCTCTACGCCCAGTTCCAATAATAGAATACTGGGTGAATGAGAAGAAATGAAAACATCATGTACAATGGGAGAATTACAATCTTAACCACACAACTGGGAAGAAAGAAACCCAATAGGAATACTTGACCATGGAACTGGTTTTGTTGGAATAGCCATTATAATAATAAAAGTTTAATGATTTTTCGCTAGTCATAACGTTTTCACTGCGCATGTGGGAGGTTTTTCGCTTCCTATATGTATACCGACTATGTTTTATGTGACAAATCTTACATAATATTAAGAAGATATGATACCATATGGTAATAAAATACAGCCATATTCATTATGTCAGCAAGCTAATAACAGCATTAGTGTCTCTAATTGTTTAATATCATATTATTATGCAATGAAATAGTTTGTGTATTGTTCTATTGTGAAATATTGCTGTCGTATAAATGACGTATAATCGCTTTTTAGATATCTGTCAGCTTAAATTATTTTTAAGGATAAGTAATGAAATCCATTGTTCATCGGTAGTAATTAAAAAAAACAAAAAAACTACAACGCGAAATTTTACGCATATTATTCTATTGTTATATAGGTATTATGTCAACGGAAACCATAGTTATTTTTTTGGATTTTTTCCTCAATACATAGATGTCCCAAACTAATAAAGCAGTAACACACTTTAAACCATTTTGCAGAATATCGAACTAAACGCTTGGAATTCCAATATAATTTTAATGGCATTTAGAATATTATTAAATAGATCTCAACGGTTATATATATGTATCTTATAATATCATTTTAAAATCAAAATTTAGAATTTAAAGGTTTTAAAAACATTTTAACCTAATCAATCATATATGGATATATTAATTAATATAGGATGAAGTAGATTAAAATTAATTTTATGTTGAGACCGTATTTTTGTTGGTAGTTATCACCCGACGTATCCAAACCATTGCAGGTTTCATCTTCAAGGGTTCCAGAAAACTGCGACTCGAATTTCTTTAACCCTAGAAAATAAATCCTGCAACAGTTTCAAAACGACGGGAAGTATCACCAACCAAAACAAAGTATATTAATATTTCTATGGCGTTATGACAAAATTTTATATGTTCGTTTTTTTCATATTGGATTTATTTTTACAATAAAATATTTATCAGTATGCTTGGACAAAATTTGGTTTGCTAGTCGTTATCCACGAAGAAGATCCATTAAATAAGTATAGTATCTATTAGAAATTATGAATTTAATTTGAATTAATGATACCTTACCAATGTTCATGTTTCTTATCCTGTAAGCTAAGGTAAAACTGATATATCAACTTCTGCCATAGCGCCACAAAAATAAATATAAAATAACCATGAATTTTTAAAAGCTTATAAGTAAAGTTACTTTGCCATTTTATTTATGAAAAACCTCGGTAACGAATAATTGTGTATTAATTTGTAGACTGAACAACTAAGTGTTCACTTGAACTTCCTCTATGCCCAAAATTCCAAAGTGAAAGTGAAACCCGTAAAACTTGGAGGAAAACCAAGAGCTAAACTGAACGCTCCAACAGCTGTCACTAATTCAATACACTTCTTTGACAACTTTCCATCGGTAGAGATAATATCGCATCACATTCAAAAAAAAGGTATACATACCCAAACCTATATTTGGTAACGATTTAAAATAAATAATAACGAATTTCTGTATTATCGACAGCGTCACTAATAAACAGATAAAACAGGAATCATAGTATTATTATGTATTTGAATTTGGAATAGATGACACCCGATGTTCGTATTTGCAAATTGTTAAACAATATTTTGGCGTTCTTTTATTTCAAACGTCATGTAGTATCTTAATCATTCCAAATTCAAATTTAAATTACTGCATACAACGTTAAACTTGTTTGCATCATATTTATAAAAGACCTAGTGTATGTATTGGATCTGTGTTTTCTATTAAAACATAAACAAATTTCAAATAATGTTTAATGTCTATAATTCTTGGTCGAAAAATACTGTGTGCATAAAAAAGACACGTATGATAGGAGGCAGCTTTTATCAGACTTTTTAATATTGAGTTGTTTATATAAATTATGTATAACGTAACAAATGGCGTACATATCAAACATTAGGTCTGGATTGCATAAATAGAAATTGATTATAAATAAATTAAAGCAGTTTATGATAAAATAAAAATGTTAACAACACCATAAAAATAAATTATCAAAATAAGCAAGAAAAACGAATTTTTTAAGTTTTCAATTATAATTACCTAGACAATGTAGAAGCTTTAAATATTCCGAAAACTCAACCGTTAATCTAGTGCTGTACATAAAAAATATTGAATAATTTGCAGCAATTACACGCATGAATAATAATAAAAAATGGTACTCTTTCATATATCATATTATTCTTTGCTGTAACTTGTAGATAGTTCAAGATTTTGATTATTCCTAGCTAAAAAGGTAAGGCAAAGAGGTATACGATGTTCTCCATTCAGATTTGGAGACGAATTGTAAGTGCAGCATAATATAGGTGCACCTTTGAAATAATACCAGGTGAGACGGATATCAATCGTGCATAATGTAGAATGTTTGATCAGAAGAGAATGATTTCGGTTATTTACTAAAATTTAAATTAAGGTAACATAGAAACTGAATTATAAAAACATTTTATTATTTTCATCCTTCATTGGCATTTATATACCAGTCAATATTTAAATTATACAATTCTTTTACAAATATAATTTAAAATGTATATTTAAGACTTTGTTGTTCCACTGGTTGTGTTACAAACTGTAACTCGTGTTTTGCCTGTTTGTTTTGAGTCTGAAGATGCTTCTCAAAATTTTTTAATTTTATATTAAAAATTAATTTGCACAATGTTACCGCCGAAACCATCAAACATATTTGAAGGCTTACAAAATAATTGGTATTACGATTTATTAAATCCAAGGCACCAGATATATATATTTAATCACAATAGAATAATCAATTCGATGAGAATTTTTAATTTCACCCAAGATATCAAACGATAACTTTAAAAGATATATAAATTTGATATTGACCGTGTCGAGAGTTAAGCCCAGACCTATCACATTGCTAGTGTAAAGCTCTTACCACTAGACCATAGAGGCCAACAATCTCAAGATACGCAAGCCGAATACTGAAGGCAAGACCTGTCTACTTCGACATACCTCATAACCCATAACGATTATGTGAAATATAAATTGAATATACTCTTTTATTACTAATCAATCTTAAAATGTATACTGACAGAACAGGAATGTGATAATCATAAACATATCTTTAAGTATTAGATCAACCATGTTATAGGTTACATTTCATAAATCAGATTATATAAACCGTTTTCGAACCACGTGTGCCCACTTGCGTACTTAAAAAACCCGTTTTTGACAGATCACGTAATACTTAGTATAAATAATTTAAACTTGGAACAATATTTCTTTTGGTATCTTTACTTCTGGATGCATCTTGTTCAAATGTACTAGTAACTAGACACTAATAGAGCCTATTCAGTAATGTTTAACATTTTTGTGCCGAGCGTAATGATTTTGGTATTTCCTCTATACATCTTTTTAATGTTGGTACTCACCATAACCAACACAGTAATCCAGGAAGGAGGTCAGTGCTAAAAAACATGAGTGGTCAGAATTAATCAAATATAAAAAACTTGAAAGAATAACCATAATTATAATCAACGAAATTACTTACCTAACGCCATTGACTACCGTTATTGCCGAAGTTTGACAGATGGTCTAAAAACAGCAGAAGTACAATATTTTTTTTAAATAAAGAACTACCAACATAAAAAAGATGTTCAGAGGAAATACAATAATCATTACGCTCGGTGTATAGTGTATAGTCACTAGTGATTCCAATTCGAATATTCTGATATTTGGGAAACTATTCGAATACTATTCGTAATCAATGTTAATGAAATATTTTACAAAATCGACGAAAGATTACAACACAATTTCTCTAGATTTCAAGAACAATAATGAATACCGCAGGTAGTGTTTTTTTTACTTTTGACAAATAATAAGGATTTAAAATACTCCTTGTTGAAATTAAAAAAAAAACAGTTTAGGTCAAGTGATAGAATTAACCTTATTTCTTTTATTTGTAGAAGATTTATAATATTATATCGAATTTCGAACATTAATACTTTCTTGGTGAATCTTCAATATCTCACTTGAATATGTCATTTCCGATATTTATTCAGAAATAAATTAAATGCAATTATTGTTGATCTCTCATTTGTGCTTAGTAGTGACATTACGACGGTGTTTATAATAAAATCAAAATGGTCTTATTTCACTATTTCGTAATACAATACTTATTCTCGTGACATTGCTGATTCAATAAGATGGAGTAACATCAAATTTAGCGCGTGCTGAACATAGACAATAATCTTCGTGCCTGTGTGTTTTCTTTTTGGTTCCGGTGCAGCTATCATAGCACTGTTACATCTTCATCAGCCATATAATTTCATAAGAGGCCAAAATCAGAGACCGCTTACGGCGGGTGTTTATATAGTCATTTGGGTTTTTTTGTGTGGGTGTTCAACGATGCGATAAAGAACGAATAAACCACCAAAGAATTTTTCAATGATGGCAACTAAAAATAATGTTAGAAAGAAACGTGTAATTTGTGTACTTCCGTTTTAAGTTACTACCACAGCCTGGTGTAAGACTATCATTTTTATTTCTCGTAAGAAAAACAACCTTCTAAATGCCCACTACGGTAGTAGGTACATTATTAATATTCATGCTGCGGTCCGAAACGCCAGACATAAACATACATACATTATTTTTTAATATAATTAATTGAGAAAAAATATCTTAGAATAATTCGATAACAATTCCAACGCCTAACTTTTAAGTATACGCTTTCTAAGGTTGACTGACTTTATGGCTGCCTTTAAAGGCTTTACATCCACGCGTTTTTTTACGCTTACGTGTAGAAGAATTTATTTGAATTTAATGATAAAGATTGAATTACCAGTCAAGAAAGTACGAAAGTGGGCTACCAATACGTTGACAAGGGGTTTGCTTAATCTCAGAACTATTCGCGGTGTTCCAGGGAAGGGGCGGATTATCACTCTTATACAATAATTCTTAAAGAAATCGAATGTTACTTGGTGTGCTTACATTATGACACAATACGAAATATACCGTAAAATGATTAATAACAGATAAGATGACAAATAAATTAATGTTAGTATAAATAGTACTACACATCGTTCACAAGAAACTGAGCTAACTGAGCAATCGAAAGAATACAGAACGCAGTATCGAAATTGAAGTTTTCCTTGATAAATGATGGCACAAATTTAATAATAAAGATTAAAACCGCCCTTCACAAAACTGTGCACAGTTATGGTAAAGGGGAAAAAATGTGCAGATGGGAAGTATGAAGGATAATCGTTCACAATAATGTGGCTTTGAACATCTAAAAACATCCGGAAGCAACATATATTATATAAAACATTGACGTCTTTACGCTAGACCATAGACAAAAAACTGGCTAGGTCCCTTTTATTATGCACCCGAAACAAATGTACTTTACAAGAAATTTCAAAAGTCAACAAAGACATAATACATTTCAATCATCTACAGAAATTGCAGTAAGGTCTAAATTTGATCTAAATATCTAACATTTTTTTAGATTTTTAACGAAGGGCTCGCTGGCATAAATTAAATTTAACAGTAGCTCACGCGAGTACCCTTCAGAACACTCCTTAATCCGTGTGCGCTGCACACATTGTACATTTGGTAACAGCGAGCATGACTGACAGCGCTATAACTATTTTTCGTTCAAATTTTCTAATATCAATCTATTAACTTAGCTTGTTTATATACGGGGCACACGTTTGATTACATTGTATTTTTACGATTCTTTAAAAGATCTTCATATGATGGATATTGATATGTTGTACTACAGCTTTCAATTCTATAAATTGAAAATAATCAATATTGCAATAAAATTATATGTTTTGACTTCAACAGCTTTACCCTCATTAAAATTAAAGCAATAGAAATTGTTTTTTTTACTAATTTCACAATTTTCATTTTAGCGTAAATATACAGATTAAAATCATATTCTTTATTAACTACTAGTGAGTACCCGGCATGCGTTGCAATGCCTATCAAAGAAAGAAAGGGTATGTGTTTTAATTCTGTTTATTGAAGTACTTTTGGAATTTTTGTATATACAATAGTTTTTTTTTGTTTTTCGGTCTGGTTCAGAGATGTAGCTATTTGTACGTATTTGATTTTTTTTCTTTAGAAACCTTCACGGGTGTGCGCACAACACCTCACCAAAGTTTGATCGAAAATGAATGGTAAAGGAATGCATAGCGGACAAACAAAGAAATCTTCATTTTTATATAAATAGATTATACATATTGTGCAAAATTCGTTTATTGATAAACAAGGCCGAAGAGATATAGCAACATCTTTTAACTAAAGGTTCACTTTATAATTTAGTATTTTTTTATTATTCATACATATTTACGACGTATCAAACATGATTCTAAAAAATGAACATTGACCAACGAACGACCGATTTATTTAAGATTACTTGAAGTAACTCGTCAAAATTGCTTTTTTATAATTACAATTGCATCGCATTTAATATTTTCCTTGAGTATTTGAAATAGCATTCTAATTACCAATAAGTATTTAGCAAACTAAAAAAATCATGACTACTCTATCAAATATGTCATGGGCAAATTTACTTACTAATATATTATCTTGAGCTGGGGTCAGAAATTTTCGTTGAATCATAATTTCGTTGCGTAAAAGTAAACAATCAATGTTTTTTCTCAAAGTTGTCTTGTGTACATATTTATATAAATTAAATACATATGACTAATGATAATTAAGATCTCAAAAAAAGATGTCAAATAATTTTCAATAGATAGGCGATGACGTGAAGATTTTTTCAATAATACATTTATATTTTCTATAGATTCGGCGGTTACTTTGTGGAAATGAATTTTTAAAATAAAATTAAAATTGATAACTTAGTAATTTCACGGGCTTTGTCACCAACGTGACGCGTTTCGCTTCTTCAAGAAGCATTTTCAATGTGACTATATCGCAAGATTATTTATTTCTAAATTCTTCAATTAAAAATGAAAGGTAGGGTGGATTTGTTTCGTTCTACTGGACGTGGGGAGGGGGTAAGACATGAACGATTATAGTACTAATTACCATAACACTACTGATCACAAATTAATTACTTGTGTTTGGAGGTGAAAATCCCAAGGGAAATAAATTTAACAGTGGTGAGCCACCAGTACTATTCAAATATTTAGTAATAATCTAAGATATCAACGGAGGGTGCTTGATGGAATTTCAACATCAATTTTAAATTGTTGAGATTTTGTACATTTCCTTGTATTTCGTCACTAATGACCCGGGATTCGCCGTCAGTTCTAGTTCACTCGTGTGTTCGAATGACTGAAGATGCCGAAAAGTGAAACCCAGGTCATTAGTGCCGAAATACATGGAAATGTACAAAATCTCAACAATTTAATATTACCTTACTTGGAATATTACCTTTTATCTTGTTTCAAAATAAATAATAATAAAAAACCTATCTTTATTAGAATACTAACAATCAAAACAATTCATAATATTTATGTATTTATTCAGTATATTTTTCCGAGCCTGTAAGCGAGTGGTCAATGAATTTTTCCACCTCATTTACGATGTCCATGGATTTGAATCATCGAAATAACACTTCTATATATTGAATTGTTTTAAATTGATGTATATTTTAAAGACATGGATTATTGTGATGTTTTCTGAGAAGGACAATAATTATCCTTCGACACTTGCCTAGTCTCAAAAAGGTAGGTTCAGTGACTGAATAACAAGTAACCTATATGTTCCATATAAGAAGTGGACATGATAGAAAAACTATCCATAAAATGAGGAAAGTCTTGGACTCACGGTTGTACTCGTTCAGAACCAGCGCATGCATTCTGACGGTGCTGCTTTACGGTGGTGAGTCATGGTACCTCATTAAAAGTAAGCGTATACTGTGCTTGTAAAACTAATGGTTGTGGCGAATACTAGAGGTACGGTGGTTTGACTTTGTCAGGAACTCAATGGAGTGACGATGGACCTGGCTTTGACATGTGCTGCGGGAGTCTGAATACTCTCTATCTCTTCTAACAACCGGATGGATTTCGTCGCAATGGAAGGCCGCTGATGACCATCCGTGATATGTACATGACTTTGGAGGAAAACATGCGCAGAACAGAGAATCTTGGAGGCACCGTGTGGTGGCTATATGATCCGAGTAGGAAGCAAATACGGTTAGAAAAAAACCATAAAAAGTTTTCGCTATCTTCATTAGAAACCAAAAAATCTGCATTGAAAATCATTTCATTATTTCAAGTCGCAGTAAATGCAATTTGAATTTAAATTATGACATTATTTCAGCAATGTAACCTTTCGTAAGAATATTTTTTAAATAATCAATCGCATCGCTCGATAAATTTCGTTTAATCAATTGACAATAAGTAATTCTAGTTTGGTATGATTTTATCATATTTTAAATTACGACTAATGGTCGATGCAACAATTTTGAATATAAAAAATCTATCGTTATTAAACCAAACGATTACCAATTAACCACTGAACTATTTCTCAAAATAAGTAGTGTCATAGTTGACATATACATAACTAGTATTTATTATTCATCTTCACCGAGGATTGACCACGAAAAAATGTTGACGTTGGCGTTATTATGGTGCATGTTAATATTGAAAGTTTTAAGTTGAAATTCGAAAATATCACCGTGAACCGTACCCCATGTAACAGCACCCACAAAATACAGTTCATCAATTATTAATAACGTCGAATGTTGAAAATACCACTGTAAACAATGCTAAAATTTGAAATTTTAAAATATCACCGTGTACCGCACATCATATAATACCCACAAAATATATTCCATCAATTAAAAATAATGTTAAAAATTGAAAATTGTACAGTTGTTTTAGAAATGGCTGCCAAAATTATATATACAAATTTCACGTCTCTACTGTACACCATATGGGAGGAGTTATTGTGAGAGATATACAGACAGACAGATTTATACATGTATTTTTCAGCTATATAATAGAGATACTGAATCAAACTTGTATCTCTTCTTTCATCACATCACTGCAAAATATTTATGCAAAAAGTCACATTCATTATGCTTCCTTTATATTTTAATTAGGAGTATTTTAACAGATTTCGAAAGATATTCGTACTTTACAAAACAATTACAGCATTGCATATGAATTATAATATTGTTGCAATAAAAATGGCATATTTTTTGCAGCACTTTCTTGAATGTGTAATATTTAAAGAAAATCTCGTAATAATATATTATTTATTAACCTCAAATGTTGTATTTGTTGGTCGAAAATAAGAAATTCACAATGAAAGTGTTGTATTACATTATGCTTTGGTGATTCGGGCTATTTTTTTGATGTTGCAATTTCTCGAAACTATTTAGAATTCTTGGAATAAATGTTACTGAGTATGATGAATTATCAAACATAACTGACGCTTATTAATGCACATTTCATGATTATTCTGGTTAAAACTTTTTAAAACAATATTACCAAATGTTTGACCACAAAATTGCCGGTAAACTCAATTCTGAATTAAAGTGTTTATTCAGACACGAAGAATTTTTTGTTTCGAAAGTGTCGAATTTAATTAAATTGTCTTTGATTGATTACTTAAATAACTGAAAATATGCAATCAAAAGTCAAGGCATATTGCAATTTTTTTATTTAAAGAACAGGACTTTTTCATACAGTAAGTGATCATGATCATATACTCCTTGCCAATTGTCATTCTTATTTTGTTCAAAATCAAAAATCCAAAATCATTTAGCCTTCAATTTGTTATCTTATATATAATAGCCCAGACAGACCTGTAGACGTTTTATTATTATCACATATCACATGTAAGAATGAAATTTTCTCATGACTTAAGCGTCTGCGGTGCATATAAAATAAAATGTTATGCAATGCACACACAGTTTCGACGTACTAGCTTCTTTAGACATTCAGTATTTCAATTTCAATATCGTCATTTATGACGGGTGCGGTTACTAGTGTGTAAATATAATATATATGCAGAAGTCGCACCTATAGAGCAACACTGACACAATCCAAAATGTAATGTTCTGAGTAAATCACATTTGAAGTTTTCAACTGTCTTTATGTATTTATCTCAGCATAAATACTCAGAGCTAAGCCAAATTATCTAGATCTGGGGCGGTGAACATTTTCTTATTGGAAGGCCGCAATCATTTATTTGTAAATTAAATAAGGCCGCATTTACGATACATACATAAAAATTTATGTACATTATTTTGTGAATGAATTAAAACAATGAAATTTATTTATTTATGTATTTGTTTATTTCAGTAAAAAAGCCGCAGGTTCGTCACCCCTGATCTAGATAGTGCATACCTAATATACTTTTTGACTATAATGATTTTAGATTTGTAAGAAAATTTATCATTTTAAAGACATTTGGGTTGTGGGATTTTGGGTTCCAACTATATGTATTATCTAATTTACGCGCGGTTTCCCTAGATAAAAGTGTTTGCAGTCACTACATTATAATCTATAAATGCCAGATTTATTCTTAAAATATATTCTATATTTCTTATTAATTAGTAATAAAAATCGCGAATTTTTGCATTAAAGAGATGGTCTACTAGCGGCGAATAGATTTTTTAATGCTTAATCTTTAGTATCCTAAATAACTAATTCTGCGCCTAAATAACTGAGTTAGGAAGATTAAAACTCTTTGTATAAAATATCTATTCAGTTAGTCAATCCGTTGACCACGAAACCGGGGAGCAGGCTTAAAGGGTTAGCACTCTACTACGACGATAGATAAAATATGTACGAAATAACAGATAGAGATGTGTCCTGTCTTTTTACGGAGCAATTGGTGCAACATTCGTTGACGGTAGCCATTGCGCGTGAATTACATTACAATTGACCTTTAGGAATCGTAACACGAGTTTTCGATTTCACTTGACTCGTTCTCCAAAATAAATGACGAACCATGCCACAAGGTTGAGCGACGTAAAACTTCGGAAACTTTCTTTTATGTTTACTACTCAGTTACTCACCGTCTCGCTTATTCATTTCTTTCCTGTCTGGTGCAACTATAATGAATGAAGAATTCTTCACAATAGATAGCCTTATATACAACATTGACCATTTATTCATTATCATTTTGTACAACAGTTTAATCTATAAGATAACAATAATAAAAATATCGTTTTTCCTCGGTGTCTCTGAATTCGGGGTGCGTCTTATAATCCAGTGCTCCGCAACCGGAGTGCCACAGCACACTGGTGCGCCGCGAGATAAGCCCAGGTGTGTCGCGGCACAGTACGTTCAAAACGAGTATTTTTATATTAGAAAAAAAATTAAAGCCATTCGGGGGCAAATATCTCCGTTCAAATTATTCTCGTTGAAACAAATATTGTATTATTTTGATATTAATGGCAAATAGTATTGCAAACAGCACGGATAGTGCAACTGAAATGATGAGGAATAAAACGTGGTTTGTCTCGTGTGTGTATGTCCAATCAATAGCTTGAATTTAGAAATGAATATTTTCAAACAAATTTTGATTTTATCACCTTCAACCTTACCCTAACATCATTCCCGTTTGACGACTATTGAAAGAGAACAATAATATTTAAGGTGTTAACTGTCAATTCTTATTAAATATGTGGAAGTAGTACAAATGAATTGTGTTTTATTAAAAAAAAAAAAAGAGCAATAATAAACAAAAAGTCTCAGCATTGCAAAATATTTGACTTTTTCGCTGTTGCCGTTAAAACTTAATTAAGGATTCTTTAAACTACAACATTTGTAAGAATTATCAATCTTAAAAGATAATCAATGTATTTATGAATAATATACAATTTCTTTAAAATGGATCGTATTATTTTATGGAAATGCTTTGGATATTCATAATTTCATATGCACATTTGTGCATATTTTTCAAACACATTTCCTTAGACATTCGTTTTCAAATCGATATAACTTCGGTGACCTTGATTTTTTTAAATACTATTACCTAATATAAAACATTGCTATCGATCGCACTATATTATATCCCGCATATTCTCTCAATCAGTTAATTCCATTTTCAAAATAATGTTTTGAACTAAATATAATCGAAGCTCAGTTATATTAAAAAGTACACAATATTCCAATTTCAAATTATTTTCATGAATGGCGACCGAAATTGATTCAATTGTTTCGAAATAGTTTAAAAACGTCACGAAAATGGCAGCGTAAATATCGCAGACAGCTGGAGTTGGTTTACCCATATCATGTATATTAATTTTAACGTGTATACTTAATATTGCGTATAATTAATTTTGGTATTACTTTATACAAATTTCATTCGAAAGTTTTTTTACTATGTCCATGTCAAATTTGTCCGCTTGTGTGATTTTAATTACGTTGCAAATTATTTTGAAATACAAGTAGGTAACTAAATAAATGTATGACATATATTTGACAGTAAGTACGTTATACAATATCCCTACTCACTCCAATAGATAATTATTGAAGAAGAGAATATTACTACGTCATTGAGTAACTTTATTTAACAGTGGAATACAAAAATAAACAAACAATTCACTTTGTTTGCCAACTTTCGTTTCTGACCTGATAATGGGTTTTTTTTTAACTTTAAACTCAGACTTAACTTGTAACATTTCTGGTATTTTACAAAGAAAACTTTGCAGTTTTTATTCTTGAATTAAAGAAATAAACTCTAAACGATTATTATGGTGCGAAAACTAACAATATTATCTATTTTTTTATTTATACTATGTGCTACTTTTCTTCTAAACATTGTTATTACATTATACACATTTTAAATTTGGATCATTGAGATTTTGTACACTTCCATGTATTTTGTCACTAACGACCCGGGTTTCGCCTTTCGGCATCTTCAGGCATTCGAGCACACGAATGGACTCGAACTGATGTGAGTCCATTCGTGTGCTTGAATGCCTGAAGATGCCGAAAGGCGAAACCCGGGTCGTTAGTGACAAAATACATGGAAGTGTACAAAATCTCAATAATCCAAATTTGATATTGAAATTCCATCAAGCACCCTCAGTCGATGTCTTAAATTATACACATTTTAATTTAGACATACGATAATATGCTTAAAAATAAATCTTGAAAAATTTATGGATTCTTTTCAATTTTTAAATTGTCATGTTTTTTTTTTTTAATTCGCACGATATTAAAGCAATTACATTCAATAATTTAGTATATTATAGCCCAGACTGGTCTGTAGGCGTTTTATTATCATCACATATCACATGTAGGTATTCATTTTAATTGTATATTTTTTCTAATCAATTTGATTATGATTAAAATAAAAAAATGAAGAATTACGTTGCAAACGTTTTTTTAACTAAATGACTCCATTCAAAGATTTATTTCAATTTACGACAATGCATTTGTAAGGAACATATATTTTCCCACTATTTCATAAAAATTCGTATGCAAAAATGTTTTTCCATGAAGTTCTCCAAGCATTTCGATTAAACACACACAACAATACATTTATTTATTACTAGCTACTTTAGACATTCAGTATTTCAATTTCAATACCGTCATCTATGAAGTCAAGTCCCACTAGTTCTTAATATATCAATGATGCTTTCGACTGAGGAAAACTGGTAAAACATGAATCCACTGAGCTTATGAGAGTCGAATTGACGCGCCTGTGACATGTGGCAATCATTAAATAGTGTTGCATAACTTTTATTGTACTTTTAAAACCATTAAAAATATGTATATGTCGGGTCCGTGGTGCAATGGTCAACGTTGTTGGCTACGGTTACGGATGTCTCGAGTTCAAGTCCTGCACAGGTTCATTAATAGATTAACGCTCGTAGGTATGGATGTTTTTGATATTGAACATTCCTTTCCACCCATCCTAAAAACGGGGCGTAGCGAGATCGATTAGCTAACCGCTATTCCTGTCTCTACTCACTTCGAAAAAGCTAGGTTGAGCAACTGAGTAACAAGCAGTTTTTGTAAAAAAACTTCTGTTGAGATACTTCCATTAGGAGGCCATATGCTCCACATTAGGAGAGCACAAAAGTCTAGTAGGTATACGCCTTATAACTTTGCACTGCGGCTTTAGGGTCTGGCTCTAGGATATGGGATCACGGGATCCTTAGATATATATACAATGACACGCTCTGTGTATTATACACAAAGCTTAACAAGTGTAAAGTTTTTCACTTTTAAGGTGTTAACTGTCAATTCTTGGTGGAAAGACATTATATTTTAAAACAAAAAGTTAAGTTATAAAGCGTTAACTCTACCTGCAGTATTCTCAATCTATTAGTGTCCAGACACTAACACTGCCAGGGTAGTTTACCTAACACCTTTACGTCACACGAAGTGATTTTGATTGTGATCGATTAATCGCGAAAAAAATGTTGTTAGTCATTCAGCTTTTATGATGAAAAGTTATGTGACCACTGACCTTCCTGTATTACGATATTGGCTTCATTTAGTACCAACCTAATAAACATGTATAGAGCAAATACAAAAATCATTAAGTTCAGCATAAATGTCTTCAGCTTTACTGACATGACAGTTAAAGTGTCAGGGTACTAATATATCTGAGATAATGACCGCTGACTGATATTATAAATACTGATATATTAATACTATGTCATTAATTTCATTTTTTAATATAACACGTAACACATTCCTACTACTATTGCTGTAACAAATATAGATCCTACACGATCATGTTGTGCCCGAAGAGCATCATCGGACGTAATAGCTAGTGGCATACTCACGCCATCCAATTAATAAATAGTAGAAGATCAACAACCATGTAAATTTTGCCTGGTAATTCTCCCTACATATTTTTTATTCACGAATTATTATATAACATCGTTTTGCTATGGGTCTGAAATAGAAATGGAAACACGATAATTTATAAATAAAAAAATGAATGTTTGTTTCTTTGTCCGTTGCAGTTGTATGCGTTCCTATACCATTCATTCGATTATTGATATAAACATACATCCAGCATTATTAGAACATGCACGTCCTTATTTTCATATTATTAACGAATGTTCTCTCAAATCACTTTCCATCGCCAGACAGTTCTAATCACGATTTCAATGAAACTTTGGGTAGTTGCTGTTCACACACCCGTGAAAGTGTCTGAAAAAAAAATGAAATCTAAAAAACAGAATCAAATACATACAAACAGTGACATCTCGAAAACCTTCTGATTTATTCGTGCACGCACCAGATGGAAAAACAAAAAATTATGTGTATTATAAAGCACTTTAATAAATACAAACATTTTCTTTCTTTGAGTGGTATTGCAACGCATGCTTTCGCTAGTATAATATAACATTTAAACCAGTGGTCTCCAAACTCAATAAGGATGTGAGCTACTTTCAGAAATTGAAATTGTCTGGTGAGCTACATGTACATATTCCTTCTTTATATTTTTTTATTATTGTCCTTTATCGTAACGTACATAATATTATTATATTACTCACAATAAATTAGGACATCGGACTTCCAATAAAATATAAAATGCGTACTTTAATTATTATTTATTTATAGAAAAGTTACAATTGCAAAATATCCTGAAATAAGTGTGAGTAAAAGTAAAAATAATTATTGAAAAGAATGGCATTTACTTTCCTCCACAATTTTTTTCAATTTTTGGTGAGTACACTTTGTCACTCCTATCCGAATAAAATTATCAAGATGTAAATCTGTGAGTCTGTTTCAATATTTACTTTTAACCACCTTCATAGCGAAAAACGTTGATTCACATAAATAGGTAGAAAAAACAATGCCTTAATTTTGAGCGCGATTCAAACTAAAATTGGAATTTTTTCTGTTGGGACGAAAAGCTATACAGATTCTACAGTTGAGGCAACACTTAGTTATAAATATCATAAAATATCCGACGCGAGCTACCAGTAGCTCGCGAGCGACCGTTTGGCAATCACTGATTTAAACTGTCATTTAAATTTCACTGTCGGGTCTGTGGTGCAGTGGTCAACATCATTGGCTTCAGTTACGGATGTAAACTAATTTTTTGAGTCGATTTATGGATTTCTGTTCGAAGGCAAGGATGTTTAGAACTTCCATCGTAACCAACCGATCCTAAAAACGGAGCGTAGCGAAAGCGATAAGCCTACCACCAGTTCTACCCTAGCCTTATCCTTCCATCCCTACTGCCTTTGAAAAAATAGATTGAGCAACTGAGTAATTCTCGTAGAAAAACTTCTGTTGAGATACCTCAAATAGGAATCCATAAGCCTCACATTGCGGCTGCACATAATATAAAAAAAAAAACGTACAAACAATAGGTATTGGTTATGACAAAAACTCTTATAAGTACCTATTGTATGTAGGTATAATGTAGGTGTAATTACTTTACTTAATTAAACGTTGAACTAACTTAATTTGACGGATATGACATAATATCACATAACTTATTTTGCAAATACACAAGAAGACAGTAACAGTGTGCTTATTGTAGATTAAATTGTTAACTATATAAAGGAGTCAGCAAATGGGTGTCAATTAAAGTAGATAAATACTTTACTTTCCTTTTTGGTATTTAAAGAGACAATTCTATAACCATCGTGGATTCAATTAGTATACGCATTTCGATTGATTGAATTAACGATTATTACATTCACTAGACGACTTCAGTGAACGGGAACTACTGTATTTAGTAGTTTATTATGTATTATTATGAATGAAACTGTGCCATAGAGTTATGTATATTGTAAATGCAATACGTATCTCAATTTGATTAAAGTGATCCCATCAACAAATCCAATATTGTGTCTACTTTAATGTATGCTTATATTGAAGGAAAATAAAAACAGTAATCCAGTGGTACTGTAAAGGTATGAGCCAACCACTGACGATAATTGTTTTTTCCACTACCACCCGTTGTGTATGTGCAGCCAATGTTTCATGGCCGCCTTCCACAGCGTTATCGAAAGAAAAAGAGAGTCTACTACTTACAATCATGGCCCGAGCAGAGCTGCACGGGACTGACGTTTTACCATGCACTGAAAATGAGCTTTTCTCATGCACAATGAGGACATGCTTGAGAAAATATAAAACAGGGGTGACTAGCTCAGCCACTTTAAACAAGTTGATATTAAGTATCCTATGTATAGTTCGTATACTGAGAGCCCGTCGTTTTAGACGAGTTTATTGACTCTAGTGAGGAATCAAGGTTATGGCGATCCCCAAATAAACTAGCAAATATTCCAAATACCGTGAAATTAGCCTTGGTTCCAATCAAGTCAGCTGGCCAATTGGACCCGTGTGAGGACGGATCGCAGTAAACAGTTCTGCTCGTTCGGAATTCATCTCAAAGCAGTCCACTGAACGTGATTAACGTAACAGGAACATTTTAAGCATGGCCGAACAAAATATATTTTGTTTCAAATAATTTGAAACAAAATATATTTTTTTTCCATGTCCGCTCCCAATGTGGAGTCTCCTAATGGAGGTATCTTAACAGAATTTTTCTACGAGAACTGCTTGCTACTCAGTTGCTCAATCTCTCTTTTTTTCGAAGAAATTAGGGATAGAAGGATAGGGCTATGACGGGACTAGCTGTTAGCTAATCGCTCTCGCTACGCCCCATGAGGATGAGATGGGTGGGAGGGAGGACTCAGACTTCGAACAGAAATCCATAAATCGATTGAAAGATCAATCTATGAAAGCCGTCCGCACCGGGAATTGAACCCGAGACATCCGTAACCGTAGCCAGCGACGCTACCAACTGCGCCACAGACGCCGACAATTAGTAGTATCTGCTAACAATTAAAAGTTGAAAATAGCACAGTTCACCTAGAAATGGCAGCTAAATTGACATGCGCAAATTCACGTCGCTACCGTTCACAGCATGGGAGGAGTTATCGAGACAGACAGAAAAATTTATACAAGTATTTTCTGTGATGTAGTAGAAATCTGTTAAAAAATCATATTTGTTTGTTTGAATTAATTTTGATAAAGTTTCGTAGTTATTAAAAATGTTTGTAGTTAAGTATATTTGAAAATTTTATATTATGATATAATCACTAAATAATAAATGTTACTACACATTATTTAATAGTGTTAATACATATAGTTATCGTGCTCTGAATACGTGATAAAGAACAAGTAAATAAAATACCTTCCATGTTGATCCACGCTTCGATAACGCTTGTAGTATAATACTTTTTCTAATTTTTTTTATAATAATATGAAAGTGTTCGTATTTCAATTTTATTTTATATGTTATGAATCCAAGTTCTTTTCATCAGTGCCCAGTGGAAGGTTATTTCCTAATCAATTGTAATATTTGCTTCCTTATTGCAGTTATGTTTACGTAAATCAATAACATAATGATATGATTTAGTAAATACGCAACGAAAAGTTTAAAAGTGATTTAGTAAATACGTTGTTTAGGAGACTATATGCTCTACATTGGGAGTGTACATGGAAAAAAAAAACTAATTGATGGACAGTATTTTGTTAGTGTTACATAAATTACGGTCCATTATTATATTTATAGCATTCAACTTTAAACATTATTATTTATTGATGGACTATTATATCTTATGCATGTTGTATGATATTTTTAATATTCAAATTTCAAATATCAACTTTTAACATTGTTATTTATTGATGGACTATATATATTATTGAAAGTGTTACATGGGGTACGGTCCACGGTGCTATTTTTATTTTCCAACATTAACTTGCACCAAAATAACGCCAACATCTCAATGTAAGCGCCCTCTATCCCGAGTTAAACTGTGCAATAAACAATATAATTTCTACATTGAGTGCTTCTTTCTTATAGTAACACTACGAATGGCTTATTGTTAATATTACTTTGTTTGCATCATATTTGAGTTTGCTGCTTGCCCTATAGTTGATGTCTCTGAAGTGAACCGCTATTTTTAATGCTTCTACCAACATCCTATGTAGACAATATATACAATAAATCATCGATATCACGAACTAATGTGGACGAGAGGTTATCTAGTATAGGCGGAAGTCCATTATAAAATAAAGTAGGTTTTCTTAATCTACTTTTACACTTAGAAAATAATAAACACAGAAATCTATATTAGACAAGGTCAATGAATTTTCCATAAATGGAATAAAAATATTATGATATTTCAAAAGAAGTACGGATGGGATGTGGTTTTTTATTTAAGTAAAATTATCGACCAGCAGGCGTTAAAACTGCCTCAACTGTGTGATCACGTGATTATCAAGCGTAGATCATTATTCAAGGATATAAGCATGAATAGTAGTAATAGTATATATGCTTTAATATTCTTTCAATTTGTCCGTTCAATTCGAGGTATGTTGTAACGAGCTCCGTTATATCGAGGTTTTTTTAATCATGTCCGCTCTGAATCGGAGCACATCAACTTCTAATGCAGTTTATCTCAACAAAAGTTTTTTCTATCAGGACTGCTCGTTACTCAGTTGGTTAACCATTCTTTTTTAAGAGAGTAAGGGTAAAAGGATAGGAATAGGACAAGACTATTGGTTAGTTAACGACCTGTTGTTACTATGGGATGGGTGTGCCAACCATACGCTCGAACAAAGTCCAACTTATGAAATTGCTCGTACTGTGATTCGTGAGCACCGTGAACGAAGTCAATGACGTTGACCATGGACCTGGCAATGGAGGTTTTACTATAAGGTTTAATGTATTATTTATATTTACACCTTAAAAGTGATCTATGTATAGTAATGATATTTAGAAATATATCATAATAAATGGATGTATGGTATTATGTAAGCGAATTTTGTTGTACAAATTGATGTTTAGCAAATATTGCAATAAATAGGCGCGTTTGTTTGACGTATACATAATACAATATTTTAATGTCATCTCTCTCGTTCAAACAGCCATACAGATAGAAAGTAAGCACTTAACTTCCTGGTTTACAAAATGCATCTTTTGAATTCTTAGTGCAAGTTTTTAATTTAGTCCTTAAGCTATATTAGATTCTTTTGTTTTACCCATTGATATGAATCAGTGAAAACGGAATTCAGTAATTTGCAATAGGAATAATATGAAACAAAAAAATCAACGAGTCATCCACTACATTGTTATATCAAAATGTCTAGTTTCTAGTTTCTGGTGAGACGTCTTTTATATGTTGATATATTATATACAGTGTAAATCGTTTAACAGAATTTAACTTGGTGGAATTTCAATATCAAGTTTGAATTGTTAATATTTTGTAAATATTCATTTCCACAAATTAACTATCCATAATGTCACCGCAAATCCATCTAAAATATTAACGTAGCCAGTATGGCAAAAAAGAAGATTTTTTATCGTAAATTATTTATCAAATACTATTTATCTCAGAAATAAATAACCTTGCAATATATTTTGTCTGAAGATGTTTCTTTAAGAAGCGGAAAACGTACACATTTAGTAACACAGCCAGTGGAACAAAAAAGTTTAAAAAGCAAATTCAAAATCAATTTCCACAAAGTTACCGCCGAATCAGTCGTAACCAAACGCAAGGGTAGCTAAAAGAAAAAAAAACTACGGGCGTAAGGCGGGGGTAAGACACAAATAATAATATTTCTAATTACAATAACACTATTAGTAGTGTAGTTGTAATTAGTATTCCAGTAAGTCCAGTAGAAGAAAACAAACTCACCCTACCCTTTATCTTTAAGTTGAGAATTGGAATCATTGTTTACCTTATAAATAAATAATTTTGCGTTATATTAAGTATCAAGATGCATCCTCATGAAGCGAAACACGTGTCACATTTAGTAGCACAGCCAGTTGAATAACGAAGTTATCAATTTTATTTTTATATTAAAAAATAATTTCCAAAAAGTTACCGCCCAATCCATCGAAAAAATTACGAATTGTTTATTACTTTTAATATATCAATGCCATATATTATACTCAACTAACTTTATTGTATAATTGACCTTAAATAATTTATCGATTACAAACATAGTATTTACTAGAAGAGCTTTAAGCTCTCATGAACACTTGGTGACATTTTTACAAGTACCTACTTGTTTTGTTTCGATTCAAGTAGTGTGCTTCTTAACCCTGTTTAAAAACTATTTAAAGTGATATGTTAAGGTGAATTACATAATTATTAACAACTTAAATAAATAGTAATCAATCTTTTAAATGTCTCATATTTGAATTATCAACTCTTAATTTTGATAACGAAACTAAAATTTAGGTGAAGATTAAATGACAACTCCAACTATTGTTTCCGTTTTCAAAAGAAATGTTTTATTACCTGACTTCGCACATTAACATTCAGTCATTTCGGCGTTTTTGTCATTGTTTGTTGGTGCTAGTTAATTTTGAAATCAACCCACAAAATATAGACCATGAAGCAATAATTTCAAAAGTTGAAAATATTACGGCGAACCACACCTCATGACACGTAACTCCCACAAAATATAGTCCACCAAATACTCATAATGTTCAAATTTAATTTATGTTATCGACTGGAGGTACTTGATGGAATTTCAATATCAAATATAATAGCAATTTTGTATATTTATGCATTTCGTCACTGACGACTCGGGTTTCGCCTTTCGGCATCTTCAAGCATTCGTGTAGATGAATGAACTCAGTTCAGTTAGTTCAAGTTCATTCGTGTACTCGAATGCCTGAAGATGCCAAAAGACAAAACCCGGATCATTAGTGACGAAACAGATGTAAACGTACAAATCTCAACAAATCAAATTTGATAATGTTCAAAGTTGAAGGTTGAAAATAGCACAGTTGACTTATAAAAGGCAGCCAGAATGACAAATTTCACTAATCATTTCATTGTTTTCTAGCTCGATTTTATTACATCACGCAAAGTTTTTTATGAACTTTGCGTGGCAAAATAATTTATTTCGACTAATTTTAAGCTATTTAACTCAAAATAATATGTTATTTTGAATGTAGGTTGTTTTTAAATTAGTAGTATTTTTTTATAATAAGTTTGACAATGAGCAACAGCAAATTATGATGCAACACAGATTTTCTACAATAGAGATACAATTTTTAATTTATGTATTTTGACGGAAGATTCAATGGGTTCAATTTTTGAAAATTCACATTAATGTCGCATGCGAGAAGTCGTTCGTTCTCGCCGTAAATAGCAAAATTATTATCTTTTGCAACTTTGATGTCCGACAAGAATTTTATCAATTTGCTGAGAGTTAGTTTGTTCACGCTATCGTCAGAACTGTGTTTAAACGTAATTTAGCTAACCTATATAGGTATATTGTTTGAGAGGAGATAGACAATATTACATCATTTCACTTATTCCAACATCATAACTTTTATGCAAAACTAAAATATTCATGGGTTGCGAATTGCAAATCAGTTGTCTTATTATTAAATAACCGTGTATTTTCTTTAAATCTAGTTGAAATAATCGTTCGTGTTTGTCCAATGTGTAGCGAATAGCACAAGTTTATTAATTATATCTTTCCTTTTCCAAAGATGTGTATCATGAATATTATTTAATTTTTATCTTACTTCTTGGTGAATCATTAATTCTTTTTAGATACTCAATCGATTTATAGAAGCGATTTTCTAGGGTTACTTAAGGGTAGGAAAATTATTTACCCTGGCTTAGTGGTTTCTATTTATAGCATTCAACTTTATCAACACAGCCAACATGGTATCTCATGTCGTAATACGTTTATGTAAATAACAACCCGACGTATTATTATGTCACTCAGATAAAAAAATGAAACTTTTCCTCTAATTTAAATAAATCTCTTTAATTGTATCTTTTCGTAAAACTTTAATCCAGAACAGATGTCACCGATTGTTACGCACAATCTTCACTTTCTAGTTATGGGTTCAACTTGGTGAATGCCCAGATTACGGAATATTTTCTACACATGAAGTGTTAACGTTTTATAATATCTGTCATATCCAAAGTTTACAATAAAAATAGGTTTTTATATACATATGCAAATAAGTGAAAAGTGTATAAAAATGCAAAAATGTTATCTCATGGTATTACATCTCGACATTATATTATTAGTTTGCTAATACGGTATTATGTAATATATATGACAAGTGGACTCATGAGTATATATTCATTTTTAGTAATTATACGATAAGTGTGTATTTTTTCCAAATATGAGCAAGCTTTGGTAGTGCCGTCATATTTTTCGTTTATTGCTTGTACTGATCTGTCACTTTATTGATTTATCACTGTTTTGATTTATTAGTATAATTTCGTATCTGCAAACATGAGATTTTACAGGAGAGAATTTCAAAGGTTCATAACGCAATTGAAAAGTAACGACTATGTGTATCTTCTTTTAAATTGGGAGAGTGCTAATATTTTTAATTCAATTTTCCCTGTTGTTGGATGCCTACTAAGGATTCCAACCATTCGTCATTATTAACTATTCCAATATCAAATAGTGAAAGTAGAATATATTCAGATATTCTATTAGTTTCTGAAGTATGAAAATACTGTAAAAAATTAGATGTGAATAATGAACATAACATTACATAAATACACATTCCAATACCGTCCTATTGTTTTACAATATTTAAAATTTGCAGCTGCGTCGGATTACTACAGTGTTATTTCTTCAATTACTGAAAGTACGGCATGCTTTAATGGTTTTTTAGCCAAACTCAAGTATTATGATAAGATATTGAAAGCGTCCCAGTTGGATGAAGGCAAAAAAAACCACTACCAGGAGTATTCGTTATTATTCTTGAAATCTTGCAAGACTGTGATCTGATCTTTAGTCGATTTTGTAAAAAAAATCATTAAAAATTATTACGAATTCTATTTGAATAGTTGCCCGAATATCGAATAGTTTAAAAAGAGCCGAATATATTTGGATATTGAGTATTCGATTACTCGAATTGGAATACCTAATGCCTACCCATCGAACTCAGTACGTAGACAACGAAAATGCAAGAGACTTATAATCACATATTTTTCACTTACATGATTATACATAGGCAGTGTCGATATTCTGATTTGCCCGGTTATCATGGACAATGACAATCTTTACTTAGCGATTAAGAAATTGCATCTGAGTAAAATTATCAAATCCTTTTTCAAACAAGCGAGAAAATTTATTAGACCACTTGTAACGTAATCGTCGCTCCCTCCGGTATGTTGTTTTGCAAACAAATTTGTAATATACGAATATTGTTATTGTTTTAATAGATGTAAGTCGTTTGACACAGTTTTGATTTGACTTCCTTTCTCTTTTTGGCAATTCTGAATGAACCACTTTCATCCTTTGCCATACAGATGGATAAGCGATACCTATTCGTTCTTAAATAGCACACTCAAATTTAGGCAAACCGGCTGCCGCCCAGTGTGATATGAACTACAAATACAAACCGGCATTGTTATATCATAAGCAGTTTCAAATAATTCTCGATTCGGCGGCTTTTTCAATGAACGCTCAGTAACTTGTCGATTGCGAAATTCACACATATTTCTTTTATCGTTTCGCCAATCACCAAAAGTTTGTTAAAAAATGTGCTGAATATAATTTCATATCCTACAAAAAGTTGACGGTCGAGTAGTTTTTAATCAATAAATAATTCAATCAAATAACTTTCATAAAACCGCTTCTTATTACATTTCTTTTAAAGTCATAATAGTTTCATCTATAATCTTTCAATTTCATTTATTGTTAAACGAAAAGATATGCGCCGGATAAATAATCAGATATCAACTAAATCGTAAACATAAAGTAATGAAAGAGACGTAATACCGTAAACAATTATTTTGTAACGAGATTTTATTAATTAATTCCAAAAATGCATTGAAATAATAAGAGATTATTTCACTTCAACAGAAATCAGCAGCATTAGGATATCGAGGTTTTGACACGGATTTTTTACCATGTCAACTCCCAATATAGAGCATATAGACTCATAAACAGAATCTTATTCTCCGAGAACTGCTTGTAACTCAATTGTTTAACCTTTTTTTTCTAAGAGAGTTGAGATAGAAGAATAGGACTGGGACAGAATTAGTGGTTAGCTGATCGCTTTTGCTACTTTTGCTCTGTTTGTAGGATCGGATGAGTGGAAAGGAATTTTAGACACAATCACCCATGCCTTCGAATAGAAACCCATAAATCGATTGAAAAAACAATTTATGAAACTGCATGTTGCTCAATTGTTTAATCTCTCTTTTTCGAAGAGAGTAGAGACAGAAGGATAGGGCTATGACAGAGCTAGTGATTAGCTAATCGATCTTGCTACGCTTCGTTTATAAGACAAACGTCACAAATGCCCATGCCGTCGAACAGAAATTCATAAATTGATTTATGAAACTGTTCCTACTGGGATTCGAGCCTGTGAGATCCGGGGTCAGATGAAATTCGTGATGAAAATTTGAGCATACATTAGATATGAAAAGAATAAACGAAAGAGATTGCAATTGTCAGTGTTGAAGTAAAGAAATTTTTCATAGAATAAATTTGTAAATATTTTATTTTTAATAATCATCCGGAAATTAAAACCAAGCTCGTCTTGCTTAAAATTAATAATTTCTCCAGTGTAAGAGTTACAAACTGAATGCATCATCAGCGTTGTGCAAATAAATTTGATAATTGAACCACCAGTACTAAAAGAAATGAGTAAATTTCAGTTGAATTTTATTTCAGTATGAAGCAGGCAGATGAAATCGTCAGAAAATACATGATTGCCTAACAATCAACGAAGTGATGTTCCCATTGCATAGTAATAATACATGCAATGTGTACGAAAAATTCCGCAACACTAACGCAGCAGTAAAAGTGGTGTTTAGGCAAAACAATTTCGAAAACTGATAGACAGTATTTTTCTCTCAAAGAATTTGTGGCCCTTCGGCACTGTCTCGAAACCGGTAAGTGATATGGCCCACTTCAACGTCGTATTTTCATCGGTTATTTAGCAATAATTACATACATAAGATGCAATCGCTTACAATACTACATAACCAAGAATTAACGCAACATCTATAAATTTGACATCATAATATACAACATTCGATATATAGATTTATAAAGATAGATTGCGATCATTAATACAATAAAATCCGACTGAGTCTTAACGTCATAAGCTGTAACTACTTGTCTGCTTGAGGTATTTAAGGCGGTATTTCCACCTTTCAATATTGGTATAGCAAACGATTTTGAATGACACTGAACGTACCAGACAGCACCCTGTTACATCAGCAGTCATGGAGAGACGTTGGAACTGGCTGCGCTGGTCATGATTCCTCAATACTGCTTGCCTATTCTTCCGACCGGCGGGATTCCGGCACCCTGGACAAACATCGGCTATTGTTCACAAGATGCCATGAGAAGAATCAAAGCGATTGGCGGGTGAGTGGGAACCATGGAGGCGCCACGTGGTGGCCATATGCTCCACATAAGAAGAAAGGGCGTTTTTATGGATTACGAAAAATTTTGCTACACTGTTAAGCTTTGTGTAAAATACACAGAGCGTGTCAGTGTACCATTTTGTAAGGATACCGTGATCGTAGAGCTGTGTATGGATCCCGTAATCCTAGATCAGATCGATGGTTGTAATGTGGTAACTCTAGTAAACGGCGTTTTTGTGTTTCACGTAACAATTTTAGTTTAGTTAACGATAATTAACGTTTTCCGTCGTACTGTATTTACAATTAGGATAAATATGCATATTTTGACTAGCCAGTCAACCGTTTCTTGAAATAAATATAAGAGACATATTTATCTACGATGTCTCAAGTCCCTCCCACCCAATCGATCCTAAAAACGAGGCTTAGCGAGAGCGATTAGTCAACCATTAGTCCTGCCTAGCCCCATTTATCTATCCTTACTCACTCGGAAAAAGAAATGTTGAGAAACTGGACAACAACCATTTCTCGTGGAACAACTTCTATTGAGTCCATATGCGAATACCTCACATAACCCGGAATGAAAAAAACGTACTGCTTTTACAGTTCCTACATTTCACTAAGGTTTAAGATATCGTCGATGTTCTGGAAGAAAACACTAAAACGAAAAAGTGAAGTTGAGTTAGTTATAGCAAAATGTTCCTTACTTCGAACTCCACCGCATGGAATAACATACTTTTTTTTTTAAATTATACTTTTACTTTAAAACAGTTTTGTACAAACAAATTAAAAGGGTATAGCATTTCAAACATTTGATAAACTTTGACGTACAATTATTCAAAACTAGTATTTTTCAGTTAGTGTCTTCTTCCAAAAAAACGACGATATAATCATAACCTTAATCACTGTCTACTTACTGTTTAATAAATATTTTTTTAAAACACACGAAATCACTAGCATACTATTGAATGAATTGGCATTTACTTGGTAGAACTCCATTATAATTCGATAAAATATTTAGTTCTACAAAAATTTTATTAGGTAGTTGATAGCTATTTCGGTTTTACTCGTAATAATTTATATCGAAACAGCTATCAACTACCTAATAAAATTTTTGTAGAACTAAACACTTTGTTATTTTATCTTATTATGACTAGCATACGAAGTAAAAACAATTATCACACATACTTTTATTCAAAACAAGAAAGATGTTTTCGTTTCTATTATTTATAATTATGCGTTTTACAATTCGATAAAATTACTACTTATGTTATTAAGTGCTTGCTGTCTGGTTACATTATGTAGTAATTTACTTTACTACTCTCATTAAAATGTTATACAATATGCTTTTCTTCGATTATCTTATGAATTGTATAATTTTATTTTCTATTTGCAATAATAAATCTTTCCTTAACTAAAACCCGTACAACACCAATAAAATAAAGTCATTAAACATTGGAGTATCAAGTCTCAACACTAATTAAAAGTAATGTCAACGCATGAGTACGTTGCATGCTGGTAACTATTCAAATGAATCTCAAATGCATCTAATGATCCATGTTTTGTTGTCATGAATTGCAATGAAACTTAATAATCATTACGTGTACTCGATACACTTCTATATGGTTTTTCACATTGCAATAAACACAAGCTTCAACGATTATGAATTCCTGCCACAGTAATGACAGCTCATTCTAATATTCTCGTAATAATTTATATCGATCTAAAGAGAGTTATGTCATATCTATATTACTGTCACGACAAAGAGAAAAGTTTCATAACGTTTATTAATGCAGTAAAATATTTTCTTTCGTACAATGTGTTGCCATTTTGAAAGGGCAATTCAATTTATAATAGTTTCATCAGAAATATGTTTGATCTTACACGTAAAAATAGTAAATTAAGCCAAAGAAACGTTTTCTGATTACAAGAGAAAGTAAAAAATTCTGACAATAGTATTTTTTTAATGTTGGTTCACAATGAAAACAATATAATCTTATTTTGATTAAATGTTAGTATTAAAGTTTCATATTTGATATCATTTAAAATTGCATAAAGTCACGTGTAATTACAAAAACATTTTTTTATGCGAATATCTTCCCAATCAATATTTGACATAAATATGAAATCAGTTTTAAAAACAAATTAAAGTCATCATCAATATAGTTCCTAGATTAAGTGATAATAATTTTCTCAATATATTGATTGAATTTGCATTTACTTGCTAGAACTTCATTACGTTAGGGTAAAAATGACAAAGTATTCAGTTCTACAAGAGTTTTATATCAGTTTGTTAATATCTATTTCGGCTTCACGCTATCGTTAGAACTATGTTTCAACTTAATTAAGCATAGAGACATATACTATTTTAGAACGGACAGACAATATTACATCATCTCACCTATTCCACGTGACACGTACTTCGCTTATTCACGTTAATCTCCAGGATGTTTTACACAGCCAGGGAAATAACCAAGTTATCAATTTTATTTTATACTAGCGAGTACCCGGCATGCGTTGCAGTGCCACTCAAAAAAAGAAAGTGCTTGGGCTTTAATTCTGTTTATTGAAGTGCTTTTGTAACACAATATTTTTTGTCCGTCTGGTGCGTACGCGAATAAATCAGAAATTCGTTAATAGATAAGATTTTAGATTTTAGTTTTTATTTTCAGAAACCTTCACGGGTGTGCGCACAACAACTCACCTAAGTTTCATTGAAATCGGATGAATGGTAAAGGAACGTATAGACAAACAAAGAAAAAAACATTCTTTCAATTATAAATGTATAGATGAATTTCCACAAAGTTACCGCAGAAGCCATCAAAAATATGTGACAATTTGGATACGCGAAACAGCATTCATATATTTGTAGAGGCATGCTGTACTTACGTAAGAAAAAAGAATTTCACCTCGAAATGACGAAACTCACCGCATATTTTCTAATATTATAAACGCTATGGCATAATCGAGGTGACATTTATCTACATAAACTCGCACGAGTCAATAAAAATTACGGTGACTCGTATAAAAACTCACAGCGTTAACTTTTTTTCGAAACAAAATCGCATCTAATATCATAGCGTGTAATGAATTATTTAACTACTATTATCTGGTGGAATGACTTTAGAAAATGTAATGATAACATAGTCATTCTAACTTTTATGGAAATATTTCGATTTAAATTTGTAAACAAATCGCATGTTGGCTTTGTTCTCAACTCAAAGTGTATATAAATATAAATATTTTCTAAAACGTACATGTTAGAATAAATTTAACACGATCTATTTTTAAAAGAATAAGTAATAATTTTATATAGTTATTATTGGTTAAATCATTTAGTTCTGAGCCGACTAAAATAATTGATTTAATTTTCTCTGTTGATTTATTTTTTAACACAGTCAAATTAAATTTATAGTCTCATTTATTATATAATGTGGTACTAATAATTCACACATTTGCTATAGATGCAACAAATATAGTATGCAATTATAAAAATTGTAATAATTACGCAAGGATTGCACATTTTTAGAAAAAAGGGACATAAAAATCATAAAAGAAAAATTCTGTATTTTCCACAATGATTTATTTTCATATTATTATTGTAATTATTAACAATAACCGGTAACCCAATAGTTAGGTTAATAATCCGATAAAGATTAACATTTGTTATATCGTTCTATAAATTGATAAGTGAAATTGTTTGAAATGTGGGACAAACGAAGTTTCGTGAAACTTGAATGTCGCTTGTTACGGTAATTCATAAAAAAAAAACATTGGAAATGCGTAATATAACTAATTTTAGACATTTCATATATTTGAATAGTTATTTGGTGTGAAAATTATCGTTCTACACAGTTAGTTTTTTCAGAATATTCAATCTTGTAACAGTTTCATAGGTATCCACCTTTTTAAGATAAATAATATTTGTTTTACAGAATAAGCTATATAATGAATGTGCTATTCATAGTTATGTTTTCGTAGGCAAAACATCCTATTAATTAATAATTGTAAAATAAAGCAATATCTTGTTTCTTATATTGACGTAACACTATTTTTAAAAGTATAATCATTTATTTTTAGATGTCGCAATAGAATTGATATAAAAGATTTCTCATAATGTATTTATTGATGAACCTAATTATCATTTTTCTAAAACTAACACAATACAAAACGTTTTTACGTGACTATCTGCCATGCGGAAATACGAAACAATAACAATTGTTCAAGACAGTTACATTTTAAAACAAATAAAAATATTTCATTCAAATCAAAGCTAAAATTGAAAAAAGTTGCTATAAGTTACATATTTAATCGATGTGAATTTCGATCTCGGAATTTATCAATGTAATAAAAAGAATCCACTTACTTTTGAGAGCCCACATCTTGTGCCTGACAAGTCCAATCAGGTATTCTCCCAGGTGCTTCTTGCAAGTCGGCGACAGCGCTTGTCTTATTTCCCGCCAATTATCAATTAGTCTCTGCGTGCTGTAAACGCTCAACACATTTTCCACTCCGATATTTTTCCCAAATACACCACTCAATATGGAATCCTCGTCCACTGTTTCAACATTCAACATATTAGTATTTGCTCCATCTAAACTAGACATTGCTGTGCTTTCATCCAAAGATTTAGTCTGCCTGCTTAAGATTTCAACTTTTTTCGGAATCTTATTGATATTTGTACTTTTGGTATCTGAGATACCTTGATTATCGTTAAGATTCAGCGGAAACCCGAAAAGACTCTTCGTATTTTTCAAATCGGCGTTCAGTTGTTTGAAAACAGCTTTATCTTCGGTCATCTGTACTGTATCATTAGTCTTGTTATCTAAAGTGCTGTTTGACAATTTATCTTCAGACAAAAATAAATCAAAATCAACAGCGTCTTCAGAATGATCGACTGTACCATTGTTGGAATCAGTTTTGTCAACCTCTTCATCGCTGCCTATAAAATCGTCGAAATTTAAGCTTTCTTCTTCGTTATCGCCGAACGAAGTCACTTTTCCAACCTTCTCTGTATCTGTCTTAAAATTCTCAAAAAAAGATTCCGGTGAATCCGGATCGACTGCTGTTGGCACTTCTTCGGCGTCCGGTAGACTTCTTGTTGACAACGACCTCAGTCCAAAAGCATTTCCGATATTTCCTCCGTTAAATAAAGAAGCCAAATTAAAATCGTTGTTTTTTTTTCTATCGGTTACAAAATCTCTGACCGCTCTGGATATAGAATCAGCCAGTTTTGTTGACGTATCTGTTTTTTTGGCATTCGAAGGTTCATCGAATATAGAAAATCCAAAATCATCATCGTCTTCTTCGTCTACTGTTGTCGCTTTTATTGTTGCTGTTAAGGTGGTTGTTTCTACATTTATTTTTTCATTCACTTTTGCGGATTCTGTAGCTCCAGTTGCTTCGGTCATACAACTGACCGTTGACAATACGGCAGTGCAAATTAGCACACACGTTAAAATTGTTCTCACGTCAAACATTCGCAGCGCCATTTTATATTTATGTTTACAAAATGGTCGTTTCGTCAGGAAACAAATTAGCACTGATTTTATTTCACGCTTTCTCAAAAAGTGTTTGTGTTGATACCATAAAGATATATTTACTTCCCTCTAAAAAATCATATTAATTTATATAAATTTTTGTGACTATTGTACTATTGATATTTAATACATGCGTATGAATTCAATTGAGCATATTTAATTATTTGTATCTTAAACTCAGTGTATAACATAGTATTTATAAAGAAAGCTGCATCGTGTAAATAAGTGATTCTAAGATGAACGATTAAAAAAATCAGTCCTTTATAATACAAAACCAATTAAAACGGGTGTTCAAGATATTATTTATGGATGCGTATACGATTCTGAAATATTTGCCCCAGAAAAAAAATGTATTAAAATTGTCAGTATTAAGAAATCTACGTACGATTTCTAGACATGACAAATTAGCACGTTCTAGATTGAAATGAAAATTCGTAAAAGTGGTTTTCATTCGAAAAGATGAATCCGTCAAAATAATATTTTCGAAATAAATAGCAACATTTAACATCTTTTAAATTATTCATTTATGCAAGTGAAGAGAAACGGTTTTTTTTAAATCGTTTGACAGAATTTTACTTTTTAATTTTGTTCATTAATAATTCATTTGATCGCAGCGATTTTAATTATCAGTAATATTTTTTGAATAATTTTACCAACGTTATGCAATTATTTACGAACAAAACCCACTCTTCCTATGTTAGTAAATGAATAAACATAATATTATGAGTAAATTAATCAAAGATGAACCTAAATTATGTATTAGATTTAAATGCGTACGAGATGAAACGTAATATTAACAATCCAGCTAAAATTTTATTTCATTTTAAATCTTCACTATAATTATAAAAGCAAGATAAATTAAATTAAATTCAAAACTGTATTATAATAATGTTACGATATTTTTCAAATCTAAGAGTATTTCACATTACGTTGGTAAAATATTGTACTACTTGTCGAAATTACAGCACCCATTTAAATGAAAAATTTATGTAGCAAAAATATTTCACTCTTGTTTAGATTTGAGAAATTTAATTTATTTTTATCACAAGTTTAATTTTCCAGCCACAAATCGATATTTCACGGCATAAAAAACTCAAAAATGTTGTCGATTTACAATATAGTATGGTAATATTATGTTTCTGCGACAAAAAAAAGGTTTCCCTGAAAAGGGCCGCATAAATCGAATTGAAAATTCGATTTTGAATAGTACAATAAAAAAAAAACCTCTTAAAAAACCGAACGTGTTTTCTCGTCTCCTACCGCCCGCGTTTCCAAATTCGAACTGACAAAATTTAAACTTGTTACAGTGAAACGGAAATCGAATTTCTTTGCAGCCCCTTCCCAAAATTACACCTTCCGCCACTTTCCATTGCAATGAAGTATTGCATTACCGAAATATATTCCTGTCTCGCTGTGACGTACAACGTGAGAAAGAGATAGCGCTTACGCGACACGCAAGAAACAATCGACAGTGTGATGTATTGTGTCAGACAGGTGTGCTCAAATTTTCATTTTGAATGAAACGTAAGGTTTTTTAATCTTAAAAATATATGTTACCATAACCTGCCCAATAATTTAAAAAACAATACTACACAAGATTATATTATTTAGTAAATGATTTGAATTGGAAATTCACCATCATGAAACGAATATATTCTATTCATGATTGCGCAAACACTGCAAATTAATATATTGTTTCTCAAATTGCATGAGATTGTAAAAGAAACAGTATATCAAGACAAGAAAAAGAAAAAAACAAGACAAATTATTAACATACAAGAAAAAAATAATAAGAAAACAATACCCAGAGTTCGTTGGTGAAAATATCCACCTCTCTTTCTAGGCAATTCATTGATCAGCCAAACGGCCCTTGCACCTGGCGACTTAAATGACCAACGCAAAGAAAACGTTTTAAGAATAAAAACTGTGTTATGGTTTCGGCCACGTAGATAATAATTGGGAGCAAGTAAGTTAATAGAATTGAGAATTTCAGGATTATAAACTCATCCCCGAAGAAAAAGAGGAAAACGCTTTAGAATGTAAAACGATCTTCGAGCTTTAAGAGAATGAAACGATAGCATTCACAAAAGTGGTTGTGTAGTATTATTTTAGGGAATCGTGAAAAATGAATCAGCCTAAATTGATATCACCCAGTATCGACATCAATTATACATGTTTGCAATAGTAAATTAGCGTTATCCTCTTACCCCTACTCTCTTCGAAAAAGAGAGGTTGAGCCACTGTGTAACAAGCAGTTCTCATAGAAAAGCTTCTGTTGAGATATCTCTGCCCACATGCTCCACGTTGGGAGCGGACATTGTTAAAAAAAACATTAGGTTCAATATATCTTAGTGTTAATCGATCCAACTTCACTATTAAAAAAGCCATAAAATAATAGTACACACTTATAATAGTATAATTGATTTCAGACAGAACTTATTTAATACCTCTGGTTAATATGCACCATGAAACACAAAGAACGAAGATGTATAATACTGTGTGAAGACAGTTAGTATTATAGTAGAATATCCATGCCAAATATAATCATATTTGCCTATCAAAGAAGATAAGAGGACTTGAAATTATCGCCAATTAGAAATTTTGCACTAAACGATCAATACAGAATACCAGTTTCAAATAAATCACACGGAAAAACCTTGAAGAACGCATCACTTTTTGGATATAACAAATTCCTCAATTTACAGCTTATCATTTCACGACAAATTTAAGCTCATTTTTACATGATTCATTTCCAAACCATTTAGGGCTGTCAAACGCTTATCATTGCCAAGAAAACACTGCCATGTTGCACAATTATTGTGGTATCTGACAACAATTAGAGTTTTCCGAATGATTTGATTTTCTGGTGAATTAAAATTCTTTATATTTTTTTTCGCGTTTAGTAAAAATTATGTATTACATTTTATGATAATTATCTAGGATACCTAAAATACTCTCACAAGGCCCACCCAACCGATTCTTAAATCGATTCAGCGATCGAGAAACAAACAGTTTTCATGGAGCAACTTCTGTCGAGATCAACTACATCAGGAGTCCATATGCTTCACGTTGGGAGCGTACTTGATTGCAATATACATATCAATTCATGTGTATGAATGTAAACAAGGGTAAATGAAATTGTCATAATCTAGATCCGTAGAAACTAAATAGATTGGTCGAACATTTTGACATTTATTTTATGAAAAAAATGTCTCGATAAATACATCATCATGGTCAATCAAAATAGAGTCTATGTTTTGAAATTTAATGATACATACATACTTGGCAACTAATTATTTAGTCAGTAATTAATTCCATAAATGATCAGTAAAAAATAATAAATGTTCAATTAATAATTATATTTGATCAGCAAACAATTGCCAAATAAATAAAGATTAGGTTAGGTTAGGTTTAATTAAAAAACTCACTGTTTATTTTATTGACGTACCACGTGTATACTGGCCATTTATTATTTCTTACAGACCAAACATTGAAATAGTTTCTAACCCAATAAATGCAGGCCTATATAATTATGTATATATATAATTATATCGAGAGAGATTGACAGCGCTGAATGTTTCTGGGTATTTCGTAAATATATACGTTCAGAATCGGAAAAAAAGCGTGTATGCAATGTGTATTTATTTTCATAGTCTATAATACGTTGTATGATTAAATTATTTCGAACTTAAAGATATTAAAATTATTAAAAAATCGAACTACGTCGCTAGTTTGGAAATATACTGTAGTAAGTTAAAACCAGATTAAATACGATATTCCAAATTAACTTAGTATGAAATTTGGATTATTGAGATAAATTTAATATTGAAATTCCATCAAGCACCCTCAGTCGATGTCTTAAATTAAATTATAACTTAGTATTCATTGGAACTTTCCGGCGACAGTTCGAAATTCAAACTTTCGTTTCTTTGGCCTTCCGCTTCCTTGGCAGACGAATGTAAACCTTCAATTTTTACGATTTCACATAGCATACAGCTCGCAATAGCTCGCTGCATCATTTTTTGAGCCTACCAAGTTATGCACTATTAACAAAATAAATACCTGTTACATAATAGTGATTAACTTCTTAAAACCCGAATAAATATCTTCTCTAATAAATATGAGACCATGGACTGATTTTCTTATTTATTAAGACTTTTATAATTAGTAACCACACATCATTCAGTATTCTTACATCACTTTAAATTCGGAGAAATATTTTCTCCTCGGTCCTCCTTTTCCCATCGGAAGTTGGCTCTCGTCATCACGATTGCCGCATTGTTTGTTGCGGCTCAGTACTCTTTGCTGATGTGGCTCTTATCAAAACATCGGCGGAGATTTCTTAATCGAAAAAGGCCGTCTACCTGATTGTTGCTTATCCCAAATATTCCTTTTGTTACAGCGCTTTGGAACTGTGTAATGGAAGTATTACTACATTCATTTTTGCACGATAATTATTATTTTCAACGAAATTAAATGAGTTGCCATTTACATACTGGAATAATTAAATATGATTCAATTGACAATAAGAATACTTTGTTAGCTTACAATCGTATGTGATGCTTAGAGCATCATTAATATTTTTCAAAGCAAACAAGCTGCTATAATAATTTTATTAAAATATAATAAGTTATTTATACAGCGGCGTATTTTAAATTTGGGAGCCCGCCTGCTAAGTTGGCTTAAAAATATTTCACTTTTTTTACTTATTTTTTAAAATAATTGATCGCAAAAACGTATGAAAAATTTCGCTCGTTTTCAGAAAAATAATGAAAACCGCCCTAGTTATTTTACAAAGGTTACTGGTTAATTTAAATACAAATAAACCTTCAAAGTTTATTTCCTAATATAAAATTACTAAGCTATTCACTTCATTGTTCGAGCTCATTCGTGTGCTCGAATGCCTGAAGATGGCGAAAGGTGAAACCCGTGTCGCAAGTGACGAAAAACATGGACATGTACAAAATCTCAGCAATTCAAATATGATATTAAAATTCCATTAAGCACCATCAGTCGATATCTTAAAGTAATGGTTGCTATTATTGTTTGTGTCTTACCCCTGCCCCACGTCTAGTAGAAGGATATAATCCAAACCCCATCCTTCATTTCTAAGGTAAAAATTTAAATCATTGTTTGTTTGTAGAGTTAGTCTGAAAATGCTTCTTAAAGAGGCGAAACACGTGTCGCATTTAGTAACACAGCCAGTGGAATAACAGAGTTTCCAACATTAATCTTATATGATAAACGGTATCCTTGTGTTTATGGTTTTCTTTGAAATATTATTGGTTAAATAACTTTTTAAAGTATGTACTAGAAAAGGAAGTGTTTAATCGACATATTGCGAATGAGGATGCGATTTGCAATTTAACTATATTACTAAAATTACATAAAGATATAATGATATTTGATAAACCGCCAAGTCATTCAGTCTACAGTCTACAGTCTACAGTCTACAGTCTATCAATACGAGGTTTTGAAATACATCTTCATAAAGATGTCTGACCAACTATCGGTATCTAGTATTCAAAATGCTTTCTAATGTTAAATGTTTGCTTAAAATAATTACTTACAGATTACGTATTACCGCGTACCCATCGGTGATTTTTGTATAAGTTGACCTAGATTCCATTTTTATTTTCGCAATATTAGAAATGCGCATAATACATGATATTTCAATAACATGTAGTATTAAGGTGATTATATATCACAAATTTGCATTAAATTTTGATTTATGGTTTATGTAATTGATTATTATCCACCAGCCACGTGCCGAAAGCTTTTAATGAAGCAAATATTTATCAAATAGGTAGTTTCAGTTCGTTTGTCAATATGTTAACAATATTTTCTAATGAATTTTTACAAATAACGCTTTCTCGGCGCTTCAAATAAATAATAACGTAATTGAGTGATGCATATAATAATATACATCACTTATATAATATAGCTAAGGGGCGCCTGCTTAATAAAATTTTGAATATGTATTTCCTTATTTTAATTATATTTATAATATTAGATTTTATAGCTACGATATTAAATATCAAAGTATTGATTCAAATGAATGATGAGAAGGGGAGACGTTTCATAATATATCGTCGCTGTTCTGGAAGAATTAGTTATACCAAAATTTTCCTTATTTCGAACCCACTTATTTTTATAAATTTCACATTTACTTAAAAACAGTTCTGTACAAACTAAATGAAAAAGGTATTGCATTTCAAATATTTGTAAAGCTTCAAAGTCCAATTACATACTCAAAACTAGTATTTTTCAGTTAGTGTCTTCATACAGAACAACGACGATATAAATATACAGGTGTAGAGTTGCCACTTTATAACTTTGCACTCCGACTCTAGGGTCCGGCTCTAGGATCTAGGATCAAGGCAGCCATGCATAGTAATACACTGACACCCTCTGTGTGTTATAAACAAAGCGTATCAGTGAATACTCTACCCCGTGTTAAAACGGTGTTGCGTTCCTGGAAAATGTGAATGTATTGTAAATCGTTTTATCTTGGGGTAGATATTTGCATACATTCTCTAGTTTTTTTTTGAACCGTTACAGTATTATCAAAAAAGGTTATAATTTCATGGGATAATACTAAAATAATAATATGTACGTATGTACAATGATTTATGATGCTACATACACCCTTTTAAAGAATAATATCATATATGTGTACAAAAAATATATAAGTGTCTATTTAGTGATTTTTATCATCCTGTCGAATTTTCAACTTTTTTACACAATATGTTTCGTTGTATAGAATGTCGTATCATTGGGGTAACGTAAAAATGGAAGACGGTCGTATCTAAAAGTTGTCTTAACTCGGGGTATTACTGTAGTGGAAAACATTCGCTGTTTCGCGGCATTTATTAAGAAAATAAATGGTACAAAAGACCTGTAAAGTTTCCATAAATGGATTTAAAAAATATTATCAACTTTCGTAATGTGTCGATAATGCTATTTTAAAAATCTTGGAGTCACCGTTAAAAAGATTCCCTCATATTTAATAGAGCTGTCCTAAAAAAACAGTCAGTGCTAGATGGCATTGCTTTTTTGACGATATTTATGCAATTCCCCGAAATGAACCAAGGATCCTTTCACAAGATCCTTTAACCCAACCGACCTACATATTAATATGCACATTATAATCGGAAAAAAATAAAAATTTGGATTATTTTTTTTGAAAAAATTGTGAATTTCACAAAGAAAGAGCCACACGAATTGCCCAAAGAGTTGCCGACCCCTGGACTAGTCGCGAGAAAATAATAAGAGCAAATATATGAAGCGACCCAAAGTGTTTATAGGCTTCAGTTTATTATTTTTTTTATTTATTTCGATAAAACTTAAGTTAAGTCCATAACCTTCATCTGGGCGTACTTGTAAAAAAAAATTAAGAAATGCACTGTTTGTATAATTCTTTAAAATTTTAAGACTTGTTTCCTATAAATACAGTTTGATGAGCTATTTCATATTATTATCAAAGGTTTGCAGACAAAAATTGAAAAAAGCAGTGAACTATTGCGAATATGTAATTCTGAAGCTCATCACGCTTAATTCCATTTCTTTTTGTTCATTTAGAAGCGTTTTAACAACAAGAAGTAGCGACACCTGAAATGAATTCTCTCTTTTATGTAATTCATATTTTTTCTCTAGCATTTTCGTCACACATAACAAATTAGACAGCATAATAATACATGTTATTTTCCGATTCCCTCGACAAAATATCAGATTTTATTTTGGGGTTGTATTTGTAACTATTTAGAATGATCCCCACTTTAAACATCGTGTTTAGTGACATCTATGCCTTCTTCAAATAATCAAAATTCTGCACACTTGTTATTATTGTTGCTTACTGCACATTATAATGTTGACATCTACGTATCGAAATTAAAAGTTCGAAACAGAAAAATATAGCACGATTTAAATTAGAATTACAGTTTTCTCTTATATTCAATTCTCTCAAAATCAATTCTTGTTGACAATGTAGCTAACTCGTCACAAAAAATAGTTTTGGAGACTTTTTGAGGAGAAAATTTAAATCCTAGAATATTTTTTCAAAATTAAACCAACTACCTATAATCTTACAAGAATGTGAATTTCAAATTGCATCAAGTTATTTCAATATACTTTTAATATTGAAGCTTGCATGATATATAGTACCTATTAATTACACTTTTATCTACTAAAGCGTATTAGGTATTTATTATTCTTTCCTTTTTGTTTTCGAATAATTTGGGATATATATGAAACAATAATTCATGTGGCAGCACCAAGCACTGATAAACGCTATTCCTCAATGTGACGTTTCTCCGGCTGTCTATTGGATTGTATTCTACTTTCCTATGAATTGACCTAATATTTGATTTATATTATTAATCGCTTTAATTAGAAAGCATTCATTCCAAAGTGAAATAGTACTACACTTTCACTTCATATTCACGTGAGTTTTTTTTATCCTTAACTGTATCATAATACGGCATATTCATTTTAGCTACATACCATTGACTCGTAATATTTAAGTTTTGTTGATTTTATTGGTTGCCTTATTTAAATATACATTTCAAATTGTTTTGAATCCATAGTTGATTATAAAAATATGTGCTTCAACGGTTTAATACTTATATTAGGTATATCGCTAGACTCTTGAAGATTATTATTAAATTCAATTATTTTTTCGACGATCTGAGTCATCTCGTTTTCCGCAATTGATATAGGATATTAAATCGTATATACGAGTGAATCATAACGTCGTGGGATAATAATTTATTCAGATAAAGTTGAAAATACTTTTCAATAATTTTTATAGTCGCTTTGAATCTAGAACACTTGAACTGTCAACAAAATATTTACACTTATTCGTTCTGGAGATATATGTTAATTTTGTTCTAACGCACATTTTTTTCTCCATAAAGCTTTATATTGGTATGACACGAATGGCATTATTCATATGATTATAGGATTTATTAACATGTTTTTATGTCATGATATTGCTTCACATGGATAATAATTTGAATCTGACTACTATAATTCTTCCACTGACGGAATAACACAAGCAGTGGAATAACAATGTCATCAATTTTAATTTTATACTGAAAATGAATTTCCACAAAGTAACCCCGAATCCATTGCAAATGTCGTTACTTATTTTGTATACAGGCATTACTTTTCTATTCAATTCGTGGCTGGGCAAAATATCAAAAGTATTGTTTTTATTTTGAATTTGATATTTGACTTGAGATCCAGAATACGGATAATTATGATATTTAAAATATGTTCACCTGATAGAGCAATAAAAATTTACCATTAAGTACTAGCTCATGTTTTTCATTATAAATTGTAGTTAACAGTTTCATACCTTGAAGTCTTCATATATTTACGATGAGAATATGTACGTAAGAGAGTGCATTTGCAATCTGCTTTAATACAAAATATTATTTTTATCTACATTGAAATCAGAAATGAAATAAATCCATTCTTTTGAAATGTTACACATCAATGGCAGACCTCATAGTGTGCCTGGCTATTCATTTTTATTGAAATTTGTACATTATTTTACCATTTATTATATGAAATAAATATTTATATAATTATACATCTCAAATGTACTTTAAAATATATCATATTTACATTGCTTCATCTAATAATCCTTCCGCCACTATGCATATGTAAACAGGCGAAGAATGTCTCCAAATCATTATTTAACTGAATAGAAAGGGTTATATAAACTGATAATATTAACCCAACCAGATCTCTTCATTGAATCGATCAAATATATTATGTTCTTCTGTCACTTATAATTTTTAAGAATCTACTTTCAAAATAAAAACTAGGAGGGCTCAATTACGAAGTAAATTATGTATAGCAAATGTGCCCATATTATAGATACGTTTTGTTTTTCATTTTATTGTCATAATATTGTGAATTCGCTTTATTAGATTGTGGTTAATTTTCTATTTCATAAGTAGATTGCAAAAAATATGCTGGTCACCACTAATCTATTGTAATTATCAACATAACACGATACCCTGCCAATAGTCTATCAAAAATGTTCTTATCAAAGTCAACAATATTGTTTTTCAATTTGATATTACGATTCGGATTCCTGGATATAATTATCAACATTCCATACCCCACATCTCATTCTATTAAAAAAATTGTTTTGATCTGACGAATGTATCACAATAATTGTATTGCCTCAAATAAAGAAAGCATTGTTTTTGATTCGGTTTCAATTTACTCGCACAGCTGTATTGGCTTCTAAGTTTCAAGTTCCCGAAGAGAAATTATAATTGACATACTTTTCAAACAACAGATGTTACATTAAATATGAGACATAAATTAAAATTCAAAGATATTTTCCTTACCAATATTGTGAAAATGTGGGCAAATATTCACAAAAGTTATGACTGTTAGAAAACTAGATTTTCACAAATTATTTTTAATATATTCTTTAAAAAGCTAAAGAAAGTGAACTAATGTTAACCCTTAAGACAAAAAATCAGTAAGAAGGGTTAAGTATGTCCTACCTTTTCATCCATTTTAATTTTTTATTTTCTTAGATCCATCATTTTTTCACCTACAGAAACGTGGCAGGAATATTATCACAAACCATAGTGAGTGTTGCGTGTAGCCGCTCCTTTCTCTATTCCAATAACCCTGCATAGTCTGCTTGCGGAAGTACTCCTAGACTCATCCTTAATTTTTCTAAATATGTGTTCCAGGTTATGTATTTATATCCTATCTTATATTTTTCCTTTATAGTATTGCTTCTAATGAATTAAATTATTATTACAATTAAAACTCCTCTTTGCAATGCTTTATGGCAACTATACATGTATGTACTATAAAAAAACAAGTTGCTTATTAAAATATATATTGTTTTCTTATGAATATTTCTATCATTTGCATAACACTACCAATGTATTCAATCTTCTTCATAAACCATGCAACATTCCCTATTCTACCGAATTTTACTATTTTTCTTTCAAAAGTTAGGATTAGTGATAAACAATTTTACCTCAGGATCAACATACTTCCGCGGGTAATTAAATCGGCCTTTGACAATGGAGGGGTAATTTATGAATCTTATTTTAACGGTTTAACTGCAAATAAAATTTATTCTGGTTTGTTTATATTTCTAGGCCTGTTGCTGCAAAGATGTCACAGAACAGTCTCGCCACTCCTATAATAGACACCCTCAACAAACTTAAATCCGTGGACCATCAGCAACCCAATTTCAATTATTCATGTGAGAATGTTTTCAGAGCATGTTACCTCGCCGGCAGAAATAATGCAAAATTTGACGATCAAGAGCAACTCGAGATCGGCCTTCTCCTGAGTGAAAACATTAAGAAATTGGACAACTGTATCTTTCAGCTGGGATTCATGTTTGATATCGACAAAGGACCGTCGGCTCTCATCTGCAGATCCGGACTGCAATATATCCTTGACAATTTCAAAGGGTTCCCCACGGGCAAAGGTGACTCTCTCGAAGACTCGCTGAACGTTTTCGTGGAAACCGAGAGCTTAGAGACTTTCGATGAGGCTCTGCAGAAATGGAAAGACGACACAACCGTGGGATACGGAAACGTGGGCCACACGAAAGACGTGCTCGAGAGGCCCGCTGACATTCCCGAATCTCACTCTTGGTGGTTTTGACGAAATTAATGTAGAAACAAGTTAAATTAAGCTGACGCTGTGTAGGGAATATGCCTGAAATACAATGAAGATGTCACTAGTTGAATATGAAGCCTTATCAATCTCGAATCTAAAGAATATAATGTACCTTTCCAAAAATAGTCTCGATTGATCAAAATCAAGCATATGTAAGTGTTCCACTTGGTGTATTATAAAAATATTTTTTTGTTGTCTGTAGGGCAGCTAAATTATACAAAATAATATTTTAACGCCGAATGTGGATGACATAATATTGGCATACCAGTCACAAAGCTGTCTTCGCTGTATTTAACGAAAAAATAATATTGAATTCATGTCAAATTATTATCACTGAGCTAATTCCATATTTAACCAAAAAAAATCGTTATCTGACAGTCTCAGCATTTCTAATGTCTAATGTTATTATTCTATTAATTTATTATTATTTTAATTGTTAAGAAAATTTATTTTATGGACCGAATAGAAAAATTTAAATAAATCCATCGCCATGCATTTATTATACTTTATTGCATGCATCTTCAAAAGTATCGCTTCTGCTATTTGAAAATAGGCTCTTAATATTTTTCTGTACTAACTATGCAATAAGATCTTTTGTATTCTGATACATAATGTTAAATAAAAAAGCGATAGATCAAAATACAGTGTTTTTTAATTCAATCAGATTTTTTAGTTCATTTTCACTTTACAGCTTGGATATGATTTAATGTTGACTATAAACCTGATATAGCCTGATCTGTCCTGATAGTCTCCATAAGTCTGTTTAACACTACTGAATTAATTTTAGATGTTTTCGGTGTTGAAATATTCTTCATGCGGCTCAGCAGGGAACAGGTTAAAAAACGAATAATCGGGCTTTGATTGTACACATATTATATGCCTAATCAATTGAAAAACTTAAAATAATGAACATGAACAATAATGGTATGAACTCACTTTTAAGGTGTTAACTGTCAATTCTTGATGGAAAGACATTATATTTTAAAAAATAAAACACAATTCATTTGTACTACTTCCACATATTTATAATGATCAGGACCAGTTTCGCTCATCACGAGCATTATCAACTGAGCATATATCAATCAGTTAATAATGCTCGTGATGAGCGAAACCGGTCCTGATCATTATAAATATGTGGAAGTAGTACAAATGAATTGTTTTATTTAAAAAAAAAAAAAGGTATGAACTATTAAATAATAGATTAAACTAATGTGTATGTATGAGTGAAATTTTGGATTCCAATTTAAGTTAATCCAAGTTTGGATCATTCTCAAATGGGTGAATCACGTGGCTAACCTAGTTATACAACCAGTAGAATAACATTATCAATTTTAACTTTACATTAAAAATGAATTTGTGCAATTTATTATAACTGCCAAAATGTTTGAAAATAGAAAGCAAGTAGCACTTTAGACAAAATAAGATAGGATGGAAAGGGTAAAATAGTGTTTCCTCGTAAAAATGATAATACTTCAGACTGTATTGTCAATAATTATATTATAAATATTTATGTATAATGACTACCTTAAGGTGACAAACATGATTTCATTACATTCTATAAATATATTTACATATAATACATAATTATTTGAGTTTATATTAATGTTGGAATAACATTTATATTCTCTTTCACAATATACACACGGAATTCACATAATGCTGCAGTTAATTTAAACAATTGTAATAAACCACAAACAAAAGTGGCATAGACAACCCATTGACACTTACAGTTACGAACTGGCAGAACTGTAAACAATTTAACCAGTCATTCCTGTCAGTGATCATATAAAATGTACGTCTCCGCATGCTTTGAATATTTGAAATACATTTAGCTGTCTACCTATCGAAGGCGTGATTGCATCATCACAAGAAAAAAGCATAATGAAAAATTTTGTTTCACAGCTGACCCTATGCTCTATAAGAGAAAGACAAAATGAAAATATTTAACAGTACACAGAGCTTAAGAGTTGATAAAGATTTCTATTTGAAGTAATGCATAATGGATAAATTCTATTCACAGATAACAAAAAAATACACTTCTGACTACATTTTTTTGGTTGTCAAAATAGTACAAGAATGGATATTCTTTCACCAATCCGATTAAAATTCTCATTAAAAATTGGTATACATCAATCTATTTTCTAGTATCTTCAGGAACAGCCATCATATGTAATGTAAACACATTCAGACTGGTAACAGGTCGGAAAGCACACAGAATATCTGATCTGTCTACAATTATACTGGATATAAATTTGCTTGTAAAATTTTTTTACATTGTGCCTGCCATATTGCACATCTGTACATACGAACAAACCTCTAAACTGTGAGCTGCACATTCTGGACAACATTGGATTTCTCCACCTTAGACGGTACCAAATAAAATGCTGGAGCGACTTTCACACCGCACGGACATTGACAACCTGAGGAAAAGAAATAATCAGATCACTGCAAAGAAAACTATAATAGCACTGTGAAATGTGAAAAAACAATGTAAGACCCTCACCCATAGTCCAACTGAAGCTTCCCAATTTATTGGCACATTTTGGACAGTGCAATTTCCCTTGCACATTCTTATGTATATCGGCCATCCACGCTAGGGGTTCAATAAAATATGTCTGGACACATATTTCCGGAAGTTCTTCATCGGCCACATTATTACGTATTCCGTCGACCCTGGGGTCTTTAGAACTATCACTGGAATCCAACACCTCTGAATCAATCGCATCTTTGGTCGATTCATTCGACGTATCGATCGCCACGAGTTCTTCATTGAGATTCGAGTCACTTCCGCAGGCCAGACTCTTAAGGCGGTCGATTAAGATTTGGCCTTTCTGTCCGCAGGCGAGATCGCACTTCCGATGTTTGTCTTTTTGAGGGTCACGAACCGACGCCGCATTCTGCTTACTCAGAGCGATTTTTACAGATCTCGGGACGTGCGGGATAATGTTTTGATGAGCGGCGACAATGCGTCGGCATTTCCTGCATCGGTACGCTCGAGGATCCGGCCTCTCTGTCGTGAGACCGGGATCTGGTTTCACCAGGTCGGCACTTATCTGGGGTAAAATTTTTACTGAAAACGAAAGAAAATACTGAAAAATAAATAATAATATGCATTATTGGATGTACGAATCATACCTCAATTTCCCAGTCGATAATCCCTAGTAAAAATTACGTGTGTTTGTAATATATTTTCTAATTTGCACATAGGTTAACCATGATACAATTAAGAAAAGAATTTTATGATTATCTTTTATTTATAATTTAATATTTCAATACATACTGAACAAGTTGAACCTGTCTAGCCTTCGGGTCTTCCTGGCTGTCCAAACTTGGTTAAAAGAAATTTTTAAATGTAGTAAATTACGATTTCAAAGCTTTATTTACAGTAATGAAATGAAAACTTCTAAAGTGAAATTGATTAAGAACAGAATCAAAGGAAACCGGATGGGTGATCCATTACCTTTCCTCACATTTTCTGCAGCCATTTTGAGCCGGAATTTCCTATACTTTGGATTATCTTTATCGAGGATACATTCCATGTTTCCATAAAGCACTAGCTGAGCGACAAATCCGTTGTTAGGGTAAGTGATACTCCGTTTTTCTTTTACAACGCTGAAAGCCTTGTCGTACGTGTACGAGTATTTTGACATCAAATATGCTATAACTACAGCGGCTGATCTGGACATCCCAAAATAACTAAAAAAAAGACAGCATAAGTTGAATAATTTGTCATTATAATAGTACTAAACTGAATACAGTCAAACCCTGATACATTGTTTTTCTAGGGACCCCAAAAAGAAAAACGATAAATGGGGGAAAAATGACACTTTTTACAATTGAAATATAGTTATGGTGTAATTTTCACGATACAAAACCAAAATGTAATAAAGGAAACAGAGTTTCTGCAAATTAATTTGATTGTTATAATGTACATAAGGTGAATTAAGCATTAGGAACCATGTATAAAAATTATAAATGCAGGAAAACAATGAAAGGTCTTTTCAGTATCTCAGCGAGTCGTTACTTTCTTCGTTGGGGGCATTTTAGTTGCAAATCAGAATAATTTATGATGTAAAATATAACACTAATATACTCACCAATGCACCAACACACTTCCCAGAGATCTCGCCTCTTCAATAAAGTTGTATGTATCTGTAAAATGACTAATGAGATTTTCTTTGGGGACATCTGCCACTGTAACAAAAATACAAATTAATAATTAATACATCTTACAATGTTGTATTTTTCATAAAAGTTGTTCCACAAGATGTCATATTTTTGGATGCTGATCTGATGCTGAAGAAATCAGCATTTAGTCCAGTTTGTGAGCAAATACGTTTCTTTTAAAATGAGACTTCAAAAACATTGGAAGAACTAAATGATTAATAAATTATCAAGTTAAAACATACATTATTAATTTTAAAAAATATCCCTACTATATGGCAGAAAATACAAGTATAAATCGGTATGTCTGTCACAAGAACTACTCCCGAACGATGAACAGTAGCGATGTGAAATTTGCACATGTCATTCTGGCTGCTATTTTCAACATTCAACTTTTAACATGGTAATTACTTGATGAACATTTTGTGGGTGTTACATGAGGTATAGTCCACGGTGATATTGGCAAGTTTCAACATTAGCTTGCACCCAAATATGGCCACCGTCTAGATGCTAGCGCACTCTATCCCTGGCAAAGCTGGGTTTTGTTGTACTTTTTTTTTTTTTTTTTTAAACCATATCCGCTCCCTATTCGGAGCATATGGCCATCACGCGGTTTCTCCAAGCTTCTCTGTCTCCCGCCAGCCTCCTCGCCTCCTCCCAGGTCATCCCAGCGTCCCGTAGCTCCGCCGAATACATCCTATGGATGGTCATCAGCGGCCTTCCAGGGCGACGGAATCCACCTGGTTGGTAGAAGAGACAGACAGGATTCAGGCTCCCCTGGGGCATCCACAGCACGTGTCCAAGCCAGGTCCATCGTCGCTTTTTTATTTTGGACGTAATAAGAGGCTGGTCCGTCCGCTCTCTTACCTCCGAGTTCCTGACAAAATCAAACCACCATACCCCTAGTATTCGCCGCAAACATCTGTTTTCAAAGCACAGTATAAGGTTACCCTGTGCCTTGGTGAGGTGCCATGACTCGCAACCGTAAAGCAACACTGTCAGGATGCATGCGTTGAATAAGTGGCACTTGGTTCTGACCGAGTACAACCGTGAGTCCCAGACTTTCCGCATTGAGTACATTTTTATACTAGTACAATATAAACAGCGATTACTGTCATTTACTGTATACCTTTTACAAACTTTGTCACATATTTTGTGTTTTCAGTGATGGCACGAGGTAAGGGTACTGAATCAACAGTAAGAATATGAGTGATTTTTAACTTTTCAAGTGTAGAGACGTCACAGGCAGCTTTCAAATTACCTGAAAATAGAGGGACGAATTAAAAATAATTGTTAACACTATATAAAGCTAATGTATCAATTTCTATCTTGGCATTTGGGCAAACAGCAAAATGCTGTTAGAATAGGGTTGCAATAAATCCCAGTAGATTGGGACATGTCCCAGTTTATAGACCTGTGACCCCGTCAGTGAATCATTTGTCCCGGCATTCTATCTAGCTAGCCTAGTCACATAAAAATAAATATAGCAATACAAGTCAAGGCGAGAAAAAAGAGTGCAAGGGCGGCAGGAAGCACAAGGATAAGTGCGAATTACAGATGCGAGTTAACCAGAAGTTCGTCCCTGCTCTCCGACTGGCTATAATTATGTTTTAGGAATATAACTACAAATTTGTTGACTGCATAAGCTTTCCATTTCTACCTTCTACCATTCAACTCCCAAACGGTCCCGGTCTGCGTCTCGAGGATTATGGCAGCCCTAAGTTTAAATGGATACCCAATTGGTCTTAAAAGGGGAGGCGACAGTTAATTTCATTACAATAACATATAATAATAACAGAATCATAGATGATTCGTATGTTATTATAAGCGATGGCTCTTCTTACTGAATTTTCACCTTTTCTTCCGATGCATAATAAATATTATATTTATATTATTAGAAATAAATCACAACTGACGGAAGTTAATAAATTCGGCACTTACCGAGCCATAAATTGTCTTCAATCATATCCAAGCTGACGGGGCCCGAATCGAAGTCGTCCCTTTCTAATTTGCTTCCTCCTCTATGTTTTGTAGTCATCTTCGACATATTCGACTCCTTGTTTACACAATGGGAAACGGTTGTCATCTGCGCAAGTCAAAAAATCAATATATTTAGTAAATGACACAAATCATGAATGAAAGTGATTCATCAGCCTGTAATTAAATAACATCTAAGTCATAGCTTTAAATTTTAAATCAATTTTTTAAAGAAATCACCGAAATTCAATGACAAAACGCGTACGATGTAAAAATATTGACCGCGCTTATTTGACAGCTAGAAAAGTGCATAGATATTATGGAGAAATAGAATATTTTGAATCAAAAGGATACTAGAGATATAATTATATGACTGAATTTTTAATAATTCATCAATGAAATGAAAATATTTTAATTTTTCAATAGCGCTGGATCAACATTTTATTTAATTTCGTTGTAACTAGGTACCTAGAATGACATTATTTTGATTACTTTGACTACATAAGATAAAACGTAGGGCAACCCTAGCACCAAATGTCATATTTTAGTCTATTTATGTGTACTTGTCAATATTTTCGACCATGGTAAACATTCGAAATTTGGACTGCCGTTTATCTAGCTGTTATTGGGATAACAGTCATATTTGCAGGGGTTTGGCTGATACATAATTCATAATTAAAATCTTCGGTGATGACCTTATCGGTCTCGAAAAACTGTTATTTCCCCGCAAGATATGAATTTTACAATGCCAAAAAGGATGCCGACGAATCGATCTCTCAGTGGGCTGCGAGGTTGAAAATTCTCGCGACCGATTGTGCGTTCGGATCGGAATTGACAATCTTACTGCGTGATATTTTCCTACTAGGAATCGGGAAAAGGAGTATTCTAGATAGATTGTTCAATGGAAATCGACTTCCGGCGACAATGGACCAGGCGGTCGCGTGGGCCTCCTCCGAAGACACGAGAGATCGCATTATACTTCCGGCTGTAAATCTACAAAACAAACTGTTTCCAGATTTGAACCAGTTAGATATATCCGTGGTCAGTATCAAGGTAAGCCGATTGCACATGAACATTCACAAAATTAACTTTACGTATTGTGAATTTTAAATGTTGTTATTTGGTGTGCTGATTCTATACAGATCTATTTCATGTTTAGAGGGAGGCGTCTGACATCATTGCGGATGATGCTGAATCAACTGATGATATAAAGGGAATTTATGAATATGATCCTTACATTGTTACTCCTCAAATTGAAATTGATGAGTTCCAAAACGACATAAGTAAAAAGCAAATTTTGAATTATGATGACTGTGTTCAAAAGGTAAAATTATTTTACAACATGCTACTCTTTTTCTGCCTGAAAAATTACTCAATGAAATGCTGAAAACAATGCAATTCTATAACCAATTTAATTGTCAAAATATTATACATTTGAATAAAGGAAACTGATAATTTATGCGAATTATGACAAAAATTCGTCGCCATATTTCAAAATTCCCTCTATGGATTATTCTAAAATGACCATTTGACATGATTTGTTACAAAGATTGTAAACTGCTGCGTAACAATCAGTTCTCGTAGAAAAACTCCCGATGAGATACCTCCATCAGGAGACCATTTGCTCCACATTGGGATCTGACACGTTTAAAAATAAATGTGACAAAACAGCTACTTTGATTACAGCAGCTGATGATAGTATAAATCTCTTTATACCTATATACATTGTTATTTTATTTAATTGCTGATTAAAAATCTCCAAAGTTTATTTTTATTTAGGTTACATTGGACAAGGTGCCGTACAAAATTAAACTCGAACCAGACTTGGGAACAAATTCTCCGATTCGTAAATCAAAACGCCACCGGGGTCGACGAATGTTTATCAAAAGAGACAAGCGTTCAAGAAACGGTGAGAAAGATTGCGTTAAACCTAAGAGGCAGAAAAGAATGCCAGATGACATGCTCGCTTGCAACCGGCCCAATTGCAGTTTTCAATGTCACGCCTTGAAAGATATGAACGCTCACAAAACAGAAGTTCACTTTGGCAAGAAAGAATATAAGTGTGACCAATGCGATTATGTCGGAGCACAACCAATCAATCTCAGGTATCTGTCGTTCAGTACTACATTTTTATATTGAACCATATCACTTTCAAGGTGTCAACTGTCCATTCTTCAACAACCTTATCCTTACATATTGTTACACCCATGGCAACAGAGTTCTGAAGATTGCGTTATCCAAAATAGCTATCGACTTTACTTATAATTCTTGTAGAATCAAATACTTTGCGTGTTTATATTGAAACTCTTTCAATACTACAAATTGATTTGACGGTTTTATTGTGCATCATCAATTTTAGTAAAATAGCTTTTTAGACCCTAAATGCACCTCATCTTTTCTGGAATCGTATAGATTGAGTTCCTCTTCTTCACCAGAAAATTTTCTTGACTTTCAACTGTCGTCAACCTTCACTACATTCAATTAAAATCATTGCCATTCAGTTTATTTTCATCCATTCACTAATGACGATAAGTTGACTTACTGACTTATTATCAAACCTGAGTTTGTGAATATTTTTATTCAGGAGGCACTACGTTAAACACACTGGAGTTAATTTATACCAATGTGATGTGGACGGATGCACGTTCAGCTGCAAACATTCAAGCAGCTTCGACTATCATAAGAATAAGGTGAGCTATATATTCAGACCTAAAAGATGTTAGGATGAACCTTTTTTTTCTATGATAATAAAAAGTTACAATGGAAAGACTATTTATTGTACATGTTAAAAATGTCTCAACCATGGATAATCAGTAAACAATATTACATTCATTACCGACATAATATGCAGTGCTTTTGTTACAGTATCATCCCAGAGGTCCTCCGCTGGTGTGCTCTGAAGAAGATTGCAGTTTTTCATCTTATCAACCGTTGAAAATCAAAAGGCACAGAATATTGGAACACAACAAAGACAGGAATTTGACCTGTCCGTTTTGTGATTTCACGTAAGTCCACATCAGCGTTTTAAGAAATATTAAAATTAAACGAAGGCCCATGCCAATCTGGTAAATATGCTCGTTGAATGTGTTTGGTAATCGTTTTCTCAACAATATTGATATTATTTTAAGACATCGACTGAGGGTGCTTGATGGAATTTCAATATCAAATTTGGATTATTGAGATTTTGTACACTTCCATGTATTTTGTCACTAACGACCCGGGTTTCGCCTTTCGGCATCTTCAGGCATTCGAGCACACAAATGGACTCGAACTGACAGACAGTAAACAGTGTCTAACGTTTATATAGAAGATACAAATATGACAAATATTATTTACGAGGTAAGACATTATATGTCTGAGAGCCACACTGATACCTGAGCTAACATTTCGAGAATTGCTTTAATCCTTATTTTGTAAACAACCCATTAGCAGAGTGGCAAATTGCCGCTTTCCAACTTCTTTTAGAAATACCGCTGATTTTACAATTATAATAGCATTGTGGGTTTCGACGGGATGCAATTCGACGAAAGGGTAAATATATACAATATAACACTATACAATATAATATATATACGATATAATTTCTTGATAAATTTTCTTATTTTGGAAATCAATAGAGCCCAGTTAAATTCCTTGCCAATTCTGAATGAGCAGCTGAACCTTCCTAATTCTCCGTTATTATATCCTATACATTGAAACACCTAACAGTTGTCACTAAACGTGGAATGATTGTATATATTTACCCTTTCGTCGAATTGCATCCTGTCGAAACCCACAATACTATTATAATTGTAAAACCACTGGTAATTCCATAAGAAGTTTGAAAGCGGCAATTCGCCACTCTGTAAATGTGGTGTTTACAAAATAAGGATTAAGGTGATTCTCGAAACTTTAACTCAGGTATCAGTGTGGCTCTCAGACGTATAATGTCTTACCTCGTAAATAATATTTGTCGTATTTGTATCTTCTGTATAAACGTTAGACACTGTTTACTGTCTGTCAGTTCGAGTCCATTCGTGTGCTCGAATGCCTGAAGATGCCGAAAGGTGAAACCCGGGTTGTTAGTGACAAAATACATGGAAGTGTACAAAATCTCAATAATCCAAATTTAATATTAATATTACTTTTAAGGTGTTAACTTTCAATTCTTGGTGGAAAGACATTATATTTTAAAAAATAAAACACAATTCATTTGTACTACTTCCAGTTGATAATGCTCGTTATGAGCGAAACCGGTCCTGATCATTATAAATATGTGGAAGTAGTACAAATGAATTGTGTTTTATTTTTTAAAATATTGAAATTATTTCAGCTGCTATGCCACCAGTGACATGAAAACTCATAGCAAAGACCACATGGAGATGGCGAGGTTCCCTTGCAGACACCCCCACTGTGTTTTCTCAGCCAAAACAGCTTCCGGCCTGGCCAAGCACAACCTTCAGCATGGAGATAAGAAGCGTCTAACTTGTGAACTGTGCGACTTCAGAACTAACTTTGTGTCATCGTTGAAATTGCACCGACGCGTCCACACCAATGAGCAGCCGTTCAAATGCGAGAACTGCACCAGGCGGTACATAAGCCAACAGCGTCTGCAGATGCACACCATTAACAAGCATGGAATCTGGCACAGTGGTTAAGATCTGCTGCAACCTGCCTCTGTGCCTCTGATCATAATCAACCAAAAATTATCGAATGCCATTATAATATAGTTGACACTATAGATTACAGTTCAATATTATAATATATAAATTATTTATCTAGGTAGATACTAGATATTCATGGTAGTCAAATGCAAGACTACATTTATAATGAAAAATTATTACAAGTCAAATCTCGTTCATTGGATCCATGTCTAATTCGATCCGCCCAGTATTTCAATGTATTTTCCTGATTCAGATCTCTCGGTGACCTCTTGATTCAATTTGATATTACCGGTCGCCTAGCCAGCCGGCTCTCTACTGTATTGCCAGGTAGAAGTCTTATTATGACTGCCGAGTATCACCTTTTCAATACCGCACATGCAAAATTGTATCTTCCTCAATTAAAAAAATAAAAATTTAACATAAATTTTCATATCATTTGTTTAACCAACATAAAATACTTATGAATCTATTATATTGTTAAGAATGCAAATACATAACTAGTTTTGGTAATAATAATATCCAATTAACATTTAATTTTTTATGATTTTCAAAATCAATGTTCAATATGTTTTATAGATTTGATTACAATATCATTAATTGTTTTAGAAATCAGAAAATAATTGTCGTAATTATTTTATTGCTAATGTCTGTGATAAGCATTCCAAATTATATGTTTTATTATAACTAAATATTTCTTGTAATTATCCAACATGAATAGCAAAGCTATGACTTATTTAAGATGAAAAATAAACTTATAAGAAATCAAATTTCATTATCCTTGAAAATAAATATAAATACAATATTATATTAATTTAGCATCTACATTTTCATTCTCCCAAATATATTTGTGACAAGTACTTTTAGTAAATTATTTCTGTTAAATCATGTACAAATCTTTGTGATAATACATTCCATACTTTCTATCAATAATTTATTTTACATTTCATCTTAATTATGTATAAGGGTTTTTGAATTGTTACATTATTGCTATTTTAGATATTTTTCGAGTATGCTGTGAATTTTATTCATATAAATGAAAATATCCCAACTATTGGGAAACCAAGTTATCGGCTAAGATTATTGGTCAATTAAAAATTGATAACCAGTCAGAATTATGATTTGTGAAGATTATTTTTTAATTTAATTTAAAAAATATATCACAAACTAACCTTTTACCTGATTTCTGCTACTTTTAGCATTGGCCCGATGTTATCTGTACACAAACAATGAAAATGGAATGATCTTTTGAAATACAATACCTACAATACAAAATTAACTTTGTTAACTTTGTTATTCCACTGGCTGTTTCACAAAATGTTTCACTAAATTAAACAACTTTCAAACGTGCTGATAAAATCAAATATCAATGAAATAGAATGAAAATTTTCTTTAATACTGACATTTTATTAAGCATTGGAACTCGAAAACAATAGGCAGTGATTAATCTAAAATTATAAGAATTTGGTTGATGTTCTATTTCAATATAAAAAAAACTTAGTAAGAGATTGCACCACTGATTTAATTTTTCAAAATATTATAGTATTTAAGTACCCAATGTGATGTTAGTATTATACATATTATTTTATAGCTTTAATACTATTTTTACAGTGAGGGAGCACTCATATCTACAAACAAGCATTGTCTAATGCACATTCATTTTTCACTCACTCTGTTATGCGAATGTCATATAATGTGTGTTGTTTTATACTGACAAGGATTTGTTACTCACTCACAAAGTAAATGTGAATGTCTACTAGAGGTCTGCACGGGCCGAAATTTGATGAAATTACTCGGCTCAAGCCCATTCACTTCATGCCCAACCCGTCCCAAGTCCGAGTCTTAATACCACACCTGTTACCCAAGCCCAACCCGAAGCCTAAATTTATATATGTCGGCCCGAAAAAACCCCGATTTAAAAAAATACACTAGCATAAAATTGATTGAAATTTAACACACTTAACGTACCTACCCAACTTTTCCACATTTAGAAAAATCTATTATTTCACGAAATGATTTCCACACATCAATTCCATTATATATTCCAATCACCACTTTTTAACATTTTCTTTATATCGTTGAAACTCATGTTTTACGAATCTTGTATTTTTTTAAAATGAATTTTTCGGCACAAGAAACGGTGGACTATCATAAACTTATAGAAAGCAGATACTGAATAATATCACACTGTATTCATTTACGAACTATTTAAACTTACTGTCGGTGATGATTAAATAAACAAAGCATTGTCTCACGGATCAATAACAATTTTATGAGCTCAGTTTCAGGTTACCAAAATATAAAATGACATCTCCATACTTATCAAATAAAAGTGTACACTATTGTGTCCAATGATATTCAAAACGTAATAAATAATTTTGGTTATTGCCTTTTTGTTATCAAGACCTAACATGATCCTAACATAGTCCGAAATACATTTCTGAAGAACAAATCCCTTACCTGGGCCCGGCCCGAGCATCAATTGTCTCTACCCGCCTGAACCCGGCCCACGGACCGATTTAATTAAGGTGAATTAATTTGTTAAAAAAACATAGTTACTTTTTAAGCGCGCCACTGGTGTCCTATCCACGCGATACGGTAAAAGGATAGTGGAATAGTATCATAAGGAATGCCTTTATGAACTCAGACGTTTTCTAAATTCTAATTAGCTATATTTCATCAATTACATGTTTGTAAAAAATATTTTACAATTTTTCTCATTCATAGATGTTACTGTCTTAAAATATGGACCTTTCCACTCACGTTTAATTGGTCACAATGGGTTAAACACTTGTTACATTTGCATTTTATAATTTTATTGTTTAATTAATAACTTACCAAAGATTGTCTTTACAATAATGATGCTTTTATTAAAACAGTATTTAGTGGATGTACCTGTATGAAACATTGTATTTATTAATTAAATATAATAACTATTTACGAATATTCCTATTGATATTTTGTTTTCAATCTATTAAATCACTTCTGATTTTATATGTGATGAATATATATATATATATATACCATATCTGCTCCCAATGTGGAGCATATGACCTCGTAATGCAGGTATCTCAACATAAGTTTTCCTACGAAAACTGGTTACTCAGTTGCTCAAACTCTCTTTTTTGAAGAGAGTAAGGATAGAAGAATAGGGCTAGGACAGGACTAGTGGCTCTCGCTACCCCGCATTTTTAGAATCAGATGGGTGGGAGGGAATATTAGACATCACAAACATCCATTCCTTCAAACAGAATTCTATAAATCAAAAATTAATTAATGTAACTATCCATAATGGGATTCCATACGTGAACCCTGTAGCCAAATCCAATGATGTTAACCACGGACCAAACAAACAAAATTAAAATATATAATTCCGAGTTGCAGCCGAGTGGTCATCGCTCTGGGGCGCTCTTTCCATTCAATTGCTTGTCACAGGTTCAAATCCTTGAACAGACACTTTCTTAAAAAAAAAATTCAATCAAATTTATGGATTTGTGTTCAATGTCTGTGAAGTTTACATTCCCTCACCCACCCATATAAGCCTAAAAACACAGGATGTGGAGAGCAATAAACTAATTACTAGTCTTTTCTTAGCTACATCCTTCTATTCATACCCTTTCTGGAAAAGAAAGGCTTAGTGACTGAATAACAACCAGCTCTTATAAAACAACTGCTGTTGAGAAACCCATATACTCCTCGTTAAGAGAAGTCACGGTTAAAGAAATATATTAGTTTTCTTGGTTACTTTTGACAAAGAGTTATTTACTCGAAAACTCTGACTGTGATACACTAACTTATGACTGGCCAATATTTATTTCAGCATATTTTTAAGATTGTTTTATAACTTTGAAACCTTCCTTTCGAGTCGTCTATATAATATATGTAATTGTTTAGTGTGTATCCATGGAAACATTGATAAAATAATATCTAAATACCCAGATGCTGTCACAATACTATTTATTTCTATTATAGTTAAAGCAGTGAAGTTATGAATTCTAAATATAAAAATATTCGAAATTACACAGATATTACACAACTATTGTGTGCCATTTAATAGTTTTGATAAGTGTGAAATGGCTATTGCAATCATGACCTCATTAAAAATATTTCATGAACTCTAAAATAAATTCTTGTAGCAATAAACTGGAAAAGCATTGCACAATATTTTTCAATTGTGAGTAATAATGTCGCACATGCCATATATGATAGAAACTCCTATTTCAATATTGTGTCTGGGTCCCCCGAATACTGGAAAAACAATGTTGATGAAGAAGTTGCAGAAAGTGGAACTGATTGACACAACATACAGCTCTGTGCCTACAATTGGCACAAACATATTCCGAATCAATATGCCCGAAAAAAGCAGAAATAGCTTTCTGTTCGTCAGAGAGGTCGGCGGGGAAATGTCACCATTGTGGAGACACTATTTCGATAATATCAGGAAAATAATTTTTGTCGTTGACACTTCAAACCTCTGTCAAATATCTGCAGCTGGAGTTTTGCTGTACACTCTCCTGGCTGAACCCAAGCTTAGAAACTGCAAGGTATATAATAATATTGAATAGCATAAAAAGATAGTAATTTAAACAGATTAATATTAATGAATTACTTTTGCACAAATATTATCAATTGCATGCCAAGATTTTCCTTTTCACGCAAATCTACTCAATTTAACAATTCAAGATTTTTTGGTATTCTTCTTTATAATAATTTTACTATTCTCTATGATATTCAACCGTTCTTATACTATTTTATATTTAATCCTACGTTCATTACTAAAAAATACATTGTTTATAACCATGTCCACTCCCAATGTGCAGCATATAGAATGGAGTTCATCTCAACAGAAGAACTGTTTGCTACTCCCCTCAACCTCTAATTACTTGTGTGGGGGTATTCCATAAGAAATAAATGTAGGGAACACTTATTATTGTTACTTACAAATTTTTAAGAATTCTAAGCTCATCATTTTAAAACCTTTATTTATGAAACAGTCTTTTTCAAATCCTTATTTTCAAGTTTCTGCTGGTCCTGACGAAGATGGATGTGGCTTACCGACAGATGCGGAATGAAGCTTTGCTGATGCTTCAGCTGAAACGTCTCCAGAGGGAGGTCAGGCAAAACATAACTGTTCTGGAAGCGTCGGCTATGAGTGGCGAAGGCATAGACACTCTTTACGAATGGGTAACGGGTATCAAAAAAGTTGAGACACTTTATTAAAATTTAAGGAGTCGTCTGAAAACATTTTCTAAAACTCGTTTTTTAATTATTTGTTCTCATTATGAGCAAAAAGATCAACACTATGAAGTGACATGTCTCCTAGAGCACGATGCATTATATGATACAAAACAAAGATTCAAAAGGAATGGAAGACACAATATTTTCTGAACATATCGTTGGCATAATAGCAGTTGAGTTATGAATGCAGTATGATAGATTTTAGGATGGTATATCATCTGAAAAAACAAGCCAATTTCGTTCTCAGTATTAGTGTGAGTGTGATAAACTATTATTAATATTACTATAAAAAAGAATTGCTAATAATTAAATCGAGTTCGTAATTGAGTAACGAATCTCATAAAGTGGTTAGTTTAATAAATGATGATTAAGGTATGTGAATAGAAAGACATCTCAAACCAAAGCTTTTTGACTTAATGCCTTCTGCCTTTATAACGACGCTAATATAATATATTTTAAAAAAAAAACACAATTTTTCTTGTACTACTTTCAGATTTCTATACTGATCAGGACCGGTTTCACTCATCGAGTGCATTAGTAAATAATTATAAAAAATGTGAAAGTAGTACCAAACAAATTGTGTTTTGTTTTTAAAATATTATGCCTTTCCATGAAGAATTGAGAGTTAACACCTTAAAAGTGATTAAAACCGTATGAATAAAACAGCTATTTCAAAGATACATTTATTTGTTTCGTTAAAATCAACTGAAGAAGCAAATTCACAAATCCCAGTTAATTTTTTAAATAAATAATTTTCCGCCCCTCATGGGGATATGCTAGAAAATAAAACAAGAAATACTGTACAGGCAATAGAGATTGAAAAATATTACTTTTTACAATTGAAATAAACTTATAGTGTAATTTTAATGGTACAAAAGCAAAAAGGGAAAAAAACTGCAGTAAATTAATTCACTTGTTTCTTTTTATAATGTACATAAGGAAAATTAAGCATTAACACCCTGAAAAAAGACGAAAAATGGGGAAAGTCTTTTCAGTATCTCAGCCAGACTCTTAACTTTCTTCATTGGTGATATTATAGTTGCAAATTAGAATAATTTACAATGTGAAATACGAAACAAAAATAAACACAGACTGACTCGGTGAGACAACAGAACAGTTTGTAAATAGGTACTCAATAGGTGAGTCATCAGCTGAAACATTTCAAGCTGGCTTAATAACAAAAAGCTTACAGACTTGCAGTCTCGGTCTTTTTTACAATAGTAATTGAATGGGGTCGCATGTGCTTGTCAGCCGGATGACAAATGTTCGACAAAAACAATCGATTAGGGTAATATTTGTGAGGAGACCATAATATTTAACTGATAAACCGAGGAAAACGATAGATCAGAGAACGATGAATGTGAGGGTATTTAACATTGTTCTTATGGGTGTTTGACTGAGTTTAAATAAAATGAACGATACATGCAGGAAAACGATAAATGCTGTATTACACTCTTATAGTGACATTCAAATGAGAAATAATCTAGATATCAAATTACTAACGAAAATATTTGCATTTTGTAATGAATGATCATAAACAAACTTTCTGAAATAATAAAAAATGTAATCCATACAAAAACCCTTTATTCGATATTAATAAACTAACAAATTGTTTGATAAATAATAAATATGGACGGTAAACTATTCATAAAAAACGAATAATGGAATGGCTATGTATAATTTTAAATATTTTTTTTAATAAATGAAAATTAATACATTTCGGAGAAAGAATAGTTGTTTCTGCCAAATGTGAAAATATATCGTATAAACGTGTGCAGCAACATCACCTTGGGTTTTATTAACACAACCAACCAACATGTACATTAATCGAAAAAGAACAATTGTAATAACGCAATGTGGATAATCAATATTCTAAGCACACTTTCCCTTCACATTCTTTCTTGGATAGTGAAAAACGAATATTGTTTCTCTTCTTTCTTTAGTTATTTCATCATGCTTGCTTTCAACGTATAACAGGATAGTAATACTGTGGTGAGATTCTTTGACAAAAAACATCTGTTTAACCAATATGCCATTATTTCTTTCGGATTTGCACTTTCTGCATGAAAACAGTGATCATGATAATGTATGGTCCAATATTAAATAACTAATAATATTCCAAGAAGATGCCAACGAAAATAATGACAAATATTTTATATTTGTCTATAAGTAGATGCATAGTAATTTTCACTGGATAATGTCATAAAAGTAGTCTTATTTAAATAAAATCCATTAAAAATAAACAGAAAAGGGTAAAAAAATATGTATTAAAAATAATTCTACATTCAATGTAGATAGAAAAAAAAATGCTAATTCCATAATATAATAGTAAAAGTTTGATGTAACAAGTTATTAGGCAGCTCTGAGTTTGTAGAACAACCAATGAGGCTTCAAGTTCTTAGATTTTATTAGAATCCATTGACAGAAATTTAAAAAAATGTTATGAACTGCAGAAACATAATTTGATCCAATAAAAATATGCAACCGAGATTAGTTGCTCTAATGGCTCCAGCCTTAACATAAATATGTAATATCACATACATTACTGTAATGTTCAATTCTAGTTTACCACAGTTCTTAACACATTCACTGCTGAATTATATCATGAAAATTGCTGATGCTGCAAAAATTTGCAATTTTTAAAACCCGAAAACATAAAACATCTGTATTATAAACCAAGAATGGGTCGATGAGTATTTTTCGCATGCAAGATTTAAAAACAAACGATAATTTTGATACCAGAATTGAAAATATATTTTGAAAGCGATATATTAACCGGATCAAAATTTTATCGTTGAATTTTTTAAAATATTAACATTCAATTTGCAATAAAATCGGTTATTTTTATAACTCCAGTTACAATCGAATGACGGAATTTATGGATTATATTTTAATTTTATGATTTGGCACCATACTTTTATTTAAGTGAAACAATATTCTGATAAAAACAATAATTAACAGATCAGCTGCCGTTCACTTGCATGGGGTGGGTAGCCTCAGGTTCTTTTTCTTTCTTCACATAAGTTCTCTTTCTTCCGGGTATCATACGGGGTATGGTATCTAAGGAAATATTGTGGGCTTTGACCAAATGATTCTTCCTCTTCCAGTTGTCGATGAAGGCTTTCGGGCAGTAGTCACATTTGTATGGCAACTCTCCAGTGTGGATACGTAAGTGTCTTGCCTAAAAAAATATATGGATCAATTAACATATCAAATCAAAAATTCATAAAAATATACACTTGAAGCTATCATAATTTTTTTTACAAAAATGAAATTTAAAAAAAATGTGTGGTATATTCATTGTTGGGGTCGTGGTGCAGTGGTCAACATCGTTTTCTTGGGTTTGGGTTTAAATGCCGGTACAGACAGTTTCATAAATTGATTTATAGGTATCTGTTCGTGAGCATGGATGTTTGTGATGTCTAAAATTCCCTCCTACCCATCCGATTTAGGAGAGACACAAAATACGATGAAATTTACTTAAGTTTTATGATGTCATCAAATAAAAAGAACACAAAATATCGTCGCTTCCAAGGCAAAACCACTTACAGAAAAAAATGTGAAATTAAGTTTTGAATGACATTGTATGAAAAACAATATTCTAAATCACCTGGCAAAAACATGTAAATGGGGGACCAATAGAAATGCTCTAATTTGAATATTTCAATATACTTTTAGTTTTTGTCTTCCATTATGGTATATATCAGGAATTCTAGAATTTTTAAAGTGATGGTAATATAAGTAATGACTTATTTTCCCTTGTTTCATGGAAACTGACAATAAAAATATTTATTATTAACAAAGATATAACATCCTGCTTCTTTAAGCCAAATGATGTTTTTTGCTTCTTCTGAACAATGGCAAATATTCTGATAAGTGGTTTTGCCGTGGAAGCGACGATATGTAGAAGTTAAATTATTTTTTGTTAAAAAAGCGATCTGCATCAAATTGCAAACATATGTCACTATTTATATATTAGAAATTCTTAAAGCAATTAATTAAAGAAAAGTAAATAATTTTGCGACGTAGCTGAATTCGGTATATTTTTTTTTTCTACTGAGATGCAAAATCTTTTAATGTTAATTGAATTCTCCCTTAATGGGATCGGTACTTACAAGACTACTGCTGTTATTAAATCCTTTTTGGCAAACATTACAAACGTGAGCTCTGAGGTTTGTATGAGTTCGTTCGTGCCTCCGCATTCCCGACTGAACAGAGCATCGGAACGGGCACATGGAGCAAGAATACGGTTTCTCGCCCGTATGCACACGCATGTGGACCATCAAATTACCAACTGAAATAAATCATAAAAACATCTGTTACACAATCCACAAACACCACTCTAACCAGACACATGTCTGTAAAGAGAACGAAATGTAGTTTTAAAATATGTAATAATAAAATCAATGACTAAAAGCTACGATTATAAATACATATTATGCGAATTGAAATACCTTGTGCAAAACTAGCACCGCATAAATGGCACAAGTTTGGTTCATCCCCGTGATGGAGACGGCTGTGATTTACTAAGGCACATTTCATATTGAAACTGAAAATATAAAATTGTATACATTAAAAAAAGCACATACAATTTTTTTTGTAGAACTACTGTATTCATAAATTCAACAGAATTATAGATACAGAAACTCTGTAACTCCACTCAAACGCAACAGGAATAGTGGACCCTCATTTCATTGATCTAAATTGAGTGACAAATATATTACATTGCATACAAAGAATAAGATAGATATATGTTTTAAGGCAACATTAATAAATCACCTCATTCCACATTTGTCACAGCTGTATGGTCGCTCTTGGGTGTGTAGTCTTCTGTGAGTAATTAACTGGCCGCGTTGTTTGTAAGTCTTTGTACATAAATCACACGCAAACGGCCTCTTATCTGTGTGAATTATCAAATGCTGGGTCAGATAATGAGATCGAGCAAAACCTGAAAAAGAAACAGCATGAAAGTGAGCAGTACAAACTCTGCGTGTTCATCTATAAAGTCCCCTTTAATTTTATTACTAGTCATTGTGTACCAGCTGTATATTGTTACTTCATTTTATGATATTTTTGACTTCTTCGCGTATAAGAGTTCTAAGCTTAAAGGGAAACTAGACAACTCATAAATAAAATTAATCAATCGAATAGAAATTTATTTGGTAGAACTACATTATAGTAAGGTAAAATAGCAAAGTATTTAGTTCCATAATTTAAGACATCGACTGAGGGTGCTTGATGGAATTTCAATATCAAATTTGGATTATTGAGATTTTGTACACTTCCATGTATTTTGTCACTAACGACCCGGGTTTCGCCTTTCGGCATCTTCAGGCATTCGAGCACACGAATGGACTCGAACTGAGTCAGTTCGAGTCCATTAATCAATCTTAATACAGCCAGGTCACAATTAAATCGAATTTCGTTTGAGCCTATGCATCAGAACTTATGTGAGCATCTTTAAGAATTCTGTATGCATGCATCTAAAAGAAAATCGTCTTATGGTTCAGTATATAACTGGCTTACTTTTAATAGAAGAATATTTATGTGAAAAATACAATTTACTCCGCTAACATTTTTTACCTTTATTACAATGCTGACAAACATATTTTCTATACTCTTCATGCTGTTCCGCCAAGTGATGATTCAAAGCGCTCTTTCCGAGAATAGCTTGGTCACAGACAGGACAGGTGTACTCTTTTTTAAGCTCTTTATAAGGCCTCATAGGTTTCAATTCTCCGCGCTTCAATGATTTTTTACTCTTAGACTTTTTACCTTTCAATTTTATTTTCCCACTTTTTAATTTGTCTCTGTGTTTACTTTTACCAGACTTTAAGCGGTTGAGGCGTCTAGTCGTTTTAAGATTAGATGATGCTAAAGAGACAAGATTGACGGAGTCATCGCTGTGGGAGAAGTCCGGTTCGATTTTGACTCCAAAGTTATCATTGTCATTGTCGTCGCCCAGATCATCATGCTTAGAATCGTCTTCTAAAAAACCATTACTAGAATTTATTAAGAAACCTTCTTCTTTGACAGGTGACGCAGTTTCTGTTTTCACTAGTATATCATTGTGTTCTCGGAGATATTGACAGAGATTTGCATCGGTTGTTTTACACACTTTTATGAAATCGTAACAACTATGAATACTGTTCATGCACTTGACGCAAATATTGGAAGGCAAGCCGTCATCCTCAGCAATCTTAAAAGGTAAAAGAAAATATAATTAATGTGAAATAAAATATAAATCTGTGAAACAAAACGAGAAGCAAAATTTATTTATTTAAATATGAAGCAAGTTATATTTTTAGATTAAAAACTTACGTCCGTGTCCATTCGACATTTATTTGAGTATATGACAGTTAGACAAGTTTCGTAACTATTGAAAATTGTTAAATATAACATGTTTCATGTATTACGATAGGGCAGAAATTGTTGTCCAGAGCTGGGAAACCTGCGACATTATATGCCTTCAAGTAGTCTTTTGACTGAATACAAATTTTCAATTTCATTATTTTCATTTGTTTACAAATAATGTACATACATTTTGAAGTATGCGGAATGCAGCCCTCAGTAGATATCAGTTAAATAAGCGCGGTAATTTGACGTGAAACGGTTCCCAACCCTTGATTTATTTCGATTAGCTAAATATTTATTCAGAAAGTTACTAAACTTCTTCTGAAAATCTTTTTATTAGTAGAGTACTTCTTACAAATATCGAGTTTAAACAAGATAGGATTGAATAAAGTAGAGAAATAAAATGAGTGAAAATGCTATTAGCACATATAAAGGGTATGTGGAAACATTTGGTTGCAAATTTCAGTGGTTTCAGAGATTGTTTACAGTGAAATCATAATAATGATGATTAAACTGAAGATACTTTAAAATATTATGATAGGGATTTTTCAAATATTCGTATCACCTATCTAACTTTCAATTGAACAAGCAGGCATCGTCGTTACTAATTATTTTTCAGTAAGTTAAACGTCGATATGAAACTTCAAATCCAAGTACCTTGATGGAGGTGCATGTTGTAAACATGTTAATAAGTTCGTCAGTCATTTTCATAAACCCATCGTATTGCATGAGATTGTCGAGGCTTATCATGCATGCACGGCAAACGTGAAATAGTTTCATTTCCATTGTCAATCAAAAGTTTCGCCAAAAGTTTATATTGATTACGCAAAATGACAGCCAATATTATTATACAAGTCATAGACTATAAGTAATGTTGACAATATTGCAATAGACAATTGACCAATGCTTGTGTCATTTTTAATAAATCTCATGAATTAAAAAACAATTCAACAAATAATCATATAATTTTTAAAAAAATACGTTTTATTTTGTTATCCAAGCATTTAGAGTGATTTACTAATTTCACCTAAATTTAAAATTGTGTCCAAAATAATAAAATATGTGAAGTTTTCACATATTTATTAGTAGTTAGGTACTTATAATGAATCAATCAATATAAATAACGAAACTACATAAACAGTTTAATTACTATAAATATCGAAATCTTTTATGAACAAGCAAGTGGGATGAGTAGGTATTTCAAAACTTCACACAGCATTTCGAACTAAAAGTGTTGAAATGATTGTTGACTTATATTTTGAAAACTTCCCAATGATAAATAATTTGAGTTGATTTGAGTATTTGTTGTACCTATATTGCAAATATGAATATGTACGCATATAAAATAATAATTATAAAAGAGGTTTGAAGTTTGTTGTAATATACTTAGGTACTTACCTACTTTATGCTGTAGATCACATTTTGTGATTCCATTCACTGTCACTAGATAGCGCAAGTTGCCACATTGATGTAAAGAATACAAAAATGGCTGCAGATTGTGCCCCGCGTATTGACAAGGCGAAATATGAATAAAAATAATTAGTGTACTATAAAAGTGCAAGTTTTAAGTAATGTAGTGAAAAAATGTGTATATAGAGGATGTCTGTTACCCCGAAAAGCGATAAGTATGGCCAAGGTGAGTCTATTTTTCTCTAACAACTGGGTAATATTTCCTATTTATTTTTCAAGTGGATTTATGATTCCGGCCGAGGAATGATTCTTATTTATGTAGAGACTCGGTATTTTTATCATTAAATTGTCGTATCAATTACGCGCTCACGCCTTACAGTAGTCTGCCATGACAATTAAAACGTATTTCAGGCGTGATAGTTTAGTCATTTATATTGAGAAATGTCAAAAATCACGCCAGAAGATTATTGTTTATTTACTATTTAATTATGACCGATATCTTGCTTATATATCCCACTCAATACGATACGACTAAACATATCGTTTACCCTTTTTTTCAATACAATGACGAATAAAATGCCTGCATATCTTCATCAGTTAAGTGCTAATATTTCGTAAAAATCATAAATACTCGCACAGGAGAGCAGATCTTTGAACTTATAAAGTTCTGAAAATATTTGAAATTTTCAATATTATAGCCGGCTGTAGTTCTAGTAAAAGGGTGCATTATTTATATGTGCAATATTGTGTTTAAAACTGGTATCACACCGATTCATCTTAATCTTGATAACTCGTGTTGTATTTTAGATTGACAGATAAGCGTAGCTATTTATGTTTATCTAGGTACATAAATACTTCTTTGTACTAGCTGCTTCGCCTGTGTTTGATTCAATTTTATTTCAACCTTCAGCGATAACATTTTAAACAAATAATACAATCAAGAGCCCTTTTTATACCTGCAAAACTACATCGATGTTGTGTATTTCGATTCATGAATAGCTGAAGTTGAAAAGAACATCCCATACCCGTTTACAGGAAATAATCGCATACCAAGTTCAGTTATAATAGTATTCAGTTGAATGAGTCACACCAAACACCAGTGACGAATTTAATCTTAATTAATTGTCATTCTACCTAAACAGACACAGAACTTCAAATGGAATTAATACGCTTATTAGATTTTCTAGCAGCTGATCTTTGACCTTTACCGCTTATCGAATTTTTTGCATACATTTATATTCCCGGATATAAAACTGGTTTAAATTTAATTATAATAAAGTAAATATAGCAATGTATCTATTGGGTTGCACAATACTAATTGAGGGTATAGTATCATAACTCATAATCTCACGTATATGCAAAAAATGAGATATGAATGCAGCATTCCTCTTCGTGTTTACTAGGGCTTCCAATCCCGGAATCCCGAGCAATAAGCCAATCCCGTAATCCCGGAATTGACTCAATACCAATACCGGAATTTCGGAATTCATCTTGAAATTGTAAATTCAATTACGCTTTTTAAACAATGTATGTAAACGTTGCCACATTAAGACACATTAAGAACACATTATCTGAAGAAAATAATAAAATTTTAAAAAATAAAACACAATTCATTTGTACATATTTACTTATTTATTCCACATATTTATAATGATCAGGACCGGTTGTGCTCATCACGAGCATTATCAACTGATAAAAATACAAACATAACAGGCTTATTTATATAAAATTGAGTGCAAAAATGAAGGTATAATTCATTTTTACACTCAATTTTATATAAATAAGCCTGTTATGTTTGTATTTTTATCAGTTGATAATGATCGTGATGAGCGAAACCGGTCCTGATCATTATAAATATGTGGAAGTTTGGATTATTGAGATTTTGTACACTTCCATGTATTTTGTCACTAACGACCCGGGTTTCGCCTTTCGGCATCTTCAGGCATTCGAGCACACGAATGGACTCGAACTGAGAGACAGTAAACAGTGTCTAACGCTTATATAGAAGATACAAATGCGACAAATATTAATCCAAATCTCAATAATCCAAATTTAATATTGAAATTCCATCAAGCACCCTCAGTCGATGTCTTAAATTATATGTGGAAGTAGTACAAATGAATTGTGTTTTATTTTTTAAAATATAATGTCTTTCAAACCAAGAATTGACAGTTAACACCTTAACAGTGATAAATAATAAAAGCTATGAATAACTATTTTTTTTTTTTTAGAAAATTTAATTCCTTACCCGGGCCGCCGTGTTCATAATCATATTTTTTTTGACAATTTTAAACATGAAAACCTGGCTTTTGTTCAATCCCGGGATCAGAAAACGGATCCAGTATTTGATATCCTAGTGTTTACCTACCATTTAAATTATAAAATATCTTTCTAAACTTACAAACTCGTATCTAAAATTAATGTGGAAATGTAGTTTTTTTCAAAACTTATATTTCTCAATGTCCTTTAGTTTTCTAAACTAATAATCTCCATTCCAGCCAATGAGGGTGCAGCATTGAACTGTCATGGCCACCAGTGTTTGTTTATCTATCACGGTTTCAATTAAGTTTTCCTTGCATGCAAACGTTTTGCATGAAAACGATTTTTCTTGGTTTGCCATATAACGTGCATTGATGGAGATTTAGAGTTCTGATACTAGAGACCTCAATTTAATGTCATATGGTATTAACATTTTCACGACATAAAATGATTTTTGCTGACTTACATAATGTAATATGTATTATAAATAACCTAGAAAGGATAGACAGTATCTCAAATTATTTTATCATCTATTGTTTGTTTATATTTTTTGACCACGTCCGCTCCTATCGATCGTAGAGCAGTAGATTTACCCATATAATATAGGTAATTAATTAGGTATCGATTAAAAATGCCTGCTTTTAAAAAATTTGTGCTTCATTGTGATCGTTATGTTTCGAAATTAAATGGAAAACAGATGAATACCATTGGAAAAATATTAGCTTCGAGCAATCCAACATAGATAGTGTTATACCAAAGCCACCTATAGTTAAAAGCCATGCTTTGCTGTACGAGCCGTCAGTGGGTATTATTTTTTTGTGTGTGGTCTAAGTGGTCTGTTGCATTTACTTTGAAGTCATGAAATCGATATTTGGAAAAATATTCTCTTTTAAAGTTACCACATTTAAAAAAAAATTATAATGATAAAAATAGCATAATGTAATAATATGAAATAGTGGGTAACTAAATTAATGTAATATGCTAAGAGAAATATAGAAGTTTGCTTTCTCTGAAAGACTATAATTATGAACCCTAGTTGTAATTAATGATGTAATTAAACAACAATTTAATATGACTGTTTTCATCGCATTTCTTGCCATTCACTATACATATTATTATGACGACTGTACGATATAATTTATTGCGAAGATTTAATTATTACTTCACTTCCATATATGGTGGTTTTCGATGAATGCTAAATTATATAATGATAATGCTTAATAATCACAGAATAAACTCGCAAGAAATCTTTTCAAATATATGTTGTATTTTATAATTTAAGACATCGACTGAGGGTGCTTGATGGAGGGAACTCGAATGCCTGAAGATGCCGAAAAGCGAAACTCGGGTCGTTAGTGACAATATACATGGAAATGTACAAAATCTCAACAATTCAAATTTCAAAAAATTAAATATGTTGTATTTGACGATAAACGGATTTGAGAGTCGACCTTCGTTCAACCTCCATACAATTTGTTAAGAGAGACTGAGACTCCTCCTAAATTTCGAATTTTCTTACAACACTGCTTGTAGCTTAAGATTGCTGTGGTTATACGCAATTTTAAATAGGACGGTAAGATTCCATATAATTCATATTGACAGCGGATAGGTGATGTAAATATAACGCATGCACAATACTTCCTATTATTATTTAAAAATCAGCTGCTTGCTGCTACACCATTTTAAGCACTGGATATCAATGCAACGCAGCTCCCATCGCGACTCTGGTATGTCAAGGATCCGAATAAAAAATGCTTCAATTGAAGCGTACATTAGTATGCTGGGTAATATAATCATACAGTATATTAAAATCGTAAGGGGTACATTTTCGTACAATATATTATATTTTGTAACCGCCACGAATGTTTTTTGATGGTATGTCTTCGAGGTTATGACCATTTTCTGGATTTTTTAAAATTCAAATGACAAATAACTTTCCGCTACATCTTTTGAGTCGAGGAACACATTAATTTCCTGAGCATGGTATAGAATCATGGCCGTCGAATCGTACACTATCAATCTGAATGTCATTCTTGAACAATTTCATTCCGATTGATTGTGTAAGAGAATTTCAATTCTGTTTTCGAACAGTCAAAAACAAATGAACAAAGTCTAATGCATGACTTGATATCATACGTTTCTATTAATTTTAGTCATCGATGATAATTTATTTTCCTTGCATTGAACACTTTTATTATGAAAAAGAATTCATAAATTATTACAGGTAATAAATCTGTAACCTTAGACGGCAATGAATTTGGTTGAAAGAAGTTTTCCCGCTGGGGTGAGGTACCATTATGATATATTGTTACTTATTTGCGAGGTTGATTAATTGTCAAAGAAAATGACCTTTTACGAAACATATGGCAGCTTCATACCACCGTGCCAGGTGCACTCTGAAGATAAAATAATAATGTAACATGTAAGTTTCTTCATTTTTCTTGTGTTTATTTATTTTTTTAGTTTATTTTTTAAAAAGATAACTATTTCGTTGCAGATCGTTAAAGTCATACGATGTAATGCATATTAATTTTTTCTACAGCATTACTTGACGTCACTCGGTTTGCTAAAATTGCAACGTACCGTTTCCACTTTTAAGGCTTTAGCCGCCAAGATTCTATTTATAACAATAAAACACATTTTTTTGTATTAATTCCCCAAATTTATATGTAGGACCAGTTTCGCTCGTCTATAATATAAAACAGAAAATACATGCGTTTGTCTGTCTGCCACGAGAACTCATTGGGGAGGTGAAATCATTTATTGAAAATGATGGTTTTAACAAAAATAATAATGTAGAAATGCTCCGTCAGGTAAATAAAAAATGGATTAAAATGAATAGTTAGGAGCTTTCAGAAATGAATAAAACCATTAACAAATAACATTTTAAATGAGACAGGTGACTCACCACTATTAAATATATTTCCCTTGGATTTTTCACCTCCAAACACAAATATTTTTTTTTTAATAGTGTTACGGTAATTAGTAATATTATCGTTTGTGTCTTATCCCCTCTCCACGTCCAGTAGAAGGACATATCAAGTTGCACATTAATTATTCATATTTTATTGTATAATCAAAGATATGGATTCAATCAAAGCCTATGCTCACTCCCAGCTTTTTTCTTATAAACTTAGCTTCCATTTAATTAGATTGTTTCACTTAATTGCAATAGTATGCAGATAGTTATTTTATTTGTCTGCATACCAATAAACATCAAAATGTCCACTTTCGGAGGTCATTGATACTGTCGACGCCCTCCCGACATTGCAGGCGTATGCACCCACTAGTTACGCCTATGTGCAACATACCACTGTCTTAAACCTGCGCTGCATGGTTTGTTTTTACAAAACGAGAATGATTTCAGACTGAAAAAAATATTCACGATTATCAGAATTTAAGAACAAAAGTAGAGTTGATGAATGTATTTTTTCGGTGCTCATTACCGGAAAAATTCAAAATACCTCGTCCATTGTCTTCTCCTGGTTACATTCATGCATCTTCTAACGAAAGTTTTTTTTTTATACGGATTACAGAATATTTCAACCATCTAATTAAACTACATATCCAGGAGTGTGCTGGAGGGGAATCGAAGGGGTTCCCGCGAGTCATTTGCCAAATTTGATTTGGCTACCGAGCCCCGTGTTAAATTAAGAAAAAATAGTATTATCAGATCAAATCAGTACTGAACTGCATTTCTGTAGATGCTTTAAATGTATAATGAAACACAAGACTTTGTTGCCATTTTTAATTTCTCGTAAAATACATTTATTTCGGTTGCATAATAAAAGATACGTAACCGTTTTTTGTGAATAGTCTAACAATGCTTAAAAACACCGATATTTCATATATATTGCTTCCAGATATTCAACATTTTTGTGAACGTTGCTTTGAACGAGTATCCTTCGTACTTGACACGTGCATATTTGTTTCCTTCTCCAATTGTGCACAGTTTTAATGCACTATGTTTCTAACCTCTGTACATATTCCGAACTTTTATTTAATGCACTGAGTGCAGGAAACAATTACAAATAAATATTCCAATTATTTTCTTATTTTTTTTCGTATTTAATATACCTCATTCCAAAGTGTAACAAATCACAAATTTGCAACTTTTGAGTTGAGTAACAGGAAATGCTTTGAATACCGATAACTACCAGTTACCAAAGTGTAACAAGTGGTAATCTGTGTTTATGTTAGAATGATAGTGGCTATTTTTACTTTAGATCCAAACTGTAACACCTACTAAAATCTCTGAACACCTCATATTGAGAAAATAAGATTATGTTTATAATATTATAAATATATTTTTTAGATAACCCTAGATTTTAATTAAAATCTACAAAAAATAGATGCACAGTAGATGATTAAGCCTGTCCAAAATCTAATTATCTCGGAACTTTTCTTTTTGAGTTGTTACATTTTGGCACTGAGGTATTGATACATGCAAATGTCTGTCACGGAATTGAACAGCACATCGCAGAACGTAATCAAAAACCGATACCACTAGGCCAGGGGCGATCGGCCAAAAATAGAGTTCATAGCGTCGAAAATAAAACTAATAGTATTTCAAGATCGTCCAACCGTATAGGAAAACATTAATATTGATTAAATATTTATCCGTAACAAAAAGAACGCGTCGGGCATGTTTTATCTGTGTTTACGTGCATTTTCATCACACAGCTGATCGCTTCTCTTGTTCACTTTCTTTTTCATTATTCTCCGCAGATGCAATATATAACGTCTTTCTTATTATAAATTGCACAACCGAAACTGCACACGCGATAGTGGATCCATCCGTCAGTGTAACACTGTGCCTGCCAGGTAAAGTGGTGTCATGCGGTTTGAACTGCGAAGGCGTACCACGCGACAAGGCAATGTCAAATTATACCTTTTATGATTCGCAAAAGTATCGTCGCTTGCAAGAAGTAGTAGCGAACGAAACCCTTTAGATTTCTTTCAGGCTCTCTTTAAAGAACCTCGAAGCAGTGGAGCATTAGGGTGCACGGAAAATTTATATTTGAAAAAATTGCTTATCAATATCAAAACTTCGTCCTAAATTCCAACAAATGTATCATCAGCTGTATGCAGAACTAGTTGAACTAGCAATTTTTTCGGCTTATTTTTGAGATTTTACGGTAATTTATAATGTCTCAAAAGGGTTTCACTATAATTTTAATATATCGATTGATTTTCCCTATTAAACCGAAGTATTTCTAATACGGAGATATGGACAAGTTAAATCTTGAAACGGTTCTCATGCACAATTTACGAAATGTCGGTTAAACTATTTTTGCATTCAGCTGACGGTATGTATTTAAAAAAATACTGATTTTTATTATTTTATTATAAAAAAATATTATATTGGGAAGTTTGCAACACTGGAAAAATTTATTGATTGAATCGGCATTTATTTGGTAGAACTTCATTATAATAGGATAAAAATAACAAAGTAGCCAGTTTTAAAAAATATATTAGTTTCGTCATAGCTAGTTCGACTTCATGCCATCGTCAGAACTATCTACAACTAGTTCTGACGATGGCTTGAAGACAAAATAGCTATCTTAATCTAAATAGCTATTTTTATCAAATTTAATTCTATGTATGCAATTTTTTAACGTTTTCTTTTGATCAATAATATGCCGCAAAAGCACTATAAAAGTGAGTTACAAATATGTACATAATCTATAAGGCGTGAATAGTTTGACCTTCCAGACTATCCCGGCAAGTGAATGATAAAATTGATAACAAATAATAGTTATGTAAGCATGATAAAAATATTAGTAAAAGTAGTAGCGTTTGACTACTAACCAAATTTAAAGATATACAAAAATGTATTCACTCTCTGTTGGTCAATTCGAGTCTGATATGAAGATATTTTTTTTGAATAAAACGCAATTTGTTTTGAACTACTTCCACATTTTAATAATGATCAGGTGCGGTTTCGCTCATCGCGAGCATTATCAACTGAAGAGTTGATAACTTTGCTATTCCACTGGCTGTGTTACTCAATGTGAAAAAATTGTATAGGTATTTGTAGGCGCTTTTTGACAGTAGGTCGAACTCGGCGTCGAGTACAGTGACCATAGTGACAGTACATGCTCAGTGTAATTTTTAATCACTTCACACAGTTAGTAATTTGATCATCCAAGGTCAGACGTTCCCAAACATAATTGGTTTACGGGAATCTTTTCTGAAAACAATTTAGTTTAGTACCCTCTGCAAATCTTGAGATAATATGATTCATCATCATTTTTTTTAAATAAAACACAATTTGTTTGTACTATTTCCGCATATTTATAATGATCAGGACCGGTTTCGCTCATCACGAGCATTATCAACTGATGATTTTATTTTTTTAAATATAATGTCTTTCCACCAAGAATTGACAGTTAAAAGTAAAAAAAAAAATCATCATTATGTTTAAATATTCGCGTTATAGGCCATTCTTATATTATGTACTACGTCGGTAACTATCGAGATGCCAGCATTACAATCCCAGATTTATTATTATACCCATGTTGGCAGTAAGCAATACGTATAAATCGGAATCCGTTTAATAATCCTTCGCATTCTTGTTGTTGCCTACCAATTATTTTGAATAGTATCTAATAAGCAAATTAATAAATATTAATTTGTCTCATGTGGGTTCCCATAGTTGATTAAATAAAACAACACACCGATATACACATTTCAAGTAACTCGAATTGGTGTTTTTTAATTCGTCATCTTCCTAATATAATATTTTGTCGATTTGAAATGATTCTCTACCTCTGTATATTTTTATAAAATTCGAAAAAAATATTGAATATTATTGTTTTTGCATCGCAAAAATAATGATCTTCAAACAATTCCAGCCTAGTGATATTATGCATCTAAACTTTTCTGCGGTCTATCATTCTTACCTGTACGTTTTCTATCGTAATATAAGAGTAGATAAACAAAGAATATATCTTTTTGGTAATAATGAATATCACTTTTAAGGTGTTAACTGTCAATTCTTGGTGGAAAGACATTATATATAAAAAAAAATATTTTGAAATATGTGGAAGTAGTACAAATGAATTGTGTTTTATTTTTTTAAATTAATGAATATGGCTATGTGCCAAAGACTATCATAGACCATGTACGTTAGTTACCATCTCTGCTGCACACAAACACCTCGACGATAGACGGCCTAACATTTAAGTAAATTAAAAATTACGTATAAATTTTTTTTTCTTTTATACTATATCGTTCATTTAAAATGTATCTGACATCTGAATGCAAATTGAGATTTCATTTTAGAGCTCTAAGAAAGTCTAGAATATAAAGATTCGTAGATATTTGAAAAGGAATATTTATATTATATATCATGGTAAAACTATGTATCGTGATGCTTATTATAAAACCCGTTTCTCCAAGCTTTTACATTAAGAATTTTCATTCAATAATAAACTAAACAAAGTTAATAATATTAAAATATATTAAATTGTAAAACTAATTGACAACGTGGAATATGGAACACACAGTTTACCAAAATGCATTTACTAAGCAGGGCATGTTAAATTCATAGGATTTATAGCATTGATTATTCATTAAAAAGGTAAATCATTCCGTACAAAAGTCTCTTGTCCGATGTGTCAAGTAACTGTCTCGATTATGTATATTTACTGGCTCCGCCAAACATGTGTTTTGTGTTTCATAAATTAATTTGAAGCATACTCAGGCTAGCGTGGGATATTCGGTGCGCCTTATTGGGCTGATCTTGAAATCCTTGAGTGATATTATTATGATAGTATAGTAATAATACTTGTTAAAATCCCACGGCCGAATTTCAAATGCACAACAATTTTAACTGAGAAATCGAGAGTCGCCGTGTGCCGCAGGGAAAGTGCTCGGATAAAATAATTAATAACACCGGAGAATTATTGTTTTGTAAGTATGTATGGAAATAATAAATTTGAAAAATCTTTTGTAGTCAAAACTAATTTAACTTTAAAGCGATTCAGTAAAGCAGTTTTTAATAATCACATGTTGACAACTTTTTCGGACCGCTTAATCTTAGAAACCCTCCTCCCTCAAAATTTTCCGTATACGATTGTATTGTTTTTTAACCTCAGTGTAGTCTCTGTGTAGTTTGGCATTTCGCACGATCCATGGCACCGTCGAGATTTGATGCGCATCGAATACACTAGTATTTCATGATATTGTTGTTGCATAAGTTTTCGTCAATTTGACCTATGTATAACCGATATAAACTATTTACTAATTGTCAGTTCGTGTTCATCCGTGTACTCGAATGCCTTAAGATTCCGAAAGGCGAAACCCAGGTCGTTTTCGTACGTTTTAAATTTTAAAAAAAACTCATTATATATTAAAGCGAATTATCGCTAATTAATTTCCGAATGTATCGAAGATCTGCACGAGAAACAGATACTGAAAATCATTGAATAAATAAATGTAAATAAAAAAATCTGTTGCTATTTGTAAGACTGAAAAATAATAAATCCACACTAGTGAGTATTTCGTTTGCTCATTCAATTATTTTGTAAAAAATTTCATTTCAAACATTTCTTTTGCTCATTGTTTTCTCGTTTATAGCGGCACCGTGCCACTTTTTGACCGTTTTATTATAATTACAGCATAATTATTAGAATTATAATTATTGTGACTAAAACTTTCCAGGCTGTAATTAAAACACCGAATATAATGAACCAATTTGCGCCATACAATTATAATAAATACAAAAGTCTTATGTCTTGTCGTTAATGGCAAAAACATTTTACCTGCATTTTGTCCGATGTAATTATTAATGAAAATGTTTCTGAATTCTTTTATTATATTGCAATACCGTAAGTTCCCCAAAATCGAAAAGAAAATTCAAATCTAAGGAATAGAAACCTAAAAATAATAATTATTACTGTATTAAAGTTAACAATTTGAAACTATATAATTGGATGCAATAAAGTAATCATATTTGCTTTTATAACATTTCATATATACAGGCAGACAATAAAATTATTTTGAAAGTTTTTTTAATCATAATATAGGAATATTTAACTCGTATACGCTTTCTCGTTTCGTTATATGAAAAAAATATTGCAACAATGTCTGCTCTCAGTGTGGAGGATATAAATCCCTTATCTTAACATATTGACTATATTGTTTTATGATAACTGGTTGATATTCATTGCGATCCACACCACTTACCGCCACGGTCGTACGTTCTAGCATTAGCTGACGAAAATTAAGCGTATTATTTCAGTTTTTGTACCGGGATTGTCTCAGAAGCAACCATAACTCGGCGGCTTGCACGTAAGTGTGCGGATTGTTCCTAGCTTAAGAAATGACGTAGCGTCATCTGTATAGATTGGTTCGCTCGTCGTATGACTCTGAAAATTTGCTGAAGGCGCTATATTTCGCCCTAATAGCTACTAAGTTTATTTGGTGGGCTCTTTCCGCTCATTTCAAAATTAAGGACAATCCAGAGGATGTGGTTGTTATTCCCCAAAAGCAAAAGGGCACTCGTGCAAAATTTATATATTTAAAGCTATGGGAAAAACGCATGTTTTTAGAATGAAAAAAAAAGGTTATTTTGAAGTAAAAATTAGATCATAGGTGACTATTTACTTTATAATCTTTCTAATTCGGTTTTTGAAGAGGTTTTAAGTCATATGTATTTCAAAATATCACATAATTTTAAATTTCTTCTTTCATTTACTAAGATGTATTACTCAAAAATCAAAATTAAATATACTTTATAATTTAAGTCAGTTCGAGTCCATTCGTGTGCTCGAATGCCTGAAGATGCCGAAAGGCGAAATCCGGGTCGTTAGTGACAAAATACATGGAAGTGTACAAAATCTCAATAATCCAAATTTAAATATACTTTAATTAATATATAGGTTTCAACTCGGAACATTTGGTTAAAAAAATATATTTTTTCATACATTATTTGAAGGTTGGTTTACAAATACACAAGCTACATTTTGTTTCTTTTTTTAATTGTAATTTCATAGGTTTTATTGTAGAGGAAAATATAACGAAAAAAACCGCATTTAAAACACCAAAAATGCCAAAATGTCACAAGTGCCCTTCTGCGTTCGGGGCGTCGATATATTTGTTCATTCTGATTTACTAACATCAAATCCTCTCCTGCGACACATGAACTTCCTCCACATGTCAACAGAAATGTTTTCTTATTTTCTATTAGCCACGCTTCCATTAAAAGAGGTAATGTAACTTGTATTTAGGTTATGCGGGCAATAATATTTACTTTTTAAATCGTTTAAAATACTCTCTCCTTGTAAAATATTGAAATACGTACATACAGCGATGAAAGTGTTTTAATGGTATGATTTCTTTTTTATTCAACATATTATTAATTCGGTTTAATCACATATTGGATTGCATTCATAATTTTTTTGTTTATAATATTTGGTGCATATAGCAGAACGCGCGGTGAAAATTTTTATTTTCCCGCCTATCTCCAATTCAAAATCGTCTTGGAACGTAATTAAAAGTTATTGGTAGCATTAAAATATATATTTCTTGATTTTGTCTGTCTGTAACACAGCACGACACTGCGCTTGGGTGGAGTGCGCAGTCGAAGAAAAAATTTGTATGCAAGCGTGAGTATTCAATGATTGTTGACGGTTGACACTGCCTCCTGGTGTATATTATTATTAGTTTATTATAAAGAAAACGCATAAATTATACTAAATGGGAAAGAAGTAATTATTTTCAGTTGTCCTATATAACTAAAGAATATCTTAATTATTAGTCTTGGTTTTTTATTCCTGCGATTAATTAACCTCAAAATAACTGCGTTCTTTCTGTATCGATACTTGCCATATGTTGTATGCCGGAGAGAAAAGGGATAAAAAGATGGGAATATGACAAGACTCTAGGTTAGCTAATCAATATCACAAACATCCATACCTTAGAACAGAAATCCATGAATCGATTAAAAAATCAATTTATTTACTGGCATTCGAACCCGTGAGCACAGCAACCGAAGCCAACAATGTTGACTACGGACCCGGCCTATATTATAATATAAAACGTTTTTTTCCTCTATTGATTGATGTCCTCTAGTTACAACAATGCATAAGAATTCTCTTGTTTTAATATCATGTGTTAATGATTGTTTCTGAATAGTTGGCTCTCGCGGAGAGCACCAACAGACTTTAATATCGACTATTATTATTTATTATACGCCGAACAGAAATATTTTTATTTAGCGAAATCAATTTATTGATTGCAGTGATAGTCGTACGAAATTTTCCGACTGCCATATTTACCGGCACTTTTAATTATTAAAATTATTATTCGAACTTTTTTATAAAATGAGTCTTATGATTAGCCATTTACGACGATAATTAACGCGATAAGGTTAATTGCCGCCACTAAAAATATAATTGCCGGAACAAAGTGGTCGGAATCGTAACGGTGATGAATGCGTTCGTTTCGACACACACTGTACTGTACCTATACTGGGTATGGATGGATACAAAGTACAAATTCAATGACTACAAGTTCATAAGATAATATCATGTTTGATGTATCACAGATTGGCTTATGCACCTTCGATGTTATTTCACCGATCCAGTGACGTTCGATATTAAATATTGCGGTGGTATTCTTTTACAAACACATACAAATGCGTACTTAGGAATGCTACACCGCGTTAGTAAGAGAAAAAGTTGGCCATTTTTAAATTTGTATATGAAATGCAATTAAATTGGTGTTACAAGTTGCCTACAAAAACATTGAACAAATTTCTGACATTCTATGCATGATGCACATTCTCGTAAAAATAAATTTAGCGTAAAATGCCATCAAAAATATTTTTTTAGCAAAACGACGGTATGTATTTATGGGTGGAGAAAAATGACTTGATCTAAATAAATTGTGTTGTTATGAAAGGTCAGTTTTACGGAAGATGTTTAAGGAATATATAATAGTAATCAAATTTGATATGTATTGAAATTCCATTAAGCACCCTCATTCGATATCTTAAATTATATTAATAATTCTTTTAGTAGAGTACTTTATTTAATTTAGAATATAATAATATGCAATTAAAGCGAGACATTTGCCGTTTAACAACTACCTATACACCAGGCTATACGTACGAGCTTCATCTTTGCATAACTAATAAACCTGCATACTTTGATGGTATATTTAACTCAAAACAGTCTCTTTTGTGGACTCGGCCTCATGATCATGAACCTCCGATATGACAGTGAAAATAATTTTAAACATAAAATTCAATTTGCTTTGTAGTACTTCCACATTTTTATAATGATCAGGACCGCTTTTTGCTCAGCGATCAACTGATAGAATATAAATCTTAACAAGACTATTTATTTCATATTAAGATGTATATTGGACCAGTTGATAATGCTCACGGTGAGTGAAACTGGTCCTGATCTTTTTAAAAAGTGGAAACTACAAACAATTTTTTTTTTAATATTATTAATGCTTTTCTACCAAGAATTGTCAGTTAAAAGTGAAAATAATTGAATATGTTTGTTTAAAGAAAAACATGTGACACGAACAAAAAAAAAGATTCAATTAGATTTAATGGAAGTTTACAATCAATATGAGAAAGCATAGACAATGGTAATATGCGTCTTAGTTGCGAAGAAGATATCTTACATTTAGACAGCTGTATGTTGATTCTTCTTTGTCTATTATAATCTATTTTCAGTATCTCATTCGACTCGCTGTAAATGACAAATCAATTCGTATACAATCATAATATATAGAAGACGTTTAACAGTTGTATGAGATAGCATAGACGAATATAATATGTTATTGGCAATTGAATGCAGACGGCACTGAGGTGTTTCAAAATTCCACCCGGTACATACGTGTCGGCTGGCGTCGTCGCTGAAATGACTGCATCTTTGCTAAATGCAGGTGTGTAAAGATTTTCAAGATGCGGCGTGCCGTCTATACTTCTTGCGGTTTACGCCAGTCTATTGCAAAGATACCGTTGAAGGAAACTGTGGCTTGTTTATGATATATGAAATCAATTTATGCCAAAAAAATCGCATGCAAATGTGTTTTAAAAAAGCAATTATAGTTATTGTTTAAGTCAAAATAAACCTACGTTTTTTTTTCATGTCCGCTCCCAATGTGGAGCATATGTTCTCTAATGGAGGTATTTTAATAGAATTTTTTTCTACGAGACCTGCTTGTTATTCAGTTGCTCAACCACTCTTTTTTCGAAGGGAGTAGGGATAGAAGGATAGGACTAGGACAGGACTAGTGGTAATCTAATCGCTGTCGCTACGCCCCGTTGGGATGGAATGAGTGGGAGGGAGGACTCAGACTACGAACAGAAATTAATAAATCGATTGAAAGATCAATCTATGAAAACCGTCCGCACCGGGAATTGAACCCGAGACATCCGTAACCGTAGCCAGCGACGCTACCAACTGCGTCACGGACCCCGACAGGTTACTGGTCATATTTTCGTGCTCGACATAAACAGTAGAGTGGTAAATAATATGTTAATTTTACAGTCAGAAATGTTGAATATTATTTATCTTCGTCAATAGGTTATTAAAAATGCATTTCAATCTATGCCCAATGTTAAAAACTCTCTCATGAACATTTGCCCTCCACCACTCACCAACGCATTCCCTTTCGTTTATTTTATACAACAGTATCCAGTGGCGTAACAAACGTTAAGTGTGTCCATAGTTCCCCCCCACTTAATTGGGAGTGTCGTAGGAGCAACTGTCGAAGACTTTGTGGCGTGCACTCAAGTGTGCAGAAAATCAATCCCTCCAGATAAACGAAAAGCTTCTATGAGTTGAAGTCTACTTGCTCCGTATGTCTCCGCAAATTGTTGTAAGTTTCCTGTAAGTTGGTTAATTCGATCTAATGAAAAATTTTACTGACTTGCGCAGTTCTTCCCTTCATGTATTAAATGACACTCCCATATGATGCTTTCAGCATCCTGCTTTATAGCACCACATTTACATGCTGGCCTATCTACTAACCAGCCAATCTCAGAGAGTTTGACAGCGAAACAATCTCGAAGAGTTTGACACCATGAACAGTTTCGCGTCAACATCTTTTACATGAACAATTTTGCTTAGACTCGTTCTGTTGGAATTCCCGGTCAATAATAAGCCCTTATAAGCGGACCAAAGCAACATCACCCTAAATCTAGCTTAAGTTCGCTTAGAAAAACATGATTACATTTAATATAATCGTATTTAATAGATGCCTTTTATGTTAGATACGTTTTAAAATAGTTTCTTCGTTCATGCTGAACTTTCATTACCTAATCTTAAGTCACGAAGTCATCTTGGGAATAAAATCGTCATGTTTCGTAATGAAATTCATTCGTCCACCGTTCGCTTTGGCGTGGTGAAAGGAAGTATATATCCGAGAGGTCCGCAGCTTTCAAATACTTGCCGCTATCATATCAATAACACTCCAACTTGCATATCTAACTTATATCTATCGTATTGTAAAAGTGCACCGGACTCGGAGGTATCATCATCAGCGTCGTGAGCGCGAGCTAGGTGATCGGAACCTTTCACCGGCCTAGCGCGAGCGGATTCGAGTCGGCTTCATTGCTTTGGCCGCCTAGTCGAAGAGCGGTCGCCGCTCACCGTTTTATTCGAAGCACTCGCTGCTCTCGGTCAATGTTTTTAAATCGCAGCATGACATTTGCCGATCGCGTCTCCTATTTGACCCTCGGGCTCGAAACAGTGAATAAATAGTTTTTAAAAGTGGTAAAAAACGAAATGTTCATTTCTTCAGTTTTAATAATAATAATATAAATAAATATCTGCTCCTGAAGTAATCGAGTTCAATATATGGCAATATTATTAAAATTAGGAAATCTCACCTGTAATACTTTGCGTTACATCTGACGATTTCTTCAAAAATTACTCTTTTGTTGTGATCGTTTTGTTTTATCTATTTTTTTAATTTGTTGTGACAATTCGGCAGTTATGTGAAAATTTTCGCGAAAGATACGTAATTGCCCAATTAAAAAGTTATTTAAAATGGTGATGTCAAAAGAAAATATTCTTTCGCAGTCAGTGGCGCTTTATACATTCGGGTATGACCAAATGAGCGGAATATGAAACGCGTTAATTCTGTGCCTATTTTATAAAAATATAAATTCTTCAACCATTCTCTGCATGTCGTGATTATATTAAAGTAACTTCAAATAACAAACGCACTTCAAAAGTTTTTTTTATTGCCCCTGTGACGTTTACGAGTTGCATCCCGGTGCATACTAAATATAACATTCAACCTCCAGTTTTCCGGTTGTTCAGTGATACGAAACATAGATCGGATGCTCGTATGTGTTGTGGAAAAAATCAACATGATTTAAAAATAGAATTGAAAAACAATGTGATTTCCTTCGGTTCTGTTGCATTAATTAATTATACATGCAAACGATCTTCCACCATTCGTTTCCAAGGATACTTCGACAGCCGTTCAGTGAACTATTTCTTTATCAATTTAATGTGCATGCCCATATCAAATTTTGTAAAAAAAAAATAATGAAACTCGTGCAGTTTTAGGTATGCTCGTTCGCCACGTTACTGTTGTGAAAACATAAACGTATTGTATTATATTGTGTATTTAAATGTGACAAGTACGGCGTTTTCGAATAACGGTGCACAATCTATACTGCAGGCAGTTACATGTGTGAAAACTTAATTAACATCTGTGAAACTGTGTTTATTCGCTCGATCCATGCGAAATCTTTCTTTATCTGAACATTGCCTTCTCGATACCTGTGGATCGGCAGCGAATAGAAATGTCAGCTGTATATAATATAAAAGTTGTTTTGAATTCTAAATACTAAAACATTTTCACCTTCTAAATTTATTGACATCGTATACTCGCTTATAATTAAAGCTAGCTGATTATTAGCTGTTGACGTGTTTGACGAACTTTCATACATATTTACATGTATTTTTGTAAATACGGCCGATTCTCTCTTTGCACGGAGATACTTCCAGTAAAAAGACTAGGTGCACATATAAAAATAGTTTGAATTAATTTTTTATTTATATATAAAAATAGTTTCATAAGATATATGCATAATAAATTGGCATGATTGGCGATTTAAATTACACATTAATAAATTTAAACCTGATTGGGAATAAAATCGAAACATTGAATTGCAAAATAAATGTGACAAAACACTCATAAAACAAGTCATACACACTTGCATTTTAAAATTAGCCAAATGGCAAAAACGACGATTACAATATTCACAAAGGTTCGAAGCGTTTTTCTGATATTTAAAAATATACTGCTTTTACATAAAAGCAAAAAACGGTCTAAAAAATAATTGGTTTGTTTCCTTAGGCCGTGCAAAGAGATAATCGGGTGTATGTATTTTTTTTTGAAATACGTGACTTACCGACCAATAGATGGGAATCGCACAGATTGACAAAATCAACAGTTACCGTGCTTTTAGTTAAACTTAGTACACTTGTTTATTTTTGATGCCTGCGTTAAAATCCGTGCTGTTCTGTCAGTCGGTCAACGAGTACGTGATATGCCAGGCTCGTCCACTTATTCACTGTGCAAAATAAAGAGAGGTAAAAAAAACAATCCAAGATTACCGTAATACCTGTCGGGTATGTAAATCTGTTTCTTAATATCCTATTGGGAATTGATTTCACTGCGGATACTTGCTTTTTCGCTCTCTCGGCCTGTTAAGTAATTGCGTATTCAGCGGCTTTGCCATAAGAAGATCTCTTCGCTGAGCGTCGATTAAACTGTGCAGGCTGAACTATAAACCTTGCGCACAAAAAGTACGAAACCAATTCGGTGACGTTCGGTTATTTTTTTACCGACATTTTGGTCGATTTTAATTTTGCTGGAAACCATTGATTGAATTGGTATCTACTTGTAGAACTTCAAGGTAACAATAACATAGTATTCAATTCTGAAAGAATTATGTCAGTTTGTTGATAGCTATTACATTTCGTATTATGTAATGACATAACTTCTAATCCAGGTCGGGTATGCCAGAATTTGTGCAATAAAGTCCCTAATCTTCATTTCCTCGCCAGTTAGAAATCAATATATAGAATCAAGGTAATAATCTCCTTACTGACCAAACAAACATTAATTCATCACCTTTAAACCATCACAAGAAACTAAAATTTAAGTGCATTTACTTTAACAATTAATTAATAATACCATATAAATATGTTCCTTTTCCTAGAACAACTTAAAAACACAATTAGTACGTTAAATATTTTAATTCTAAATAAAATTTATATGTTAGAATAAGTGATATGATGTAATATTGTCTATCTCTTCTAAAATATGATTTATTATATATATAGCTCAGCTAAATTAACTTTCAACGTTCTGGCGGTGGCGTAAGGCCGAAATAAATCTTGTTGAACTGAATACTTTGTTATGTTTCCACTTTCAAATAATCCAAGTAATCATTTCGACGTGCAAATAAAAGTTTGCTTTCAAAACGTCATCGATACGCTGCTTTTGTGATGCGGATCGGATCGCAATAATTCATTTAGTTGGACAATAAAAACATCCGCGTGAAATATCTGTAGTTACCAATAAATAACAGTTATATTATGCTTTATAATATTATTGCTGGTAATTCTTAAGTAAAATTTTGCAATTAAAAAAATATACGTATAAAATTAAAACCCTACATTTAGACCGCACATTGGGTAAGTAACGGACCGCTAAGTGCGTACGGTCTGTTTACTGCCGTGTGCATTTCTAATTATCGCTTCCTGTCAAATTCCACTTATTATATTTTATGTAAGTAAACTGTGCACAAATTCAACGTGAAACCGTGATTTTAGTAGTGGAAGTGGTATTTTGCTGTGACAACTTTTAATATAAATGCCATATTGAAATTACTGAGAAAAACCTATCGTGTATCGTAAATATTGAAAAGATGTTTTCATTAAACTAATTTGATATAATTTTTAATTGATTTTGATCAAGCTAATTTAGTACACCAACCTCATAAAACCTTTTTTGCTTAGTCACGTTTCATATACGTATATACCTACGAAGTTTGTGAGTCAAGTTGGCGAGAAGTTTCAATGTCGTTCAAAAACGTTTGAATGCTTTGGCAGAACAGATTAAATGCAATATAACAATTTCAGAATTAATTTAAGACATCGACTGAGGGTGCTTGATGGAATTTCAATATCAAATTTGGATTATTGAGATTTTGTATACTTCCATGTATTTTGTCACTAACGACCCGGGTTTCGCCTTTCGGCATCTTCAGGCATTCGAGCACACGAATGAACTCGAACTGACTGTCAGTTCGAGTCCATTCGTGTGCTCGAATGCCTGAAGATGCCGAAAGGCGAAACCCGGGTCGTTAGTGACAAAATACATGGAAGTGTACAAAATCTCAATAATCCAAATTTCAGAATTTATTATTCAAAAATATCTTTGATTAATATAATTTAAAAAACTGTTTAATTTTTTTCATATTAAATATAGTTTACTATTCTTTATTATATCATATGAGAGAATATATCGAGGACTGACAGAAGGTAATAAGTCATTAAAACAAGTTATAAAATCATCGTATTAAAGTATTATTTTTCTTTCAAAGTACTCACTCTCTCAAATACAATAATTATTGTTTGCGGTTTAAAAAGATTTTTTAGACATCATAAAGAATAATCTCTTTGGCTTACAAATCATAAGTTTTGGTATCGATGAGTTATCACGCTTTCGCAGGAATAAAAAAATAACAGTATGAATGAATACTGTGTTTTTTTTTCGTAACCTTTATATCATGCTAGTATTTTTTACCCGGCTTTGCTCAAGATAGTTCACGCTTACATTAGGTTATTAAATTTAGGCGTTGCCTAGCCAATATTGAAAATTGAAAATATCACCGTCAACTGTACCTCTTTTGTTACACCCACAAAATATAGTCCACCAATTAATAATAATGTTAAGAGTTGAAACCAGCTAAAATAAAAGAAGAAACTCTTGTTATGTCGCCGCAGAACTCGATAGACAGCTTGTTGATCTGCATTTAATAATGGCTCCTACAGCGCCACAAATTAAACATACGAACAGAGTCATACGCTAATTCTCGATGATGGTTCCAGATGCACACCAAGTTGTACGAATTTACCACTCACTTTCTACCAAATTACAAATATGAAACTCAATATTTAACATAAATATCTACGTTCGCATTACTATCTCAACTGTCACTTGCAGAATATATTAGTATTGAGCTGTTGCTAGGCGACTATTATTATTAATTTTTTCACCCCGTTTTAGGTTAAAAGCTAAATGTTGAGAGTTGATAGTTGAAAATAGCGCAGTTTAACTAACAATTGCAACTAAAATGACGTGTGAAAATTTCACGTCGCTAAGTACGCCGTTTGGGAGGAGTTGTTGTGACCGACAGACATACAAATTTCTACATGTATTTTGTGCTATATACTTAGTGTAGATTACTTCATGCGTTCTTCCAGTACGTAGAGCGTTAAATTGCGTACATTTTGATATATAAAACAGAAAACCATCAAAAACTGACTTAATGTGTTCTGTCAGTATTTCCCCGATATATCATATCACGGAATTTGCATGTTACATACTAATTTGCAATCTAACAACAGCTCTTATATCATTATTCATAATGATTCAAATCATACAAACATAATGTGTAAATTATATTATATTGTGATTAGTGCGATTACTTTTAAGTAATACGTAACGCTAACGTTGTGTTATGTCACGTTTTGACGCAAAAGGTAAACATGAAAATGTTTCTTTTTTAATGCAATGCAATTTAAAGTGGCAGAAAAAAGCTCGCCTATTCCGAGTAGAGTGATAGTGCTAATAAAAATAATCATTCGTGATTTCAATTCGCAATGGTCCGTCGGTGTGTTTAATGGCTGTATATTTTTAACCTACGTTTTATCTCACGCCTTCGTAAATTGTTTTTTAGGCGAGTATTATATTTCAATGTATTGGAAAACGGGACCGGTTTCCTAGGGTTTTAATCAAATCTCAATCGCTGCAAATTGGTTGAAAGCTTTGATATAGATAGTTTTTGTAAGATAAAATTTATCTTAATTAAGTTGCAGTTTTTTTCTTTTTGATTTTTATATTAGGCTATTTTATTTTAACAATACAGTAGACCTAAATATCGGATCCTATGGTAGACCTAAATGTCGGATCCGTGGTGCAGTGGTCTAAATCGTAGGCTTAGGTATGGATCTCGCGAGCTCAATCCTAGTACGGACAGTTCCATTGACTGATTTTTCAAATCGATTTACGAATTTCTGTACATAGGTTTGGATGGCGAGAGCGTTTATCTAACAACTAGTCCTGGCATAGCCCTTCTATCTATCCCTATTCTCTTCGAAAAAGAGAATTCGAGCAACTGAGTAACAAACAGTTCTCGTAAAAAAAAGTTATGTTGAGATACATGCTCCACATTGGTAGCAGACTTGGCTTAAAAGAATATATTTAAAATAAAATGGACTAAAACACAATTTGTTTGTACTACTTCCACAGGTTTATAATGATCAGGACTGGTTTCACTCATCGCGAGCATTATGTGTTTTAGTCCATTTTTTTATTTTTCCAATATAATACCCTTCTACCTTAAAAGTGATAAAATGGACTCTGCTTCTTCTATTCTAAATACTTGTAAAGATAAAACATAATTTACAATACCTGCTCATTCCGCTATTTTACAAAATTATCAAGATTGGTTTCACTCCGAAAAAGATCGTTCGTAACTAGTGGAATTGTATATGTTATGATATAATTTTTTTTTAATTAGACACTATAAAATTTGTTTTATTAATAAAAATGTCTTTCCCTCGACAGTTAAAGCTATTCAATTCGTTTCTCAATGTGTTCATCAATTTATCTCTCAAATTAAGCGAAATACCTTCAGTCCGAAGGTGTACACAGTATATTCAACTGAAATTATATTTTCTCCTTTGTTACATTAATTAATAAATACGTTCATTTGTTAAATCTTAGTCTATATCATTATTTTCTAGTCTGTACTGATGGCAAATCTATCGCGTAGGATTGAAACGATTCGAAGTTCTTTTTCGAGCAATGTAAAGATAATTAGATTTTTTGTGAAATATTTCCTTGAATAGAGCCAGTCGGCCAGCCAACCACGCTCACTTGATTGTTCAGTTGTCTGAGGTGAACGCCGTTCGATGTTTTCTCAACATTCGATATTATTTGCAGAGTATGTTCTTTATAATATTCAATGTTGTGCTACGGCCTAACTTTCAATATATATTTATGCCGAAATTCTACCTTCCAAAATCACATCATGGACGATAATGAATCAAGTATCAACACACAGAGATGTTTATACGGATATTTCTTTTCATATGTCTCACGTATTTGGCGAATTTTCATGGTCTTACGGAATAGTGAATGTATATTTTTGTCATTTCAACTATCTATGTGTTGACTTACATAAATTTGTTTATACATGATTTTATTTTATCGGCACGTCATGATACTTCAATGGTACCAGCAAACCACCCTATTTTTTTTATGTATACCATTAAATAATAGCATTTTATGTGCCACAATACAATGATCTGAATTCAGCAGTCCGTGTTCGTATATTTGTGACGGAATTTACGAAGAATGCAATTAATTTTATATCTAAAACATAATTAGTTGGATAAAATATCAAAGTATTTAGTTCTACAACATTTTGTAGAAATATATATTTTGATATTTATCTTACTATAATGGAGTTCAACCAAAGTAATGCCAATTCAAGTAATAAAACATAATTGTCAGTATGTATCGGTCTTTGATATACCGTTAAAGATATTTATCTATATCTTCTGAAATTATTACTGATGTCTTTTGCTTCATTCAAGTTCATATCCGAGTGTAGTCAAAATTACGTCATATTAATTTCAGCTTGGGTGAAATTGAATTTTCAATTTTCTTACGTTTATATAAACCGTATGTAAGTGTCCGTGGCGCAGTTGGTAGCGTCCTTGGCTACGGCTACGGATGTCTTGGGTTCAATTCCCGGTGCGGACAGATTCATAAATTGATCTTTCAATCGATTTATGGATTTCTGGTCGTAGTCTGAGTGTTTGTGATGTCTAAAAACTACCTCTCACCCACCCATCCGATCCTCACGGGGTGTAGCGAGAGCGATTAGCTAGCCACTAGTCCTGTCCTAACCCTATCCTTCTATCCCTACTCTCGTCGGAAAAAAAGAGAGGCTGAGCAACTGCGTAACAGGCAGTTCTCAAAGAAAATTTTTGCTGAGATACCTCCATTTGGAGACCATATGCTCCGCAGTGGGAGCGGACACGGGAAAAAATATAAACCAGCGTTCGCCAACCTTTCGGACCTCATGGACTCACATTTTTGGATCCCGCGGACTATTAATGTTTTTTTAAACAAAGTTACAAACATAAGTATGTAAAAATGGAATATTTATTATGAAATGTTAATAATGCTTATTTAATAGTACAAATTAATTAGCGTGTTATTTGTTTTTTGGATTCTTGACTTCAATGACGTTATTGTAAAAAGTCCACGCATAAACACAGAACACCGATCTGCTGATATAAACAACCTCTTAAGTTTACTCTCCTGCATTCGATAATGCAAATTACAACTGTTAGTGTATTTATATTGGTGTAGTTCGAAACAAATTTTTTCATCTATTCACCGCAATAGTTAAGAAAAGAAACAATCTTCAGCTTCAACAGCAAATTATTACCGCTACGCCTTTTCTCCTCGGTTGCATAACTTTTTTCTCGTGTATTTTTCTACCCGGTCGTATTTCATTCCATGAAACATATTTCTCCACGACTGTTGACTGTGTGGCAGGCAGCTATTCATTCCCCGTTAGATAACTCTCCAAGTTCACTTCTTGTGATGTAACATAATGATGAATTCTCGGACTCTCGGCTTCCGCATGATGGATCGGATTTTAATTTCGTGACGCTTAAAGCCACTACTTCCGTACTCGTAGAGATTCGAGCTTTTTTTTAATTTAGCAGTCTTTTTAATAAAATGAACACGTCGTTATATTTTTCATTCGTTTTTAATCGCTGCTTAAATTATTAATCGCTTGGGAACATTACTATGTTATATATTTCTCGATAAGAAGCTAAGCACTTGTAAAGTTTTTTGCCCCCTATTGGCCCACTGAAACGTTAGTATAATACAATATCTTAGTAAAAGTATCTACAATGCTACTGTTCAAACGGCAGACCGTTTTATTTGAGAATACATTCGTAAAATAATGTGTTAGTTCCATTCTCCAATATTTAAAGGTCAATTTGTATTGCCTCGGTCATTTCATTAATAACGTCTGCAAAAAACCAAAACATATTTACTATGGGCTTTCGTTATAGATATTTTAATATTGGCTTTAACGTATTTGTTAAAATGAATTCTCAAGAATGTCTAACTCTAACTGAAAAGGTACATTCAAAATATGCATTAACGTTATGTAATATTTAAAATTCTTAATAAACGGCAACAATTCCCACCCACAAGCTCTGAAATTTCCCCTAAGAAATTCCCCACTGGTTGGGAATCCCTGCTCTAGCTTGTACTATCTGTAAGTTATACGAATTATTGCTGTATTGCAATCTCAAATATATTTTCAAAATATCTAGGACAACACTGTCATATTTAAAATATGGCTATGTAGTAACAGAAATAAGGAAAGTTCAAAACTCAAAAAAAATTGAGATTTACTCAGAACACGACATTTTAGATTATAGCGGTGTTCTAGGGGTGCGATATGTAAAAAGCATCGATATTGTATTAGGTATTTGTAATATTACCGTACATAGAATTTGTTGTTTTACAATTTTCAACATGTATTCATAAGAAATATTTCTCATCTGAAAGTCGGTAGTCCATTTTAGAGAATTATTAATAAGAGTGAGTACCAAAACGATTTTTTCAAAATTTGTATCAATTTTGAACGAAACGAAAATTTCGTAAATTATAATTATTTCCCATGGCATAAAAATACACATATTATAATATGCGCATGTTTACACTTCACTTGCTTTCAGTGAACTACCTATGTGTACAGTTAAACTAACCATTACTTGTTTAGAAATAGGTTAAAATGCAGTTTCAAACTGTTGATCAAATGCGCACTCTGCTGCAATTTTCGTTGCAAGTGACTACTGGGCTATTACTTGGTTCCACTGTTCGAACAGTAACTATGAAATACTAATTCCATATGTCGATTACTTTTTTATGTTCGTGTTCGAAAAAGTAACATACAAAACACTTGCATAATGCAATAAATAATGTTGGGAAACGTGCTAACTATGCAGCACTCGACATAAACTTTTTTATCAGTCGTTTAGCCGGCGAAATTGTTTTTATTTCTCACTTAGCATCGGTACGGGATAGTTTCTTTCGACTTTCCGTTTTCCCAGAGATGAGCAATGTCATGAAAATAGTCATGCGATAAATCGTAGGTTTTTTTGGTACGCGTCCAAGCGGCCCATTTGGCTATGATCTTATGTATGAAAACCGATGTTTAACGTGACTTAATAATACACACTATCCAATATAATCATATTGTCTGGACTCCTTTTTCATCGATGACATATTGCAACTGATTTGTCAGACTCTGAAAGCTATAATGATCGCACTGTATTGACACTATATTTATTATTGTCTGTATGACAACAAAGAAGCGTTGTCTTAGTTTTGATATTAAATACACACACCATACAATGTATAAAATTGACTTTCCCTCACATTTCACAATATTTACTCAATATATAATGTTGTTATTTCCTTTTCATTTATATGTACATATTATGGACCCTGATAATTATTATAGTATCTTTGACATAATCTCTATATTTTTTAAGTGGTGCATCAACATTTCTACTTACTATGTAGCACAAAATACATATATAAATCCGTCTATCTGTCTGCCACAAAAACTCCTCCCAAACGGTGTACAGTAGCGACGTGAAATTTGTACAGGTCATTCTGACTGCCATTTCTAGGTCGATGGTGCTATTTTCAACATTATTAATAATAAATTGACTTCATTTTGTGGATGTTGAAAGTACAATACATCTTGATATTTTGAAACTTTTAGCATTAATTTATTATTAATTGATTTACTATGTTTTTTGGTGTTACGTACGGTTAATGCCCACCGTGATATTTAAATTTTTAACATTCATATTCATAATTTATGCATTATATTTTGTGGGTGTAATAAAGTATGCTCATCGTGATATTTTCAACTCTCAACTTTCAATATTAGCTTGCAGCGAAATTACGCCATTATAACGCCGAGATCCATGTTAGCGCAGTCTATCCCTGGGCTATCGAAGCTGGATAATAAATAATAATTGTATGATAATTATATTCTAAAAACATTGTATATTATACTTGTTTGTACGCATAATCAAAACAGGTGGAACGTGTCATGAAAATGCGCTCATCCGCAATATTATTGGCTTTGTAGAAACAAATTTTTGACACTCCTACTGACGTGATCTAATATTTTATGGCTTCTGTCAGCGCTCAATAATACATTTTTTTATTTTTGTTTTGTTACATTTTGCAAACAGAGGTCACGCCCGGACGTGTTTATGTAAACACACCGACTGTACCGAAATATGTAATAAATTTTCACTGAAAATAACATCCAGAGATAATAAAATAGAAATTTTGCTACGGATTTGAATGTTTGTTTTCAAATTTTACTTGTAACATACTGCACAGTTGTATATTATATCTGTTGTGTGGCTTATAAATAAAACGATTGTTAAAACACACACAGTGATGTAAAATTGATATGTATAACATTGAAGATTTTCGATTGCCAATTTCTTTTGATAATTGTTCGCAATAGCTCACGCAAGCTCGGCAAGTTGTACTTGAAAAAAAGTATTTACCCTCACTATAAATCTGTAAACAAGGCTCACGTATAATTTCTGCTAATGCAATGAATTTAGTAGAGACGTGCTTTGAGCATTTTGCGATATATGATAAAACAGATGCTAAAATTCACAGTAGACGCTAATTTATTTCAAAATTGTAAAATATGCGAGTAGATGCTAAACTCGGATATAAATGTAAACATTTAATTATTAATGGTTACAAAAATTATGTATGAATAGTTTGCTTGTGCTGCTATCAAATAAGTTTGGTGTCCGGTAAATGGTGTTGCTATTAGCAACTTGCTTAGAAAGATTCTTCATCGAACATAACTTTATTGTGACCCATTGTCGCACTTATCTGAGAGAATTTAATTTAATATAATTGCAAATCAAATGCTCAAAATACGTGTCTACGCAAGACCATTTTGCGAGGAGAGTATAACAAAACAATTTATTGCCGAATACATTGTTATTGCAGATGCATCGGCACTCGATCGTGGGATCCTCTTTGTCGGAATTTAGCCCCGTCAAAGTTCTCGGCAAATTAACTATATTAACTTTATTGCTTTCGAACAACTGAGAGAGATTTTGATGCATTCACATACTCGTATAGTTTAGCAAAATAAAAGAAATTTAGTTACGTTTCTCGTATAATTATGCGGACTGTGATCGTCCAGCTCATTACTCAGACATCTCCAAATAACCCATATTGAGATAATGGGAAAAGCAATATTCGAATTGTCACCATATATAAAATATTATTGTTTGTGTCCGAGTTGTATACATTTTATAAACAGGTGTTGAACATTTAGGTTCTTTCCGAGTATAGTCATTAGAAGAATTTTTATCCTTCTACCATCGCAGAAATATCAACAATTTGTTCCATTCTTTAGAAGGTATCTGTCTTTTTATGGTATTTTTGAGTTATCTGAATCAGATAAAACGTGAAATTTTACTTATTACTGGATATTCAACTCAAAAATATATATATATTGAACGACTAATAAATTGAACGATCTGTAGATATATATTTTTCATAAATACTTAAACAAAGTTCAATTATTTTTAGTACAAAACTGAATGACCTTTATACCTCCCATTTCAAATGAATGTAGATATTTGATATGCACAATAATGATAATTGATGTGTGTTATAATTGAAACTTAATTGAAATTATTTTATCATTCTGACCAATTTTCCTCAGCTAGACAGCATTAGAAACTGAATATATTGCACTATAAAGAATACAGTTGTTTTCATGATATCTTACAACCAATGATTAACAGTAAAGAATAATTTATCGAAATCGAAAAGTTTTGAATTATAACCTCACACTTTCTCCAAATGTAGAGTGATAGAAGGCATTGGATTTGTGTAACAAATTAATGTTAATTACTTTACTTTAAATGTATGGGCAGTGATTTTGCATCCATTCTTTGGCTTGCGGACCTAACCGATATGGTGCCCACGCAGACCGGTCCCGCTCTTCATCGCACTTTTACTTATTCAGAATAAGGTATTCTTACAACTCTTTTTTATGTAAGCGTTTCTTTTTATGCGCCGACGATCATTGCCGCAATACCTTCTGCACGTTCCTGCCAAGTTTGCATCGTAGGGCGACTGTTAAACTTTCTCATTGCGTAAATATGTATCTACCTGCAACGGAAAGATTAATTAATTTTGCAAATCGATCTATGCTACATTACGAATAATATCGGCTTAGCCTCTTACCATGAAATAATTATGCGGAAAACAATTCAACTTATTCGTCTACTCTTTAATAATTGTTTAATTTGTACACTTTTATCAGTATAGTAGTTCAATACCTAATTATTAGTGCATATAGTATCTTTTATTATGTGTCGCATTTAAATCACCTAGCTGGGAATTATACGTTTAGTTAAGCTTTTAATTATGTACATCAAACATTATCAGTTTTGAGATCCTTTTAACTTTTACCATACTTTTCAATTCTTTTATATGAATTGTCAAAATATTTGCAAAACGCTTTGCCTTTTGTTAGTTTTGTAATTTTATTGTCATAAATCGTCAGACCGCCGGCCTCTTTTAATTTTGGCATTTCGTCCTAGCCGAAAATCATTGAAGATTAAGTTTCAACATCGAAGGATGTATTGTTATACATTTCTCGATCTCCTGAACGCTATTCAGTCAGGCCATGTTGAGTGTCCTTTTTTGTAGACAAATTAGGCGGTAGGATGAAACAATAAAATTACTGAAAATATTGTCGTTCGATGTTTCTCAAAAGTAAGAATGTTTGTTTGTACCACAAATGCCTCAATTTTGAATCTAAACTACATTTTCTTTAAGAAATAAATATGTTTTTATTAATACTGTTTCCATTTGTCAAATTATCCGAAAACGATTGGTAATTAACTAATTGCGGAACAAATTATTGTATTGTATATCTTTATTTTAAAAACAAAGCAATCACAATGTCGATAATATCTAGTTAAAATGTCGCCAATATTACAAATTATGTGTTAGTATTATAAAATTACATTGTAGTGTATCAAATCGTATCTTTGTACTGTTTGTAGCTATAAATTGAATTGTATCATACAAAAAATAATGTTCGGATAACAAACTGTATAACATGGCAAAACTCAGTTGCTATTCGGACAAAAGATTCAAACCTCTCGATTAAAAGTCGTTTTGACGAAAGTTGAAAGGCTTCGCTCGGCCAAGTGAAAGGCAAGTATAAACAAAACGCATCGGCGTACAAAAGATTTATGTACATCAGATTTTAAATGGCACGTGACGGACCTGCGTGATAAATTTCAATGAAACTATAATAAATTTATACTTTTTTAAAACCATGTACGCTCCCAATGTGGAGCATATGGCCTCTTAACCATCAACCTCTCTTTTCCGAAGAGAGTAGGGTGTAGAAGTATAGGGCTAGGACAGTACTAATGCTTCCCTTATCGCTCTCGCTACACCGCATTTTTAAGATCGGATGGGTGGGAGTGAATTTTAGGCATCACAAACATCCATGTCAAACAACATGAATCCATAAATATATTGAAAAATCAATTTCTGCAACTGTCCGTACTGGGATTCAAACCCGTGAGATCCGTAACCGAATCCGACGACTTTGACCACTGCGCCACGTCGTCGACTTGATTAGAGTAGGGATAGGATAGTTATCGTTATTATATGAAAGTTTTAATCAACCAATCATTACGCTCCTTTGTAGAGTGATATTTTTGTATAGGTCACTATAATTTGTCGTGCGTTATATTAAATCAATTTACTTTTCGTTTTTTGTAAATTTAATATAAATAATAATTCAGCGCATTCCTAAATAAATACAAAACTGGTTTTCTAAGTTATTATAACATATAAAGATACATTAAATTTGGATTATTGAGATTTTGTACACTTCCATGTATTTTGTCACTAACGACCCGGGTTTCGCCTTTCGGCATCTTCAGGCATTCGAGCACACGAATGGACTCGAACTGAGAGACAGTAAACAGTGTCTAACGCTTATATAGAAGATACAAATGCGACAAATATCATTTACGAGGCAATACATTATACGTCTGAGAGCCACACCGATACCTGAGTTAAAATTTCGGAAATCGTCCTAATCCTTATTTTGTAAACACCATATTACCAGAGTGGCGATTGCCAAAGGCGATTGCCGCTTTTCAACTTCTTTTAGAAATACCAGTGATTTTACAATTATAATAGTATTGTGGGTTATTACAGTCGATGTCTTAAATTATATAAAGATACGCTAATGATCTTCGACACTATTTAAATGATTATCAATACACAAATGAAAGGCTTACGTGCTCAACGTCATTTTTTTGTTGTTGTGAATGTTTTTTGATAATATTGTTAATAACATATTGTGTAACTGTATTGAAATTCTATGTATTCATTATATTGCCCGTTTCTATTGCGCTGAACGGTAATAAATTACGTTTTATTGGTTTTAACTTTGCCAAATTAAATAAATTCGCCCTAATTTATTGACAATAGTGAACCACTACCAAGTAAGTATTGTAAATCAAAATAGTAATGTATTTTTTAAAATTATAGAATGTCGAGTCCGTAGACAAGTGCTCAACGTCGTTTGTTTCGACTACGGATTTCAAGGGTTCGATCCCCAGTACAGACAGTCTCGTAGATTTTTATGGATATTTGTGATGTGTAAAATTCCCTGCCACCCATCGAATCCTAAAAACGAGGCGAAGCGAGAGGAATTAGCCCTGTCCTAGTCCCATCTTCTAACCCTACTCACTTCAAAAACAAAAAGGGACTGAGCAACTAAGTAACAAGCAGTTCTCGTAGAAAAAATCTTTAGAGATACCACAATTTAAAGGCAAAATGATCCACATTGGGAAACGACATGGTTAAAAAAATAAACAACTATAAGTAAACATTAGTTTTAATGAAGTTGTTTAATGCTGTTTGAATCTTTGTTCAAGTAAATTTTTAAATTCAAAACTTGTTTGAGAAATAAATAATTAAATAAATAGCGCTAATAATAAAATTCAATATTTTAGAGTATTTAAACATGATATCTTAAATTCTGTTATGTCATCACTACAAAAAATGGTATTATATATCAAAATGTGTTTATTCAAGCTTTGCTTATTTGACTTAGCCTTTTTCCTAAGTTGATTCAAGTTTTACAAATCAAATAAAGTCACCCGACACCCACATCATATTCATAGAATAACCTAAAATTTCAATAAATATAAAATGTCCACAAATCAACATGTGATGTTTTATCATCCATCATACTATATAATCAAATGTAGAACTCGCTGAGCTGAATTTTTCCGCTAATTCACAGTTTCTGACATTTTTTTCTTTACTCATTGGAAGTTTTAGTTAACTTATCGCTAGATAAACTGCCTAATTATTGCGATAACGGTGAATCATCTAAGAACGTGTTGAAGAATTTATATTAAAAGTTGCGAGAGTGGATTACATTTTTGCGGTCTGATTATTTTAACTTATGATTTGGTACTTGTTTGTTCACTCCAATTTATATCGTAAAATTATAAAAATGATCGTTATTCTTTTGAATTAAACAGTGTTAATGTACAATTGTATAGAGTAGAATTTTTCATATAAATTATTTATGTTACATATTTTTCTTTTTATACTTCAGCTATGCTGACTTTTAGAAAGCAAAGGTCTGACCATTTTTAAAATACCGCAATTTAAAGATAATGTTTTTTTTTTGTATGTTCTGTTTTTTGTCAGAGTTTCATATGCATGGTCTGAATTATGTATCTACTGGATAAAATAACATACACATTAACTACATAAATACATTTAAATTGAAGATAACTCGATAAACTATTTGCTATGCACACATATTTCGAAAGCTTGTGTCGCCGCATACTACACTTTACCATGCCTTCGAACAGAAATCCATAAATCGATTTGGAAAATCAGTTAATATAACTGTCCGTACTGGGACTAAACCCATGAGTTCATGAGCGACGTTGACCACTGTACCGCGTACTCGAATAAATCATTATCATTTTTTTTCTAGACAACAAAATAGTTTTCAAAGTGACGACGTTTATCTAGACAAATGATATTTAATTTGCGTATTTTTTCGCTGTAAATGTTTATATATCTAGAAAGTTTTTGTCTCAGTAAATTAACTTATTATTTTATTGTAAGCTTTTACTGTAAAACCTTCGTGAGATTATAATTTCTACATGATAAAAACTACTGAGTACATAGAGCATGTACTTCCTACATTGAAGATTTTCTCTGTAAGTGCATTGTTTGAAGGTAATGTAGTTAGCCACCACTTGTCTAACTAGGCACATCATAAAAATACCTGTCTGTAAGTACCAATGGCCTCTTTATGAATTGTGAAATCTCACGATTTTGACCGGAAATTTTACTTGCACACCTAAGTACACTGACTTTATCATTACTTCGATAATTGGTATAACAACACGCGCGGTCAATTGAATGATCAGAAAGAAAAAAACACTTTTACAAATAACAAAGTTAGTACTTATGCAATGAATAAAGATTACTAAAATCTTTGATTTTTTAGCGAGATAAATAATAATAAATATTTTTCAGAATTTAGACAACAAAAAGATGTGATTCAGTACAAACGAAATGAAATATTTTTTTATAAAACCAAGATAAATGACTTATGATACATCTTTATGATAATGATAGTACTTAATATTATGTTATTTTTAATTGCAGTCGGCTCTCGACTTTCGCACGTAATCGGTTCCTGAAAATTTGTGCAAATGTTGAATGTTGAAGTAGAGCAATGAAAAAAAAAATTAAACTGTGTATTTTAAAATATTTATTTATAAAGTTAAGGCGTATTAGCACACATGTGTTTTCTGTATTACTTGTCAAGAGATAGTTGAGTACCACCCTTTTTTTCTTTTCTTGGCAAAGAGTCCTATAACATGCTGTGTCTTTATCAATTGCCTTATGTTATACCCTAGATATACGCTCGACATTGGGATCACATTCTTTCATGGTAATCAAAAATTTGCCAAGGTATATGAAGGCTTCAGTCATATTTTTGATTGTCAAAGTTTTAACATACATATGTTATATATAAAAAAATAAACTGGTAAAACACAACGCATGCTAACGCAGGACTAAACTTTTTTACGTATTTGAGAAGGTGACGAAGGAGCGAAGGAGAGAGAAGCGACTACGTGAAAGCGCACAGTGTTTCCATTGTCGACAAAAGTCTATATTTCAAGAAATAATGAATTGTGCGAAAGTTGAGGGCCGCCTGTATCATCCTCAGTCAATGTTATATTTAACGGTATGCAAATGAAAAAAAATAAGATGATACATCCAGGTATTCCAGAATGATTTTCTGACCTTATCTTAACCCAAACAAAAAAATTGCCATATCCTGGTTATTTTATGTCAGTCAGACAGAGTTAACGGATTGGTTGAAATCTGACTCAGGTGTTGTATTAAATTAATGTTATTCTTTAACTGTAATTGAAAATATTTTTTTAAGCGATTCAGGGAAACACCCGGATAATAAATATTTCGTGCCGGGCAATAAATGTAAATTTAGAATTGATGATTTTCTTGGCATTATAAAATTTGCCCATGGCGTAGTCTGTAGGACATCTTTACGAGTTTAAATTATTATTATAATAAAAAAGAATCCCTGAAACAAGGATCGATGTTGTATTTTAAACAGGCAAATATGATTTATTTGTTGTACTTGATAATGTTTATTTATCAACAAATTATCTTGTACATAAATATAAATGTATTCCCTAGCATCGAAATGGCCAAAGCTAATTCTGCTATACAATAGGCTGATACAGAAACACATGGGCGTGTGGTTGGCGCAAAAAATAATAAATGTATATTAACAATAAAAAAGAAATGCGACCATTTGCAAACCTCAAAAAATATGTATACAAAGTAGAAAGATGGCCATTTTTCTAATACGTGAATCGGTGAAATTTTGTATTCCTCGTTATGAAAAAAAATATGTGTGTTTTGTAAGAAAATTACATTTTTATGACGATCTTTACTGATAATATATCTAGCGCTGTTTGCATTTGATCCGTCCGCATACGTGTCCAATAAGCCATGTTGACTTGATTTCAACCAAGGCCAACATTGAGGCATTCGATAAATTAACGACATCATATGGGGATCGTGATATTCTTGATTCCTCATTATATTCAACGCGGAGTAGATTAAACCCCACGCCACGGCGGATTCTCAGTATATGGATACACAGGATAACTTAATCACCTTAAATTAAGTGGCTGAGCAAGTCACATTTTCTATTTTTTCCTCTATATTTTATTCTTTACTGCATGATTGTGCATCGGTCCCGTGCAGCTCTGTATCTGGTCAAACATATTAATAAATTATTTTCTTGGACGTAGCGGCTGCATACACATAACAGGTGGAGGTGGAGGGAAAAATCGTATATTTAGAGACGTCAACTTGATCTTGATTTATCGATTTAAAGTAATGTAATATACACATAATTGTAGTATTTAAACCAAGTGCAATAACTAAGTTATCAATTTTAATTTTATATTAAACGAATTCACTCAATTAATCTTCATTTGCAGTGAATTCCTATCGGCTTGTTTAAATTCGCATCGCCTTTGTTGCCTCAGATCAAATCTAGGAAGATGACAATGGCATCGAAGCAAGTTATTTATGAAGCGGTCTCTTAGATGCTGGGCTCACCGTGGAACCAATTAGTTATCCATTGAAAGAGCTGAGCTATTCTATTTTTATTCTATTCTTGCTAGATAAGCTGACTTAATCTCTGTGATATATTTCGAGGAATTAAGTAAGGGTCCAGAAAACTCTGCGCTGCCCAAGACGATACGATTATTTATTGCTTAGCAGTGGATTAGACAGTAGATGTTATCGTTTACTTTCAGTGCTTGGTTAAAGGATTTTAACATTTATAACAATAAAAAATTTACAATCAAAACTATCGATTTTCATTTGTATTCAACATATTTCTATAATATATGTCGTAGATTTGTGCTATAACGAAATCACAGGGAAATTTTACACTGTGCCTCGAAAACAAACTATATTATAAATATTCAATCTTTATCCACAGCTTTTTTCAAGTTCAAAGGTATATCGAAAATCCTCATGTCCTAATTATGATATGTGTATTGGTATTTATTACTCGGCTTCGCCAGGGTAGACGACGCTACCATTTAAACGTTTATGGCTCTATTTTTAATGTAAGCTAATGTTGAAAGTTACAAAATATCACTGTGGACTGTACCTCATGTAACACCCACAAAATAAAGTCCATCCTTTTAGCATTAATAATGATGCTAAAAGCTGAATGTTGGAAATAGCACAATTGACCCAGAAACGGCAGTCTGAATGACACGTGCAATTTTCACGCCTCTAATGTACACTGTTTGGGAGGAGTTCTTGTGACATGTATACATGTATTTTCTACAATATAGTAGAGATATTTTTGAAATAAATTCATAGTTTATTAATCGTTTGAGTGTTACATATATTAATTGCAGTTCTTTCAACGACTTTGTCTCATATAAAATCTGATCTGTTAAATGATTACCAAAGCGTATCGCTGTCCAACTGCTTTGTGGTGCCATCATCCGCGATATATAAAAATAATTTGCAACTTTGATATCGACAGTGTTGTTGGAAATACGCTATCATCCTTTTAACGTCTTTTCGAGTGGGTGGAACTGAGACATCGTCTGCTGTGAAACCTGATCAGGACCTCACCTGTCCATATTGAGATGCACTTTTCTGATTCACATTATTATTCCAGTATGCAGCAGGCTCATCACGAATAATTTTCACTTAAGAACATTAGATATTAAACCCAACGTATTTATAATATCGAGGAGAAGTCATTAAATCAAAAAAACTAATTTTTAAAGCATTACTTTTTTGGTACTCTCTGCCAAGTACAATTATTTGTTAAATTATATTATAATATGATCTTATATTATTTTAAAAAATGATTTTTTGGCATACAAATCATAAGTTTTGGTATCGATGAGTTATAATAGACACATGATTTCTGCCAGAATAAAAAAATAACTAATACTGTTTTTTTTTTTTCAAAACCATTAAATCTTATGACTTTCATGCGTTCTACAAGTAAGTAGAGCGTTAAATTGCAAACAATTTCACATTTAACACAGAAAACCTCCAAAAACTGACTTTCAGTGCGTTCTGTTGACATACCCTCGATATGTATCGAAAATGTTATTTTTCATGTAATGAAATAAAAGTATTACGCTTAATTAATTTTTATTCCAAAGAAATGTGACATAAGCGTAGAAATAAATAGCGCGCTGAACCTCTCAAAGTTTTCCGGGCCAGCTTCCACTTCGTGGAGCAGTTGTTTATGTAGGCCGCTCCAGGGCGTCGCCCCCCTAGCCCCGACTATTCGCCGGTGGTTCAATACTGACCTCACCCCGTGATATTAGGGAGGTGGGCGTCCACCTCGCGCGGTCCTGATTTCCGGGCTTAGTTGCAAACTTTGTGCGCGTTGACATCTCTTAGAACTTAATAATTGCTGGGTTTTTAGAATCGTTAACTATAATATTTAATATAAGAATAAGAGCAGGAATCTTATTAATTATTGTATTGTATTTGCATGCGATTATAAAGTATTTCATAATAATTAACTAACATTGAATCTTATACTCATATTAATTTAGCTTCCGATAAAATTATTTTCATTACACTGTATATATCTATGCCATACATAAAGATTATACTAAGAAACGGCAAAATTAAATAATATTTTCACGACTTTAATTCCATACAGCACCATAGCAATTGTGAAATTAGCATTATACCCACATTAAATAAAATTTCTCTGTCGCAAATTGGTTTTCCAGTAAAATACCAGAAATATTTATCTTTCCAGATATTTTGATTATGTGTAATTAATTTAAGACATCGACTGAGGGTGCTTGACGGAATTTCAATATCAATTTTACAAAATAATTATAATACTTTTAAGGTGTTAACTGTCAATTCTTGGTGGAAAGACATATGACACATATGTGGAAGTAGTACAAATGAATTGTGTTTTATTTTTTAAAAAATAATTATAATACTTCAATATATTCCACACTAACCAAAACCTACCAATTTAAAATCGGTTAGTATATATGTGTTATATTTTTTCGTATTACATTTTAATGATAATTGGTTTTTATGACAAAACTTATAGAAATGTACAAAATTTTATTTATAATTACATCATAGTATTTAATTTAGGAAAGATTTACCATCTCTGCCGAGTGCAGGAGTGCAGTTATGCGCATGCGCTTAACGTCTAACGGTTTGGTATTTTATCTTAGTATTTATCTATCCCTGGTGTGCATTTCTAAGAGTAAACTATTTTAACAGTCTACTGAAGAGATAGTCAACTAACGTATATTTGACTAGTTATAATTCATTTTAAATATATAAATATGTAAATGAATCACGTAATATTTTTTCCAACATTATTGTTAATTAATTAACTATATTTTATAGATTTCACATGTTCACGGCAATATTTTCATCTTTTAACGTTATTGTGAATTGGTGGACTTTATTTTGTGGGTATGAGTATGGTCTACGGAGATATTTTCAATTTTTAAATCATTATTAATTTATGAACTAATTGTGTGGGTATTACATGAGGTACGGTCCACGATTTTCAACATTCATTATTAACTATCACCAAAATAACGCCAACGACTAAAAAGTCGTGTAATAAATATTAGTGTAATATAAAAGAATAGCTTAAGACGTCGACTGAGGGTGCTTGATGGAATTTCGATATCAAATTTTGATCAGAACTTCAGTTCGAGTCCATTCGTGTGCTCGAATGCCTGAAGATGCCGAAAGGCGAAACCCGGGTCGTTAGTGACAAAATACATGGAAGTGTACAAAATCTCAATAATCCAAATTTAAAAGAATAGCAATAAGTAGTAACGTTTTGCACGACTGGTTGATACGTTTTCCGTTTGCATGCCGGAAGATGCTCTCGCCTCCACCCATTCTGGATCGTGAGCATCGGCTCTACACGCGGAAGGCAAAAGGATGGAACTTGTAACATTACCATTATAGTGACCATTCATACCTTAAATAATGGGACACGCCGTTACACCGATCTGTGATTTATTTTTTGTCCTTTATTCTGTGAATTTGTGTGGCGTGCAGCACACGGTCTTCAGAAATATAAAAAATCATCTATACTCGCTAGCGACGCGGCGTCGGTGCCATTAACATGTGTGTGTAAATAATGTTGACAATATTGCATCGATTTCAGACTAGCACTATCTTTAAATGTATTTAAGTAAATTTTATCTCCACTTTTTATCACAACGGTTTTTTACATTGCAAAAGCCTAAACTTATAAATTTTGTAATATATATACAAAATATATGAATAAATGATTCGATTTAACAACTAAAATGATTATGTTTGTTGTCATTGATACTTCGATTTTCGGCTAGGACGAAATTTCAAAATGGTTCTAAACGTTTTGTTCTTTTGCAAAAGCCGTAACCTTATATTTTGTAATTTTTACAATGTATGCACATTCATTCTTTATGAGGGGGACTCGTTCAAATCACATTGCAACATTTTTTATCTGTCCTTAATGTTTTCACCGAAAGTATGGTCAGATTAATTGTCAACGCCATTCTTCTAGCGGTCTCTTGCTGCAATATTAACACAGGCGTGTTTTTTGCTGCAAGGAATGGATACTAAATACTTGCATTTAATTTTTTTGTTAAACTTATAAAGGTTTAACAAAAAATGATGTTTTATCGATATTCACTGTCACATAGATTTTTGAAACAAAACGTTGTGTTCCAAATATTATACGTAGATGTTTTCTGAAGTTTTAATAAATATTAGACATTTACAATTTTAATAATTCCTGACATCAAAATAATTTTGCTAAAGATAATTGATATGAAGATACATGTGTAGCACTATTTTTTTTAAGTGTTTTCAAGATGCTGGCGATGATCTCTAAATTTATTTGTCCATAGAACTGAACATTTGAATTCAATGTATTCTAATTCCAGATCATTTATTCCAAGGTATTTAAAATATTTAAGCTTAAGCTCGTTTGAACCCATCTCATCCGGTTTTATAATAAAGTAGCCATAAATTACTTGAATTCCTCAATTGTCTATGCTACTTGGTATATTCATTCCGTCTCAAAAATATTATAAAATATCTGTTGAGATGTTTGCTTTGAATAAATCTAAAAATATATTTTATGACCGCGAAAGTATGTCACGTCTTGGGCAGCTTGTCGTCGGTTTGTTTGTTTAAGTATATATATAATAAAGGTCAGTTGTTGTTTAATGTCAAACACAATTGCTTACATAGAAAAAACTGAATTCAAAAATTCAACAAAATGTCAAAATATTCTAACATGCTAATTCGATGTTCGTTACTTATACATACTTCCCACAGTTATTTAACTGTATATTCAATTCAATCGTTATTTATATATTTACTAATGCGTAAAATAAACGTTTGTTCAAACATAAAGATTTATTCTCCCAATTTTTAGCGTAATGTGAAAAACAACGGGTTTTATTATCAACAAGACATTGATTGTGTACGACCATTTGGCTGCGGACGTTCATCTTTCTCACACCAATTTGTCTACGATCGTTATATTATTATTTTTCAATCGAATCTTTTAAAGCAAAACAGTGTGTATCATTTTTATGACTTTGTTTTTAATTGAAACAATTTAACAGTTCAATGTAGGGCAATCGTTTTAATTTGTATTTTTTCAGTTTATTTTAAGCAATACTTTTTTACGTATTCCAATGATCGTTTAACGTTTGCTAATAAGAACGGATTTCCTGCATCTGACTCGCTCGCTCCCCGCTTCATATTACTTACCGACTAAGTAGCAATTCATCGTGATTAAAACTAATTAAGTTCGTATTTATTTGCTATTATAATATATACACATATATTCAATGCATTATTTATAAGTTTTTCATACACACGTTCTCATTTGAATAATTCATATCAATTCGTAATAATTGCTTGCGGCTGATATAATTTAACCGCTGATTTCTTTTCACATTCCTAATTTTAGCACTGCTCCATATCTTGTGGAACAGAATGTACTACCGCATTTTCGAGTGGGATGTTGTCTATACTTCCGGAAACTTGCAATTTGCCTAATCCATCGCATATTAATATAAACAAATAAAGTTAACAACTTTGTTATTCCACTGGCTGCGTTACTAAATATGACACGTGTTTCGCCTCCTTAAGAATCATTTTTAGACTATCTATATCGTAATGTTATTTATCTCTAAGGTAAACAATGATTCTAATTCGTAACTTAAAGATGATGGGTGGGGTGGGATTATTTCCTTCTACTGGACGTGGTGAAGGGGTAAGACACAAGCGATAAATTATCATAACACTACTAATTACAAAATTAATTACTATTATTTGGATGTGAAAATAACAAGGGAAATAAATTTAATAGTTGTAAACAATCTATTCCATATAACATAAAAATTCAACAGGCAATTATTTCTACATATATTTTTTTAATTATTATAATGTTAATGTAAAACTTTAATAAACATTCTAAGATGTAATTGTTAAAATATTTCAATCAAAATGTTTGTAGAGGTTAACACTTTGCCTACCTTGTATTTGTTATTTAATTGATAGAAATGTCACCAGCAGTAGGGACTACAATCTTGCTTATCATTGATTTAATTTTTAGATACATCTTATGAATGAATAATATGATAAGTATTAAATTCTACAAAATTTTCTATTATAATAGAGTTCTACCAAGTAAATACCAATCCATTCAATTGTAAATGAATATTTTATAGCGGTAATTGGACCGGGTGATGAAGATATTGACGTATAATTATTTTAGGTAAACATAAACCAAAACCTGGAAGAATACCCATAATAATCATCGCTCTCTAATTTATAAGCATCTTTTCCGTATTATCAGTAAGTGTCCATAAGTATCATCGTATTTCGATTAGTACAATAATTATGAGATACACTTTTTTGTTTCAATGACTTACCATCAATTGCCACGTCCGATACTGACGGAATCATGTTGTATGTTTAATATGACTTAGTGCAAGTCTTCAAAGTTGTGCGTATCTATTTATACATATTATTTTATATTTACATATAGTTCAAATGCTCCTTATAATAATTTGAAGGCATAACTATGGAAAAATGCCCTTATTGCCATTATGTTATAATTAGTACAAACTGTGATCTATATACAATTTTTTCCATGTCCCTACGTGAAGCATATGGCCCTCTAATGGAGGTATCTCAACATAATTTTTCTATGCGAACTGGTTGTTATTCAGTTGCTCAACCTCTCTTTTTTCGAAGAGAGTAGTGATAGAAGAATAGGGTTAGGACTAGTGGTTAGCTAATTGCTCTCGCTACGCCCGTGAGGATTGGATAGCTGGTAGGGAGTTTTAGACATCACGAACACTACGAACAAAAATCCATAAATCGATTGAAGGATCAATTTATGAAAACCGTAAATATTCAAATTACACCATGGTGATAGGTTAACTGCAATGTTTAAGGTCTTCTTATTGTAGTTAGATATTCATTCAGGCATTGGGCACTACCCTGAATGAATATCGGACTACTAATACTAAAAGTTATCTGATTCAATAGGATTAAACAACTAAGTATTTAGTTCTACAAATTTTTTTAACAGGTTGTTGATAGCTATTTCGGCTTTACGCCATCGTCAGAACTATGGTGATTCATAAACTAAAAAAATATATTTTGTACAAAATAAATTCGCGAGTTGAAAGAAGTGAATGGTTTTTTTTTATGTAATCGCTTTTCATAATAACATCGACGGAATTTATAAACTTCGTTACGCTTTCAAACTGTTCGGCCTATGCGATTGATTTTTAAAAGTAATTACTAATAATTCTCCTTCAAATCATCAAATGTACCGTAACAAACACTTCACTATCAATATACGACCATTACCATAAGTGAGAATCTCACATTGTCGTATATCAAAATTATACACATAGGTGAAATAACACGAACATGTTTTTATCGCCGATCGTTTCTTAATTAAAATCACAAACCACTATTCATACCTCTTCAAAATACACTCTATTTTGAAATCGCCTTAAAATAATTCACAAGTGAATCTCCCTATTAATCTCAGTACTATTAAAAACATTGAAATATGAAGTATTCACTTCATCGTCGATCAATCTCCTTTGGACTGAATTGGGTGATTGTTATTTTTGCAATATGCATATTAAAATTCCCACATTAATTTGGACATGATTTATGGCATTTATGACCGATTTTACCCGCCGCGTATGTAAATTTTCGAACGCCGATGGAAACAAAAATTACAAGCTTTTTATTGTTACTTTGAGAAATTATTGTATTATAACATCGTTCATTTTATTATGGCAATTTCCACTTGTTATTTTTGGGCTCGCAAACGATCATCACTAGTTGGTATATTATAATTTGTACAGTTGCTCAGTACTTTGTCAATTATATAATATATCTGTGATGGACTTTCTTATAAGCGTAACTGCATTTTTGGTAATTTTACGATAAGTACAAAAAGGCATTCCAAATATAAAAACGCTTCAGTAACGTCCAGTATACATCGCAGATGCTCTACACAAATTATAAAAAAATAAGCATCTCATATTCTTGGTTAGATGCAGAGGTGCACGGGACCGATCTTTTAACCACGCACTATTGTTATAATTTAAGACATCGACTGAGGGTGCTTGATGGAATTTCAGTCCTCTATAGTAAAGTAAAAATCCTCTAAGTAAATTTAATTTTGAAAACGAACTAAACATTATTAAACAAATTGCCATTAATAATGGCTATGAGGCGTCTCTTATAGATAGTCTTGTATCAAAAAAACAACATATAGCATACAAAAATATAGCAGAAAAGATGCTATATTTCGCGAACTTGTCTAAAGACATAGACCAACCTAGGAACTGGCATAGAATTAGTTATTTAGGTTGCACAAGTTTTAAAATTAAAAAACAACTCGCTGATAGTGTCAGACCGGCGTTCTATTGCAAAAATTCTCTAGGCAAATTACTTATTAACAATAAAGATAGAGTCCATTTTAAGAACAAATCTGGTATTTATAAATTACAATGCAGTGATTGCCAACATTTCTATGTGGGTAAAACCACACGTACATTAGATATAAGGGTATCAGAACATTTAGTTGCCTTTAGACTAAAAAAAGAAACTTTGACATTCGCAAATCACTTGCTAATGGACAACCATACGTTTAATGCGGATGGATGATGGGGTTAAACTGTTGCATAAAAACATGGGGGATCATAAATTATTTTATCAAGAAATTTTGGAAATCAATCAGAGCCCAGTTAAATTCCTTGCCAATTCTGAATGAGCAGCTGAACCTTCCTAATTCTCCGTTATTATATCCTATACGTTGAAACACCTAACAGATGTCACTAAACGTGGAATGATTGTATATATTTACCCTTTCGTCGAATTGCATCCCGTCGAAACCCACAATGCTATTATAATTGTAAAATCACTGGTATTTCTAAAAGAAGTTGGAAAGCGGCAATTCGCCACTCTGCTAATGGGTTGTTTACAAAATAAGGATTAAGGCAATTCTCGAAATGTTAACTCAGGTATCAGTGTGGCTCTCAGACGTATAATATCTTACCTCGTAAATAATATTTGTCGTATTTGTATCTTCTATATAAACGTTAGACACTGTTTACTGTCTGTCAGTTCGAGTCCATTCGTGTGCTCGAATGCCTGAAGATGCCGAAAGGCGAAACCCGGGTCGTTAGTGACAAAATACATGGAAGTGTACAAAATCTCAATAATCCAAACACGCACTATTGTGCTTAAGAAAAGAAAAGATAGAAATAAAAAAAAAGAAAATATGACAAGGTCAGCCACTAAGTTTTGGAGTACACATAAGTCCGCCTATCATAGATATAATACATAATTTTTAATATGTCCGTGTCAGCTTTTAAACAATGGCAACTATTCGCCCGCCATGTTCACAAATCTCGTTCAAATTACAATGTTTTGTCCTGTTCTTTCAATTTTATATCTTACATTTGATCATACTTTGTTGGTCATCTGATTGATCTCGTACGATTCTTAGATAATATGGCTCTCCTTTGAGACAAAATTCATGACATCATCTAAATAAAACCTGTTGTGAGATATCACTAAATACTTCAGACGTCTTACACCAAAAAGCGTCAGTCCTGTGTATTTTTAACATGCATCTTCCATTAACATTATTTGCAGTGTCATTGTGTTAAAAATTAATTTATATTTGTAAACAGCGAATTAATTATTACTTTGGGTTTTATTGTGAAGATTTTACTCGCGTAATAATGATACACGAACAGTTTTCTCATCGTGTTGGAAGAAAACAAAAGAAATATTATTCGTTTTTTTCTAATTGTACTCTATCGAAGTGGAAAGAAAGCGCTTTAGATCGATACGTATTGAATGTGAGGTGTCCAAATACTAACTTCTTTTCGGTTATACAAAAAATGTTATAGAATTATGAATATGTTATTATATTCCGAAAATAATTATTGTGTTCTTACAATTTATGCGACGTTTCAAATTTCGATGTATGAATCCTAATATGCATAAAGAATCCTATTTTGTGTGACTTAACCCTTCTCCGCTCCCACCGAAAATAAAAAAATCATTTTAATTTACAAGGTAAGAATTAGAATCAATTCCTACGTTATAAGTTTTTAAAAACGTACGATATAATATGCCTGAAAATGCTTCTCATCACGTGTGACACCTAGTACACGACCAGTAAAAAAAGTTATATGAAAAATGAATTTCCACAAAGCCACCGTCAAATCCATCGAAAATCGAAACTATTGTAGGTAAATACTATATAAAATATCTCGGACTGTTGCGGCAAAGACGATATGATTTTGTTAGGGCGAGTGGAATACTCACACCATTATAAAGTAGAAAATCTTGTGGCGTTTGACCAGAAGTGCAGGTGGCGTAAGGATGCCTGGATCTCGCTTATCTATTCTTCCAATCGCTTGGACTCCACTGTGCCGCTGATGATCATCCATGTGATGTGATCGCCGGATCCACAGGATACTGGCATGTCTTCATTGGAAGCAAAGAGACAAATTATTGAAAACACCTGGGTGTGGTAAATACGATGCATTGGATGGTGAACGTATATGACCAAAAAAGAAGACGAATAATCCATAATGTTAAAGCATATTCATAAGGTGAAAATAGCAAAGTATTTAGTTCCAAAAGAATTATACTTACTTATTTTTATAAGGTACCTTCAGCTAGCGATATTTAGGAAGAACTGTTAAAAAATATGTAACAATATTAATTCATTAAAATGTAAATTTATATCCACCCACTTGAATTTTATGAAGTCTTTTTATTACTATTGAAAACCTGTAAATAAAAATACGTTTGGTATTTTCAATATTATTTATCCAATTTTATATGATGGTTTATGAAATTTAATAGTGGGAAATCATTATTATATAACATTTCCTTTATCCGATTTATGAATATCTTGCTCGTTCTAGTCTTCCCGTTACTTTTTGATGCTAGTCGAAGACCTGCGCTGATTCACTGGAAAATGATAATAATGTAATGATTATAAAAAAATAATCGGGAAGTACCGCTAGATCGGCTAGATCGAGCTATCTATCTGGTATGGAATAAGTATCGTTTTGTAAACCGGTCGTGCCTGCCTGCCTGCCGGCCGGCTACATTGCATACATATTTTCATCGCTTATTTACGGGTTATAATGCAGGTTATCTACGGTATCAAACAGCTGGTTTACCTTGGTATCACTGCTATCAAACTAGCCTTGTTATTACTTCTGAATATGTTGGGAATGAAAGTCTAGTTAGAAAGGTTTTAGATTATTAAAATACTCAAAGAGAATGTGAAATTTTATCATTTTTGTCTATCAATGGTATTAAATTAAATTATAATGAAGGATTTTTTTTGCGCTGTATCGTCTTATTCGTTACTGGTACTCTTATGCAATAATCGAATAATTGATAAAAAAAATGTCACATACTTGATTTGTATACAATTGATCTCTTGCTATGTCAATCGATTTGGCATACCTATTCAATTATTGCAATTTGTACACCGCTTGAAATATTGATTACTTTGTATTGTTACTATCAGTTACTTGTGTTCTGCTGCTTTCAAAAGCTTCTCAAATTAATTAAATCCTTAAAAATCTTCTACATAAATATCGCTTCTCATTAAATCGCTGCCTTAGTACAAGCGAGCACTATTTTTGACAAAAAAACTGTTTGAGAAAAAGGTTGCCAAAGTTTTTAAATACCAATAAGAAAGTAATTATTATAAATATTTTTAAAAAGTATTTATATATTATTATTATATACCTATATGTATATATATATATATATATCCTAAAAAGTAAAAATTTTATCTAAAATTATAAAGAACCACCTTATATTCCCTCACATATTTAAATTAAATCATATTATGTAATAAAGTGTAGTGTTATTATATACCTTTGATATTCATGGTAGTGTAATAATTATCTGAAATTCCTACAAAAATTTTGCAGCCTTGCCCCGAAACTACGACTGATTCTGCATCTTTTGTAATTCATAGATCAAAACTGGCACTTTGTCAAACAGTGTACCCTTGTACTAAAGCAGCGAAATGTTTTGAGCGTACGTTAACCAATTAAAAGGGAAATAGTGACTTTAAACGGAGACAACGTTACATAAGAGTTATTCATCTTTTGTATCTACATAATATACTCATAGAGATCTACGAATAGGGAGGTAATAAATATTTATTTCAAACTCACGACATTGTTCAATATATTAAATTTGAAATAACTGCAGTCAACCGGAATGGTTTAATTTGCTGTCCGGAGATGAATCTACTAAAGAATAAATTTCTAAAATGTCAGAATCCTGCATTGCCGGGATTTTATTTTAATCTGAAATTGATATGAGGCAAGTATTCATTCTACATACATTATACTGCGTTAACACAGCGGCGTACGGATTAATGAAATTTTTCAACCGATAAAAAAATTCGGCTTATCGCTTAAATTCAAAGATTAACTAATTTTTCAACACAGATTTTTGAATGACTGACTGTTAGCTGCAAGCAATTTCATAATATTTTGTAATAAGTATGTTATTGGAATAATTCAAAATCGCTGTATTTCATACGCGTGGTACAATAATCATCATAACTTGAATAAAATTAAAAACTGATTAGAGTGTATTAATTATTACTTTATTTTAAAATTATCCACGACTAGTGTAGTATTGTAAAGAATTTAATATTTGGAAACAAATCGTTGAAGTAAGTTTCGGTCTGACTGCTTTCCTGGAATAAAAGATCTACGGCTGAATCGGAAGTCAATGCTTCTAGATAATTATTTGAAAGTAATAAGAAACTGTTTCATTTACATTTTTAAATATCCGTTTGAATATTCAACAAAATTATTTACTCCTTGAAATAATAAGTCATATTTTCCCCAGATTGACCATATTTTGTGTGTGTTGAAATACTTCGCCACCTTAAATACAGAAGTCTAGTGCCCTTACTATAAACGTGTTCACGCCACTGAACTCTTAAGTATTTCAGTAGTATTTGTATTTATCAGTTTTATAAATCGATTGTATAGCTTGCCCAGCTTCTCATTCTATTCGTATCTTTTTAAAGAAATCTATCGGAAAACTTCATTCACTCTATTATTTATAAATGTCGGTCAAATAGTTTCGCGTTCTCGGTGGCGTCGAATAGCGGAATCGGTCTTTTTGTTTTCTTTATATGAAATTGTATTTTTCTTTTCCATTGCAGTTTTTATTACGTTTATGCAACAAGCTCTGCAATCTATCTAGCGCATGATGCTAGAAACTTACCACAATGAATTACTACAGAACAACGACCTTTACTCTTAGCATAGCATACGATTCCGAACAATGATTAGGTTACATATTAAAAATATTATTAAGTAAACAAAAAAGTTTGTCAATCATTACGAAGTATTCCTACTGTAAAGGCGTTTGGTTAATCCATTTGATACATGAAAAAGTAAAAGTAATACCAAAGAATATTCCGTTTCTTGAACACATTCTCTTTCGAACATGAGCATGTTCACTACTAATAGAATTTATAAAAGATTATTATATTGTTATTTAAATTTCGTTTTCAGGCGATTAAGAATAGTAGTATGACGTTAGGAATTGAATAATTCTTAGCTAATCGCCTTTTCAGCGTCTTATTTTTCTTGACATAATTATATGACTTGGGATAAAAACGTCATAGGCACTCTTTTGATTAAATACAAATTAAAAAAAATGATTGCGTAATAATTAAACTAATCACACATGTGAATTATCATATCTTTATATCAATTATATTTAAATTTCGTCAAAATACGTTTGTAAATATTTATCTTTCGGACATGTCCTTTCCCAATGTCGAGAGTGTGAACTGCTAATGAAGTATCACACAAATAATAGTCTTCTTATTATATAAAGTCAAATAACGTCGGTTCCGTGGTGCAGTGGTCATCATCATTGGCTTCTGTTCTGACGAATATGAGGGGTTCGAAACCTAGTACGGACGGTTTTCATAAATTGATTGATGGGTTTCTCTTTATAAGAGTGGTTTCCAACCGGGGAGGCGCGGACCATCTATAGGGGAGGCGCCAAAATTTCGTAATTAAAAAATAATTTTCATACCATAATATCTACAAATAAATAAAACTTCATATCGTAACATAACAGTAAACGAATGAATGTTTATTTTACTCATTGACAAAATATACTCTTGGAAGCAGCATTCTTGAATGGAAAACTCCGTAGGTAATAAATAAATAAACATAATCTCAGGATAATCATGAAGCCTCAATGTCGAGGCACAGTCTCAAGATACTTAATTATCATTTTGTGGTTGAAAATAATAAAAAAACTATTCTATAAAAACATCGACAGTGAGCAATTTGCAATTTTTTTTTTTTTAATAGAATACCAACTGGGAGATAAAATAGATTTTGATAATGTTGCTGCCGATTTTGCTGAGAGCAAAGCAAAGGAGAAATAATTTTGTTATATTTTTTTTGCGAATAGTTAATGTTGTGTTGGCAAAATCTGCTGAAAATCTTTTTTTGAATTTACAATTTCAATGTAGTCTATTAATGGATTGTACATCAATTATTTTGTATTTTTTATATAAATAAATATGAAAATTATTTTAAAGACTAGATTTTTTACATATTTCCTGCGGGACTTATTAATATTAAATATAACATATGTAAATGACAATGTTTTTTTTTATAAGGTTTTCATTATTTAAAACATGTTTATATTATAATATCGATTGAAAAAATTAAAGGTGGCGCGGAAAAAAATTTTTTAGGGAAGGCATTGTGGCATAAAGTTTAGAGACATGTACGTTTGTGATGTCTAAAATTCCCTACCATCCATCTGATTCTAAAAATAGGGTGAAAGCGAGAGCGATTAGCTAATCACTAGTCCTGTCCTAGCCCTATCATTATATCCCGACTCTACAAAAAAGAAACTAGAGAGGTTTGAGCAACTGAGTAACTAATAGATCTCGTAGAAAAACTTCTTTTAAAAAATATTATTTAAAACATCGATACAGGATGATTGATGTTATTGCATTCAAATTTGAAACCCAGATTTCAACTTTCGGCATACTTATACAGCCAGTACCTAATTATCATTATTGTTAGTGACATTGTATGTATAGTAATATTTGCTCTGTTTGACTTATAGTGTGTGTGTATCCTTCCTACGATGCAACATATTTAATGATTATCGGATTTCACGTTAGCTAATGCAGGGCGTGGATCATAAATATTGTTCGATACTTTCAATAGTCCGACATACATAGAAACAATACTTGCATTTCCTTTTATGCCAAGACCACACTCACCATATGGCGTTTCTCGATACGTGTTTCTTGCTCACAATATGTATTACGACCAGCTCCTATAATAAATAACAATAATTATTCAAATTAATCATATAGAAAGTGATATCGCGTAGAGGTCGGCGTTTTGTTATTTTTGGTATGGATAATTAATTATTCCTTTAGTTTTGGTGATGATAGGTTGGTCGTGACATACTAGGTAACATTTAAGCTACTGCTTCTAACATATCGATGATGTTTTGGCCAATTGATGTAACCCTCAAAATTGTAATTGTTCAGGAGAGAGTAAAAACTGTTTTTATCGAAAACATATGATGAGTTGCGTTATGAATCTTTGAAATGCACTCCTGTAAATTCTCATGTTTGCAGATACGGGATTATACGTTGGGAGGGATATAAAAGTGGTTTACATCAAGTGGCCGGGTCAGAATTTGCAATCCTCTAACACCTACGTAAAATGATGTTTCCCTCCTAAAAGGTGGTCAATTTATTTTTCTAATTTACATCATTTGTCCGAGACCTGCTCTGTCGTCTTTAAAACGAGATTCAATCATTAACTAATTTTCGTATTTTTTGAGGGTTACATCAATTGGCCAAAACATCATCGATATGATTTAACATAATATGAAATGTGCTCAGTGAATAACTTGTCTAGTCTTTTATATAGTTTCTAGTCTTTTATTTCAGTTTAAGTGGACATTAATATTTAATCAATTCTATGTATGGATCTGTTATATTTTGGTCCGTTTCAGAAATCTTGTGCAAATTCTTGCTTGCTTAAAATACAGAATGTGTCTATTTTATTTTCTACCATGTCCACTCCCAGTGTGGAGTATGTAGTATCTTAATAGAGAAGTTTTACTGCGAGAGCTACTTGTTTCTCTGTTGCTCAACCTCTCTTTTTTTCGAAAAGAGTAGAGATACAAGGTTAGGGCCACGACAGGATTAATGGTTAGCTAATCGCTCTCGATACGCCCCGCTTTTAGGATCGGATGGCTGTATAGGATTTTTTATATATCTCTGACATCCATAAATACAAACAGAAATACATTTATCAATTGAAAATCAATATATTAAACTGTCCAAACTGGGACTCGAACCAGTGAGATCCGTAACCGATGCCAACGATGTTCACCACGGACCCGATATTATAGAAATTTATAGATTATCTAGACTATTATTTGTGACACATTTCAAAAAAATGGAAGTGGAGCACGACTTCTGTTGAGATACTTCATTAGAAGTTCATATGCTCGAGATTCGAACCCGTGAATACTGCAACCGATGACAGCGACGTCGGCCGCTCGACCATATTATTTATTTTTTATTAAACAAGGTTATTAACATATTTCCATATGACGTGCAATAATCGCCCATTTGAATGCATATAATATATTTATTTAACGCTTCAATGTATTTTATATGGCCGTGAAATATTGAAAAGCAAATTACACCAGTATATTTATTGAATTGAAGTATTTTTAGACGCTTTCCAAATATTCAACCGGACGCACTTATTACCCATTTGATAATGGTCACTCGATAAAAGTGGACTTACTTTACAATCTTTTTTAATTATTATCATTGCTAAATTGGTGACTTTCAAATATCGTAAGGCTATATGGCATCGATAATGCAAGACATTGATGTTTTGTTGAATGGTAATTTAAAAATCGGATGGCATGACGAAAAAAGCGAGGAATAGATATATATATTCACAATAATTTTATTATTTACCTGCAACACAAACACATGCTACTATAAAATAACTAGATCGCTTTCTGTTGCAATCATTCTCGAACAGTCACTCAAGTCAGTCAACCAACTACTTGCTCGATAACTATAAGTATTACCTCTTAGAAATATATTCAGCTCAAGACGAAGAGGTATATACAATTATACATGGTGTCCAAATAATGGAATATTACCTTCGTTGTCAGCTGTATTTCTAGCAGTTTTTTTATTCTACCAATCATCATCACCATTGTTTTATCGATTGCGTCGCCATTTACTTTGTAGAACTCCATTATAATAGGATAAACTATCAGTTTGATTGATATTTCGGCGTCTTCAGAATGAAACTTAGCTATATACACGGTTTTAGAACAGATATAATAAAAATCGTGAGGCCGAGATAATTTTACTATATTATTACTTTAGTTTTACCATATCAGCCAAAAGGAATAATCTAATATTCCGTTGTTTTGTATGCGCTTAATGGCGGTTTAATAAAAAAAGCTATGTATTTAGAGCATAATGAACTTTACACCCTTAACAACAATTAACAGAAATGCTAATTTTCTATCTGCTCCCGTTGCAGCATGATGCTTTCCGGTTGAGAATAGGTGAATTACTTTTGCATACAAATCTTTATATCAAAGTGAAAAACACTGGGCGTTCCAACTCCACGAAACGTAGTAGAACGGACATCCTCTCGTCTTTGGCCCGGTAAAATACCACAAAGTTATCATCACTGAATCCTTCACAGATTTCCAAGGTTCGCGAATGTTATTATTGATGGAGCACGGTGTATTATCGAGTCTAAAGAAATAGGTTAGTAAGTATAAATAAGTGATGCGTGCTACGCCCGTCGGATCGCATTTGCATGAGAACGGAACTGTTCTCCCGTGACGACTTCACTTTATGTCAACTCTGGTCAGATTGGGGCTTCCACACACTCGACGGCCTATTAATTTATCTGTCTCGCGTAGGATTGAAATAAACGACCATTCGAAGATAACTAACGTTTTCTGTATTGCCTAAATATTTGAGTCTGAACAAATCAAAATGATTAATATTTAGGCTGACCTTTTTCTTTTTAATATTACCGGTATCTCGATTAAAAATGATTGTTTTACAGCTGCCAAAGATTAATTACTGTTGATGGTATGTATATTTAAATACATAGCGTTTTGACTGAATTTCGATAAATTATTTTTAATGGAAATATCAATTCGACCAGACGAAATCATACCACATACAACTAGAAATTTGAATTCATCAAATGTCACTTGTACTTTTTTTTGATTATTTATGCTATCGAAATTACGATATTGTGCTGTTCTGAGCGGTAAATAAAATATTGTGAAATCATTGGTATATAATATATCTACCCAACGATTTGTATGAAATAGTCGTGAATAATATTTCAAAACGTATTCATTGACGCGATATCATTCTTGCGTACTATCCACAAATACGCATTTTTTAATAATAGCCTACGACCTTACATCCGTACCGCGATGAAAATAGTTTTTCTCGAGCGCGGTCATTGAGAAATGTAAACGGAAAAACTCGTCACAGTGCCAGAGAATATTTTTTTTTTACTTTTTTCTTATTCGCTAGCTACAAAACGCGTCACTCCGCCGATAGTGACGCGGTATAGAAATACTAGTAATATGAAAGGATGATGAAAACAACATAAATATGTAATACATTTAGAAAGTCAACCTAAGACTGCGTAGTTATATGTTGAAATTATTTTATAATAATTACTTTCCTATTCTTTAATTTAGACTTCTTTATGACATAAAGATTTAGATTTTTCGACTTGCTTATAATTATGGGGCTGACAGCGTGCAATTAATAATTCCACAGGCGTGTAACGTATTCTTGTATTTTCATCAATACAATGTCCCAATTATTGATTATTTACCAGACAGAATTTATGAATTTCCTAGTTTGGTTGATTGTTTTACATACTTGATGATTTTGCAATTAAAGTACATACTGATCCTTTTAAGGACATCCTAAAACTTGAGAATATTTTTAATGCCATATGGCCATTTAAGTTATCATAAAATATTCACGGAGAGTTATAGTGGCGTGAATGCTGTAAATTATTCAAGTCGCTGAAATGTAATATACTTCTTTTGATAAAATATAATTTGAAGATTTGCGATGCATGAAAAATATAGACGAAGTGGACATATTTTGCATTTGAATGATACAATATCTCCTCAAATACTCTATCTCCTCAAATACTATATCTTTGCACTAAGCCATCGATGTATTCTCATATACAACTAATCACTTTGTTTGAAGGCATTACAAACATTTGGAAAAAATGCCCTGTGTTCTGAAACGATAATACTAATCACAAAATACTGTGTTTTGATATGCGAACCAATTCGCTGGCCATCCGACTGTGAACGCCTGACAGTTATATTCGTCCTAAAGGGGGCTATATTGTGTTAATTAACTGTGTCACATGTCCGCTTTCCAAAGCTCATGAGAATTAATTAAAAATACTCTACTGCCTAAGTATAAGCCCCGAACTCGCTCAAAGACTTTCGGTGACAATATATTGAATAATTAATATGAATAAATATACATATTTTTAGCTATCACCGTCAGGCGAAAGTTTTTGTCCTTTGAAACGTTGCCTGTCATTTTTTTGTAACGTATAATATAATTCAGGTTTCATCTACAGAGAAAGTCGACAAGAGTTTTGCGATATCTTTCACACTAAGCAAAGAAATTCCTTACTCTTTCGTAAATATAATCAAGCGCAATGTGAAAGTGCTAGTAACAAATTCAAATATAGATACGTAGTAGTTAGTGCGAATAGTATGAATTACCTTTTGGCATATAACATCTCTTTTGTGACATTCTGAATATCAAACAAAAACTTTCGAGTTCACCGTGACTGAGTTTTTCGTGTATTGACTATTTTACTATTAGAGCCTGGCACCTTAGCTATGTACCCTAACAAATCCCATGATTGTTTGTAATTGTTTATGCGACTATTTTCCCACAATTATTTAATTTATTCAGAATTTAATTAATTCAGATATCAATTTAGTTCCTAGACTTGTCGACTTTGTCGAATCGAACTGACGGTGAGTAAACTATTAACCAACTGTCAGTTCGATTTCACCGTCTACTCGAATGCCTGAAGATGCCGAAAGGCGAAACCCGGGTCGTTAGGGCGAAAATCATGGAAATGTACAAAATTTGATAGATTCCAACTTGCCTATTTCCTTGATTCTTTCTGCTTATATTTTCAGATAATTAGTTGAAAATATCACCTATATTCTGTTGAATTATAATGTTATTGTTAGCTTATATGGTGAACCATGATAATATATAATGACAGGCAAGACGCGATAATACATAATATTAATAAATATGTCAAAAATCAGAACAATCTGTTTGATAAAATTGAAAAATCCGATAAAACCTTTTCAAATAAACTATTTTTGTCAGTTCTAATTAAAGTTTTAAATACTCATTATTTTCTAATATCTTAAAGGCTTTAGTTAAAATAAATTATATAGAAAACACATAACTGAGAGTTTGAGTCCACTCGTGTGCTCAAATACCTGAAGATGCCGAAAGGTGAAACCGGGGAAAACAAAATACATGGAAATGTACAAAATCTCAATAATTCAAAAAAATATGATCAATCAAAAGTTCAAACGCTCGTATCTCGACATGGCCGAACGCAATTAGAAGCTTTTCAAAGTAAGGTAACAACATTATAAATTGCCGCATAATCTTAAAAATAAGCCGGAAAAGCCGCTTTTCGAAAAATGCTACTTAATACATTCACTGCTAACGACACGCGACGCGTGTCGTCGGTAATAAGCAACTACGCGGTAATCGATAGAGCACTAATATTCAGGTGATTAGTGTAGCAGTTAATGAGTTAAACTAGTTCTGCATCAACTGAAGATGTACTTTCTGCTATATGATAGCACGTTATATCAATTCTAACAAATATTCACATTGTTAACATTGAAAGTCAAGGGGAATTTTTCACAAAGTTTTCATCCGATCGTTTTTTTAATATCTGCCATATATTATCCATTGGGCCGCAAGTCGCAAGCAATCTAAATTTTTATTACTCGTATTCTTTATTATGGAATTCTACAATATTGGTTGTAAATAATTCATACGTCAACTTTTGATCTAATGGTCATTGATCAGCGATCCACGATGTCATAAAAACTAACCTCAAAGTATTTTATCTGACAAAGTAATTTCATATATTTGTTGCGTAGGCTTTTTTTTATTTCGGCACACATAAATTTCATTTAAAAAATATATAATTTTTATTGTTATACATATTAATGTGTTGTAAATTTAGACAAAAAAAATACTTCACCGAGTGATCAATCAGGCTGTAGTACCCATCGGACCTTACAATCCATAGAAAGTGCGGCAGGTGATGGATTTGCATAAAAAATAGCTTGAAACGACGTCCATTCTTAGTCTCTGTTAGAAGGCTGTTTGGATTCTGTGAAAAAGAAAAATTGTTGTATTAATACAATATTTATTGTGTCAAATTTAGAACCCAGGATTAGTATGGAATTGATTATTACAACTTCAATTTTTCATTTGTTGAATAGTTGACTTTCAAAAATATTGACAACATTTTTTTACTAAGTGGAATAACTAAGTTATCAATTTTTAATTTAATCTTATATAATTTAAGACATCGACTGAGGGTGCTTGATGGAATTTCAATATTAAATTTGGATTATTGAGATTTTGTACACTTCCATGTATTTTGTCACTAACGACCCGGGTTTCGCCTTTCGGCATCTTCAGGCATTCGAGCACACGAATGGACTCGAACTGAGAGACAGTAAACAGTGTCTAACGCTTATATAGAAGATACAAATGCGACAAATATCATTTACGAGGCAATACATTATACGTCTGAGAGCCACACCGATACCTGAGTTAAATTTTCGACATTTTAACTCAGGTATCGGTGTGGCTCTCAGACGTATAATGTATTGCCTCGTAAATGATATTTGTCGCATTTGTATCTTCTATATAAGCGTTAGACACTGTTTACTGTCTCTCAGTTCGAGTCCATTCGTGTGCTCGAATGCCTGAAGATGCCGAAAGGCGAAACCCGGGTCGTTAGTGACAAAATACATGGAAGTGTACAAAATCTCAATAATCCAAATTTAATCTTATATTAAAAATGAACTTCCACAAAGTTACTGCCGAATCCATAGAAAACATTTTTTTTATAAATATATATATTGTTTTAACCATGTCATTCATGACTACCAAAAATTAAAAATCCAGATGTTTAAATTAAAACTATTATTATTATCGTACTGTTGTTATTATTGTGTAAATGCATGGCGCATTGGCGTCAGCTGTAATGCCATGTATTTTAATTTTTTAAATTTACAAATAAACAAATCGATTGAAAAAACAATTTATGAAAATGTCCGTACCGGGACTTGAACCCGAGATATCCGTAGCCGTAGCGAACGAAGTTTACCAATGCACCACGGAACCGACTATATTATTATTTTTTTTTAAATTATGATCTTTTCGCTGCTTTTCCTTGTTTTTATTTTATTGATGAATTTCATATATTTACCACTTTGACACAGTCATTCATTTAACTATTATTTCATTTGTAAGTAAAAAAAGCAATATCGTGTTTCCATATTTTACTAGATAGATATCGAATACTTTCGATATAAAGACTCCACGACAAACTTGAACTTTGTAGATGTGTATTATAAAACGTTTACAGAGAAAGTACTTAAGAGCTATATGACAGTATGTGAAGAAGCTTGACATCATTACATGCCTGAAAATCGATGTCATTGATGCCGGTTGTTCAATCAATTCTTTCTATTAATAAAGTCATTAAACTTGTTTATGGATTGATCGCTGCAGTCGTTCGATGAATGTGTGGGCCATCGAATTTATTTGTACTGCTGGATTTTTCTAACGCCTCCATACTAACTGGTGTATTTATTCTATACATTATATTTATCTTAACAGATGCAAATAAGGTTATGTGTAGACAAAATAATAATTATTTTGGTAAGACCCATTACTATGCAAATAGTAAAGTTTTCAAACCTGTCTAGCAAAGAGTTGTCACCGGTTTTTTCAGATTTATTTTTTAACTGCTTTACACCTGACTCTTTTAGAATTTTAATGTAAGTTATCGAGATTTGATCTCTAAGAAAAATAGCAGAAGAAGGTTTGCTTTATATAGTGAATAAAACGAATTTGCAATTCATTAAATATACTGATTTTACGAAGATTTTTCAAAAATTGAATTTGAATATTTAAAAAAAGTACATTTTCTCCCACTTTTTGTGACTGATTTTAAATGTATAATTATTATACCAAAAGTATACTTCTAAAAAAATTAAAATAACAAAACCTTCTATTATATAAGTCTATTAGCAAAAAAAAATGAATTGTATTAATAGTAACCAAAACCATCTTTCCAGGATATATTTTTCTCACCTTCCACTGTGATTCAGCCGATGTCCGTCGTCTGCTCGTTAGTTATTTTAATTAATTGTAAATGGTAAATGTATTATGAAAAGAATTTACAGATACAGTCTGTATGACAGTATAATGTATCAATGATTATTTTAATATAATGTCATCTATAATGAAACTCAATCAATGTTACATTTCTGCTGTTATGAAATTATTAGAGTTCATCACTTACATACATTATCAATTACCAATATTACATCAAAGTGATCCCACCCAAAATAATTCCCATTAATCGTGAATATTGCATAAGCTTAAGAACGCATCTCTTGTAGGCGATTTCAATTTGGCTCCACTTGAGTTAATTATCGCACATCCGAAATCTTTAGGCAGCGTTCAAATGGTGCAATAATAAAATGTAACGCTTCGAATAGAGACAGGTAGTGCAAACGGCTGTGCGATATTTTATGCTAGTGAAATAAGCTTAAATATTTGCAAAGTAGTTGTGAATTCAACGATTTGGAAATATTTATATTTACAATAATTGTATCATTGTACATACTACAAAAAACGCAATAATCGTCGGATACGACACGGCTACTTCATTATGCGATAATTCTTTTGTTGAATAACAAATGATTCCGCGGTTCTATTACTAATCATATGTTAGGATTTTTTATTCACTTATAGTTTAAACGAAATGGATTATTTGCCATTTATGTTAATTTTGAATTTTAAACCGTCTAGTGAGGCGGATAGAATGAAAGTAACGTGACATACATCGGTCAAGAGACATATGTCAATAAGACCGGTTGTCTATTTTGTTAACTGGCAATATTTAAAATTTCCAGTGCCGTAGTAACTCATAAATCCACTAACTCAAATAATATATATGACAGTATATTTTTACTATGTTATGACTTACTGTATTAAATAGTTTTTTTTTTTTTCTAGGTAATTTTGCAATGCTTTTTGGAAATTTTTACTCAACCGGATAAGGGTGTATGCATATTATACAAAATAATGCATCTCAGGTAAATGGGTCTTTTAGTATATTTAAAAAAAATAATAGATATTGATAATAGCCGTACATGCGGTGAAGTGATCAATGTCGTTGGCTTCGGGCTCGAATCCCATTACAGACAATTTCATGCGTACATTTTCTTAGACACAATGCATAGATGTCTAAATTCCCTCCTACTCATCCGATCCCAATAACCAGGCGTAGCTAGAGCGATCAACCACTAGTCCTGTCCTAGCCTTATCCTTCTTAACCTACTCTCTTCGATAAATAGCGGTTGAGCTATTGGGTTACAACAAGTTCTCGTAGAATAACTTGCGTTGTGATAAGTTCTATTAGAAGTTGAATGGTTACAAAAAATATGTTTATAATGTATCGAATACGAAAAAAATGTGTATCTAAATTATCGAACGAGTTGTAAAAATTACGATCCAAGATTTTTTAGTATGTCACAGTTCACTAAATAATGAATTTACAGAAACTATTTAGATACATACAAAAAAAAAGGATTTCGTGAATCTCGGGTATTTTTTGTTAATTTGTTAATATTTTTCAAAAGCGATCTAAAATGTGGTATTTAGCACGCCACTGCGGACAGCAGATAGCAGCACCTGACACATTTGCGGTGTGCCGAGTTACTTGACGAAAGTATGCGCCGTGCGCAGAGATGCTGTGTGAATTTTTCAAATAGCTCGCGGACATTACTCAAATTAGATTACACGTCAGGTGCTTTGCATTCTGCTCAATTTACCGTCTTATTTATTGCTCATACAAATATGTCTCAATATAGCCTTGTAATTATTTTTTTTTTAAATCCTTGTATACACACGTATGTACGATTGTCACGACTTCATACTTAAACGTTATATCTGTAGTCTTCGTGAGGTACTTCAGTTTAAATTCAAAAATATTAAACTCAATTAACGCAAAAAGTGTATTCAAATAATTGACTTTAACCCTTTGAGTATAACGGCCGTACATGTACGGTGACGTATTGTGTCATCTATTATTTATTGCTATTCGATATGAATAATACCAAAGCAACCTTAAGTTACAAGCAATGCTATAAGAAAATTTGCAATTTACGAGTAGTCCTAGGAGTCTCAGTCTCTACGAACAAATTGTATGGCGGTTGAACAAAGATCGTCTCTCAACTCCGTTTTTCGTCGAATATAACATATATTTGAAAAGATTTCTTGTGAGTTTATTCAGTGTTTCTTTACTATATCATTATATAATTTACGATTCATTGAAAACCAACATATATGGATGTTAAGTAATAATTAAATCGTCCCAATAAACTATATCGTACAGTCGTCATAATATATGTAGTGAATGGCACGAAATGCGATGTGTGGCGGGGTAGATTTATTAGAATCGTAATTTGTTGCAAAATCCACACATAAATTGTTCATAAATAACAATCATTGATTACGACTAGGCTTTATAATTTATAGTCTTTCAAAGTAAGTAAACAACTTTATTGCTAATTTGAAATTAAAATTGATAAATTAGTTATTCCTATGACTGTGTAACTAGATGTAACGCGTTTCGCTTCTTTAAGAAGCATCTTCAGACTGACTATATCCAACCATAAATATCTATATCACCTCCAAACACTAGTAGTTAATTTTATAATTAGTACTATCATTGTTTGGGTTTTACCCCCTCCCCACGTCCAGTAGAAGAAAACAAATCCACTCTACTCTTCATTTTTAATTAAGGTGCTTCTTAAAGAAACGAATCGCGTTACATTTAGTAACACAGCTAGTGGAATAACTAAGTTATCAACCTTAATTTAATATTAAAACACCAAAGTTTCCGCCGAATCCATCCAAATTATCTTTATTCCTATTAACATTAAAGATACAACATTTAATTACCCACTATTTCACATTGTTAAAATATGCTAGAATTCATCGTAATTAGTCCAAAATATCGATTTCATGACTCCGCAGTTGATGTAACGGACCACTCGTCTCCAAAAATACCGACTGACGGGCCGTACAGCATGGCTTGCAATTATAGGGGGCTTTGATAATACACATTACTATCAGTGAATTTTGGCAATCTCATTATTTTTATTATTTCTTTCAAACGTTCAGAAGAATATTGTAAAAAACTTGAATTATAATATCAGGCGTAAAAAATCATTTCGGTCCGAATACTTTCCTGATATCACTGTTAATAGAGAACCACATTCTGACAGATGCACACGTAATAAAGATCTAGAGTAGAATAGAATTGCTAGTAAAAGCTTATGGATAATTATTTATGATAATGAATTATTTCATTTAAATTATTCACTACTTCAAAACAATCAGTAATATTCTTCTCAGATAGACCCATAACAAAAAAAACTTTAAAAAATCTGTAGTTATAATAAAAGTAACCACTTTTAAGGTGTTAACTGTCAATTCTTGGTGGAAAGACATTATATTTTAAAAAATAAAACAATTCATTTGTACTACCTCCACATGTTTATAATGATCAGGACCGGTTTCGCTCATCACGAGCATTATCAACTGATAAAAATACAAACATAACAGGCCTATTTATATAAAATGGAGTGTTAAAATTAAGGTATATAAAATAGATGGTTCATGAACTAAGACAAGAAATTACTGATTATCAAACAAATTATACATAAATCAAACAAAATAATCTACAAATTTATTCTTTATTTTAAATCTCGAAATTTATGGTGCTTATGTAAAATTAAATATAATGTTTTCTTGTAAATTAAAAATAAATATTAAGTTTAAAAAAAAAATCTACAATTAAAATTCTAAGGACCTCTCACAAATCAATCAATACTAATCTGAAATCACAAATATATAGCTACATTAAAAGTCCATTAACTGAGCAAAAAATTTTAACGACTTTACTGATGCATTAAGCGAATAGCTGATAGGGTAAAATTTAAGAAGAAATTAGCGAACCATTAAAAAACAATGAAATATTAAATATGTAATTAATATTAACAATAAACAGCCATCTTGAGTGGAGAACGCAGAGCAGCTAGCTATCTATGAGCATCCACCAAATTTTTATATATGAAAAACAAAAATTAAAGAGACAGGTTCAATTCTTACAAGTTAAAATATAAAAATAACATTACAGGTATAATACAAATTAATGAATCGGATATAAAAAAGGAAAAGATGCAAAGACGCTTTTCTCACTCAATAAATTTGAATTGGGCAGAAATTTATATCTATTTGAATGCTTAATGAAAATGCTTAGAATAAGCCATTGCCGTCTCCTATCCTTGAGACGTATCAACCCTCCGAAAACGTCATCTGATAAGGAAAGATAAAAGCGCACATCAATATGACCAGCATTAGCATTGTTGTCAGTACATCTCAACATTGATATATCCAATAACATCCATTCATCTGACGTTAAAATATTTTGCTTTTATGAATTAAAAGAAGTACACTTTCAACTCGTTTAATGTATTTATTATCACTTCAAATTTATTCAAATATATAATTTATATTGCTTCCAATAAATATACTTCAAGATACTTATATACTAAATTTATTGCATTTCCGTAATGATAAATTTATTGCAGCTATTCAAATGCATCGCATTTTTAAATTTATTCAAAAAATTTCGTGATTATTTCAACCAAATATTTTAATACTGTTTAATATTTGCAAACTATAATTTTTCAATATATGGTAAATCATTATGCATTTCAGCTGTCAGAATATTTACATGATTTACCAATGAAAATATTATCAATGCTAAACTGTTAATTGTACCATTCAACATTTTCTGTTGTTATTTTTTACAGACTGTATTTTAACTACTACATTGCTGTATTAAAGATCTGTGTACAGTAGACTCCTCGATAACACGCTAGGTAGGGGGCGAGTTTTCTCGGAGCGGACTATCGGGACTTGCCATACTCACACAAAATCAGAGGGTACGCATGCACCGCAAGAGTATTTTAACGTATAGTCAAGGAGCAGTCGCAAATTTTGATGAAAAACGAGTTGTCGGCAATTGCCGATTGTGTTATCGCGAATCTACTGTATCTTTATAGAAAACCTGACAATCATCTGATTAATAATATAATTTACGGCAAATAGAGTCTAAATATGTAATCGGTTTGTGTTTGATTGCTACAATTCGGCTGTAACTTAAACTGTAAATATGCTTGACATCATGGTATTTTCCTTCTACCAGAAAATTGTCAATTGCAGGGAATTTAATTACGGAATTTTAGGGAAATGTCAAATTATTATACATAGTAATCGGGGAAACCGATAATTTACGCGAAATACGAATATAATGCCGGTATGAAAAAATCGCCATAATGTGTTTATATGTCAAATGGTTATTCTTAGAAAAAACTATGTATTGAGCAGAATTTTTAAAACGGCGGCGATTTTTCGTTCAATTTTTCGTATTTCTCATAATTTATCGGTTTCCTAGATTCCAATATTTGATTTTTGCCGATTTCCGAAAGAATGTAGCATGAAGTAATTTTTCAGGCAGAAAAATAGTAACATGTTGTAAAGCATATATATATCATTTAAACGAATATGTATTTCTTAAAATATTTGTGGATCTTATACCGACTACACCAATTTTATTTGACGAGTTAAGAATGAACGAAAAGACCCAAAATTTCAAATATATCGGGCAGCACGGCCTATGAATCGAATGTCTTAACACAAAGCGTCAGCAAAACGTTTCGATTTCACGCCTAATTGATTTCAGCGCAATCTTTTTCAGATGCACAACACTTTCAATACATTTTCCAATTATGAAATTGGTCGGCTCGAAATTAAAACCTTGGGCCGGTGTTGCCTTATCTCGCTGGCTGGGCGTGCAGTAATGATTTCACGGAACTGTGGAGTCGCCGTCTTTTGTGCGATTCGACCCGCTCATCAGCCGCACTGTCTATTACGTTGCAGTTTCGTCATTAAATCTTCAATTATTACTAGCTTATGTTATTAACTCTTTGGTGCCATGTATATGTTTTAGTTTTTCATAATCCGGATTCACAAAACTATTTTGTCTTATCTCTTGGCTAGAATATTTTATGACCGTAATCGTGAACGCATTACTGTTTGTTACAATCTACAGTATATAGCAGAAAATAAATGATTAACTCTGTCAAATTTGGATTATTGAGATTTTGTACACTTCCATGTATTTTGTCACTAACGACCCGGGTTTCGCCTTTCGGCATCTTCAGGCATTCGAGCACACGAATGGACTCGAACTGAGTATACACGAACTGAACATACTGTTATTTTTTTATTCCTGCGAAAGCGTGATAACTCATCGATACCAAAATTTATGATTTGTAAGCCAAAGAGATTATTCTTTATGATGTCTAAAAAATCTTTTTAAACCGCAAACAATAATTATTGTATTTGAGAGAGTGAGTACTTTGAAAGAAAAATAATACTTTAATACGATTATTTTATAACTTGTTTTAATGACTTATTACCTTCTGTCAGTCCTCGATATATTCTCTGAAGATGCCGAAAGGCGAAACCCGGGTCGTTAGTGACAAAATACATGGAAGTGTACAAAATCTTAATAATCCAAATTTGATATTGAAATTCCATCAAGCACCCTCAGTCGATGTTTTAAATTAGATTAACTCTGTATTTTTCTCCCAAGAACTCCTCCCAAACGGTGAACCCAATGTGTAGAATATGGCCACTTTTTAATGATTTCTATTTCGGCCTCACGCCAACAAGCCATCAACAAACTGATAAAAATTTTGTAGAATTGAAAGCTTTGATATGTTTACGCTATTATTTTTAAATTAATCATAAAATTATTATTAATCATAAAACAGTTATTTTAAAGATTGGTTGTACGAAAAAATATAATTCAATCAGCCTACAATAGCATTCGGGTTCGAAGGTGTCAATCAATATTACTACATCTCCTGCCGTGACTAATTCGCGATTTTAATGTAAAAAAGCACATCCCTCATATTCCCGTCTCTCTTAAATGCGGTCTGCGAGCTCTAGTGGAAGAGAGATACATTTTCCATTTATATCTCATCTCGCGATGACGTCGTGACTCGCGGTTACGACCGGGTGAACTTTCCTTTGTGGAAAATTGCAGATTTGATGTCACTCCGCGTCAAATGCAAATAAATAGCTTTTTTTATTGGTGGTTGGCAATATGAACTCCGTTTTACTTTAAAAATAAAACACGATTTGTTTTGTACTACTTCCACATTTTTATAATGATCAGAACCGGTTTCGCTCATCGCGAGCATTATCAACTGAACTTCAGTATTGCTTACATATTCGAGATTGAACATAATACTCGCGGTGAACGAAACCGGTTCTTACTATTATGAAATTCGTAAATCTCCAAAATTATATATTTAATCCTCGATTATGTAGTGAGCTATTTTTTAGTTGGGAGGAATATTATTTATTATTTCAAGTAGTGAATATTTAGAATTTTAAAAAGCTTTTTTAAAAATTGTAAATGAAATAATTCATTATTACTTTCAAATAATATTATCTAGAAGCTGATATTTCCAATACCGCCCTAGATCTTTATTGAATATACATCTGTCAGCACGTGGTTCTCCATTGACGTTGATTCCGGGAAAGTAGTCAAACCGGCATGATTTTTTACGCTCAACATTTGTTACCAAATTTCAACACTTTTATAAAATTCTTTTGTACGTTTGAAACAAATAATAAAAATAATGTGACTGCCAAAAATCACTGATGTAGTGATGAGAAGTATTAGTTTAATGAAATAATAATAATTCAATATAAAATATGAGAATGGCAATCGATAGTTGATGTCACAATACGTCGCCGTTACTACTCAAGGGGTGAATATAAGAATTGCTTAGAAAACATTTCCTATATTCGTTAACGTTTTAAAGTAACTAAGTAATATGTTATCTATTGTAAACATGCAACAGGTATATGCTACTATCATCAACATTCCTCATCGTTGTAATTAGTTACGTCAGCACTTTTTGGCTCAATGCATTCGCTGACTCGCAACAGTTGCAACTAGGGATTCCAACTCGAATATTCGAATATTTGGGCAACTAAACTATTCGATACTATTCCTAATAATTTTATATTTTACAAAATCGACAAAAGATCACATCACAATATCTCCAGATTTCAAGAACAATAATGAATACAATAAATTCCCCAAATAGTGTTTTCACCCAACTCGGGCGCTTTGAGTATCGTATCGTAAATCATAATTCTTGAGTTTGACGAATGACTCCGGGCTAAAAAAAAACCCTTTTAACATGCCGTAATTTCAGTAATTGAAAAAATATCGTCGGGAGTAATCTGACGCAGCTGCAATTTTTAAATATTGTAATACAATGGAATACTATTGGAATGTGTATTTATATTGTCTCGGTATGGTATTTGACAGAAGTAGGAAAAGATTTATGTATCGCATCCTTAAGAACATATTATATGTAGGTATATCAGGGATTTAAAATTTGATTTAGTGTGATTTTTACTATAAATGAGCTCGTTTTCTTACAAATTTTTATGTGCTATTAAATTATTATTTGAGTATATATATAATTAATATAAAATCAAATTAAAAATTGATAACTTAGTTATTCCACTTGGTTGAAACAGAACAGGCGGCTTGCCATTATTAAATTTATTCTTCTTGGGTTTTTCACATCCAGATGCCAGTAATTGATTTGTTTAAAGTGTAACAATGTTTATAGCTTACCCCCTTCCACACGTCCAGTAGAATGTAATAAAACCCACCCCCACTCTTTTATGAATAAAATCATCGTTTACCTTAGAAATAAATAACCGTACGATACGGTTAGTCTGAAGATGCTTCTTAAAGAGGCGAAACGCGTCACGTTAGTGATAAACCAAGTGGAATTACTATCATCAATTTTTAATTTAATTTAATATTAAAAATGACTTTCCACAAAGCTACCGCCGAATCCATAGAAAATATTATATATAAAATGTTATGTTATTAATTATTTAAATCGAATTTTTAATATTATTTTCATACTTCAGAAACTATTCGAATATAGTCGGATAGTTTTAGTTTTATTATTCGATATCCGAATAGTTGATATTGACGAATAGTTGAAATCTCTACTCGCAACTTTGATTGCTTCATATTTTTATTTGTAATTTGGCCAAACCCTCTCAGAGCGAAAGCCCCGCAGCAGTCACTCCAGTAACAAAAAGTACCAAACCGGATAGCTGAATACGGCCTTGCTTGTCACGCTAGTAAACAAAGAAGCTTTGTTTCATTTTTGAATATCGACATATAACTTGTTCATTTTTCAAATCCCTTTTAATTTCGCGCAAATAACTATGCAATATCGTAAATAAGCACTTGGAGTTAAAATAATTACTCTATATATAAATAAAACTTTCCAATCGTCGTAAATTTTAACCGCTTAAAGCGGCGTACACACTAATAAAAACACGATTGGCAAATAATAGATGAATATGCGTTCAGTACCACTGCTACCAGATCGTTCAGTGTGGACGTGTTTCCATCTTGGTCACCTGGATGTTTATCATTGTGAATATTGACCAAATACTCCCGTTATCACAATATCATTTTCAAGTACTTAAATTTATCTGAAAGCGCATAGTCAATTCATACTTCTCACAACTGAACACGATGCATACAGAAAGAGATCTTCAACAATTCTGCAATACGTTTCTTTCACTTTTAAGGAGTTAACTGTCAATTCTTGGTATTATGAAAAATCAAACAATTCATTTGTACTACTTCCACGTGAGCGGCTTCGCTCATCACGAGCATTATCAACTAAGTCAATGTATCTTTCATATTGCTCTCAGTGCAACATACCACTGAATGAAATTCGAAAAAAGACACTCTGAGCAACAAGAAGTACCTACTCTTAGAAAAACTAGTGTTTAGATACCTGCATCAATCAGGAGGTCATGTGCTTCACATGAGAGCCAAACATGGTTTTAAAAAATATCTAATAATACAAATAACATTCGACGCCTTTATACGCAGACGCTTTCACGTGCAATGGGGTGATTTTGGGGTTTAAAACGAGAAAGAGTTTGTGTGACGTCCTCATTTTAAAGCACACAAACCACCCGATCGCCCGTGGAAGCGCCTATATATAAAGCCGGCTATTTGTTTCGTATAATATCGTATTATCTTTGCTTAATATCTGAACCAATCGAGTTAGTTTATACTTTCCCTATGATAATATCATAATTTATTTGTATTTTACGCTATGCGTACAGTTAAACTTAGCAATATCTAAAGCAACAACAATATACTTAATTACCTTTTACTCTTCGATGAATAAGTAAGTCAAATTACATGATGATTTGATGTAAAAAGTAAAACTACCGTTTTTTACATAAAATTACCATAATACTATTACTGTTGCATGTTGCTTAAATTTCTAGTCCATGCGAAAAAACTGATCGCATTTAATCTTTATAAAAAATTTTTACTTTATTTAGTCAGTCTGCAGAATCTTTAAGTGCTTCTCAAACTAGATATTGAAGATGTAACCGATAATATTTATGCGGCGTTCTGGTAAAATTTGATGTCCGTTTTTGTCATATTGGGGTTATTCTCGCAATAAAATATTTTTCAGCAAAGGTGACAAAATTTGATATGCTAGTCATTATCCATTGAACAAGTGTACTGTTCATTAGAAATTATACATTTAATTTGTATTTTTGATGCCCTCCCAAAAGTCATAATTCTTCAGCTGTAAGGTAAAGTAAAACTGACATTAACTTCTGCCATAACGCCACAGATTTAACAGTTAAAATCCTCTGCAAACTCCATTCGTGTCATCACTTCAAATCACTATCAAATGTTTATGCTGAAACCGGTCCTAATCGTTATAAAAATGTGGAAATCGTACAAAACATGTCGTGTTTTATTTTTAAAATACAATACCTTTCCACCAAGAATTATTGACAGTGAACACCTAAAATTTTTTCCATGGATTCGGCAGTAACTTTGTGGAAGTTCATTTTTAATATAAAATTAAAATTTACTTTTTCTACTTAGTATTTTAGAGTTTTTAGAAATTAATAAAACCTTTAACAGTAATCGAGCATTAGTAAATAACATTTTAAATAGAACAGGCGGCTCACCACTATTCAATTTATTTCCCTTGAGATTTTCACATCCAAACACTAGTAATTGATCAGTAGTGTTATTGTAATTAGTCTATCTGTGTTTATGTCTTACCCCCCTCCCCACGTCCAGTAGAATGGAATAAAACCCACCCTACCCTTTATTTTTAATATAAGAATTAGAATCATTGTCTACCTTTGAAATAAATAACCTTGCGATATAGTTAGTCTGAAGATGCTTCTTAAAGAGGCGAAACGCGTCACGTTAGTGATAAAACAAGTGGAATTACTAAGTTATAAATTTCAATTTTACCTTAAAGGTGATAAATTTGATGGTGTTCGTTTGAATTTTGAACGATAAAAACGACTTCCAAAAATAGCCGTTCAATATCTTGGCCATTACAAAATAAGTGTTTCGTATCCGGAAACCGTTCAGTGCTATTTTATTCTTTTTAGTAAAAAGTGATCGCATAGTTGTGAGGATCGGAGCGTGTCGATTCACTGGTGCCGGAACAATGCTTTCAGAATATGTATTTATTGAGATATTATATCTACTAGTTTTTGGATTGTATGAAGGAGGAAGCCTTGTTTGTTGAGTTTGTTATTATGATATGGTTTTTTATTATTATTACTATCCTTTCACCGGCGTTATGGTTCGCCTCCACTGCTCGATTATGACCTTACACACGGTCAAAATTGGAATGGTTAACATTACATCGATTTTGAAAAATTCGTTTACAAATTCATTAATTTAAGTTATCCAAAGATATTCAAATGAATATTACCTCATATACCTCTATAGCCATCAAGGTTTGATTCAGCATTAATTATTTTGTAATCAGAAATTCGACAAAAAAGTTTTATCACGAATATGTGAATTCAGAACAGTCAACAGATATTTATGCCGTAATTTAAACGCGTTAAGAAGGAAGTTCGTAGTTTTAAAAATATAATTTTATTTAGTATATACTTATAATCGACGTGTTTTACATAAAATATATTCGCAAAACTAAGAACTTCTTAACGAGCTTCAATTAAATGTATTATCTATACAACCTGCAGTTGTTATATTAAACATTTCTTAAAATTGCGTTGTATATGTTTTTAATTCATAAATAGTTACTACGAAAATATTACGTGTATTATTTTTTCCCTGTGTTGTCTTGTCATTCTTATGATTTGTTATGTTCTGTTATGCCATGTTCCGATTTGTACGGTCACCAATAAAAGCAAACGTCGCTAATTTGTCGAAAGTATTGAACGAATATCATCAGTACCCTTGACTCGAAACCGAGTGTTACCTCACATAGGCACACCTGCTTCCACAGAACATATCATAACAAATCTCTATCATGAGCGGACGTTCATAGGCTGGCGCGCAGGTACTTGCCTCTGTATGAACACTATGAACGTTCATAGTATGAAACAACCATCTTAGTTATAAAACAATAGTTAGCCACGAGTCACGACTCGCAACAGGTGCTCAACGACGCGGCGGACGATCACCTCACCTTCGGACCTCTGATGAATTCGATTATTCGGTCGTGGGACCTCAGCTAGCCCGATGACTTCAAAATTAATTATTTTTGAATGAAATTATCATTAATATTTAATCGGATATGCACGCCCAGTAATGCAATCATTCCCCATTGCATATATCGTCGCTGTTCTTGAAGAAAACACTAAATCGAAAAAATTACATATCGAGTTAGTTATACCAAAATGTTCCCTATTTCAAACTCTACTTTATGACAGAACACAGCTATTTTTATAAGTTATACTTTTACTTAAAAACAGTTTTGTACAAACAAACCAAATGAAAAACGTATGTCATTTCAAGCATTTGGCAAACTTCAAAGGCCGATTACTCAAAACTAGTATTTTCTAGTCAGTGTCTTCTTCCAGAACAACTACGATATTTACGTTGGTGCATATTTTTCTGAAAATATGTCGCAAAAGCTCATATATTTTGAGTCAATACATGCATAGCTTTATGCTAAACAAAAAAAATTAACATCCGCCTCCAACGTCTCGCTCCAATCGTAGATCCATACATTTTAACTTCGTTCATCACATCCAATTGAAACCTCTGACTAGGGCTTCCAATTCCGGAATCACTGTCATTTAGTCAATCGGCTAGTCTCGGGATTGTCTAAGTATCAATCCTGGGATTTCGGGATTTGCTGTAAATGTTAAAAAATGATTTATATTTCAAATTAAGTACTTCCTGCTACAAAGTGTGCCTGTTTTTTGCGTTATTTTATAAAAAAAACATTGTCAACTTTTACCAATAAATTAAATGTTTTTCAATAATTAAAAAATCCATATAAAATATAAAATCGTATGTTCATTCCAAGTGAAGCAATAATGAGCACAGATTTCATTTTAAATATACAATTTAAAATATGAAATTACGTATGACCAATCCCGGGATTATCAAAAGCGGCCGAAATTGGATGTCCTACTTTTGACAGAAGAAACGCCATCGTCATAATAAACAATATCTTTAGGCAAGACGCAAAATTGTTCATATATTATTGTAAAATCATAAGAATCGTTATTTAAATTAATTGACATTATTTGTAGATACAAAATATTATAAACACTTTTGGCACGAATACACAGATCGGTTATCCACACCGTTTCATTTTTTGCTTAACGACTAGTTTTACTAATCAGTAAACAACCAGAACCCCGTTAAAACTAGTTTAAAACAAGAAAGTTACTGTTTTAAAAGTATGGAATTATCGTCAATTTAACCATCGATTTTGTAATGTTCTCGTTTACGTTGAGCTCAAACTTCTTTTATATTCGTGGTTTTGGTACTCATCGATATAATATTTTATCGGTCGATCTTAATTTTTATTACGATATAAAAAAAAAATGCTTATTTATTCAACGTCCTTGGTCAATAATCTCCGTTATGGGTAAGTTATAATTATTTTCTTATATTCAATTTAAAATTATTAGCCACTCCCGATTGATGGCTAATTTTGATATGCTAACTGATATGATAGGTAACGCTTAATATTCGTTGAACTTTTTTATTATCTCTGCATACCGAACATTAATTTTATATTAAAAACCGTGTAATCATGGTGATGTAGCTGCTTTATCTGTTTAGAACAAAGCATTTCTTGTGTTAACCTTTTGACGAAAATTTCATGAAAAATTATAAATATCAAACTTTGTTTTTTAGTATGTTTTCTTTCGTAAATATTAATTTGATAATGGTTTTTTTCTTATGGGGAATTCATTTTAATTTTTAATGTTTAAAAAAAAAATTAATAATAGTTTCGAGTTGTATTTTTAGAGAGGCAATACGTCACACCTGTTGTCCGAGCTGAGATTAATTCATTGGGGTCACGGTGGTTAGGTAAATAAAAAATGCAAATGTAATTTGAGGTTTTTGTAATAGTTTCATTTCTTCTGACATAATTATATAACAAATATTATCTTTTTACATTATTATTGTCAAGTTTTAAGCAATGATTCTGAATCTATATCCCTCAATTCCTGGCCAAAATTCCATTTTTTATAGTTAAAATTTATATTTTCGAAAATATTATGATTTGCATATGAAAAATTTAATCGTATTGTTTTTATTTTTGGTGTATCATAGTGGTGCATATCACCACGCATATAAATATTATATAGACCCATATTTTGAGATGTATGCTTGCTTAGCATCTATTTTTATTAGACATAGTTTGTTTGTACTACTTCCGCATGTTTTTAATGATCAGGATCAGTTTCGCTCATCACGAATAATTTTATAAAAATAGCCCTGTGATTATTGTATTTTTATATTTTAAAATACGACGCACCGAATGGTTCTCATGTTTCTAAAAAATAGTCCTTAACAAAATTCCAGTTCACTTTTAAGATGTTAACTGTTAATCTTAAGTGGAGAGGCATTATATTATAGTTGATAATGCTCGTGACGGGCGAAACAGGTCCTGATCATTATTAACATCTGGAGTAGTACAATCAATCTATGTTTTATCGTCATATTTCATTTTTGTGTTCATTAATAATTGCAATGTATCTTGTTTTTATCCACTTTTTATATTAGTCAAAAGATTTAAAAAAAAAAATTCTCACACCTTTGTATGCATTGAATGTTAATGACGAAAATAATGGTATAGTCTTTAATAACGAAACATTTTTTTTCTCATTAATGGTAAATTTTAAATCCGTCACAGATGAATCAGTTCATTTAATCGCTAATAATACAAATTTGTCTCATTCAACATTGACAAATGAACAAATTTTACATTCAAATCTGATTTTAGCATGTATTCGCATAAATTAGCATTTATTCGCATAAATTAGCATTTATCGCACAATGCTCAATATACGTAACATTTCAAACAGATTTAGTTTGATTTATTATTTTTTCACTTGATTTTTGTTCATGAAAATATAATTATTTTGTTTCATGTATTACATTATAATATGCTTGCTCATCGAAACGTCATTAGTTATCTCCATTTGTGTATGCATTGCATTATTTTATCTTAATTCGTATATCTTTGAAACGCCATGTAATGCCTTAGAAGCGTATATTTCAACTGCTGACTTTCAGTTCAATTAGAATTATTTCCAATTTTATTGTTCAGGTTTATTCTGTCTGCGATTGTATATAATTATTGAATACCATTAATATCATAAAATATACCTACACTAAAAAGGTGATATTGCACAAGTATATTTATTATTTAGTTTTATGTTTGTGTAATAATGGAGTCCTACCAAGTCAATGTAATCAATTTTTATCAAGGTTATTCTTACATAAAAAAAAACAGATAATCGCATTTAAATCATTATTTTTTTTCACTGTACTCTCTCCCAAGTACCAAATTGTTTGTTTTTTTAAAAAGATTTTTGTGCATTATAAAGAATAATGTTTTCGGCGTACAAATCATAAGATTTGGTATCGATGAGTTACATAATGCTTTTTTGCCAGAATAGAAAAATTTCAGTATTATTTAATACTATTTTTCTTTTCAAAGCCATTATATCCTATGACTGCACATAGAGCGTTAAATTGAATACATTTTGACATTTAAAACAGAACATCGACAAAAACTGACAATGCGGTCTGTCAGTATACAGTCGATATATTTAATTTATTAAAAAACCTGCTTCTCACGTGTGTATTTATGTAATTAATTATGGATTATGGACCAAATAATTGTTTGAACAATTTGCCTGAAAGGTGACGATATTAATATACATACCATGAAGCTGCGTATAAAATGAAATGCAGTTATTATAATTTATTAAATATTTCTTTGAAACTCTGTTTTTAGTTTCAAAATAGATACGAAAAAAATATTAAATGTTTTATTTTTCCACTTTGTTCTGAATTGTCATGTTCTGATTTGTCACCAATCCATTCGTAATTCCTGCATTTTAAATGAAATACCGGTATTTGTACACGTTATTGTTCGTCTGGTAGGAATTGCAATCCCTATAATTATCAAGTAATGTATGTGCACGCTAATGCGTTCGTAGAACGTTCTATTTCTTCATTTCGCTTGATTGCGATGGATGTAGCAAAAAGAGATAAATACAAATTACATGCATGAAAGGTTCTTATTTTATTAAAGCACGTAACACTTGGACGGATAATAATTAACAGTTTGAAAGATCGCGGAGCTTGTGCAATGATTAATTTATTTAATTTAACAAAGTATGAAAAACAACTACAACATTTTATTTAATTATCAGAGCCAGTTTTACTTATCAAGTAATCCGTTAATGATAAACTGATTATTACTTACGTTTGTTGATGTGAAAAAATTAAAAGGTGGACGAATCGCTTCTTTTTCATTATATCTTATGTGTAAGCGATAATCGACTCCGTGGCGCAGTTGGTAAGGTCGTTGGCTACGGTTACGGATCTCTCTGATTCAAGTCCCGGTGCGGAAGTTTCATGAATTGATCTTTCAATCGATTTATGGATTTCTGTTCGTAGTCATGAATGGTTGTGATGTCTAAAACTTCCTCCCACCCATCCGATCCTCAAAACGGGACGTAGCAAGAGCGGTCAGCCAACCACTAGTCCTGTCCTAGCCCTATCCTTCGATCCCTACTCTCTTCGGAAAAAAGAGAGGTTGCGCAACTGAGTAACAAGCAGCTTTCATAGAAAACTTCTTTTGAGATACCTCCACTAGGATGCCATATGCTGGACGTCGAGAGCGAACATGGTAAAAAAATACATAATTCGCCTAAGGTTTAAACTGTCAATTCTTGGTGAAAAGCAGTCTTACCTCTACGACGAGAGATTCTCTGCGCAGAAAATCCTTAGGCTGAGCAGGTCAAGCCAGCAAATCGCGGGATACTTTTAACCTTTTTGTCAACAACAATATATTATATTTTTATGGTGTGTTCCGATTCTAAAAAATTGGTTGTAGCGAGAACGATTAGCTAACCACTAATCCTGTATCCTAACAATTACCTTTTACCTTTATTCTAAGAAAAAGAGAGGTTGAGCGACTGAGTAACAAACAGTTCTCGTAGGAAAAATGTTGTTGAGATATAATTTAAGACATCGATTGAGGGTGGTTCATGGAATTTCAAGATCGATATCATTTTTTTTTAAATAGCTCCATAGGAGAGCATATGCTCATGCTGGGAGCGGATATGGTAAAAAATGAATATATATATATATATTTCTTCAAAATTTTTATTTGAATAGTTTGTATTAGAGATGAGTGCACAGGAGTTCTAGAACTACTGCGTGACCGCGCACAACTTGAAGAGAAGATAACACTGATGGAAAGGCATTATATTAAAAAAAAAAACACAATTTGTTTTGCACTACTTATAAAGATCGGTTGGATTCGTAAATACAAACCCAAGTCATTTCATCACAAGTGCGTGTGAACATTAACAAAAGTAGTGTAGATGTCCCAGGTATAAAAGTAAAACTATTTTATAATTTAAGACATCGACTGAGGGTGCTTGATGGAATTTCAATATAAAATTTGGATTATTGAGATTTTGTACACTTCCATGTATTTTGTCACTAACGACCCGGGTTTCGCCTTTCGGCATCTTCAGGCATTCGAGCACACGGATGGCCTCGAACTGAGAGACAGTAAACAGTGTCTAACGTTTATATAGAAGATACAAACGCGACAAATATTATTTCGGCGTCCGTGGCGCAGTTGGTTTCGTCGCTGGCTACGGTTACGGATGTCTCGGGTTCAATTCCCGGTGCGGACGGTTTTCATAGATTGATCTTTCAATCGATTTATGGATTTCTGTTCGTAGTCTGAGTCCTCCCTCCCACCAATCCCATCCTCACGGGGCGTAACGAGAGCGATTAGCTAACCACTAGTCCTGTCATAGCCCTATCCTTCTATCCCTACTCTCTTCGAAAAAGAAAAGAGAGGTTGAGCAACTGAGTGACAAGCAGTTCTCGTAGAAAAAATTCTGTCAAGATACCTCCATTAGGAGACCATATGCTCCACATTGGGAGCGGACATGGAAAAAAAAAAGATATTATACGTCTGAGAGCCACACTGATACCTGAGTTAAAATTTCGGGAATCTCCCTAATCCTTATTTTGTAAACACCATATTAACAGAGTGGCGAATTGCCGCTTTTCAACTTCTTTTAGAAATACCAGTGATTTTACAATTATAATAGTATTGTGGGTTTTGACGGGATGTAATTCGACGAATGGGTAAATATATACAATCATTCCACATTTAGTGACATCTGTTAGGTGTTTCAACGTATCGGATATAATAGCGGAGAATTAGGAAAGTTCAGCTGCTCATTCAAGATTGGCAAGGAATTTAACTGGGCTCTATTAATTTCCAAAATTTCTTGATAAAATAATTTATGATCCCCCATGCTTTTATGCAACAGTTTAACCCCATCATCCGCATTAAACGTATGGTTCTCCATTAGCAAGTGATTTGCGAATGTCGAAGTTTCTTTCTTTAATCTAAAGGCAGCTAAATGTTCTGATGTTCTAAAACCTTCCTAATTCTCCGCTATTATATCCGATACGTTGAAACACCTAACAGGCTTTTAAGGCTTTGTATGATGGAGCACATATAATAATCATTATGAGCAAAGGCACGATAAAAGCGAAAATCAATTTGACTACCATTATCAGTGTCCTAAGTATATCTCAACATTTATCTATCCTTTTTTTCGCTCGCGATGAGGAAAATCGCTCATTATCATTTTAAAAATGTGGAAGTATTACAAGAAAAAATATTGTATTGTTTCGCAGTCATTTATAGATGACATAGATTAAGTAATCTCACATCAAAATTTATCGGATCACATAACATATATTTTGCTCAGTCTGCTTTATGTTTTTGCACTTTGTTCACATCACCGTGTGACATAATATCACCGTGGTATTCTTTTACCAGAACTATTATTTGACATTCAACGCGCAAGTCTGCCGATTGTATACACGAAACATTTTCAATGTGACGGCCAAGTTTTGACTCGCTTTCAATTGGAAGCCATGTAATAATCATTATTAATTTTAATTATGAAATTAATATGAACATCTTCGTATCATGCAAACGACAAGAACAAATGTATTTTGTTCACTACAAATTTATAAGCTTAGATAGAATGAGGATACATATTTGATTATATTACAGATTACAATAAATTATGTACGGCATTTGGGGAAATATAAGGGTTCCTTTTTCGTCTCTTTTTGATTGATATTTTTATTCACTCATACAGGTTGTTTTTCATTTAATTCAATGCAATGATAGTGAGTGATAGTTAATAGATAAGCACCTCTCGATAAGTGTTTTAATTCTTGGGGTGTTTCTAAGATATTCTTGGTCTACTAACGTAATAGATAAGTTCTGTATGCTGAACACGTATATTATATTATATGAGCTGCTTATAACGAAAGCATTCATAATGATTGTAAAGTATTAGCGATTCATATGACTTGTTTTAAATTGTGAAAATGGTTGGTCTTTGTATGTTTTATACTCTAGATTCGACATGAATTATGGCTTGGAATCGTTTTGCGTAGGCCCGTTTCTTATAACGCTTAGTCGTCAATCAAAAAGTCTTTCCATTTTCAACTCAAGGTTTTTGATACACGTTTTCTTAAAAAAAATATACCTAGAAATTTTATGTGCTACTATTAACTTTATCTGATAATAGCGAAACTAATAATTTTCCACTCCCATTTCCCTAACAGCCGTGGGTAAATAATATACATTGACCATTTTTGGCTGCTGCGAACGTATCAATTGAAATACTAAAATGAAAATGATTTAGTATCTTTTGAATAATAAAAATAATGATATTATTTCGATTCGTTTTGCTTATTGCACGCTCTGTGTATGAAATTATTGCTGTGAAGGCCATTCAAAGACGGACAGCAACCTATCAATTAAGTCCGAGGCGAAATGAGTTTCAAAATCAATGTATCACATTGTTAAACTTTGTTGTTAGACGGTTTATTGATTTGTTCCTGCCTTGGAAGACTATTATTGAGTACGTTTTGCCGATTATTTTTTTGATTTTGAGTGATTATGTATATTGTATTCCAGTAATTTATTAGAGGAATAGCGACTCTCCAACCAAGAGCAGCTTTTCTCGTGATATTCAGAAATACACATACAATAGGCCAAATCAAAATTTAACCTTTCTTGTGCAGTAGAATTTCATAGATTTATGTGTTTGTAAAAACAGCCGAATTTCCAGATGTTTTCTAACGCGAAATAATATTATTTGTGTGTGCCGTAACGTAATTACACATTGTACCACCTACCTCTGCTGACTTTTTGAGTGGTCCCATAAATTGCAAATTGTTTAATTTAACTTACTATTTACTATTCTTATAAAAATAAATTGGAAGTCCAATAAATTTTCTTTAAAATTTTCAAATTTCCCGAGCTCTTTAATTACGACTCGTTTGATAAGTACTTTTAAACGTGTTTTCAATTGTATATTATAAAAAATAAAGTTATTTCAATTGTTGACACGTAATACATAATATCGTCTGTCGTCTGGTTAGCAAGGTTAAAGTATTTTCAAGTATACAATGTGTATGTTTCTTTCTTGAAATTCGTGCAGTAAAAAACTAATCGATTCGATTCCTCTTTTAAATGGAATATTATGAATTATAATCTTTAGTGACAAATATATACATAATGTAATTGCTTGAATATTTATTTAAAACAACATACAAATCCGTCGTCTTGAATTTTAAAACAAAATTAACGGGAGTAAAATTAAGTAAGAAAAAATCTTTGTTCTGACGTCATGGGAGAAAAATTCAATCCATGTTAACATTGTCAACGTGTGTCTTCTAACTCGGTTCCTTGTTACCTGTATTATTCATTGTCCAGAATCAAGTAGCATTCTTGAAATGGAAAGTCTACGTGATGGAAGGGGCTTTTCCTCGCCTGCATTCAGTTTGACCATTACCTGTAAAGTTTATAACTTACAAAAGCTTTTTTGTATCGTGAAAAAAACAGGTTTAATTCTACAAAATGTTATTTGTTATCTGATAATAATAATAGTTAATCAAAAATCTGTCGTTTTAACTAAAGTCATGAAATCTTTTTAATTCCGAGATATGCCTCCCAGAATCATATTTATTGTATTCATTACACTTTTGTATGAAAGCCACGCCATCGCTGGCATTTCCTATTTTTTCCCATGCTATCATCACGAATGCGCGTTGGGAAATCGATCAGTCAAAGAGCGTTAGGCAATTAGACTGACCGCCGTTCATAAACTCGCCAACTAAAAGTATTTTTCTTACGAAACTGCTTTGTAGTGGTACTATCATCACATACTCCTGATCTTCTCTTAGTGTGGCTACGAAATAAATTGAGAAATCAAATCAAAACCGCTCACTCCGTTATTCATCTTTAATACATTGTGTACTTAATTAATTGAATACATATAAATCACACAATACTTATATGAAAAGTTCAATTTATATTGTAATTTTGTAATTTGAAGACATTTAAAACGCGTTTCAATTTCGTCATCGTTCCATACAATAAATAGCAATGGATAGCTGCACTTTCGCCGTATGGCTTCTTAAATTTTCAACGGAAAATTCCGTGCCATTTGAGAAAAACCTAAACGATGCTAAGAGTATACCTTCAATTATAGATTTTTTATTTAATGTTTGTCGGGTCCGTGGTACAGTGGTCAACGTCATTGGCTTCGGTTACGGATCTCGCGGGTTACAATCCCAAAAACGATGCGTAGCGAGAACGATTAGCTAATCACTAGTCCTTCCCTATCCCTGCTCTTCGATAAAAAATATTATCACCAGGTAATACATTGGTATCTGAATTAATTTTAATACTGTTTAGATAATAAAGAATTTTAAACGTAATTATTAAAATAATCGCATAAACAATTACAAACTCATAGCATTTTTCAATTTTAGGTAGTCATAAGAACCAATTATCATTTTAATAAATTTGGGGAAAAATATAACATAGATATACACTAAACTTCTTGATTTTTAATAGGTGAGTTTTTAGTGTTAATATCAGATGAGGTAATGTAAGAATTAAATTTGATTGCTGGAGTAATTTATGATTATTATTAAGTAATCTATAATGAATTTTAAGGTGTTAACTGTCAATTCTTGGTGGAAAGGCATTATATTTAAAAAAACAAAACACAATTTGTTTGTACTACTTCCACATGCTTTATGGTTCAAACATGTGGAAGTAGCACAAACAAATTGTGTTTTATTTTTTTAAATATAATCTATAATTGTCACCATCTTTAACAGACAGTTATTGGACCCCTGAACCACTGACAGGTTGACAAAAAATTTTCCACTTTGCCAACCGCAACTAGATTAGTATAAAAATGTTATCATCAGTTGATAATGCTCGTGACGAGCGAAACCGGTCCTGATCATTATAAATATGTGGAAGTAGTACAAACGAATTGTGTTTTATTTTTTAAAATACTAATGTTAGTTCAGAGTTTCTCTACTCTCCTCATCAGTAAACTACCCACTTACCTTCTGCAATTATTTTTCTGTTCTCGTTTGCTGTCAACGTCTCCGCTTTCATAGCGAGCTCGCTTTCTTATTAATTTTTACTACGCGAAGATATTCCTACCGTTTCTACTCTCACTTTTCATTTATGTACATACTAAACTCGTATTTATATTGTTTTTTTATTTCGGCTGTCAAACTTGTTAAGTCGTCACTAATGGTATTTTCGTTGACACACTTGTCCGTCAAATGGGAACTAACGCATCCATCGATTTTTCGTGGGCTTCTTATACGACTATGTATGAGTAGAAATCGTCAAGAAATAGAAACTTCTTACCGTCTATTAAATAGAAATAATTCGCTAAAATATGGGAAAATTATAATTTATACCCACGTTTCATTTTTTAATTGACCACGAATTCGAAAAATATGGTTGTGTTTAAGCCAATATTTGTTAATTTAACTCGTTATTTTATATTCACAGCTAATTAAACGAATAACAAAAACACTTTCCATACATCTTTTTAATTTTATAACGTATGTATTTTCCTCACGTCCGTTGAAGTATTTGTATATCAACAATTCATTTACAACATCATAATAATCTTCTCTGAATCGCTAAATTTATAAAAAAAACAATAAATTAGGAAACTTTCTAATAAAAATCTACCATTAATATTTTATTACGTGTCGTTCTTTTTGAGTTTCATAACCATGTGTATTACGTATATCATCAAATCGGATTACATATTTGTTTTGTAAAAAAGCTTTTGCTGAAATACATACATGGATTAGATGCTCACGCATTCTCGAACTCGAAGACATCTGCAGTATATTAATCTTTTTCAATTATCTATCGGGAACATATTAAGGAACACGAAAATAAAAATGGCATTTAACTATATGTAAAAATCAGTGAAATAGGAATGTGTCAGACGTGACGAACTACATACTTCAAAATGCCGCAGTACGACGACAGTTTCATATCGGATGATAGTGCAAATCAGCGACGAAACAAGCGCAGCTACCGAGTCTACAAGAAAGGCTGCAGAAATGGCGTTTCTGATGACCAGAAATCCTCGCCGTCCTGCAACGGCTCCTACATACTCAAAAACAACATTCAAAACCTAAAGCACAACAGGGAATTCGGATCCAACCATACGTTGAAGGAAAACAGTATAGGAAGTGAATATTATTATACAAAACCTGCGAACAAAAGTCTGTCTTGTCTTTTGGACGAGAGCTACGGGTATCAACCCCAGGAGAAATATATATTCAATAATAACAATGGATACCGAGACGTGTATGTGAAAAATAACAACTGCTACTCGTTCGCCGCCGGTAAGAGCTTGGAAGACTTGGCGTGCAGAGGAAAATATGGCGCGTTGAAAGACACTCATCAGCGCGGCGTGAGTCTTCAGAATCTCAACGGCAACTTGAACAATGATTTCTTGCGAAACGGTAGGCTCAAAAATAAGCGGCTGTGCGAGGAAGAGTGCGACGGGACGACGACGCCTTCCAAGGGCGTGGGAGGCAGGCCTTCGGCGGCGTCCGGTTTCTACAGGAGGCTCAACGGAGCCAGACGCTCTGCTGAGAAGACAGCCGGGACTGGGGCTGGGAACAGGCCTCGCAGCGGAGGTGCCATAACGAGTTCGTATTTTTATTATTTATTTCAATTTAATTGAGTATTTCTACATAAGTGATATAGCCTGTCCTTAAAAAAGCAATTATATATAACTGCAAATTGCTAAACTCGACATTGGCTTCACTATTAATTAAATGACTTGTCATTAGGTTATGTATCCCAGTATACTACTATCAAATCATTAACCATTACGATCAGGGGCATTATGTTTATAGAGAAAATAATAAATAAATCGGGCAGTGCAGCATATTCTAACGCGCATTGTTTACTTTGTAAACCGACAACTTCCGCTGAGTTTGATACTATTTTCACTGATTCTCAAAACGTTTCTTCGTTATCGGCATCTGATTATTTTTCATAAATTAATTAATCTAACCATCAATAATGTCTAGAGAGCAATGTAATTGAATAAGATTCGAACGATTTGCAGGCAATCGTAAAAAATACTGTGTTATCGTTATAACTTCACATAATAATTTTTTATATTCGTTTGATTAATGCTTGCATTTTTAGAAATTTCTTTCTGATTAAAGATAAAGAAAAATATGACGGACCGAATGGTTCTCATGTTTCTAGAAAAATAGTCCTTAATAAAATTCCAGTTCACTTTTAAGGTGTTGACTATCAATTCTTGGTGGAAAGGCATTATATGATAGTTGATAATGCTCGTCATGAGTGAAACCGATCCTGATCATTATAAACATGTAGAAATAGTAAAAACAAATTTTGTTTTATTTTTAAAATAAAATTCCAGTTCATTCATAATTTTGGAATATGTAATAATCTTTATTTTAATTAAATTTATTTATAAAAAAAAATGAAATAAAAAATGTTGCTTTTGTTCTTAGTACACATCAAAAAATTATCTTAAAAATAAAAAAAAGCTGGACTGACGAGTGACCAACACCATATTTATTTCGATTCCATGACAAAACAGAACAGGAAAAACAGAACAATTTGAAAATAATATTTTTGCCATATCTATTATTTATTGAACATAAAAGAAATAAAAAATATATTTATTAATTTATAAAAACAAAAAAATATAATAAACTCTAATATGCAATTAGAATGTGTTAATTGTTATATTAAACACAAATATTTTCAAATGACCATTCTATTTATTTCATATAATACAAGGCACTTTTTTTAAATATTTTAAAATTTGTTTGAAAAAAAATATCCGAGTCACCAAAAATTTTGAAAGAGATAAATTCGATGTGAAGTCACTCAGGTTTGTAATCATATATGTTCAATAAATAATAGATACGACAAACATATTATCTTCAAATTGGTCTGTTTTTTCCTGTTCTGTTTAGTCCGGTTACCATTTATTTCACATTAAATGTTACACACATATTTGTACACATTTCAGTAGAACGCCCATCTTTTTGGTGTATTATTATTCTCATCACCGTTTGGGAAGCGCTTTCACCATTGAATAAACCGCACATGTGGTCTCTGCACTGCAGCAACATTCATGAATGCAGAAGCAAGAGTGTCTTATCTCTTACACCATTTACAGTTCCGTTTATCCATCACTGAATAACAATTACTATAATCAATTCATTCGTATTTTTTTGATGGATAAAAAAGCGTGATTCCTAATCCACCATCTTACAGATTACCATACTTATTATACATAACCGAAATCAAATAGTCTACAATTAAAAAATTAAACACCTCTCCATATGGAATTTTAGACGATGAATGGATTTCGTATGATTTGTTTTATTATCTGTAAATTCAAGTCGTAGTTCTTGAACCAATTTCTTGATATGCCTTGTAATTATTAACACTCACTTTCATATAAATAGCATTGTTAAGGTTTATATTTTTTCATTTATTGATAATTCTCGCGATGAGCTAAACTGGTTCTGATCATTATACAAATGTAGAAGTAGTACACATTGTGTTTTATGTTTAAAATGTATTGCCTTTCCACCATGCCAATACAGGTAACACCTTAAAGTGATTAATGAAGTAAATTATGTTTGACATCTTCCCCGACCGACTCAATAATACATTATGATAATATATTGCTATTGTATGAATAATTAATATAATACTGCTGGAAAAATTTCTTGCTAGCTCCACACATCGATAACGTTTCGTATTAATACGATTGAAATCTCACTCAAAGTTATAAACAGAGATGGTGCTGTCTATAGCGCTGTGAAATTTATTCATAACTCGTACATAGATAAATAAATAATAATAAATTAAGTGGCCAGTCCGCAGAGTCGCACTTGCATCACATTAAGCGCAACGGAAAACCTCATTGTCGCTGTGCAACTGTTTTGAGAAGATTTTTTCAATTTGCATTTAAATTTAAGACGGACGTATTTTTTTATTATCTTTTCAGTGACATCCTTTACTGATAAGAATCATAAATTACACATTCGAATAAATAATTATAGAATATTTTGTCCTGTAGATCGTTATAATACGTAATATTGAAAATGCGTGAATTGTTTATATAAAACGAGCGTACCAGTGTTTCCTGTCGCCTTTCTAATTTTCAATAATATTGTTCATTCATCAATATAATAATTATTTTTATGTCGATTATTTCATTGAAAGTATTCGGAGAACTGTAGTGATTGCATTTCTATAAATTAAACAAAATCGAGAATTGTTGGAGTCGATTTTCGGGAGAAATAAATTTAATGCAGCCATGTTTTCGTTAAAAATACTGTCAATCAGTGTAGGCCATTTAACCAAAGCCAAACATCATTTTGCTGTCAAATATGGACTACGTAAGAGACATATAACTAGTGAGATCTGCTCAGGGATTCCAACTATTTGTCATTTTCAACTATTCGAATATCGAATTGTAAAACTGAAATTATTCGAATATTCGATTAATTGCCGAAGTATGAAAATACTATTAAAAATTCGGTTTGAATAATTAATAACATGACATTATATAAATACACATTCTAACAGCGTTCCATTGTAGTTCAATATTTAAAAATTGCTGCTGCGTCTAATGACTACAGCGGTATTTCTTCAATTACTGAAATTACGGTATGTTTATAGGGTTTGTTTGGCCCCTAGTCATTCGTCAAACTCAAGTATTATGATAAAATATTGAAAGCGCCCAAAATGTCTGAAGGCGAAAATAACCACTACCTGAGGTATTCGTTATTGAATTTAAAACCTCGAGAAATTGTGCGTCGATGTTTCGTATATTTTGTAAAATATTTCATTAGAAATTATAACGAATACCATACCAATAGTTTTAAAATTTTCGAATATCGAATAGTTAAAAATAGGCCGAATAAATTCGAATATTGATTATTCAAGTTGGAGTCCCTAGTTATGATTGTTGATATAAAAAATATTCAATATCCTCAAGGGTGTGATTCAGTAGCATAACCTACAGAGACCTACACCTAATTTGTTTCATATTTCTTCAGTAGATTGACAATATGGCAGAAAACTTTAATGGTCACTGAAATAAATAAATTTCATTCCAATACGAACTTGAGCAATTGAGTGATTTTCTCTTAGTTATTATGTTAGTAATTTAATAAAAAAAATAGTGACGGTCAGTAATCGCGTGTTGGAAGAAGCGTGTTATTCGTTTTTTTTTCAATTCCGTCTTGTTTGCACTGACACTAAATTAAATTCGTTCTCGAGAATCAATTTGATGGATAATCCGCCAGCCATTGTTTTCCTGGAGCGATCTGTTTATACCGAAACACAACCGTGAAGAATAGCCGACGCCGACGCCTCTCAAACTGTTTAGTGCATGGTACCTGCAAACATTACTATTTATAGTGCTAATCCTATGCCAAATGCCATAATTTGTCGGTTACTGTAGACGACGTTTTTCCATATGTGCCATTTCCGTTAATATTGATTTCCTGTATTAATGTTCCTGATAAACTATTAAAAAATAAGCTTTTCCGGGTTATTACCTTATATATTGGCCAGAATTATTGATAGTTTGAATAGTTTTTATCCACGTGTGTTTAAGGGACGATCTGTAACATCAAACATGTCCAATATGATCTTACATATTATCTGTGTCCAGTATCTAACTATTGCAAAACGTCAGTACACAAACCAGAGCGTGAGAGCGGAGCTCGGAGCAGTGGAGAAACGCGTTTTTATCTGTAGAGTTAGTCTTAATTCCAATAAATGTGTTTTTTTTTTCAAAATATTAATTATCTTTGAATAAAATTATATTTGACATTTCGCAGCACTAGAATTATTTGACAATTTTTATATAATTTATGACAACACTCATAATTATACATCCAATACTCAATCGAGTGTTGAGTGACTATTTTCTGGACTGAATTTATTATTAAGGGGGAATCTATAAACTATGAAGGATGATATATTATGATGTCACGATCTCTCCCATTTTGTTTTCAATAATGATAACAACTTACAAAGGCACCAAAATGTTTATTTTAATACTATTTTTTAAATATAATCTATCAATATATATAAGAATGAAGATTTGTTTGTTTGTCCAATGTCCTCAATGCATTCCTTTACCATTCATCCGATTTCGATCAAACTTCGGTGAGTTATTGTGCACACACCCGTGAAGGTTACTGAAGAAAAAAAAATTAAAATCTGAAATAAAAAAAATCATATAGAACAATTAGCGACGTCTCTGAACCAGACAAAAAAATATTGTATATCCAAAATTGAGGTCTGCACGGGCTTGGGCTTGGCCCGCGGACCTCTACCAGGCCGGGCTCTGGCTGGTAAAAACAATTCAGATTCGGGCTCAGGACGGGCCCGGGTAAGGAATTCAAATTAAAAAAAATATTTCGTACAGTGTTCAGGTCATGAGTCAGACATAAGGCAATAATTGTCATAACTTAAATAATTTATTTCACATGTGCTTTGAATATCGTTGGAAATTTGAAAACAATAACATATATTGTTTGAAAAGTATAAATAAATTACCATAGTTTAAAAAATCGGGCTTTTTTCTGGCTGAGAAAAGTAAATCTGGTCTTCGCGTCGGGTTCCCGTAACAAGTGTGATATTGAGACTCTGCCTCAGGCCGGGCCGGGCCTGAAGATGACAGACTCGGACCAAATAATTTTATGAAATTTCGGCCCGCGCAGATCTCTAATCCAAAAGCACTTCAATAAACAGAATTAAAACACATACAGTTTCTTTCTTTGAGTGGCATTGCAACGCATGCCGGGTACTCACTAGTTATAATATATGTCGATAAGTTGATACCGGAATGAAACAATTCGAAAAATGTTCCGCTCCAGTCCGCTTACACCTTCCGCTTTTTTTGCGTCTAAAACGTTTCCCTAATGAATTCTCCTCGGTGATAAGTCTTAATATTAATAATATGTAGTAAACAATTTCTTTCAGAGAACACACTGTTTAGAAGCAATGTTGCAATAAATAAATTGTGAAGTAAAAAACACTCCCACGCTCAGTCAGCTATGTTTTGTATTCAAAATTCAAATGATACCTGACGATGACGAATTCCTCACTCATTATGTTACAATTTACAATATTCTATTCGATTTATCACATGATCTTAGATTAGTTATATTTCCTTGGTGTGCTATTTTCAGCTGTTGATGATCTTCGTGAGATTTGCGGAAAAAATACCGATTATGTCGAATCCGGATAGTTTATATTGCAAGGTCGTTATTATTTACATAATTACAATTATTTCTATTGCTATTGTTTGAGAAAATCTAATTTTATGAAATCTGTTGTAATGCATCGGTACAAAAACTTGTGTATTTTATTTATATATGGTTATAGTTTATAAACAGGTCGAGTTTATCACTGCCAATCGCATTAATTATATCGCTCAAGTACCAATAGCAAATTATCATCTTTCTCTTCATTTTGATGGTTCCTCTTCAGTTTGGGCCAGTCGAATTAGATAAAAGACGCCCTTTTCATTAAGCCACTTACGAGGTTGCGTAGCTAAAAGAAACTATGTCAACGTTCGCTCCTGCTGACCTCCAATTTATCTTAGACTATGGTTAAAGTAAAGGAAGTTTACATATTATATGCATACGAGTAACGTAAAATATATTTCCCCTGCATGATTCTGTGAATGAGAAATGCATGCTGGCAGAAAACTAAACATACAGCGTCCGCCCGACGAAGTGAGAGGTGAATGTGGATTTGACATCGCTTGTACGCAGATGTGAATCGTTCTTTGCTCGTAGTTCTCATTGCAGTTAATGTGAAAAAGTTATACGATTTTTTTGTATTTGATAATTGCATTTTTTTTGCTTTGGTGATCTTTATTAAAGCCAATGAATCTATTGTATCCAGAACGCCATTCTTCTGACGGTCAATTAAAATCCAGATTACGACACTATTGGCTTATATTATGATGTAACACCTGAGTGTTTGCATTTGAATGCCCAGGATTGTGCATCGATTGCAGAAGAGATCGTTTACCATTTCAAATCTGTCCATCCCTTTCACCGACTAGTACGTGCAGACATTTTCGATCGTTCGTCTACTGATGACCACAAACTGTTGTTTTCCAAAATAGAGGAATTCTCATATTATCTCTGTTGTTAACTTTTGTCAATTAACATTGAAGGCATTCGCCACCGTTTGCCAGTACCGCCGTGTCGTCTCTTACAAGTTTTATTCAAAGTGATAATTCAGTCCCCCTGAGTCCAATTCAGAGAAGTATGCGTTACTCGGCTTCCCCCAAAACATTACCCGTATAGATATGGGCCCAGAATTAAATTGTCAAGTAATATTGAATTGTCACGTTTTCATATTACAGACAGCGAAGCTGAGCCGGGTATATCATTCGAAATAATCCTCTCAGCTCGATAATAATTTTCGTGTCGTCTTTCTCACATTGTTTCTATTTTAGTCGTTTTCGTTCGATCGCGGAATGCGCGTATTGAATAATTCAACAAAATTGCTGAAACATTTCGATACCTACCAGCTAAATTTATGCAAACGTTACTCTTACAATTCTGTTTATATTATGTTTTCTGAGCACTAGTCATGCTCAACATAATGTAAATGTATAAATATACCTCCAATCCAATCCAATTTAAAAATGCCGCATTTTTCACCACAAAATTTATTACAAATTTGAAGCATTCGCTGCCCTTTGATATTGTCACTTTTTGAATTCACCTTAGTTCGACTGTTTATGAAATATCAAAGATACAGATATGTATCAGTTGACCCCAAAGACTGAAAGTAAATATATACCCCAGGTTAATATGTCATGAAAATATTTCTACCAATAAAATTAGTGCTAATTAATAAGTTAATTATCCTCTAAATTAAATATAAACTATGGCTCTTACAGTGGCATTCAATCAAGGACTAACACCAAATATTTTTTTAATCTATTTCACACTACCTACCGCGAAAAAAAATCTTTAATTACTAGTTACATTTTTTTCTTAATTATGTCAAATGCTTATGCTGCCAATAATTCATGAATTCAATTCCTTAAGTGTAGAATGAAAAAGGTATTTATTTTTGAATTCATTTTTAAGATGTCAACTGTCAATTCTATGCGGAAAGGCGTTATACTTTAAAAATAAAACACAATTCGTTTTGTACTACTTCCACATGTGTAGAATGTGTAGGACCGGGGAAAAATATGTTTGTGTTCATTTTTTTATGCGGAAATTATTGACATTTGAAGGCGTAATGTATATCGTCAGTATATGTCAACCGACTATAAATTTGCATTACACATTTTACATGGAAGTACTAGGTACCTTGTATTTCTTGATATATATTATGACAGGAACTGATGTTTATCATATCCGATAGCAGCTCGGTTTTGTGGTTAGATATAGAATATAATATGCACACTCATATGTTTCTTCTATTTAATGATTAGTTTTAAATTATCACCTAAGCTACATTGCTTATTCTAAGGACATAAGTATGCTAAAAACGGAATTATCAAATCGTTTGGAAATCATTTTATTCACCGATACTAGCGCTCACGCTTGAGTGACGTCCGGCGTCGCGGCGCATAAATAATTCTTGCGACATTCCGTCTCACTTTGTAGTACTGATAACTGATACAGAATTTAGCCCTTAACTTTTTCACTTTACATCTTACAACATCATTTATTCAGACTATTTTCGAAAGTAAATTAACACGATGAAGGTCTGGCAAGAGCCTCCGGTTACTCACTTTTTCTTCTACTAACTTGTTGATTACAAAACTCTGCCTGGTCCGTGGTGCAGTGATCAACGTCGTAGGCTTCGGTTGACGGATCTCACGGCCACGAAGGCATAGATGCTTGAGATGTTTTAAATTCCCTCCCACCCATCCGATCCTGAAAACGGGGTGTAGCGAAAGCTATTAGCTAATCACTAGCTATGTCCTAGCTCCACCATTCTATTTCTACTCTCTTCGAAAAATAGCAGTTCCCGCAGAAAAATTTGTTGAAATACCTCCATTCGGATTAAATATGCTCCACATTGGGAGCGGACACGGCTTAAAAAAAACGACCCACACACCCAACCTAATTGTGGTCACGGGCGTATTCTAGATTGAAAAACGTAATGGCGAGCGAATGCGGGCTTTCAAAATAGGTATAAGTAACCACATCGAATTAAAATTCATATGTAACTAAAAAAGGTATTTGTTTTTTATTTCACTTTTAATGTGTTAACCGTTAATTCTTGGTGGAAAGGTATTATTTTTTAAAAATAAAACACTACGTTCTGTAACACTCCCTCACTTTCAAAATCATCAGGACCCGTTAAGCTCATCGCGAGCATCAGTTGGTAATGCTCGCGATGAATGAAACCGGTCCTGATCATTATAAAAATGTGGAAGTAGTACAACACAAATTATGTTTTATTTTTAATTACCCACCAGTTGTAAATAGTTAATTATTTTCGTAATGGGTGTGGGTACACGTTTGGGAAACGTGGTTCTACCTTGTAAATGTCATTTAATTAAGAAAAACTTTCATCGAAAATGGGACGAATATACCGTAAAAATCTATTTATTACATCATTTATTATAAATACACTTCCTGTATCATTTATAATATTGAATTATTCAGAATAATGATGTTTTCTTTAAAAAATGTTATCAGTAGAGTTCACTGCAATTTGACTGTATAATATTAGTACTGTATATTTCTACGAAAACTTCAATGTAATACTATATCGTTTTTTATAGTTACGTCACCGGAATATCACACCTTGGTTGTCCCATCTCCTCCTTCCGTCTTTGATTGAGATCAAGCCGGTTTTGTCTATTGGGCCCGCATGAGGACGGACCACAGCAAACAGTTCCGCTCGTTCAGCATTCATCTCGGAGAAGGCCCACAGTACGTGATTAGCGTCCTGATGGCTGTGTCCGCAAGTGCAATCCCGCCCTTCAACCAACTTGCCCAGCCCAAATAGTTTACCATTGAACTTACCATGGCCGGTTATAATCTTAAAGCTTTTTACTTCTTGAAATAGATGTATAAATTTACTATCTTTTTTGCGTGTAAAATAAAATCGGTTGACTTCCTGCATTCGCAAAACTTTAACATTATCAAGGGTCTGCTCTCTATATAATTTCAATTTAATTAATTCACGAAAACATTTTTTGTTATTTAAATACATACGAAGCTTTGTTAGAACAGACTGCGTTTCACTTTGACGTATGTGCAAGCAACGTATATATAATATTATTGTATGCATCTTGCGTTCATTAAAAATAAATTGTGTTTAGTTTAGTCAGGTTTAGTGTCGGGCCGACAACGCGACAGATCGGGCGTGCCTAACCCTGCACACTGACGCAACGTGTTTTTAAATAAATTCTCATTCATTCAAAACGGCGGGTGTAAGACATTTTTATATACATAAATTGTATGTTGAAGAATTGTTAATGTTTGCTACTATTTATCATAAAATAAACAGTGTTTGTGCGTGTGAATAAATACATACTCATTTCATATTTATAATCTTAGTTGTCGTCATTAAGTTTCTTTCAATCAATCGCGAACTTCGTTTTTATCTTAAATCTATAATAATAATATTCTACACAGTGAAAGGAGACCATGATTTCCATACTTCTATAACGATTCTTAAAGTCGCGTTAGATGAATATTAAAAATAAAATGTAATCTGCTTAACAACAAAAATGCGATTTTCATTATAAAACAACGCTTCTAAACGTATCGCAGTAGAAAGTCGATGATCAAAACGAAAACCAGTTTCTAAATCGAGTTTAAAAAAAATAATAAAAATCCTTGAATATTTTAAATCCACAACACAAAAATTGCAGATTTTTCTTACAAAACATTCGCATCCTGCAGTTTTCTACATCCGCGATTATTTTATGTTAAGTCCCGTAATACATTTTATTATTAACGCTGTTTTTCAAAAGCAACAATAATTCTTGACATCAATCAATACGAAATACGAAAATTTACACTAGTGCATACTAAACGAACATAAAAATATATTTTTAGAAGCACAATTTATTTCAGTTAAATGAGGCTATTCACGTGTAAAATCACCTATACCATCGATCGCCAACTGGTGCAGTAACGTCATAAGAGTCAATAATCTATAAACATATTTAAAACACGCAGCAAAGAATTTAATATCACACTAAAAATTATTATTTTTTAATTAAATAAGTATCATAACTCACTTGCCCTACTCCACCAACCACTGCTTTCCCATCCGGCAATTTTATACGGCAGTATCCAGTGGTGTAACAAACGTTAAGCGTATCTACCGTTTTTTTTTTCCTTAATTGGGAGTGTCTTAGAAGCAACTGCCCAAGGCAAATTTCCAAGCCATTTTATTCAGCCATTTGCAGCGTGAAACAGGGAGATTAAATGGTATTACTATTTCATAATAAAGAAACTTATCTTTGATTTTCATTGATTTATAAATGTTTGCACCGTTTTAAATAAAATCACCTTCGTGGTGTGCGTAATTAAAAAATGCGAGTTTAGTGGCCCGTGAAGTCTGAAAGGTTGGCAACCGCCGTCCTATATATAGTCTTACCGAAAAATATTTTTCACAAGCACCTGTGATTTTTGTGAACATCTTTTATTGGCTACATCGACTTATCTTTTTTTTATATCATGCTGAATAAAACCATCATTAGTCACGTCCATTTATTCTTTGCAGGACTGTGGTGACTACATCCGTGCGTCATTTTCTTACTATTATAAAAGTTATCTACCTATTTATTTCTTCACTAGTGTCATTATTGTGGTTTTGAAATGCTTCGATATTCAGTTACATCGATTACCCCGAATGCTGTTTTTAATGAAGTCACTTTAATAGACGTAATATGATGAATTTTCTTTTTGCTGCCACCATTGTTAGAACAATAAAATGCTTAGTGTTGGTTTAAAAGCTCGCCGTGTCATCTGTATTTTTTTAATGCCGATAATTGCATCGTCATATTTAGTTTTGTAAACGACTAGTTTGATTTCTTTACGTAAACAATGTTGTATCAATGTTTTTTTAATAATTTAAGACATCGATCGGCTGAGGGTGCTTGACGGAATTTCAATATCAAATTTGAATTGTTGATATTTTGTACATTTCCATGTATTTTGCACACGAATGAACTCGACTCGAACTGACCGTTCTAGTTCATTCGTATGCTCGAATGCCTGAAGATACCGAAAGGCGAACCCCGGGACGTTAGTGACAAAATACATGGAAATGTACAAAATATCAACAAATCAAATTTCAAATCAATGTTGTATGTATAGATAAGCAATTGATAGATAAATAGAGACCCGTATTTTGATAATCTACTCGTATTAATTTTAGCCTTTCTTTTTCGAAGAGAGTATGGATCGGTTGGATGGTAGGCAGGCTTAGACAACACAAACACAAACACCCATGTCATCGAACAGAAATCCGTAAATCAACTGGAAGTCACTGTCCGTACTCGAAACCCGTGAGAAATAAATTTCAAAATTACAATTAATTTCAATACTTTTCAACGCAATTTCTGTTATAGAAATGATATAGAAGCTTACATCACCATTCAAAATAATATAAAATTCACGAACAACACAGAAATATAAGACAGTGATATAAAGACAAATATCACTATAAAATTAAAATTTACTAAAACTAAGCGTGTAACATTTTCCCTCTACTTGTTCAAAGTTGGAATGACGATCAGCTACGATTATATTGCATTTACTGAAAAATCTTTCAGAATCATCCACACAGCTTTTATTTAAAGAAAAAAATATGTAATTGAAACATTAAAAAAATGTTAAGAAACGCTGCTTGCAAACTTTGGCGTGGCGAAATATCAAATAAAAGACCAAAACCTCAAAACATGTTTTCTTTTTTTGTAACATGAATGAGGGCAAATAAAATTATTCACCTCTAGAATATTATCTTAAAAAACATGGACGCTGGAAATCAATCTTGCGAAAACAATATTATGAGCTGGAATTAAAACGAATTCATAGAATATTTTTTTACCTCGTTTATAATTTAGCACTCAAATCGTTCAACTGTCCTCGGTTCAACGGTCATTTACGAGCCGGGTTTCACCTTTTGACATCTCGCGGTCAAATCAACATCGTTTCGATTGCATCCGTGTTATTGAAAACCCTGATGCCGACAAGCTGCGCTTAGGGTGTACGTGAAAAACATTTGGAAACGTGCACTGAACGTTTTAATTCGCCTTCAAGCACAATAACAACCCTTGGTCGAAATTATGAATATTTCCAAAGCATACTAAATTTTAATTTTAATTATTATTATTGAGTAAACAAACGTGGGCGATTATTTTATCATTCATTAAATTTGTTAGTTGTCGTATTCGAATGTATATTACCCAACCGCATTTACCATTTTCCCTTTTCCTTATCTCGATTAATAGCCAATTATGAAATAGTCTTAATGTTTAATTTATTGTTGTAGTGTTTTGGTAAATTGTTGCATATTATGACATGTGAATTCTTCAGTGAAAAAAAAATAATTATTTTAGATACAAGTGCATAATTTCATTTTCTACAGCTGATTCGAAGGTTTTTCTTTCATGTATATTGAAGTCATTAAACCTGGATTCGAGAAGATACCGAAAGACGTAGGTAAGTGGTCCAACGCCAGAAATTACTTTCATACAATTTAAATACCTCACAATTAATACTACTATAAATTTGGATTATTGAGATTTTGTACACTTCCATGTATTTTGTCACTAACGACCCGGGTTTCGCCTTTCGGCATCTTCAGGCATTCGAGCGCACGAATGGACTCGAACTGACGTTAGTGACAAAATATATGGAAGTGTACAAAATCTCAATAATCCAAATTTGATATTGAAATTCCATCAAGCACCCTCAGTCGATGTCTTAAATTATTACTACTATAAATGATAACACGAATCCTTATCTTCCCGATGTACTTGACGTTAATCACTTTTAAGGTGTCAACTGTTAATAATTCTTGATGTAAAGGCATTATAAGGCACATAGGGTAAAAAATAATAAATTATTCAGTTCAATACGAATTTTATCAGTTTTTGATAGCTATTTCGGCTTCACGCCATCGTCAGAACTAGCTCTATTCCAAAATAGCTATCAACAAACTGATAAAATTCTTGTAGAACTGAATACTTTGTTATTTATTCCCTATTATTAAAGAGTTCTACCAAATCAATGAAAGGCATTGTATTATGGAAATAAAACACGTTGTAGATTCCACATTTTTTATAATGATCAGAACCGGTTTCACTCTACGAAGTACTTAATAGTACTTAATATTTGGTGATATTGATAAAAATATATAGTTGCTCTTTCTTGACATGGAGGAAATATCGTATAACCAATACGTCCATAGTCGATTCAGCGTACCATGTTTTCGTGTAATATGAATCCTTTTCGCAATATACCACCTATATTTCAAAAATATCTTTGCTTGAACACCAGGGAAATGTTGGTGAAAAATAATTATTTGCAGCAAGCGTTAAAGTCCATAGAATGTCTACTACATTTCGTCTAATTTCATTTTTTTCTGATTAAATCTGTTTGTAAATTACCTTTTTTTAAATCCTATGAACCGTATTTCCTCGATTACATGTAAGTAAATAAGACGCATATTTTCACCTAAATATCTTGGAATCATTGACTTCTGAGTTCTACCAAATCGATGAAAGGCATTATATTTATAAAAATAAAACACATTTTTCCTAAAATTACACCGTTTGGCGACTACAATGTTGTCCATTAACTATCAAATTATAATGATCAAATAGTATATTTCTTACTATAATATATCCTTATTAAATAAATCGTCAGTGTCACTATCGTATTTAGCAAAAGTATCACGGTCGAGTGATTCAAACGTATTAATCAAACGAATGATTGAGCTGCTGTACAAGATTTAAATGCATATCACATAATAGCATAGAATGTGATTAATTATTCTAATATGTGAAATGTTTGTTTTATTTATCACTATTTAATCAAAACATTATTGCAATATTACGTGCATCACAATTAAATCAAGATAATAATGACGAATAAACTCTATTCCAATTGGTGTGTGATGTGTGACCGACTCAGAGTATTTTTTTTAAATATAACTTCCTAATTGAAGTATCTCAACATAAGTTTTTCTTTGACAACTGCTCGAAACTCAACGTAACTTTCGAAGAGAGTGGGGCTATAGTATTACTAAGACGTTAGCTAATCGTTCTCGCTACGCCCCGTTTTTAAGATCGGATGGGCGGGAGGAAGTTTTAGACGTCACGAAGCATTCGAATAGGAATCAATTTACGAAATTGTCCGTACTGGGATTTGAACCAGTGATCATCGTGACCGAAACCAGCGATGTTTACCACTCGACCGCGAGCCCGAAAAAGATTTTTCGTACATTACAACGAATAAGCTTTTTTTTTGACATACAAATCTTCAAGATTTGGTACCGATGAGTTATAGTCATATCATGCTTCCTGCCAACATAACAATACGACTTCATACTGTCTCTATTTCAAATATATCGTATGACTTAATGCGTTCATCAGTACGTAGAGCGTTAAATTGCATACATTTTGACATCGAAAACAGAAAACCGTAAAAAACTGACTTTATGCGTTCTGTCAGTATGAAGTATGACGTATATGTATGGTAGATTTATGCAAAGCGAAATGCGCCTTATGAAGTCGCCATGATCGTTGGACTAAAGAAACAAATCCATAATTGCGAACGCCTGATGAATCTAGTGACACATACAATCTACCAAAATGGATTTAATATCTCATTCACACCTAAATCGCAAGAAGAAATTTTATAAACTTTATTGATTGGTAATCTGCATTGAATTTGCATTAACTTCCACTACTTATACCGTTTACGCCCAAAGCAAATTGGTAAATTTTATCAGACAAGGAAGACATCCTTCCTTCGAAGTAAAACGCTATTGTGCTTTTGGCAACATCCTTCTCTTCTTAATTAAATAAGTGCATACCCGGCTAGTGTGTCACCCGGCCATTCGTGAATTATAGAAGTAAATATAATATTGTTGACATTTATCTTAATAAATTTCTGTTTGAAATACCTACATGTTACAAAATAGCGTTGGGGAAAAATAATTGTTTTCAGCAAGACTTTGCACTGCATTTCGTCTAATTTCATTTTTTTTCTGATTAAAGCTGAATTGCCTTTTTTAAATCGTATATAGCATATATTCTCGATTAAAAGACCTATGTTTTTTTACCTATTTTGGAATCATTGAATTCTGAATGCCTAATCGATGACTTTTTAAAATCGCTGTAAAAAATGTAAAAGAAGATATGTTTTTGGGAAAACTGAAAAACAATGATTCAGAAAAATCAGCCACTGAATCTGATGAAATTTCCGGCTGATAATATATATGCAAGTAAATATGTATGTGATATGCCTATTTCAAATGCTTTATATTGTCATAGTATGACTTATTTGTCCACACAAAGCTTTCGTTGTGTTTTAATTATTCGTATTTAAAAATAAGGGTGCGTCTTACGGCCGAGGAAATACGGCAATAATATATCGATAAGATATCTTCGATTTCAATCGTCGATTTATTTGAATATTTCACTTATTACTAGTTGTTTTTTATCTTAGCTTAGCGAGTGTAAAAGATCACACGTCTCGGCGGATTGTATTCGTATCTCGTCATCTTCTCCATATAGACTTCTGCTGGTTTGCCTTGGCCGTTTTGCATTATTATTGCCTCCTTAGCAATAATTGTAATTATTTTATCTGCCGAACAGGTGAGTTTAGGAAAATAACAACTTGCAATGTTATTTAATTCTTATTTTCCCAATGTTTTTCTCAATTTTTAAATTTACTTATATAACTCTAAAAATTAAGCTACCATTCTCTTCTTTAGTTCAAATCGGTGTTCAAATAGGAAAGCCGCATTAACCATTGATGAAAATATTCCTAGAGTTAAAGATCCGAATCACCAATTCAAACACCTGTGTAAGGTTTAAGACATCGACTGAGGGTGCTTGATGGAATTTCAATATCAAATTTGGATTATTGAGATTTTGTACACTTCCATGTATTTTGTCACTAACGACCCGGGTTTCGCCTTTCGGCATCTTCAGGCATTCGAGCACACTCAGTTCGAGTCCATTGGAGTGCTCGAATGCCTGAAGATGCCGAAAGGCGAAACCCGGGTCGTTAGTGACAAAATACATGGAAGTGTACAAAATCTCAATAATCCAAACCTGTGTAAGGGTTGTGCTCTAAATATTTTTCAAGATAAATAGGGTGCCATAGTACAGATTGTTTCGATACTCATTGCATGCAGATTCAAATAATTATCTTACGTTGCAAATATAATTTCACGTTTCCGTTACCGCTACAAACCTACGTAGTAAGAGTTTATTATAATATGCCATGTTGTACGTTAACCACTTAATGCTAATAGGAAAGACTGGCGTTGCTGTCGACTTTCCATTGAAACATTATAAATATTATAAGACGCGGTTTGCCGGTCGCTCGACCAATCCGCTGCTCGCTTGGTAGTAGGGTCTAAATATTTTTTTATTTTCATAGCACATAGTTATAAGTCGTTTTCCATATCTGACTCCTTATCACATTTCAATCTCACCGCAAACCTACGCGACAGTTCAATATAATATATCGGCCACAATGTTTTAAGTAAATTGTTTCGTTACTTTGAATGCACTCACCATCTTTCCGCCGATTTAATTAATGGCAGCTAATCCTTTAGAAAAAAAAACCGGCCGTTAGATGTAACAACTAGTTATTTATATAATTTAAGACATCAACTGAGGGTGCTTGATGGAATTTCAATATCAAATTTGAATTATTGAGATTTTGTACACTTCCATGTATTTTGTCACTAACGACGAGGGTTTCGCCTTTTGGCATCTTCAGGCATTCGAGCACACGAATGACAAGAATGACAAAATCTCAACAATTCAAATTAGTTATTTATAGTACATTCTCCGTTGGGACCACGGTGCAGTGGTCAACGTCGTTGGCTTCGGTTACTGGAGTTTGAGCAACTGTTCTCGAAGGAAAACTTCTGTTGAGATACCTCCACTAAGAAGCCATATGCTCCACATTGGGAGCGAACATGGTTAAGTAAAATAGTATATACCACGTAATCGGTAAGCATTTGATATTTTTTAACTCGTAGCGAAATATATCAAACAATGGTATTTATATAAGGACTTGCTTGATGTGTCGGTTGAAAAACTCACTGGCCTGAAAGAAACCGCTCCTGTTTAAATAAATGTCTGTCCGCCAAAGATTAGCTGTGTCAAATTTATGCATAATTTTATACAATAGGCATAATATGTACTGTCAATTTGACGGCGTGAAATTCTTCTGTCTTGAGCAATTGTTTTCCAGTATGTAGGTATAATATAATATTTTGTTCTACAACGCTTTCTAAGGCCTACCGACTACCGCTGTGTTGGCTATTTGTTGATCCCCAACTTTCTTTTGGTTACTGCCATTGCACGCTTCATATTTTTGGTCAAATAGCATGTATATTATAATCGATAGAAACTTTGGTTTAAAAATAAAAAAGAAAAACTTACCAGTCTCAATTTTCTTTTTCATGGCAAATTAATATTTCAGTTATTTGTAAGCCACATACAGTTTATTTCTTGACTCAATTAATTGAGGGGTCTAATATCACAATCTGCAGCATATTTATGCAAAAAATAAGATATGAATGCAGCATTGTTCTTCGTGTGAGCACGTACCATTTAAATTATAAAATATCTTTCTAAACTTACAAACTTCCATGAGTAAAACTTATATTCTTAAATGCCGTATAATTTTTCTAAACTAATAATCTCCATTCCAGCCAACGCGAGTGCAGCATTGAACTGTCATATCTACTAGTGTTTGTTTACCTATTGAGGTTTAGGCGCCTATTCCACAGCTTTATTTAAGCTTTACTTAGTTCAGCATGAAAACGGTTTTTCTTGGTTTGCCGAAAACAAGAATTGACAGAGATTCTGAGTTATGATAATAGACCCCTCAATTGTTGCATTCCGTTCTTGTAATGTGATTGAAACAATTGGTCGGAAAAAGACGGCACAGCTGTTGTTGGATTAAAAAACAACTATCGAAAATATTTTGTTGCCTTCGGTTAATTGGCGAGTGAGCGTGATATCATCAGTGACATCACGTTCGAGCAAGACCCGCGTCTGCATTTTGAATCACATACCCATAAGAGCAATAGCCGCTCAATGTTGGCTTCTTGTGCTGTCATAATATACAAAATTCTTGAAATGTTGAAGAGTTTTTTCAATAAGCACATTATGTCTAATTAATCGCCAAACAAGTATATTGTACCACCAGCTAAGGTCGCGTAGTGTCATTCGTGTGTATATTATTTTTTTTTATAAATAAAACTGAATATCCCTTCAAGAATTATTGAGATCAAAATAATAGCATTTATTTTAACATCATGTCATGCGTCTATGATCCACCAAAACTAACATTTTCCGTACGAAAGTTTTCGATATGAAAATGAAATAACATATGAGTAGAGAACGGTATTTTGAGAATTTGGCTATAAATGTGAATATATGCTAAAATCAGTTATTTTCCCAAGTAAATATCACTACTTACCTAAAACAAAAATATAACGATACATTTTGTCAATTGATTTCTTTAAATAGTAGAGAAATGGTTGAAAAATGACAGACTGTATTAAATTTAATAACAAAATTGTACTGGGCTAATGTAAAATATACATTATTAGAAATCAGTCATGATCAAATACTGAAAGACCGTTTAATAATAATACAGTTCAATTTTTCGATATAGGGTGACTATGAATCATGTAAATATAAAGAATAAGCAACAACTGTTTTATTATTTTTGTTTATTTTTCCTACAACTGTATTTGTACTATGAAAGATGATTCAATGTAAAAAATAAATATTAACACCAACTGACAGATGAAAACTTACTATGGCATGGTTTGGAAGAAAGAAGTATCGAGCGAATTCCATTTGCATTACTTTTACATAAATAGATACGTATCAACATGTTTAAATACATTTTATTGAATAAACTTATAAGTGAATCTAATTTAAGACATCGACTGAGGGTGCTTGATGGAATTTCAATATCAAATTTGGATTATTGAGATTTTGTACACTTCCATGTATTTTGTCACTAACGACCCGGGTTTCGCCTTTCGGCATCTTCAGGCATTCGAGCACACGAATGGACTCGAACTCGAGTCAGTTCGAGTCCATTCGTGTGCTCGAATGCCTGAAGATGCCGAAAGGCGAAACCCGGGTCGTTAGTGACAAAATACATGGAAGTGTACAAAATCTCAATAATCCAAATTTGAATTATGAAATACATGGAAATGTACAAAATCTAAATAATTCATATTCGTTGTTAATAATTTTCATACATTATATATGAACATATATTTTAAAAAAATAAAACACAATTCATTTGTACTACTTCCACATTTTTATAATCATCAGGACCGGTTTCGCTCATAAATATGTGGAAGTAGTACAAATGTCATTCCACTGACTGTGTGGCTACTAAACGTGACACATGTTTGCTTCTTTAAGAAGGCATCTTCAAACTAGCCATATTTATTTTTCACAGATGTATGCTTCATCGGCGTGCGGTGGACCAAACTCTATCTCTATTGCACAAGCTCATTTGGGTTAAGAGCAAGTAGGATAGAAGAGCATGTGCCACATGCCCTTGCATCTCGCTTGCACCTTCACTTTTCATGTGATTCAGTGAGAAAGAGATAAAGCCACCGCACGCGCCTGGTTTTCTGGTATTCTGCATTATAAATAAGTTAATCGTATTTAAGGTGTTAACTGTCAATTCTTGGTGGAAAGGCATAATTTTTTTTAAATAAAATACAAACTGTTTTGTACATTTTTATAATGATCAGGACCGGTTTCTCTCATCACGAGCATTATCAACTGATAAAAATACAATCAAAACGAGGATATTTATACAGAAAACTGTTTTGATTGTATTTTTATCATTTGATAATTCTCGTGCTGAGCGAAACCGGTCCTAATCATTATAAACATGTGGAAGTAGTACAAACGAATTTTGTTTTATTTTTAAAATATAATGCCTTTCCACCAAGAATTGACAGTTGACTTAAAAAACCTTAAAAGTGGAAAGTGTGCTTTGTTACAAAATATCTATGAATCAATGTTTAATATCTAAACCCTCTAAAATGTTGAAATAACTATGTGGAAAAGCAAAAACATCCAGGAAAGATAGATTGACATTAATATGGAGTTTGTAAATTTGCTCCTCAGTACAAGTACTTATGAAATTTGGATTATTGAGATTTTGTACACTTCCATGTATTTTGTCACTAACGACCCGGGTTTCGCCTTTCGGCATCTTCAAGCATTCGAGCACACGAATGGACTCGAACTGAGAGACAGTAAACAGTGTCTAACGCTTATATAGAAGATACAAATGCGACAAACATCATTTACGAGGCAATACATTATACGTCTGAGAGCCACACCGATACCTGAGTTAAAATTTCGGAAATCGCCCTAATCATTATTTTGTAAACACCATATTAACAGAGTGGCGATTGCCGAAGGCGATTGCCGCTTTTCAACTTCTTTTAGAAATACCAGTGATTTTACAATTATAATAGTATTGTGGGTTTTGACGGGATGTAATTCGACGAATGGGTAAATATATACAATCATTCCACATTTAGTGACATCTGTTAGGTGTTTCAACGTATCGGATATAATAGCGGAGAATTAGAAAGGTTCAGCTGCTCATTCAAGATTGGCAAGGAATTTAACTGGGCTCTATTAATTTCCAAAATTTCTTGATAAAACAATTTATGATCCCCCATGTTTTTATGTAACAGTTTAACCCCATCATCCCTGAAGATGCCGAAAGGCGAAACCCGGGTCGTTAGTGACAAAATACATGGAAGTGTACAAAATCTCAATAATCCAAATTTTATAAGTGAATCCCTTTTTTTAGTAAATGCAACGGTTTAATTTTTAATCTCGATAGAAAAATTTGGTGCTGCCATGAGACATTTCCGTATGCGGCCACCGTAACATATTAAGTGAGAACCGCTGGTCTACACTTTCCTGCCCAAAGATTCTTCCCTTAGTATTGTATTTTTTGAGCAGGATTGTGTGCACTTATTTTTTTAATTATTTTACATACTTAGTGAGTATCTTCTGCTAGTTAAATATAAACAAAAAAGGTGTATTAGGGCGAGTGTTCCTAAAGTCAGCCGTCGCCAGTTGTCGGTTTTTGAGCCTAAAACTTAAATAATAGCGGATACATTAAAAAAAACAGTTTTTTTAAATTCGTATGGGTAGTCTTGCCAATTGCCAATGTATATCTGCACTATACTGACCTATCTGATGCAATACGTAATTAAAAAAGTACATTTTTACTTCGCAAGTTTCGACAAATTCATGTTCTGTCTACTCTCCGTAAATTCGTCCGCGAAATTCATTAACACTGGGTAACGAAAGACCGACTGGCATTTTTTTGTAAATTTCTATTATTTTATGCTTGGTACAATATTAACTATATTACTTTTAGTTGGTTACATAACTTAATCCCTGTTCAATGGAATAACAGCGAAAAAATATGTATTTATCATTCATTGACTCAAAATCCCTTTTAAAAGTATACCTGTCGCATAACTGGCCCAACACTGGTGAAATGACCCTATCAATTTATATTGTAAGCAATAGTGCACATCGTCGGTGCTTCGATGGATCACATTACTCCGATCTAAAGCAAAAAGTAATTCCGGTAAATGTGACACCCATGCTCCGTTTCTCACTGAAGCTCGAATCCCACGCCACTTGAGATTTTACACGACAACAACATTCGAAACGTGATTTTTGAGGTTGCGACTCGGGCCGGAGCAGACTCGCAATGTACTCGCTACCGTTTCCTTACAGCCAGTAACTAACCCACTCCTCCCTCACAAGGCAGTCGCGGGCTTGCGATACACCGAGGACCGACGTCTTAACAGGACAATAAATTATGACAAAGAATTCGGCATGATATAATTGACTGCCTGACAAACTTCTACCTACTCATTGATTGTCTCTTTCATTTTTCTATTGTTGTCATGCTTGAAGCGGATTTAAGTGTTTCTTATTCAGGAAAATAGTACACTTCAATGAGGTGTCACATTTCTTGTGCGTTAGAATAAAATCACTTACTGCTAATCACTTTGCTCTGTATCTCGAACACAAATGTTTAATTTACAAAAACAGCACATAATATCTAGTTTATACTAACAAGGTATTAAGTCATAAAAACAAGTTCTGAGATAATCGCATTTAAAACATTTTTTTTTCAAAGTTCTCTCTCCCAAGTTTGTTTTTTAAAAAGATTTTTTGTGCATTCTAAAGAATAATTCTTTTGGCAAATATATCAGAAGATTTGTTATCGATGAGTTTTCTGTTATTAAGTGCTTTTTTCTAATGCTGTGCTTTTTTCGTGCGTTGTACCAGTACGTAGTGTTCAATTCTTGTCTACATCAAAGACTGACGTCCCTCGATGTGTCACCATTTCTATTGATATTTATCCATGTGACGAAATATCCATTGATATTTGATAATAAGGTGATAATAACGAAGTATTTATAATAGTACCGCAAGAATTATAAAATCTAAAGAATAACATATCGATTGTGGAAAGGAAAATGGACCTAACACACACACACAGAAAATACTGTGTATTGCCCAAACAATGTGTGTATTAAATTGTGTATACATTGTGATAATCGAAAAAAATATTTTGAAAAGACGGAGAGATAAGTCTTTTTGCCTTTCTAAAGTCGACATATTATATATATATATAGATAAATATAGTGTATTAGCACGTCTTGTGTGAGTTATACACAATATTTTTTGAAGTGGGTTTCGTCTTTTTTCCTTCCCCACAGTCGATATAATAATAATAGTCCTGGCGTGATTTCTTGTGGAAATAATAACTTTGCTATTTTACCTTATTAAATTGGATTTCTAATAAATTTAATCAAGAATTTAAATGTCAACTCCTTGAAGATCTTTGCTCACCTCAATCAATGCATATCTTGTTGGCGCTCCTCGACAGGCGTCTCTGGAGATCGTTGATATCCGCCCGACGCCTCTCCTCGCCTACCAGATACGCAGACGTCGCGCGGGACGCAAATAGCCCGAGAGACGTGTCTCGGACGCTGCCCTTTTGCCCCGTCAACTTCACTAACCCATTTATGTCCCTTACTTTCTGCAATTATCTGCTGTATAGTGTGAATTAGTTTCATCGATGCTATAATTAATAATTAATTTAAGGCATTGCCTTCTCACTTCTTCATTAGAAAGATGATAACATTACACACACACACACGTATTCAAAATGTTTTGTGTACTTTTCAAAATTTCTAAACATATTTATTAATTTCCTTTATCCAATAGAATGCACAAAACTCTGTTATTACTGGAAAATTCCCACTATCTCATAATTAGTGTTGCATCATTATATTATTTATGTTTACCATTAGAAAGTCCAGCGTCATAAAGCAATAATTACGGTTGAACATTTATTGTCTCTAGTGTTTTTTTATTCATTTAGGTTCATTCGGCTAGAAATCACTTTCGACATTAATTTAATCCCACTTTCGCTTGCCGTTTTGCAGTTTTTTTTTACCTACAGTAACCTATAATACCCACAGTTTTTAGCGTCATATTTATTTACCTACTGTTCTGAGATATATATCTGTCTACAAGTGTAATGAATAATTTCTATAACATCGGCATTGCTAAGATAATAAATCAGTAGACATTGTAGTAAATATCGACACGAAATTCATATTATTAATGACCTCCGATCGTGAATTTCATTTGGTTGATGAACGCTTGTCAAGTCAATGTCAATTACACTATATTGATAGCTGTACAGTAATTATTTATCTTCAAATCATTAATAGAAAACCTTTTAAAATTATCAACGTTTGTTGGTTAAAACTTTTCGAGAAGGTTAAGATCTAAGACGAAAAATTGATAATGGAGATCTACATATTTGTGAATAACAGGAACACGATGAAAATTTAATAGGTCTTGCTTGATTTGTTAATAACTATGCAGATAATGAGTAAAATTTAATGTCTGGCCCAAATCACCCGAACTTGCACATACATTAAATTGAAAACTGAAAGCTTTCGCAAAAATAATAAACGTCACTGTTGTTTGTTTTCTGCTTAAGAAAAATATGTCGAGATGGCGCCGCGGTCGACGGATGCGGTTATCGTATGTCTCCTTGCGTCAAATTAATACTAACAATTCATTTCAATCGACTTGTCATCGTTGTATCTTTTAAATATCTTTTATTGTTTTGTTATTATAGACGACGGATTGAACATTACTTATATAACATTGTATCGTTATTTATACGCTGCTACGCGCACTTTAGTGCTCGACGAGATGAACAGCGGGCACGCTCTCCTGCGCCATTGTATGCAAATCGGACAGTAATATTTGAAAATAGAACGCGCCAAACATATTAATTAAACAATTAATATCTGTATATTTGGTTTATGAAATGCGCGACTTTATGGCGTGAAATAATGTTTAGATGTAATTCTAAATTTAAATTGAGCACGCATAATCGAACTCTGCTATATCGCATTCTGATAAAATGACCTTACGAAGAATGCGCCGCAGATAGTGAGATATTTATAAGTCGGAACCTATGTTATAGTTTCTGTGTCTTTTGTTGGTTTTATGACGACTGATCGACTTACTACTAGACACTGCGTACATATACGTCATATCGTGCGGCGATAGTGGATCGTCTATTTCCGGTATGCTTTACTTTATCGGCAGTAAAATTAACCTAATTATGAAATTATCTCGATTTCCCTAGCCGTTTCAACAACAATCATGGAACTATTTTAATTTAACGCATATATATAATTGAATAGATGAGATCGACTGTGTTTTAACCACTTGATGTAACCCTCAAAAAATACGAAAATCAGTCCATTATTGGATCTCATTTTGAAGACGACAGGGCAGGTCACGGCCAAATGATGTAAATTAGAAAAATAAATTGACCACGTTTTAGAAGAAAAATAAATTGACATCATTTTACATGGGTTTTAGGTCTGCAAATTCTGACCCGGCCACTTGCTGTAAGCCACTATTTTATCGGCACTCTCTACTTATAATCCCGTATCTGCAAACGTGAGAATTTAGTGCATTTCAAAGATTCATAACGCAACTCACCATATAATGTTTTCGATAAAAATAGTTTTTACTCTCTCTTGAACAATTTCAATTTTGAGGGTTACATTGATTGGCCAAAACACCGTCGATACCGTTTATGCGCATCTACGTATTACTCGAAAATATATTTTCTTGGAAGTATTCTAGTATGAAGAGTTAATTTCACTTTCACGCTATTGGTCGGCTTCTGGTAAGAGCCCTACCGTAGCGACCAGGTGGACCTGGGTTCAAGTCCCGACAAAGATAGTATCAATTTAAATTTGAGATCTTAGACGTGGGTGTTTGTGATGTCTCTTCTTCTCAAAATAATCATCGGCGACTTCAAAAAACAATTCTCATTTGAGTTTATCTCTTGTAATTTAAAATGACAAAATTTCTAAAACTTGGCTGTTAGCTGTAATGTCAGGTATATTTTCAATTAATTATAAAAAAATAGTCATGTCATCCAAAAAACGTGTCGATAATTTCTAAGTAACGTACTCTGTAAAACTTTCTCGAATGTATTCGTTACATTGTGTATTTCAGTTTCACCTTTATATTAAAATCTAATAAAAAACATTTTATTTTGAGGATTGTGATTTGAGCGTCGAATTGGTTAACTTCCGTTTCCGTAATGATAATCCCGCCGATGCATTGCGGGAGCTCCATCCGGCTGCGGCGAGATCCCCCTCCTCTTTATGACCTCAAAACTATTGTTATTGTTACACAGTCTGTACATATTCGATTACAATTTTCGCTAATGCGTCGGGAATGCGTTTATTATTCGGAAAATTTTTAAATTCTCCTTAAATTGATGTCCCGGTCATATACTCAAGAATTCTTTTATGACAGTATGCCATGAAAATTTCCGGATACAAATAAAATAATGGTTTTCCCGTTTTAACGGTTACTTTTCGCTATTTGAATATGTAAATGCAAATCCAGTTTTCTTTGGTGCAATATTATTTTTTTCCTGTCTAATATTAAGACGCATCGTGTCGTTGCAGTTACGTCAGCGGAGCCAAGAATACATAAACTTATTTCTAATATGCAGCAACAAATAAAACACTAATTAATTCGTTATTATTGAGTAAGCGTTATTACCATTTCATAATAAAAATGTAATTTTATGATCATGGTACATGAAGTCCAAAAGGTTGACGACCGCTCTTTTATGGCATTAACAAAGTTTTTTTTATAGTGAGTTGTTTCGGTTAGTTTCTTTACATTTAGATAAAGAATCCTAGTGATTCACTTTATCTAATTGACAGGGATCATTGTTTTGTCAAAATGTATAGTAATTTTATAATATATTTTTATGAAATTAAAACACCTCAATTTAAAATATCGACTGAGGGTACTTGAAGGAATTTAAATATTAAATTTCGACAATTCAAATTTAACCTGTCTTACACGGTTAGGCCAAATAACCATTCTAGAACAACCCACAATAGTAGTATTGAATTATTCTCAATGGACACATTCTTTATATCATTCCAATTATACTATAGATATAATGATAATTTTTCAGTTTTTGACACGTGAACTGATCTGTTCTTTGCAATTCGTTTCAGGCGGTGAGGTGGACGGCGGCGGGGTGTCCCAGTCGAGCGGGGGCAGCGGACACAAGGCTTCTTTCCGCGGGGCCAACAAGCTGGCTCGCCGGGCCAAATCCTTCAAGGAGGACCTCCTCGAGCGAATTCACACCATGTCGCTCCGGTCGGCCGCCTCGGGACAGACACCGTTCCTCGCAAACAGGTGAATCTATCTGCACAGTTCTACCGTATCTCACAGATCCAATATAGAAAAAACTTACAGATTAAAAACACCCAACTGCAATCTATAAATAAATTTTAGATGCCTAAATTTCCATCTCACCCATCTGATTCTCTAAACGGGGCGTAGCGAGAACAATTAGCTAACCACTAGTTCTATTCTAGCATTATCCCTCTATCCCTACTCTCTTTGATGAAGAGAGTTTGAGCAACTGAGTAACAAGCAATTTTCGTAAAGAAAACTTCTGTCGAGATTCCTCCATTAGGAGGCCATATCTTCCACATTAGGTACGGACATGGGCTAAAAAATCTATATTGTATTTAAAATAAGCTGAATGTGGATAAGTGACATATAATTAGTTCAATATGAAATGATATTATTGCAGATCAAATTCTCCGCTCAATCCGAAATCACGTGGTCAACAAAAGGGGGATGAACTGGAAATGAACCCGGCCAAAGACCTAGAAATATTAGTTCGTCAGGTAACTAAAATCTATTTCTAAATTTGAATAAAATGCAATGATCAGTTAAGTTTAGAAAAGTGCCAGTGAGCTTGTTCATATTAACTACATGCCTTTTTTCCTTCATATTTAGGTGCAGTTTGACTTAAAACACTTCTGTGATGTCATAACGAAGAATAAACTAGAAATGTTACCTGGAAATGGAACTATAATGTTAGACACAATTACAAACATACACACAGGTGATTTTTCCTTTTTTTTTTCATTGTTATATAAATTTTGATACAACCCAATCATGTAATGCATGGCCTAGCCCTAAAGTGCACTCAAAACCGCCAACAGATCACCTCTTGCCATGACAATTAGCGGGAAAACACGCATTGGCAAGGCAACATAGATATATTTAGTAGATTCGTGCGTTGAATTCTCTATATTAATCGTAGTATTTCTGGAAATAATTGCCTGTCGTTTGCTAGCTGTTGCATCGAGAGGTACGCTTTGCGGTTCAAGTGCTGGGCAAACCCTCACTGAACGAAAAGTATCGTTTGCCTTGTCAATCACTTCTTGGTTTTAGAGTCAGCTGTGTATTTCAACTTATAACTTCATCTACCGTGTCTGATATTAACCGATTGCAATAAAAGAGATTCACCGGACAGAACTGGCGTTGGTACTGTGATCCTCCCACCTATCCTGGATACTGATAACTAGTCGTTCGACCGCTTTCACCCCAGGCTTCTCAAATTATATATACCTCACATTGAATTGATGGAAAAAGTAAATGTATAATAAATATTTACAAGTAAATGTATAATAAATATTTACAAGTAAATGATACATTCAGTAAATAAAATTATTTAAATTCCATGTATACCTATCGATACAAACATATTGCCCGAGTAAATTACTATTCCTAAACTGTCAATGTTGCGAGATGTTTATTTTTACCGTCATATTCCAGCTATCAGACCGTATGTTTCGCCGCTGGGCGCAACGCACTCGACCTCTCTCAGCTCGGCTCTGACTCGACTGTGCCAAACCCTGGCCAAGCTGATCAGGGTTTGCGACCAAGTCATGCTGGCCGGGGAAGTTTCCCCGGCTGCGCAAGTCGTCATAGGACACGCCACCGATGATGTGCAAAAGGCTGTCGAGGTAATCGAAGAATACGGATATTCTCAAACCAATTTATATGAATCTATTCACTTTTCTTTATAAATGCTATTAGTCAAAAGATGGAAAAATATTAACCGCAAAAATGATTAATTTGAACTTTTACTGTAGTAGTTTTTAGCCTTGATACTTTTTTGTATTTTAATAATATTTTTTACACATCAGAAAGTTAGTAAATATTGTTTGCATTTGTTAATTTAAAATATTCACCGTCGACAGCATCTGGCAGCAACGGCTGCAGAGAAAATGTCAGGCGGCACCAATGGAGACACAAACAAAACCAATGGCACTTCAGGAACAGAATCTAAAAATATGAAACTGCAAGTCAGACCGGCAGTCGACGGTATTAGAAGCTCAGCCAACGAAGGACAGAGGAATTCCTTACCAGGTAGAGAAAATTATTATTTGCAAGAGTATTCATAATGTTATTATTGCAGCTGGCACACATGTGACTGGCTCTGTTACTATTCACAAAATGATCAATCTCTGGGTACAAAAACCAGATGAGCAAACCCAATGCCATACTCTGCAGAGGTTTTGCTTATTTTATTCCAATTTTCAAAATGTAATAATGAATAAAAATATTTTCAGACATCTCTCTGACTGAAGGAAACGGGGTCGGGATGGCTGTGAGAAATTCTCACTCGACGGAATCCATTCTCGACAGTGTCACATCCTCCGGTCATCAAGATCCCCCTCCGAAACCACCCAGACCTGTCAGGTATTAATAATGATATGCTCTTATTTATTTAAATTAGTAAAATGTAAGATAATCCCTATTCGTCAAATAGAACTAAATACCGAATCAAACCCATCTGAAAGTATCATGAATAATATTTATCTTTATTGTCTAATATATTCATTTGCATTGTTTTCTTTTTATATAGTGAATAGATCTTAAGTACAAGACACACCTTTCTAAACAGTAATGATCATTATTATCTATTATCAGATGCTTTCTTCGTACTAGTCTGTACCCATCTTTTAAACTATATTTTGACTAATAAAACGTAAACAAACAAAAAAAATGTTGATATCACAGTTTATGTTTCAATACACAGAATTTGAAGTTTTCTTTTAGCTGTCTTTTTCCTTGTGACTTCATTATAATAGTTGTCCCTCTATTTTTCTCGTCTAAACCCTCAGAGACATGAACATAATATCAATAGTATATTTATTTATTTTATATATACTGCTACATCTGTCGTTTTTACGCATTGATCGTTCTTCTATAAATGCTTTACCCCGTCAGTGAGCGCTTAAAGTTTTAGTTAGTTTGCCGTATTTTTCTAGATTGGTCATTTTTGTGCAAAATAAATATTCATCACAGATTCAACCACGTGCACTAATGAGTTTTATATCTCAAAATTTAATTTTTAGTTATAATAGAGACATTTAAAACAGTAGCGAAATAAATATCCATGCACATATACAGAAAACAAGTAGCAATAATCGATATAATAGGGCTTTGACGGTCCATATGCAATGCTCAAGTAAACAAATAAAAATTGCAAATACTTTCAGAACATGCGATGTTGCACCTCCTTTGCCGCCAAAAAGAAAACCTAATGATAACAATTCCTCACTGGGACTGTCCGCTATTGATCGGTATGTAATACTGTCTGGTTTTTATCTTTTTAGTAGCAAACATATACATTTTGTATATATTTTTCATTTGTGCTACCAATTGACATGCGCTTACAATCGGAGCCTCTCAAAGTAAATTCTAGGCCCAGAGCAACTAATATTTTTAACACTTTTCAAACTTAAAAATTACGCGGAAGAAAATCGAAGATCTTTACGTCATTGTTCAGTGTTATATTAAAGAAACTTTTCACACTTGAGCACTAGAAAATTCACTTATTGTTTCAGAATGTGAGCTATCCGGTAATTACTATTTATTAAGTGTGACCAATCCATTTAGACGCCTAATATATTCAGAACACTGATTGATCTCTCTCCCTCTTTGCAAAACTTATTATAATATATTATAATATATCATATTCATTCTCAATTAATTGGAAAAAAATGTTTGACATTAGGTGCTGATTTATGTAGCACTTTAGAATTTATGTGTTATATTAACGATGTTGCCCACTTTTTCAAAGGGTATCCCTGCAATCCCACAGCAGTGGCTCTTTAGACTCCATGTTGAATACTTCCAATGATGAAGAGATAAGAGCCATCATGGATCGGAGCTCTACCAACTTGGAGGACTCTGTTCAGCACACCGCATCCGATATTATGGGTGAGAATGAGTCCTTATTTTATTTTTATTTACTGCCCTTTTTGTTGCGCACATATAATATGTATCTTCTGAAATTTGCAGGTATATGCAGCTGTCCCTCGGTAGAAGGATTCTCGCAAACAAATGGCAATAGACTGTCTTTGGAATCCAACTCCACGATCGGAACCAACTCCAGCACAGGCATTTCCAACAACAGATTATCATCCAATATGATTGCTCCTTATCAGATGCAGCAATCCAGCAATAGACTTTCCAATGAAATCACCTCAAACCAGAACACAAATCACAATAGGTATGAACATATTTTATTTATTGATTTAGCGCAGCGTCTAATTTGTTAATAGTTTATAATATAGCCTAAAAAGTGTGAATTTTGTTTTTTTATTAATTTAAATTTAAAAATTACTAATCTTATTCTAAAGCTGTAACTGTATTTTTCCACGCAGGTTCTCCAACGAGTCAGGATTCGAGTCCATGGGAAATGCTCGCTGCTCTGAGATTTCCTACTCGAGCTTTAATAGCATGACCACCCAACAAAAATCGTCGCTTTCATATATAGACTCGACGCCAACCCTCGGAGACGTGCCTCCGTTGATCGTCACCGATTTCGGAGATGACAAGACTCCCAGATTGCCGTCGCTCCAGACGAAGCACCTGACCAGCATGTCCAATGTGGTGCAGCAGTCGATGAAGCAAATGTCTTCGACGACAAATTTCTTCGAACAAAATTCTACTAAAATGATCGCATCCAACGGAAGAGCCGCCCAAGCCTTCAGTCACCAGTCTTCGCCGACCAAAGGCAGCTCGGAACAACAGCAGCACAGCGTCGAATCGTCCACTTTCGACACTCAAAAATTGGCTTCCGCATTCAAAATGGAATCCTCCTCGATGCAAAGTTTCTCGCAGACGCAGACTAAAGTCTCGCAAACTCTCATGTCTTCGTTGGGAACCGGCAATCTCTCATCCAGCGTCAGCAATAATTCATCCAGCGTGGCCAGTTTTGCATCACTGCAATCCAACATTGCCGATATGTCGATCGGGGATATGACCAATGTGGGAAACGATACGGTGGATGCATCTAGTTTGATTCCGCCCGCGCTACCCGTCAAAACGAGGAAACAACAGATGAAAGTGAGCTCGCAATATGATAATCTCAATGAAATCGGATTGAACACACTGCTTCCATCGCTTGATGACCAGACCATTGAATACAGGTGATATATTATTACAGTGGTTTTTTTCATTAGCTATTCAGCACTCACTCAAAACATAAATTACTAATTCCTTAACAATGTCATCTGCCTGAGGTGTTTTTATAACAAAACACTGTTAAGTTCATTGTCATTTTTTTACCTGTTTTATTTCATGTATTAAACCTTGTCAATTTTTGCATCAGACTTTAAAATATTTTGAATCTATCAATATGCAATTATCCCATGATGTTCCGTACGTTAGGTCTCATTTACTAATGTTAGAGTTCTGATTTATTTCTTAAAATTTTTGATTGTTCATTTTGAAACCAGCAATATTAAATTTTATAATATAAAATATGTCTACATTATTATTCATATTAATATTTTTGATAAATTGTTTTTGTATATAGCATTTATTTTAATATCGGTGTCCTAGCCTACCTTCACCGCTGAACAATCTGAATCCGGATGAAGTAAAACACGTATCACGCCAGAGTAACTGTCAAATCAATTGAAAATATAGTTAAAATATATTTGCGTTTGCAGTTTATTTTCATTCGAATGCGTTTTAGATAAGTTCCGATTAAAATTTTCAGAGAGCATGGCACAACCTGCGCATTACACGGAACGACCATGGAAGGATTCATGCAGAGGCCTCACACTCTGATGGACCAGTCGAGCGGCCAACCCCCTCCACTTCCGATGAAGAAAAAACACAGTCAGTCACATCTCCAGCATATTATTAACATCCGTTTCAGTTACGGGTTTTTAAGACATCGGCAACGTCTTTCCGAAATGATTTTATCTCATTCACCCAATATCCACAATTCATAGTTTTTAGGTCATAAACCTCACAACGCCACTTCAGATGAAGTCATATTTACTAGAATCTCCTATTTATATCGACAGCCCTAAATATTTATCGGTAACTCAAGTATCAGTTGTCAAATCTGAACATTTTGTTTACTTGTCCCACGAATTCTTTGACTTTTTCACTTGTATAATAATATTAATGTTTATTATTTCTGTTTTTTATCGCAGTTCTTTTTTTAACCATTTCATTTTGGGAAGGCATATTACTCTGAAGGATAAAGATGCGGAGAACGCTGAAAATTTTGTTTGTCACGTCTGTATTTAAACATCAGATGAAATTTAATTTTCCGCGTCTCTCATCTGCGCCCTCCACTGTTTCAACATCTAACTCATTGTTGACGGTAAATGTTCTTTGGTTGAGGGTCTAATGCTAAGTGTTTAATATTATATATTTATGTTGAAATCATACCTTTATGTATAATATATGGTGACCTGGTACCTCGTATGTATTTCATTATCGTAATGATTTCACAAAATTTATTGAAATACCTTTCACATCTGCAATATTTATATTTGCAAATTAAAAAAAAATGCAACCTATAACTCAATTACTTTTGTGAATTCTGCATTGATACTACCTGTTATCTACCGTTTCATGTCATATTTTTTTTTAAACATTTTAATTCTACAAGGATTAATCAACCACTCCCTGTGACACATTTTGTACAATCTCGAATATCTGCAACATCAAATAGTGCCAAAACGAATTGAGAAATATTTGTGATGACTTAATTCTTATCATAAGGCGTGTGTTCAATATATTCCCTTTGCAGAAATTTCGATATAAAACTATCCTGGTGAACTTTCTGATTGAATATAATGAATACAACTATGTGTAGTACCCGTTCCAGATTTTATTTAACATCAGAACCGGCTTCATGATAAGACTTCTTTACAAACTATAATTACGTGCAACAAATGGTTACAGAGGGCTTTTACCAACTTGATCACCTGTTTCAAATATTCAAACTATTTTATAGAAATACGCTTTGCTTGATATACTGATATCAGAATAATATCAGTTGAAAAATCTTACTGGCATGTGGAACGGGTCCTGATGTCTATTTAGTATTGGAAACATCAGAATACCCATTGCTTTTATTGCAATCAATCGGAGACAAATCTGCCATTAATGCGATTTAAAATGTTACCCTGGCTTATTTAAAAATAAATCTCTTACATATTAGACGAGCATACTCGAGGTTGTACTGTGCCACCGTTAGAATTGATAACTAATACTGGATATAATAAGTTATGAGCTAACCTAGATGTTTTGTATCTTGTGTCCCCTTTTCCACTGCCCCCCGCCCGACTGCATTACCGTTACCGTGCCCACTTCAGTGTTCCAAAGTGTCGCTTACTCGGGTGAGTCCATAATTATAAACCAGACAGAGTTGCATATTATTATTTCATTTTTCTTTTGGCTTTCCGACGCCGCCTGCCCCACCTGTCACCGCTTTTGTCGCATGGCTTAATTTAACAGTGTTTTATTCCGTTTGAAACTCACAAAAATTTCTTTGTCTGCACTAAAGGAATCTATCCTGTATTGATTAGGAATTTTAAGTGTTCTACTTAATCTGCTGGTGATCATTTTTTTAAAGTATATTAATTATCACGTTTCAACTGTGTAAACTTTTGTTTTTGAATTGACACTGTGTATGTTCATGTAACGATTTTCCATCTACCAGACTATTGCCATTACCTAATTACCTATTGAATAATTGTAATTATAAAATCAATTATTTACAGTGTCCACATTACAAAGACCCGATATTTTTATCTGTTCTTATAGAAAGGCAACGGATTGAAATTTGTCGTCGATTTAACTGAAATAGAGGCCGGGGCTCTTCACAGATCTCGTAAAACAATAAAAATTATAGTGAATGCGAACTTCATCTTTTACTCTAAATCTGTAGATTATGTTTTATAATATCGATCGTTCAGTATCTATAAAAAAGTCAGACAACTATAAAAAATTTTAATTTAATTTAAATATGCGATGATATCACTTTTAACATGTTATATGTGAAATTTTGCGCTCTATCTGATTCAGTTCTCAGATAACTCAAAAATGTTAAGGCAGATAACCTTCTGAAGAATTAAACAAAATGATATTTCTGGAACAGTAAAAAGATATTTCTAAATATCCTTCTACTGACTATACTCGGAAAGTATCTAATTGTTTAACACGTGCTTATAATATGTACAAAACTCGGGTACAAATCAATAATATTTGATTCATGGTGACTATTTGAATATTGCTTTTCCCATTATGTCAATATGGGTTATTTGGAGATGTCTGAGTAACGAACCGGATGATTGATATGTTTATCCAAAAAATATAGACCAGCTGCCTATAAAACGTATTCTTTTAAATGCAAAATCTTTTACCAGCCTTGTAAGTTTAAATGTAATGTTGGATCTTAATATTAAATGCCAATGCTAGATGACTTGCTCTGTTATAAGTGCTTTTGATCTGTGTTGCTATGAATTCTCAATGTGTCGGATTAAGTCTTATAAAAATATAGTAGCAGTTTATCATTTTACTTCACTGAACAGACAGGATGAATCAGTTATTTTAATGTTTAAACATAAATTAATACATAATTTAAGACATCGACTGCGGGCGCTTGATGGAATTCCAATATCAAATTTGGATTATTGAAATTTTGTACACAATTGATTATTGAGATGATTATTGAGATGTTGTTAGTGACAAAATACATGGAAGTGTACAAAATCTCAATAATCCAAATTTGATAAATTAATACTATTATTATAAATATTTTTGTTTCTTGGTTGTTGCTATGCTTATTTTGTCATTTTTAATTCTTTTTTATTTCGCTTTACTAACACAATTCCTTAGAATACATATTGAGTAATGGAACCGATGACGGTCAAACACACCATATATCACCTCTCATACTATATTAATACACATTACAGTATTAAAAAAGAGATGCTATAGAATGCTAAAAGTTCTACCGTATTTCCTTTGAACTTAATCCATTTCTGACTCCTGGATTGTTTTTTGAAATAATTTTCAGTCTTAATAGAAATCATTTTATCAATCTTAAAACTGCATATTTTCGGAGAGTATCATATATTAAAATAGTTTTATTGTAAGATGAATCAACGATTTTTACTTATAAATGCAGCATTTGTATTCGATCTACATATTGATTCAATTATGGATGCGAACTTTTCTAAAAAGTATTTAAATTTGTCTCTTTTCTGATTAAAAAAAAGTTTGTATTTGATTCTGCGAACCCCTTAAACACCTTGCCTTAGAATTTTGTTGAATTTGTGAATTGTTTTTGTATGGTTTTTATCTGCACATTAATTTGATCACACGCCAATTATATTAGCATGAATATTCACCGACACCCGAATGATTATTTTGATAACACTTACGTCTTCATTGATTTATGAAATTCTCAGAAATCACTCACTTATGACGATGACGAAAAAGATTCAGATGAACTATAATCGAATCTGTTGAAACCATTTGAATTTTCTTCCAATATATTTGTTTACAGAATGAATGTTTTTGAGCAAGATTAAAACTATTTAGCTTCGCTCTTTAAAATACACCTTACTGTATTTCGATATCAAGAATGTACAACAACCTAGAATGTAGTTTACTTCTAAATGACGACATTGTGGTCTGTGTGTGACCAATTTTTTGAATCAATATTACTATTTGTATTTTTGATTCTTTGAGCAATCAAGTAGTTTCTTAATGAAATTAAAATTATCCGATCTTAACCGATGCATGTTTGTTATTTCTTTATCGTTCAGTCATGGCCTACATGGAGATGTTCGGCAACTGCAGCCACTCGCCGCAGAGCTCCACGGAATTCCTCCGTCACTCCGTGCACGCGTACAATGCGGGCCAGCACCACCATGCTTTTGTGTCCTCGTCCCAACTGCATCAACTGACGGGTGCGACCATCTCCGCCTCCGGCACCTTGGAAGGGCAAGTCGTGCTGACGCAGAACGGGCAGGTACTGACCGGATCGGGCAGCATGCTCGGGTACGCCAGTCAGCACTTGACGCAGAGCCATACGCTGCATCAGTTCACCCTGCCTTCCACTGGAATCGCAAATAATATAAGCCAGCAGAGTCTGAGGTGAGACCGATCGACAAAAGCATGTGTCCCTTTTTGGGACAGTTTTGGTAGCTATTTCATGTTTTTTTTTATGTAAAACAAAATTCGAAATATCTCTCAATAATAATTGAAGACGCAAGTGGCTGAAAGAGTGACATAAACAATCTTGATTGAAGGCTTGAAAATAGCATTCATTTTATGCAATGTAACTATGTAGATTGAATGCTTCTCCACAGTGGATTTTCATCTCCTCTTAGATCGCCGCATTTGGCTCGCGAAGATTCAGTCAAATCAGACGCATCTTCGATAAGCAGCGTACCGACGAGCGGACCCATCATTCAACTGCCGCCCAGTCCGGTTCTGGGACCGCCAATGCCGCCAGTTCCGCCTGCTTTACCACCAAAACGAACAAAAATCCGACAGGTAACTTTACTTAGAATCATGCATGTTCATGTCTATCATCCTTCACGCCTTTCTCTGCGATGAGGTAAAAATGACAGCATTGTATTGAGTCAGAGTTTCCAAAGAAACAATAAGAGCTTTTTTATACGTTGGTATCTCGCACAGTGGGGCTATTTTACCCAGATTCATCTCTATGATGGAAATTTTTGGACGCAGGAATTCATCTAAGATGTGAATAAAGAACAATAAGTGAGTGATTGGTCGACGAATTTAATCCATTCTGTCGAATTTGATTAAGTGGTTATCGGGTTCCAAAAACAATTACATAATTATAATTTAAGACATCGACTGAGGGTGCTTGATGGAATTTCAATATCAAATTTGAATTATTGAGATTTTGTACACACTTGATTTTTGAGATGATTATTGAGATGTTGTTAGTGACAAAATACATGGAAGTGTACAAAATCTCAATAATCCAAATTATGTAATTTGTTTATTTATATCTGTTATTTATATACTGCCTAGCAACATCAGACATCTTCTGCCCAATCACTACCTTGGCTATTATCTCTTTCCTGGTTTCCACGGTGAGCACAGTTCTTGATATAAAGAAAGTTCTGAAAAGGATTCGTAAAAATTCAGAGAACAGAAAGCAAACGAAAAGCTTATGCACACAACTCTCAAATTCTCGTTCCAGAAACCTTTCATAGATCACAGTAAAATACAATTCTACAAAAACCCTGTAAGGTGTTCGTTATTCGAACATGTTTTTGTTGTCCGAACATAAAAATCGGTTCATTGTCTGAACTGTTTGTTAACTGATTGCCCACTGTATTTTCCAATTTAATGTAAAATAATTAAAGATAACTTCAAGTTTTTGTTTCATACCATTTTCATTTTTAGACACCCAATCACAGTCCAGCAAAGCCGCCGTTGAGCCCGAAATCCTTATCAACCACACCGATAGCTATGAGTACGCCGTCAACGCCTGGCCCTATTACAGTACCGGGCCCCGTAGTCACGCCTTTGACCGGCCCCACATCCGTCAGCCCTGCGCCGCGCTTTCAGTTCGACCCGCCGCCAATCACAGAAGACTCTTTACTCTCTGTAAGTGTAGAGACATTATTTTGTTGTACCTGTTGAAGAATGAAAAAAAAATAGTGAAATAAAGAATGATTTTGACTGAGGAATAGAGATAAAAAATAAATGAATAAATATTGAATTAACAGGGAGTAAATCATTACGAAGCCAACCATAGATAATGAAGTTGCACTCATATCACAACATGTCACTTGTTGTGATATGAAGTGTTAACTGTCAATTCTTGTTAACTTTTTTAAATACAACATGTCTTCACTATGATGGCTTGATAAAAATATCATGTATTATTTTCCGTCGTATTTATTTAATACACTTCTTTTATAAATTATCCAACTAGAAAGTAGCTGGGGAAGGAAATGCTTGGGAAACGATGTTTTATATCATATTATCATTTCAGAATATGGAAGATGTATCTTGGCAATCCTCCCCGAACAAACCGGGCAAATTTCCTGTTGAAGATTTAGATTCCGAGCTGACGACCAATGCCAGTTCTAGTCCTGGAAGTAGAGACGCTGAACAGCCACTCGAAAATGAGGTGAGCTTTTTCAATCCTGTGCTTAGTCTATTTTTACTTTTAAATGGTCGCTTTGTTCATTTTTATGATAGTAACTATGAAGACATCAGAAAAACCCTCAAAAAGACATTAATTACTGACAACCAGTTCGAATTTAGAAGAAACCAGCAATGAAATGTTACTGCTGCTTCAGATGTACAAAAAAATGTGGAAATCAAAGCTATAGGATACGACTATAAGAATAGGCATCCGCATATTTGAAAATGATATTTTATTAAAGATTATTTTTATTCTTACAGACTGATTCTGAACCAGATGTGATGTTGGAGATGGACGTATCTTCTAGATTGGTTTACAAAAGAAGCGGAGAAGACGGACCCGACATTCGAGGGGGGCATCCCGACGCTCTGATCGTGCACGCCATTAAATCTACCAAAGGTTAATTCATTTTTATATTCGTGTCACATCATAATATTTAATTTCGCCGCGGTGTAGTTTGGTTCATTTTGTGAGCATTATTCATATTAACACGTGCCAATTCCATCTTTTATTTGTTGTTTGGTTTCCTCGCAGAAAAGGTTGTCTATCATAAATACCATAATGAACATTTGAATATCTGTAGGTTGATTTATAAAAAAATTCGAGCCAATCACAGCACCTACCCTGAAAACGTATAGAGGCAATATGTAAATGACCTTACAGTTCAGTATTTATCAATTGTGTTTGAAATTATTATCGCCTTTACAAGAAAAACCCTTCATGTCAGGCAAGGCGTTGCTGCGTCCATATGTTTTCTGTCTGGGGCTGTGATGCATTTAATTAGATGCTTAGGTAAGCGAGTTGGTTAAGTATTCTAGTTTGTGTTGCGATGTGGTCGGTTAGCTGGAAAGTGTTTCTTTTACATTATCATTCATGGCATCGGCGTAATGGTTTTATTTTTTTTTTCATTTTCATGCCATCACCTTATAGACAAGGATTCAAGTGAGTATTGATTTTGACAATATTTCACATGCTTTTTCTGTATTTATATGTGCTCATTCCCTACTCTGTCAACTTTAAATTATCTAATGCTGTAAATAGTCCTAATGGTATCGATTCTGTCTCCAAGAAGGTGCATTATGAAGTTATCTAACAAATTTATATGGCTTAGTAAAGTACTTATTTTATTGTTTAATTTAAGATGCTTGATGACTGAGGGTGCTTGATGGAATTTCAATATAAAATTTGAATTATTGAGATTTTGTACATTTCCATGTATTTCGTCATTAACGACCAGGGTTTCACCTTTCGGCATCTTCAGGCATTCGAGCGCACGAATGAACTGAACAAATAAACACGAGTCGAGTTCATTCATGTGCTCGAATGTCTGAAGATGCCGAAAAACGAATCCTGGGTCGTTAATTATGAAATATAATTTAAGTCTTAATTTAAGAACAAATCTGGTATTTATAAATTACAATGCAATGATTGCCAACATTTCTATGTGGGTAAAACCACACGTACATTAGATATAAGGGTATCAGAACATTTAGCTGCCTTTAGATTAAAAAAAGAAACTTCGACATTCGCAAATCACTTGCTAATGGAGAACCATACGTTTAATGCGGATGATGGGGTTAAACTGTTGCATAAAAACATGGGGGATCATAAATTATTTTATCAAGAAATTTTGGAAATTAATAGAGCCCAGTTAAATTCCTTGCCAATTTTGAATGAGCAGCTGAACCTTCCTAATTCTCCGCTATTATATCCTATACGTTCCACATTTAGTGACGTCTAACAGATGTCACTAAATGTGGAATGATTGTATATATTTACCCTTTCGTCGAATTGCATCCCGTCAAAACCCACAATACTATTATAATTGTAAAATCACTGGTATTTCTAAAAGAAGTTGAAAAGCGGCAATTCGCCACTCTGTTAATATGGTGTTTACAAAATAAGGATTAGGACGATTCTCGAAATTTTAACTCAGGTATCAGTGTGGCTCTCAGACGTATAATATCTTACCTCGTAAATAATATTTGTCGTATTTGTATCTTCTATATAAACGTTAGACACTGTTTACTGTCTGTCAGCTCGAGTCCATTCGTGTGCTCGAATGCCTGAAGATGCCGAAAGGCGAAACCCGGGTCGTTAGTGACAAAATACATGGAAGTGTACAAAATCTCAATAATCCAAATTTGAATTATGAAATACATGGAAATGTACAAAATCTAAATAATTCATATTCGTTGTTAATAATTTTCATACATTATATATGAACATATATTTTAAAAAATAAAACACAATTCATTTGTACTACTTCCACATTTTTATAATCATCAGGACCGGTTTCGCTCATAAATATGTGGAAGTAGTACAAATGTCATTCCACCGACTGTGTGGCTACTAAACGTGACACATGTTTGCTTCTTTAAGAAGGCATCTTCAAACTAGCCATATTTATTTTTCACAGATGTATGCTTCATCGGCGTGCGGTGGACCAAACTCTATCTCTATTGCACAAGCTCATTTGGGTTAAGAGCAAGTAGGATAGAAGAGCATGTGCCACATGCCCTTGCATCTCGCTTGCACCTTCACTTTTCATGTGATTCAGTGAGAAAGAGATAAAGCCACCGCACGCGCCTGGTTTTCTGGTATTCTGCATTATAAATAAGTTAATCGTATTTAAGGTGTTAACTGTCAATTCTTGGTGGAAAGGCATAATTTTTTTTAAATAAAATACAAACTGTTTTGTACATTTTTATAATGATCAGGACCGGTTTCTCTCATCACGAGCATTATCAACTGATAAAAATACAATCAAAACGAGGATATTTATACAGAAAACTGTTTTGATTGTATTTTTATCATTTGATAATTCTCGTGCTGAGCGAAACCGGTCCTAATCATTATAAACATGTGGAAGTAGTACAAACGAATTTTGTTTTATTTTTAAAATATAATGCCTTTCCACCAAGAATTGACAGTTGACTTAAAAAACCTTAAAAGTGGAAAGTGTGCTTTGTTACAAAATATCTATGAATCAATGTTTAATATCTAAACCCTCTAAAATGTTGAAATAACTATGTGGAAAAGCAAAAACATCCAGGAAAGATAGATTGACATTAATATGGAGTTTGTAAATTTGCTCCTCAGTACAAGTACTTATGAAATTTGGATTATTGAGATTTTGTACACTTCCATGTATTTTGTCACTAACGACCCGGGTTTCGCCTTTCGGCATCTTCAAGCATTCGAGCACACGAATGGACTCGAACTGAGAGACAGTAAACAGTGTCTAACGCTTATATAGAAGATACAAATGCGACAAACATCATTTACGAGGCAATACATTATACGTCTGAGAGCCACACCGATACCTGAGTTAAAATTTCGGAAATCGCCCTAATCATTATTTTGTAAACACCATATTAACAGAGTGGCGATTGCCGAAGGCGAATTGCCGCTTTTCAACTTCTTTTAGAAATACCAGTGATTTTACAATTATAATAGTATTGTGGGTTTTGACGGGATGTAATTCGACGAATGGGTAAATATATACAATCATTCCACATTTAGTGACATCTGTTAGGTGTTTCAACGTATCGGATATAATAGCGGAGAATTAGAAAGGTTCAGCTGCTCAATCAAGATTGGCAAGGAATTTAACTGGGCTCTATTAATTTCCAAAATTTCTTGATAAAACAATTTATGATCCCCCATGTTTTTATGTAACAGTTTAACCCCATCATCCCTGAAGATGCCGAAAGGCGAAACCCGGGTCGTTAGTGACAAAATACATGGAAGTGTACAAAATCTCAATAATCCAAATTTAATATTGAAATTCCATCAAGCACCCTCAGTCGATGTCTTAAATTATATCAATATTGCAAGTACTTATGACATTCAAAAAATTTTAAATATATAAATCAGGTGTGCATTTCATTCTGCTTATTCGTTTAAATTTAGCGATTCATCTGAATCAAAACTATTGTTATCAGGTTACATAATGCAGTTCCAGCTTCAGTACTGAGCTTAATCCGTGCACATATTTTAAGCTGCTTTCGTTACTACACCCTGCAGGTTTATTCTATAGTAAAAGCTTTAAAAATAACTGGACACATCATGTTTAACACCTTCATGTCGAGCATAATAAATATTGTATTAATTTTCCATATACATGTTTACCATGTCGGTGCATCTAGAGCTCTCTTATGATCAAAAATTATCTGACCCCTGATCCCCTCTATCTATTTAACTATATCGGCTATGTTGAATACCAACTTAATGAACACGTACATGGCAAATACAATAATTGCTATGTTCTGCATGAAGGTGAAGAACAAAACTGTCAAATTGTTTTTAGAACTGGGCTTAAAATTCTAAATTTAACTTGTACTTGTTATAAAAACTTTTTGATCTTTTCCTATGCCAATTAATAATCATTGCAGAAACAAAAAGACGTTAAAGAAAAAAAAATGGTTATTCATATTGTTTTCAATCCCAAAAGTGTCGTTTGACAGTTGCTGTAGGCGCGTGTTTCCGCCGTTTTTGTTTCTACATGATCATCATTTCCTCAATTTTCTTCATAGCGATATTGTAGAATTTCTCTTACATGCACATATTTACTTCAATATTTATCATTTAAGGATTCAAAAAATTGATTTTTTCCGTGTCATATCATTAATATTATTCAATTGAGAGACATGATTCCTGCTTAAAATTGATTATTTTGAGTATTTTTAAAAAATTATACCAAAATCACTTTGCATATGGGGAGATATTATGAATTAATATTATAGTATGTGAAAATTTTCATTAATACCATCTTATGAATGATGTATCCGTTGCGTAGATTTCTCATATCAAGAGGCATTCCTGACCACGTACCGCACGTTCGTTTCGCCCGTTCAGCTGATTGAAAAGTTGAGTAGGCGGCATGCCCTGCTCGCCCGTAACGGCAAACACACCAAAGCCAGAGAAGTGCAAGCGTTGCTCACTAGGATCGTCGGGGACCTCACGTTAGTATATTTTTCGTGTGCCACTTAAAGATATTCCTCTAGAAAACCACCGCTCTAGTGAAGGCGACATCGCCCACCCTGAAAATAAATTTTCATCGAGATGTCAAGAATTATCAGAAACATGCATTGTAATTCTGCTGTTATGATTTCTGATTTCTATATTACTTTATCATTTCTAGTTGTATATTTATAATATGAAATTAAATTGATGATTTTTTTTCCAGAATGGCAGACATAGAGAGTGACCTTCTTCAGTTAATTTCGGAATTTATCTACGGTCTCGTTTCTTCGGGAGATCTCGCCATGGCCAAAGTGCTACGCGTGATCATTATTGACAAATTCAAGAACAAGCAGTTAATGGTTTGTATCTCTTAAAAGTTGTGTGTAATTTTGAAAATAAAATGAATATTTAAAAATACACATAACTAAATAGCAACAATTTACCTAAATTCTTAAGATCACATCTCAAATTGAAAATAAATTTTAATTTATAGTGTAAGTTACTGACATTAATGGAACTAGATAATAGAACGATAGTGAATTTCCTTTATTTGTATGACAGCAACAGCAAGCGTACCTGGACAACACTTTTCAAAACAACGTCCTGTCGGCGCGTCGCGATTCAGTATTGGAGCAGAAAGCGGAGGCCGTAGCCGAACAGATGACACTGCTGGACGCCGAACTCTTCACTCGGATACCGGCGCCGGAAGCGCTGCTTTGGGCGAGAGACCAATGCGAGGAGAGAAGTCCGAACCTTACCAGATTCACCGAACACTTCAACAAGATGAGCTACTGGTACGTGTATTAGTACTCTTTTGAACGTTTGAGGGTTATAAATTTGTACATATCTTCTCATGGGCAATATTTTTTTCTTATTTTATCAGGGCGCGGTCCCGCATCCTGGAGCAGCAAGAGGCTCGCGAGCGGGAAAAGTATGTCACCAAATTCATTAAAGTCATGAAACACCTTCGTAAAATGAACAATTTCAATTCTTACCTGGCCCTCCTGTCGGCCCTCGACTCCGCGCCGATCAGACGGCTGGAGTGGCAGAAGCACATCACCGACAGTCTCAAGGAATACTGCGCGCTCATCGACAGCAGTTCGAGTTTCAGAGCTTACCGGTTGGCTTTGGGTGAAACGCAACCTCCGTGCATACCTTACATGTAAGTATCATTTTGAAATTCACTCGAGCGTTTTTATGATCACTTTGTTTGAATGTCTATAAAATATTTACAATGCGCAAACTTTTTTCGAATCAACTTCAACTCGCTCTAAATACTTTTCAGCGGACTGGTGCTGCAGGATCTGACTTTCGTGCACATCGGCAACACGGATCTCTTACCTGACGGCAGCATTAACTTCTCAAAGCGGTGGCAGCAATATCACATTTTAGAAAATATGAAACGATTCAGTAAAGCGTAAGTATTATTCATTTGTGTCGCGCAATCACAACGAAAGTGCAGTGCAACAGCGCAGCGCTAGCCCAATCGTCATTGACTCAATTGCGTCGAATGCGAAAAACTAAAAAATTCTTAATTTAAGAGAGGACAAGACTGAGGGTGCTTGATGGAATTTCAATATCAAACTGGAATTGTACAATTTTATGCAATTCGTCACTAACGACCCGGGTTTCGCCTTTCGGCATCTTCAGGCATACGATCACACAAATGAATCTTTTTTTCATCTAAAAGCAGCGAAATGTTCTGATACTCTTATATCTAATGAACGTGTGGTTTTACCTCCATAGAAGTGCTGGCAGTCACTACATTGTAATTTATAAATGCCAGATTTGTTCTTAAAATTGATTGCATCTTTATTGTTAATAAGTAATTTGCCTAATGAATTTTTGCAACAAAAGGCCGGTCCAACACCATCACCGAGTTGTTTTTTAATTTTAAAACTTGTACATCATAAATAAATAATACGGCAGTACCTAGGTTGGTCTATGTCCTTAGACATGTACCCAAAATATAACATCTTTTCTGCTAATTTACTTTGTTTTTTTGATAAAATACTGTCTATAAGAGACGCCTCATAACCATTGTTAATGGCAATTTGTTTGATAATGCTTAGTTTGATTTTAAAATTAAATTTAGTTATACTGATAAGTTTGTTAATCGGTTTGTTTTCCCGACTAGGGTTGAGGGTCATTGTTGTCGGGTCGGTGTTGGGTTTTGTCGTATTTTTTCTTATATAAACTATTTACTGTCTGTCAGTTCGAGTTCATTCGTGTGATCAAATGCCTGAAGATGCCGAAAGGCGAAACCCGTTTCGTTAGTCACGAAATGCTTGAAATTGTACAAAATTTGAACAATTCAAATTTAGAATGTTTTTTTTACGTTTTGCAGACAATACACGTTCAAAAAAAATGATCGCATAATTTCGATGTTCAACGGTTTCGATGACGTCTTGAACGAGGAAGCCATGTGGCAGATTTCCGAGTCTCTGAAACCAAGAGGAGGAAAGAAGACGACCAGCACTTAGTTGACACAGCACCAGCGCGCGCGCGGGATCGCTTGCCATGGCAAAATTGGTAAATATATTTATTATATTGCGACGGCGATGATGATCCTACATGGGAATGAATCGGAACAGTGATTATGCATTTGTCAATTTACAGGTTGTCTGCAGGCTTTCATCCAGTGAAGAAATCTGCTTCGGAGGCCTCTCTCTCGTGTCCCGAATCAATCAATTGAATAAACCAAAAAATGTTTAATGGCGTGAAAGAATGTTGTGAAACGTTAGAAGTGAAAAAAATCATTGCCAGTCGTCCTTCTGCTGTTCTACATATCAGATTATATGCTCACAAGTGATAGGAAACGGTGCATCCTTTTTAGAACCAGTATTCGCAACGACGACTCGTCTGTGTAAATACTATCTCATCCTCGGCGAGGACTAATTTTTAGTTTTTAAAACCGAATCGTCGTCAATTTCTCCGCTCTTTGTAGAACGAGTGTGCGTGACAGGACAGTCACCAATTGGTAGAACAGAGTTTATATTGTTTCTTTCTGCACGTTGAATGATTTTCAATAAATTAACACTTTGCTGAGATTCTTCACAGTTCTGATGGAAGTTTTAATTCTCCATACGAAACACCAAAGTCATAGATATTATTGCTAACATTTACTTTAAACAATTATCATATTTTACAACAAATTTAATGCGGATATAATTGAAAAGTAGCGAAAGATATCACTCACAGTTTCCAGGTGAACAGTTTGCATTGCTAACTGAATAATTTAAAATAATGTACATAAAGTGTATTTTAGCAGGTATGTCCAAATAATTATTATTATTATTATTATTAGAAAATTTGATATTTTTTTGTACATAGATATGTGTAACTATTTTTTATGTGACAAAATTAAATGATTTTTGAAAATATAGTCAACTCTTACTGTTAAGTAATATTTCCTAGATCAACCGTTGAAATTTCGGCACGACAGTGTCAGTCCTGAAGATCCAATATTTGGAAATCAATGTATTCGATTGACACATATGGAATCGTAAATGTTCAGAAAGATTCAGAACACCGCTAAAGAATTGTTTGAAACGTGTTAAATTAGATTATTTCTTTGAGTGGCCGATGTGACAATATAAGTTTTTGATTGTTTTATGATAAACATGTAAAAATACTCTTAGTTACAGTATGTAATAAGGAGTGTAAACAGTAAATAAAACAACAGCAGAAATATTATTGTAAATATGTAACAATTCATTTTGTGCCATGGAAAACTTATTCAGTCAGCTGTCTTTCGACTCAATACCCCGATACGGTACTCACTTTATAATGCGATAAATTTACTAAAAGACACTAACTTTACTCGCATCTTTACTATTTCGCATTTTGTAATTCTCCTATAATTTCTATGGCCTATGTGTATTTTTAAACTCGCAAACATTATTTAACCCCTTCCGCTGAAATCACATATTAACTGGGTGTATTTGTCAAACAGAAGCTTGTTTAATTAGTTTTTATATTACTTTATAATTAATGGTATAAAAATGGTTTGTTACTGAAGAATTTATTCGCAGTAGAAGGGGGGGGGGTTTAAACCTCCATCGCAGACCGGCAATACTAAATTTTTTTTTTTTTTTACCTTATAATAATTCAATTTTATGTATTTTTCACTACAGCTCATAATATAAAAACAACAATTTTATAAAATGTACAGTGCAGATTTTGAAAATACATAAATAAGATCTAGAACTGTGAGTATCCAACCAAAAGTGAAATGTTAAATGTATGAAATCGATTACCACAATATAATAATGAATTTGTCGAAGATATTTTAAAAACGATATTTGCTTTCGGGCAGTGTTTTCGGTGTCGGGATATATATCCCGACAATATTGTCACATTCGCCGATTTCGAATTCAAACAAACTCGAGCATGTGTTAATAATTATTTGGAATTTTCATTGTAATTTTTAATCATAGATAGTTTAAATTTAATCAGCTGTATATTTGTAGCTATGGATGACGCATAACACCACTCGGAGAATCGAAATATTGTGATAGATACTGGTTTTGAAAACGGTTCATCGGTCCCGCGTATTGTATTATAAAATAGTGAATAGGGAGTGAAGGAATAGATCGGGTAAGATACTAATCGAATGTACACAATATATATATGTTGTATTGTAATTTAAATCTACCATTTGTCATAATATGTTACACATTACAATAGTGAAATTATGAATTATTATTAATTATTTTGTTTATCATCCATCATGATTATCAATATAAGATAGGAATAGGATCGAAGATACACAGTTTGTGCCAGTTGTATTAGAAAAATTTAATAGATTTTTTTACTTCATATGCAGAGTATGATTTCAAAGCATATATTTATTATCGATTGATTAGATGAGATTTTAATTTTATTTATGTATATTGTTTACATTTTTTTTTATCAATAAATTTAATTAATTTAGAAATCCTTTTTTGTTGTTTTTTTTTTTTGTTTGGTTTTTTTCAATTATTTTTGTGGACCTCTAAATTATTATTAACAGAACACTTATCGCGAACATCAATCACCAGTTTTGCTCGACTTGTGAAATACAATTTCGTACATTTTCACCGGGATGATCTTCTGAAGACTTCTATTATTAATTCTATGATAATTGCGATGCAGATATTGTGCCGCGAATATCGTAGAATTCATTTCCAAAGAAATGTTCGCTTTTTATTTTAATTTCAGATATAATTTAAGGTTTCAGTTCATTCGTGTGCTTGAAGATGCCGAAGGGCAAAACCCGGGTCGTTAGTGACGAAATACATGGAAATGTACAAAATCTCAACAATTAAAATTTAAAAAAAAAAATATTTTAGATAATATTTTTATCCATTTTGTAAAAATTCTTGTCACAATTCCCCTAATATTATTTCTTACTTTAAAAGAATGCACTTTTGCATGCGTTGCGTTTATGATGTATATTACTTTCCACGATTATCCACCACACCCTCATATGTAATAATAATATGCCGCTATGTATTTAATGTGATTTCTTTTCAATGGACGATTAATTCTTTGATTGTATTCACAGCCGGCGATTCTTTACTTGTTCTATGGTGATCTTGTAAAAATACAGTTAGTTTAAAAATTAACCTTATGATATCGATAAAATTAGAGGTGCAGGTTGTCCTGTCCAAAAATAGTTTTCACAAAGAATAACCTTGGTAAACAGCACCAATAGGAAGCGGAATAGGATTCCAGATTACAGGTATTGCAAAAAAAACCCCTACAGGTAGATTCGCATTTGTTTTACACTTCAAATGGTTATTCTTGATCCGTTAAGTTTGAATGTCAAATGTGGGAATTTCTCCAAGTAGAATTTTTCTTGTGCGACGTTCGCGAGTTCATTAATATTAATTAGTAAGAAAAATCACTATGAAAATATAAATGTTCAAATACACCTTAATAATTGTGCAAAAAGAACCAAATGTTAAGAGAATTAAAGCAATACGATTTGTCTTTTTGATAATTATTATCGTAGAATCCTGTACGGGTTCGATTTTGCCTTTGTTTTTTTATAAACTCAAGCCGAACTAAATGTTAGAATAATAATAAACGAGGGTGAATAATAACATAAGATTGTTGAGGGCTATTGCCGCACTCTTAAAATACAACTCTGCTCCACAACAGCGAATCATATTGTCGTTTCCATTGGAAAATTGTATATCTGCATATTCGTTTTCAACTTTTCGTATCGTTATTGCTGCAAAAATCGCCCTTAACCCACTGACTGCTAATGTCTCAACTCTTGAGACACCTAATTGCAGTGTGTTGATAATTGAAATTCAAAAATGTAAGTGTCAGTGTAAAACCTATCATGTGCAAGCTATTTTTTTTTTATTAATCTCCAAATCTTGTTTTTCAAGTACATGCTACTGAAATTTTTTTTGAAATATTCAGTATTGGAGTATCGTTTAGGCGGCTAAGCAAGGAATGTGCATGCAAAATAACGCAACTGACAAAAGTATATATATTTAATATTAATTACGTTTCGATAAAGTTAATTTTTAAACTGTTTTATGCTCCCCTGAAAAATGAGATTTTGCAGATGCACAATTTTGCAATTGAAACGACAATATACAGTTTCAATGTTTTTTTTCAAGCATCATGCTCATTTGAGACATGAAAATAGGATGTTCAAAATCACTGGAAAATAAAAACACCCGAATATGTGTATGTGTCCGTTAAACGTTTTAGAATACTAGGTAATCCAAATAGTCAGACTAATTATTGAGACATAAGTGATACCACCCACATTGTTTTTGTTTTCACATAGAGTTTAAGTCCATTAAACTGAAATATTGTCAATCTACATAGTTTTTAGTTTTCAAATCATCAATGTTTATAGATCACATTCCAACCGCATGCATTCTAAACGAAAAAGAGACGCTTTATTGCTACCTTCTAGTTCTGGAAAAGTTTCACAGCGCTGTTTTGTATTATTAATCAATAGCATGTACAGATTGAATCTCGATGCTGAGTAGGTATTAATTTCAAATGAATATTGTGGCAATCTCTAACGGTTGTGATTGTCCTAACGGAGCGAGTGAGTTAAAAAGATTATAAGGTCAGAAATGGACGGTTTGAATCAAAAACCGTGTCGCTAGAAAATGTTAAAGAAATATCTCAACATAAGACTGTTTTGGATGTTAGTATTCGTAGGCTCCGCTATTGTCTAAGTGTGCACTAGAAACTATGTCTGTCACCGCTAGAATTTATTATTAGTGTATTTTTTGATGCACCTCAATTTTGATGATATTTTAGAAAGATACGTCGACTTCGACTCTGGGTCGAACAGAAGTAATCGGTAAAATGTTATAAATTGCTAATGTGCGTAGTCATGCAATGTTCTGGTCAAAATTTGGTATATTGACGAGTAGTAAATTCTTAATTCGCAAAGGGGATCAAATAATTTTTATTCTTTTATTAAATTACAATGTTGTAATGCACTCTGTCAAAGTTGCAAAAGCGCAGCATTTGATACTTCAATAGTTCATTGTGCACGTCTCTAAACAAATGAGAGATGTAAAAATCCATTTCCAAGGTAAATGTAAATGAAATAGTTTCGAATTTTTTATCATTGTAGACATACTAGGAAAATTTTATTCCCCAAAAAAAATAAAATACCTAAATTGTCAGATATCATAATATAATTGCAGGACAGTAAGTATGTTTAGAGGATAACATAAATGTAAATTTATTGAGCTCTCACAGTCACGCAGACTTTCTCAAGCTCCACCGATCATTATCAGCATTCTAATATTTAAATTCCGCGTTTCTAATTCCTAAGCGCAAAGCCTGCGCGTAAGCTACCGAGTCCGGCAAAACATCAAAATACATGACTGACAAAGGGTCTAAATCTAGGGGTGCTGTTACCTTTCCATACAAATGTGAACCCTACCATGCGGGACAGTGAGAAACCCCTTAGTTGTATTTTAACACGTCGTCTGCTGACTGTACATTAATATGACGCACATGTAGCCCACAATCAAAAGATCAGATATGAAAAAGCATTTGTCTAATAATATAGAATAAACACTTGTTATAACCGTTACCTCAGTTAGTGCCTCGATTTCCTAATAATCTTCTATATCGATATTGATTTTCAAGAAACATCCGAGATCGAGTAGTCTTAATTTCTCGGCCATCGGCGATGGTACACGATAATTGTCAAAACTGACGGATCGTGTAAAGATTATTGCAATAATTTACAGAACGAATGCCAGAATGAATCAATTACACTGACCGTTCAGTTCAAAATATTGTTGCTTAAATAATGACCCCATAAGGCAACACATTTCCAGATATAATATATCAGTTAAAAGAACTCTTTCAGTCGGAACTCTAGAGCAGGGGTCTGGGAACTCTTTTGATTTTTATCCCAAAATTTTTTTTTTTTACGATGAATAACCCCGAATTGAATGCTAGAAAAAAAACTCAAATTCTACAGAATTCAAAAAGATTTTTATGCAACAGATTTTCATTTTTACTTAATTTGGGATAATTTTCCCCGATTCCCCTCCTGCTCTGGAGCACATCGTGTAGATATGCAAGCCATTTAATATTTTCCCTGTTGTTAAGACGATTTACTTAATTATGGAAATAATGATAGATGTTACATTCAATTATTCAAGCAACATATCAATATCTTCCCAGTATGAATCGTAAGAAAAATTCTGTAAATGAATCCACAATTTATCTAGAATAAATAATGTAGCTATAAACCTTTTCCAAATCCCATTTTCTCAATGGCAAGAAACAATTTCAAAATGAGAGGACGAGAGATTGGTATGCTGACTGACAACTTTAATCAAAAAACTTGGTATAGACCAAAGTTATTATTTTTTATACATTCAATGTTTTTTTGTCAGCCAAAATCATTGCCATAATGCTGAATATAAAATGTATGTGTCAAAATATGTTATTTTGAAATAGTCTGTTTATAAATTACAATGTTCAATATTTGTGTGTTCAATCAACTGCATACATGAATTCACGTGAATCCAGTTTTAAGATTCAAATTTAAACATTTTTTAATTACACTATATACTTAATATTTATTTTCTGCATGTTTCTGAATTGAATTTTATTGCTTGAACATAGAGCTTTTGAAGGGGTAAATTTTGGAAAACCTAAACACAACCTTTTCAAATTTTTTTGCTAAAATGGGGGGGGCTACATATTTGATCACATCAATGAAACATATTTCATTTAATTGTTATATGAAGTCAGCAAATGAATATTTTGTCAAAATGGTTTATTATTTGTCAACAAGTCTAGCGCCAGACGTTTTGCCGCCCCAGGCGAGATTGTATTTCTCCCCTAGTTAAAAAAGTAAAAAACTGATTTGTTGTAAGTATTGGTAGTCACTTTTGCTGCCACAAGCGGTCCCCTCAGTGTTTGTAATAACTTTATCGAGCTAACATCTAAAATATAGTAGATTGCAATTGTCATAGTTATTTAATATAATAAAATTATGCAATACTAACCATTCACACCATTCAAAAATGCTTATGATATTTTTGTAATACATTGTCACGTAGGTAAATACTTTACAATGTATGTTGAAACATAATTTTACAAATTTGGTATATTTTATAGAATACTTATTTAGAAAGCTACAGTATTATTATGATGATAATGTAATTTTCCAATCGAGATAATACTAGAATTCAGCCAATGTTTTCATACTGATAAAAACTAGCAAATGAGATTTCTTGAAAGATAACCTTAGCAAAGCAAAAGATATCCTATCAATTAATGATTTAGATCAGTATTTCGCAACCGTTGGCCAACTGACCTTTGCCCCCTTTACAGTAAAATTTAATTATTCATAACTCGATATTAATGTGAGTAATTGAGAAAGATTAGCAGTTTATGCATATTAATTAAACTTACATCTCCCTTAACCCTGCCCCATACCATCCTAATAAAGTACTTATAGTACCGTGCGGTAGCCTTCGTCAACCGTTGAATTCTGTCATTTAAACCTATTTCAGAAGCTAAAAAATAATGCTATCCTTCAAAACGTATCCATGGTCATTTTTACATTTTTTTTATTCATAAATGTTAAGATCAGCATACAATGCTCTATAATTATAATTTAATGCGATTATAACATGCTAAATGTGAGTATTTTGATCATTCTCAGTGTTTGTCGCTTCCTACTAGCACCCAATGAGCTTTGGATGATCTGTATACAATAAAGTAATAAAGCGTGCGGTCATATCGGTCAATGCTTGCATATATATCGGTAGAAAATGAATAACTATCCGTCTAATTGATACAAATTTCTATTTTCTCTTGCATGTAAGTCCCATGCTTCTAACGCATTGATATTCCTATATCTCTATCGTACTGTATGTAAAAACATATTGATAAATTAATGAAACCAAAATTAATTTCTTATAATATATGTATATATTCTTCTGGTCACGATTTAGGTATAGGTTTTATTCTGTATGTGCTGTGGCCCCCGGTTGAGAAACACTGCTTTAAATAATTTATTTAAAATTATTTAAAACTAATTTGAAATAGTCTGTTAAATGATAAGCGATAAAAACGGTTTTGATTGTTTCCAGCTGATTTTTATTATATACTAGTAAGAACCCGGCATGTATTGCAATTCCACTCAAAGAAAGAAAGGGTTTGTGTTTTAATTCTGAACTTATTGAAGTGCTTTTGGATTAGAGGTCTGCACAGGCCGAAATTTTATAAAATTACCCGGTCCTAGCTCGAGTCTCAATATCACACTTGTTACCCGAACCCGACCCGAAGCCCAGATTTATTTTTCTCAGGCCGAAAAAAGCCCAATATTTTTAGTATAGTAATTCATTTATACTTTTCAAACAATGTATGTTATTGTTTCCATATTTCCAAAGATATTCATAGCACATGTGAAATAAATTATTTTAGTTTTGAATGCTATTACCTTATGGCTGACTCATGACCTGAACATAGTACGAAATATTTTTCTTAAATTTGAATTCCTTACCCGGGCCCGGCCCGAGCTCGAATCTACGGGCTGGGCTGGGTAAAGGTACACACTGGCCCGTGCAGACCTCTATTTTTGATTTCTTGTTTTTCCGTCTGGTTCAGAGATGTCGCTAGATGCACGTATTTGATTTTTTTTTAGATTTCAAATTTAAAATTTTTTTCTTCAGAAACCTTCACGGGTGTGTGGACAATAACCCACCAAAGTTTGATCCAAATCGGATGAATGGTAAAGGAATGCATAGAAGACAACAAACAAACAAATCTTCATTTTTATATATATAGATTATAGAATGAAGTTTCAGGTATTTAATTTTCATTAATTTTAAAAGCATACTTGAATATTATGATGAAAACACATCCAACAGAAGGTTTTGCTTGGTGAGTAAAAATTTTCAATTGTTGAAAACTCCTCATTCAATCAAAATCAGTTCTCGGAATGTAGATGTGTTTTTGTTATAATTTCATTCAGTATTAGATGTATAAATAAAAATTACATCTTAGAATTGTTTACAAATTTAAGGCCCCCTTGACACCCTTAAAATTCCCGAAAGTAGTAATATCTCTCACGTTTAGATAGAAAAAGATTTAAACAGAGATAAGTAAGTCTCGTATGTGTTATATGAATTTATGTTGAGGCACTTCGCACGACTCCCCTCCGCCTCGAATTAATCTGACTCAAGTTGATGATCTCGTAGACCTAATAGAAAATAATTTCATTTAGGTAAAATTAGCACAACGAATCAAAAGGAATAATACCACTGGAGAGCCATCGGGGCTCAACTAGAAAATTGACTGTTTTTAATAGATTTTAGCGTAAATAGTTTCACGAAATATAAATGTGCAATCGCTTCTTTATGATAAATGTATCATTAGTTTATTAGACAATTCGCTTATGATAAAAAAATATGTTTAGGCTATTTATTATTATGAAAAGAATGCTTTACTGTAGTTAGTCGCTATCATTTTATTTGATAGTGATACTTTGTATAAAGAAACGTAGGGCTAGTTTAATAATTGTGTAATTATTATGGTAAATAATTTTTCTCGTATGTGTTTTATAAATGTTGTGAAACTTTTAAATATTGTGAAAAAATATGTTATAGTCTTTCGGTTGAAGTAGAAAGATTTGAAATTATCACGATCAAACGAGGACTATCCTATTTTAAGTGAAAGACGTAATGTATTATAATTACATAATTATTATTACTGTACTTATTAATATGAAATCTAAATATTTTTCTCTGATATATTTTTGACTTCACTCACGCCGGCGGACACCGACTGACGCCATCTTTGTAAATTATTCAAGAGTTATTTTTAATCTATCCATTCGTGTATCAGTAAATAATAAAGTATTAGGATACTGCCATCTGCCATCCTGAGGAAGATTTCGTAAAGAATGCTCTTGATCTCGTTATAAAATGACATTTCAACCTCGAATTACCGCTAAGTTACTATTATTTCTAATCAAATATTACATATTTTTCTATGGTCTTATACATCATGAAGCCAAAATGTGTTAGATGTTTTACAAACTGACATTAGAACTTGACTTGCCAATTTTTGTATGTGACGCGTACATTTAACAGTATTTTTATAAATCCTTTTTCAAATTGACCATTATTAAAGATACCCTCTTTAAAAAAAAATTAACAGATTTTTAGAATCCTACTGTATTATATAAATGGCACGTGAAAAATTAAATCATTGCAGATTCTTTTCTGAATTAAATTTCATTAAATAAATATAATTTGTTTATAAATTGTGAATCTTCCACATCAGATGTGCGACGCTAACAAATCGACCTACCTGCAAAAAATTGTTAAATATATTTCTCAGTAAATTGTTGAAAGTGAGTACTGTGACTTATATTATTTTTGTGTTTTTTTTTTAATTTATTTTATTGTATAAATTATTATCCGCATGAATACCCACCCTATCCATTTTTTGCCTCGAAACTGATGTATCAAAAAAACAACAACTTCTTGTAACTAAGTCCTGGGTCAGTTCTAAAACTTAGGTCAACTTTTATTTTTAGTCAGAATACCAATAAAATGGCGCTTTTCAAATCAGACTCTGATATCTCTTCAGTTCTACAATTTATATTTTAGAAAATCTTACTACAAATAGAGTCAGTTGTTAGCACACAGTATGCAGGCAAAAATCAAATCATCGCAAAATGTTATTTCTGTTGCTGCGCCATCCTTTTCAATGACCGAATATGACGACAGAAAAATTCCCTTTGATATTTTCACTTTCAATATTTAACGTGCATTATTTTATCGAAATGTTTCTTCTACTCTCACTCGGTTTTATGTCTGAAAGAAAATAGAATGCTTAATTGTATGGAATTATAAATCTTTTTAAGCGAATAATAATCCAAAGGCCTAATGGATGTATAGATGTAATTCTAAATAAAATAAATAACTCATAACTAAAAATTATTGCTTTCATTGTGCTATTATTTTGTCAATGGTGTTTAAATAAAATTAAATATATTTTAAATCATAATCAACCCCCATTTTTTCTAGAATTCATCATTCTCCACACACAGAAATACTATATTTCACTAACTGCACTGAGAAAAAAACTGAATGCTGATTAGTGTTGGAAAAAGCCCGGAAATTTTGAAATGAAAATTGGGAATAAACTTTTAAATATGATATTTTTCATTGTTTTTTCAACATATTGAGTCCAGGTGCACATATACATATCGACTGTGGAAAGGAAAAAGGTATTGTGTATAACTCACACAAAATGTGTTAATACACTATATTTACATACAAACATATAATATATCAACTGCAGAAAGGCAAAAGGACTTATCCCTCCGTCTTTTCAATATAGTTTTTTTCGATAGATAACTAACCTGAAAAACAAAAATATATATATTTTTTAAAAGAATAAGGGATTGAAGCTTATTCCTACAATTTCAATTATCTTTAAATGCTTAGGATGAATCTATGTAATTCAATTAATACAAATCACTAATGAGGTAATGTGATAACGTATAGTAGTTATAAGAAAAGAAAAAAGAAAAAGTAGAATGAATAATAATGACTATTCAAACACAACATTTTACTTTATTTTTATTACCTATATAATACATGATAATAACAATGAAATTCTATATTTAAAGGCATATTAATGACTATTCATACAAAAAAGTTTTCATGATTTTTATTTTATAATATATGACGCTGACGATGAAATTCTATATTTCAAGAAATATTATAAATTGCTAAACACGCTCCCTAAGGTTTTTCGAGTTTTAAGTAAATCACGAAAAACTGTTATAGGCAGAATGGTAGTTTTAAGTACAATTTAAATTATTTCATGTCTTCCAATGTAAAATAAAATTTGGATTATTGAGATTTTGTTCACTTCCATGTATTTTGTCACTAACGACCAGGGTTTCGCCTTTCGGCATCTTCAGGCATTAGAGCGCACGAATGGACTCGAACTGACAGACAGTGTCTAACGTTTATATAGAAGATACAAATACGACAAATATTATTTACGATATAAAATATTATATGTCTAGGATCCACACTGATACCTGAATCAAAATTTCGAGTTTCGCCTTAATTCTTATTTTGTAAACAACGTATTAACAGAGTGGCGAATTGCCGCTTTCCAACTACTTTTAGAATTACCAGTGATTTTACATTACAATATTTGTCATATTTGTATCTTCTGTATAAACGTTAGACACTGTTTACTGTTTGTCAGATCGAGTCCATTCGTGCGCTCGAATGCCTGAAGATGCCGAAAGGCGAAACCCGGGTCGTTAGTGACAAAATACATGGAAGTGTACAAAATCTCAATAATCCAAATTTCACTATAATATGACAAAAAGAAATTCTTAGAACAATCTATACAGCATATTTGTAATATAGCGACGAATTTTCGTAATAACATCTCGTTTTTCACATAATTTATTGGTTTACCAGATTCCAGTGTTCGACTTTTTGTCAATTCCTTATCCGCAATTAAATTTCCTGAGAATGACATTATTTTGTCAAGCAGAAAAAGAGTACCTAGCATGCCGCAATGCATATTTACCAAAATAAAATAAGATCCAAATAATATCCTACTGGTGTTGGATTTTTCGTAATCTCCCGTCATTTTTACTCACTCAATATACATAAGATTTTTTTATATATCGTGTCCACTCCCAATGTGGAGCATATCGCCTCTCAATGAAAATATCTCAATAGAATATTTTATACGAGAACTGCTTGTTTACTCAGTTGCTAAAGCTTTCTTTTTTTTCGAAAAGAGCATGGATATATGAATAGCACTGAACTAGTGGTTAGCTAATCACTCTCGCTACTCCCATTTTAAAGATCGCATGGGTAACAAGAAATTTAATTAAGAAATCCATAATTAGATTGAAAAATCATTTCATGAAACTATCTGTACTGGGATTTGAGCCCATGAGCACCGCAACTGAAGACAACGACGTTGACCACTCGACCACGAATTCGACCCTTAGGGAAAATAAAAAACTTCAGGTTTTTGTTGAATTTCTTTTTCATGTTTCCAGCTCTTACAAGTTTTCATTGCACATTTCAGCATTGTTATTTTTTTATCTTTAAAATAATAAGTGTTTTATTTTAAACTCTTTCCCACTATTTGTTATATATGTTTCACATTTAAAACCAAAATCAAATTTGTTTTACCGCTTCAAAACAGTATTGCAAACAAAATATCCATGTCCTAAGAATGACATTTAAAAAGGCACACATTGTGAAGTCTTTAAAAATAAAAATGCCGACTCTCACTTGTTTTCCAGCCCACCCGTAGTTCTCTCCTTCCACCATGGCCATAGATGATTATTATCAAATCTATGGCCCAGTTCCATAGGATAAGTAAAAAATTTGATGTTTTGAGTTAAGTTATATCCGAACATCGTTCTTCCACAGTTCCACAAAAGTACAGCTTATAAAACGTACAGGTTTTCTCTTAAAAGGCAGATATTTACATATATGCATATGGAAATTAGCAAAATTGAATAATTTCTCAGTTCCATATACATACATATCGAAATATCGTATTGTGAAAATATATTTTTGTGAATCGTGGCGTTCTATAAAGAAACAACCTTTAGTCCTAAAACTATGAACTATTGACCACCTACTTGAATAAAAAAGTAATACACATAATAAGCCAACACTTTTTACGAGTCGGTTTAGAAGAGTCAAAACTTCGATCGGACATATCTCAAAACTACCAACTTCTAGTTGGATCACTATGGAACCAGGCCATCGATATATGCAATAGAAAATGGAAAAAACAACAAGTCTAAAATAAATAAATTTATTTTTCATATAAAAAAAATATTTTTACAACAGAAACACTTCTGACAACACAGAGAAGTTAAATGATCAATAACAATGTTCGGCGCCTTCAGTTCACATTTATAACAAATGTTTAAGGATTTCTTTTGTTAACTTCGTGAAGAAAATTGACGATGTATTCGAACGGATGCCGAAGATTCTTCACGAAGAAAATCAAAAGATTATTTTATTTAAACAGTTGTAACAGTTTACTTATAAACCTTCGTATTCTATACAATAAATATTTATATTTGTGTTTCTGCAATAGATTTTAATTAGTCCTCGACTAAATTAAAATTTGTTAATTTGACCTATTATGAATACAGCGGAACCTTTATTTTCGGCTTATAGAATAGGTAGTTCTTAAAATGTACAAGAGTCTTCTTCAAAAATTAAATAAAAACACAGCACTCACAAGTTAAATGTACAATTTTTTTAAACTATTTTCAAAATACTCAATCCGTCATCCTTTTAGAATATATTATTCCTCCACACTAGTTCATTACTGCTAATTCATCAATATCCTTCGATTCATCTTTTATTCGTCTTTAATGACTTCTCCGTAGTCTTATAGACAGGGAAATTTGTTTTGTGCTAAAGTATTCATAGCGTTCAGTGTAATAATACATGGTAAACATATGGAGAATCTATGCGTCATGCGTCATACATTCAAGGAGCGGTCTCGCGGATCGGTTCGGCAATACGTATTACCTTTTTAAATAACTGAACAATCCAACAGAATCCTTACATTTGTTGACCGGTCACTTGTACTTAAGCAAACTTCGTATTCTGGGGGTAACTACAAATATTGCTGTTTTAAGTGTGGATTCGGTTTTGAAGTTGTAATATAATGAATCAAAGATTCCTGTGTTAATATGTAACTTATTCTTGAAACAGAGAATCTTGCGTTCAAAGGATTTAGACAGTGCAGTAGTCTGATGAGTGCAAAATTTCATTTGAGGGTGAGTATTCTGTCGGTATAAATCATCAGATAAATTTTATTAAAATAGCATGATGGCATCATGCAGTATTTTTAAAAATGTCAGCTGCGAAAACTCCGTATGCATATATTATATTGAATTCAATCAATGATTCTAAAACATATTTTGTAATGGATGAGAGAAACAGCGAAAATTAACGACACAAGGACGGATTCTACTTCTCAACAACCAAGATGTGACTTAACTATGTAAATGAAAATTTGTCGATATCTCAAACATCGCAATTCTCACGCTCTGGTTAAATTTTTTTAATATTCTTTGCGAACGCTAGCTTGAAACCTCCCACACGGCCATCAATAGCTAACAGGGGCACTTTACAAAAATAGAATTAATCGGTGTTTCGAGCCAAACGAATTCTTTCAAATATTTCTTATGCACATCTTGTTTCCGTCGTCGCATCAGGCGATCCGTTACAGCAACAGTAATCTTCAAACTGAGGCTCGAGTCATTGAATTTTTGAAGAAATGAGTGATTCTCTTAGGATAAAAACAAAATGGAAGAATTGTGCATTTTGAAGATGTATCTGCAATATATTGCCTTCATAAAATAAATTGAAAATCTACAGCTACAAATAACAGCTGTCGGTATGTAGCCAGGACAGAACATTCATCAAAATGGCAGTCTCCAAAAAATAATTGGCAGAAATTCTCATTTAAGTAGTACTAATAAATACATATGAAATTACAAAGTAAATAAAGATCATTACATACATTATCATACAGAAATCCGATTTATATACAATTATAATGGAGTTTTAAGCAAATAGGTAGATTAGATGCCAATTCAACCAATAAACATGAACGATGACAACAAATTCAATATGGTTAACTTTCAATTAGTGCAACGTGTAATATTGTCCAAATAAATAATTATAGCACACATTCCCTCGTAGTTTTAGAGGGCGTGAGCTTTTTGAATCGAGCGACCGTCCGGGTGCGGCTGAGTAAGATTAAACTATTTATTACTCATCATAAGATGTACAAAAATAGAATAATAAACATACATATATTTAGAATAGAATTCACAAATTCACATTAGCTATGTAGCTCGGGACCACTTTCATTTTTTTGGTATACATTTTTCTGAATGGTTCTTTAGTCTTAAAAAACTAGCCTATATGATGAACGCCTAATATAAAAACAGAATATATTCGGTAAAATCAGTATAATCCCAGTTATTTCAACAAAATCAAATTAATTTGCCAAATACTGTAAATAGTATGGTTATTTGTTTACATCAGTCCTGCCTGTCTTCTTCTTATCACCTAAGTGGCAAATACGCGATTATAATCTTTTCAATTTTCGGTGTCTACGCACTCGGTTCTATGGGTGGGCATCGAACAACATCAGAAAACTAGATTTCAAACAGTAGCACTGTCCCAATTTGAGATGCTCTCCTGTAAAATTTCATCTTTGAAGACGAGTGTCGTTATGTCAGCAAAACCAATATCTCGATGCTATCAAAAGGAGGGAAACACATTTCATTTCTTTTTCCATTCATCTTCTGGCGTAAGCGATTTGGTATGTTTGATTCTATTGGACAATATGAATAAAAATTTATGAATCATCTTAAAAAATAGTGTCATTCTGAAAGCTCAAAGCTGGAGAATGAAGTGTCAAATTAGTTGGAATTTAACAGCAGAAGAGTTATTTCTCTGAAACGTTAAATCGATAAACTGACGGTGGTAAAGTCATAAGATTCTCAGACACATGTCTTCTTTTCAATATGGCCTTTATTTATTCACAATATTAGCAACATAAAATGTTAATGAAGAAAATTAAATCTAAATAGTATTAAAAATAAAAGAAAACACTTAAATAAAACCACTGTAATATTTTGGAATACATAATCGAGAGGACACATGATAAAAGCACCATTTTACATTCTAAATCAATTTGACAAGCGAGGTGACCAAATATTGTAATAATAAATCTAAATAACTATCATATTCGAAGACCTCTTACCACGATTCGTAATGATAAATTAATAGAAGGAATACTATGGGAGATTTTTTTAAATATTAATACTACGTGGCTCTCAGAGAGATCGAACAATTTTCCTCATAAAATTTTTCATAATGTCAAGTGTACGGGAACCGTGCAACCGAAAAGTTACAAGTACAGCAGAAGCGTACGCCGGTCCCCGCTGTCAGTGGTAATTTTCTCTAGCAAAATTATTCAACGCACATATTAATTTACGAGGCAAATCTCAGGGATGTAGCAATAAAATAATACATTATAAGAGACTGCCGAACAAAAACGAAAATCCAGACTGATGCTCGAGATAATGCAGACATCAGCTTTCGAGTTCGTTCCCGACAATCAAACTCTGGGCACACGCACCACAGCTGATAAAAGATGGGCAAAAAATTTAGTTAATTATTCAAAAAAAAAAAGTTCTCTCTCAAATCTCAAGAGTCCACTACATTAATTTCCAAAGATAAAAAGTCAAAAGACAGTCACAAAAATACAAACTTCCGACCGCCAAAAACAATAACAGAAATCTAACACTAGTTTATTTAATTTGGATTATTGAGATTTTGTACACTTCCATGTATTTTGTCACTAACGACCCGGGTTTCGCCTTTCGGCATCTTCAGGCATTCGAGCACACGAATGGACTCGAACTGACTCAAACTGTCAGTTAGAGTCCATTCGTGTGCTCGAATGCCTGAAGATGCCGAATGGCGAAACCCGGGTCGTTAGTGAGAAAATGCATGGAAGTGTAAAAAATCTTAAATTATATCTTAAATTAAACTAGTTTATTTTTTGAAACTGTCGTCGAACACTCTTCGGTAATTGAAGTCAGAGGAATCACTTCAGACAGTCGAGGTACTTTCTCAGGTGAGATATTTCAATTGATGTGGGTTACAAAATTCCCGATATCGATCTGCTGACAGAATTTTGACAGAGGAATGAGAGGACTTTTAATTATTATAGCATGTTTGGATTATTGAGATTTTGTACACTTCCATGCATTTTGTCACTAACGACCCGGGTTTCGCCTTTCGGCATCTTCAGGCATTCGAGCACACGAATGGACTCGAACTGACAGTTTGAGTCAGTTCGAGTCCATTCGTGTGCTCGAATGCCTGAAGATGCCGAATGGCGAAACCCAGGTCGTTAGTGACAAAATGCATGGAAGTGTAAAAAATCTCAGTAATCCAAATTTGACATTGAAATTCCATCAAGGGCCCTCAGTCGATGTCTTAAATTATATTATAGCATGATTTAAAATGATTTATATAACATAAAATATCATGTAAAAAGCAAAGTTTTTTTATAAATTATTTCAAAATAATTCACCTAAAGAAATCATTTCATTAAAAGACGCCAAATGAGACTTTATTCTCTTTAGGTGATCGACAAAAACATTATTCCTTATAAATAATTTAACTATTCCCCGACGAGACATTATTTTGACTAATAAAAAATTTTCCTGCGAAAGAATTTTCTTCCTTCGAACTGTGGGGCAATGAATTTGACACTCGCAATCGATTAAAAAATATTTACGAACAATAAACACACGGATGAACGGTCATTGTGAGGTTTGATATTACTCACTTTAATTATAATTTACATCGAATTCGACATACGGATGCCGCTATCTCGGTATATATTCGAAACATGACAACCTACCGTTCAACAATTCTTTCATTGTGAAAAAAAAAGAATCTAAGTGAAAATAGAAATAATAGACAACGGTAGATTTGTAAAAAAAATATTTATTGCTTAATTTCATGCCAAATCAACACAAATCATTGCACTCCTCCCTCCTTAAAATATCGATTCGAAAAAAATTCCACTCGCATCTAAATTGGAATCATCTTTGCCGTTTCACATCATAAACAAAAACATAGTTCTATACTGAGATATGGTTATGGGGGTAGCACCGCTTAAAATGACAATAAAAAAGGAAAACAATATTTCATCGGTGCGAGGGGAAATAGGAAACTGTTTTATTATATTTAATAATTTGGTCAACACAAACGGGAAAAATCATATAAACGGCCCGATCTCGTTCAAAGCGGCCACCCGCTAAATGTTTTGGCAAAACATACAATAGATACATAATGAATTAAATGTTGAAATTTTTACAGGAACGACCAAGATCAGGGAACGTTCATTTAGAAGAATGCGCGCGCTGTTCGCCTACCTGACAATAGGTAACAAGGAAAAGCTGCACGTACGAAACTTTTGCATTTGAAATTTGATTCAGCGAGATAAATTGAAATAATGAATAGCCATTTTATATCATAAAAATGACAGGTACGCATCCCGTTATTGAATATTTTATAAATAGAGTCAATCATATAGAGAATTCATAAAACAATTAGGATCTGACAATATATTGTATTTTTTTAATTGCCATTCTGCATGACAAATCTTTTTAGAAACTAACCTAAGAACAGTTAGTATAGATATAGATTAGACTGAATTTCATAGAATTCTAAACAGACGGTAATTTTAAGTATGTCGAGAATACTTGCGAGAAGATAAAAGAATGCAAAGAAAAAGTAAATATATTTTAGATTGCCACATCGTATTAAATGTGATCAGAATTCTCGAATACTGTGAATCGTGAAATAAATGTCACTAAAACTGACAGAAGAAGTCCAGTTCAATATCGACTATTAAATTTAAAAAGAGTAAAATGTTAGCCGTATTAAAAGTAGCATCAAGAGAAGAGCTCGATAATGATAGCTGCGAGGATAAAATTACATCATTTGGAATCATACCGCTAATAATACGCATTCTCCGATTCTTAAAACGGTCAGTGCTTTAGATCATTTCCGACTATCGCTTAGTCATTTGTCACCATTGACATATAAAATAAATATACAATTCGGATAACAACAAGAGACCTCGGCGTTCTCAGAAAACAAATTCCCGGCGCGGAGGTCTGCGCGTTAACAAATTTCTCATCAGGACAAAACGAATACAGTCAAAGATATTTCCAATTTAGAAGTCGTTTTTGCTAACAAAATTCAAAAATGTTCCAATATTTTTACAGAACCGCATCCCGCCGTTCGGGATGCGTTTAAAAAAAATCATAAATAGAAAAATAGACAAAGATGCCCGAGACGCTCTCATCGTATAACATAAAAAGGTAACATAACGATCCCACTCACATTTTTATAAGTTAAAATTCAGTTCAGCGTGTATAATATATAAATATAACCTGTCAATTCACCATATTTAACTAAACTTTATTGTTTTTCAATATCACGATGACCGGGTCGACAGTAAAAAAGTGAAGCACTCCGCCGATTAGTCCTTGCCGCCGTCCGCAAGCGGAAACCTCGCCCTGACGTTCCCCAAAATGTTAAAATACCACCGTGAGAAGTCGGATCGTCGCACGTATAAAAAAAACAAAACCTTTTGTACACAAGAATCTCATTCTTATAAATTAAATAAAATTTATATGTTCACTCAACGTATTATATTAAAAATAACTTTTTACAAAACGACGCGGCACAGCCGTAGCTCCGGCGTCCCTCTCGGAATTGTCGAATGTCTGAAACTTGCCGTCGGACCGCGTCGGCGCACTCTTTAGAAATTTACAAGGACTCTTCGAATGCGGCCATTAAGTCACTCTGCATGTTCATATCGATCTGCCCTGCCATCTGTGGAAATAAAAAAATTACTAATGATCATGCACGAGTCTCATTATGTTTTAAGATAAAAAATGATTGGAAGTTTATCAAATTGTCGCCTCGGTGGTGAATATTTCTATATCGCAGGAATTTCAAAAGCAATTTTAGAAGAACTATTGCACAGTAGTGAAAAGAAACGTGATCTATTTGATGATATTTTCTAATGATCTAATACGCTAAATACATCTGCGAAAGATCCATGCAGCTTAGAAGTCTTCACCTCAATTCGTAAGTGTTGTTCATTTTATTGTTAGTTTTGAGGCTATCAAAGGCTATCGAATATCGTGAGGAATTTATCATGAGAACACCTGTGTAAGGTTAGTTTTCAAATATCTATTTAATCTCAGTAATTTATGAAAATGGAATAGGTTAATTCACCACCGAGGCGCCGATATTGCTAAAGAAAGAATTGAGAAAGGAATATTTTGTCACTCTAATAATGTTAAAACAGTTTAAAAAAACTATATCCATTGACATATTTTTCAGAGAACTGTAAAATATGTAACAATAATGCACATTTTCAGCAATAAATCAAATGACAAAACAAACTACTGACCGCCTCGCGTCTCCTTCTCTCCTGCTCCCTCTGTCTCTGTCTCTCCCTTTCGGCGGCGGCCTTGTCAGGCTGATGCGAATGCGGGTGAGAGTGAGAATTCACAAGAGGAGGCTGTGCCGGAGAGGGTGCGGGGGAGGAGAGAGGGGGAGCTGACACGAGCACCGAGGGAGAGCCCACGCTGTTAGCTGCCTCTCTTTCCCTCTCTCTTTCTCTTTCTCGTTCGCGCTCTCTGTCTCTCTCTCTGCTGGTGCTGGTGCTGATGCTGGGGTGGCGGAAGGACAGCGGGAGTAGGGATAAGCGCGCGGGCGGGGGGAGATGGGGCAGGAAGGGAAACCTGCACCCTGGCAGGCAGCCCCGAGGCCAGCGCTCCGGGGGCCAGAGCGGAGGGGATTCCGCTAGATGAGCCATCGTAGGCCCCCCGTTCCACAGGAACACTCGCATCAGACGAGTTTGTCACACCCGGCAAAGACAGTTTTCTGGAGACACAAAACATTCAATGGAAAATTTACAAATCCCTCTTCACTCTCAGAACTCATAAAATGTTAAAAGAATTGCAATTTGACTCGAAAAATTTCTTAGTCTAAAGCCAATGAAATATTGAATAAATGTTTATGTTGAAAAAAATGCAGTCCGCACCTAGTTTTGTCAGGGTCGTCCTCGGCTGGGTCCCGTCTCCTCTCGCTCTCTTGTCTTTGCCTGTCTTTGTCGGCCTGCTCTTTCTTCCGCATCTCAGCGAAAGCACGCTGCCTGTCCATCTTTTCACGAGCCTGTTTCTTGAAAGCCTGAAAAATAAATGAATACAATGTTATGGATATTTTGCAATACAAAACAGAGACTAGTTAGAATGCCACGGATGAGATACGTGGTTTGGTGGTAAGAGCTGCACCCTAGCGATCAGACAGGTGTGGATTTAAGTTCCAGCAAGGTCAGTATCAAATTAAGATTTTTCAATCTAATATTTGAAATCTTGGACATGGGTGTTTGGGATGTCTTTTCTCCTCAAGTTTATCTCGAATGACTAAGAATTCTCATCAAGTTAGACAAGTAAGACCTTACTTAGTCAACTATGGCACAGTAGGTGAAGAACCAGCACTCTTTCTAACGTACTTTCGGTCCGTGTAATCAATAATGGTGACGAAGTCATATGAATTTACATTGATGTGACAAACAATGTAACAAAAATAATTCAAGGTAGTGAATCATAGCTGATTCATTATAAATATGTGGAAGTAGTACAAACAAATTGTGTTTTATTTTTTAAAATATAATGTCTTTCGACCAAGAATTGACAGTTAACACCTTAAAAGTTTCAGTATTTTGATATAAGCTATGTTGACAACCAACCTGAGAAATGTGTGCGAAGGAAAATAAATTTGCTACACAAATTACTATATTTGGCATGAAGATGCCTCACAGTAGGGAATAAGCCTACCGATAGTCTAGTGCAGTGCTCCGCAACCCTTTCTCACCCACAGCACACCTAAGCACTCATGAATATTTCGCGGCACACAACAATCCAAAATATGTAATTTAATAAACAAAACTCACAATTTATTAATTTGTTTTGATTTGATGAATTTGAAATAGTGACTAATATATTTTTTAATGAAAGCCAAATAAAATCTTTAACCCTTTCACTTAGCACACGAAAATTGTTTTTTTTTGAAAATTACGGATTATAAAAAACATTTGTAAAAGTTGAATTTAAAAAAAATAACTAAGCTTTACTACTAAAAATTATTAAAGCTATTTTAAGTGGAAAAGCAATGCCCATTTTTTTGTTGGCAAAATCCAAAATGATCATTCTGTTTTTTATAATAGTCTCGTGTTCACATTCTGCGCGAAACAACAAAAAAAAATGCGTATTTAAGGCTCTTGATTTAACAATATTTTGATGCATTCCTTCATTGTTTGTAATAACTTCACTAGGAAATTTTTTGCCATCAATGCTTACCAATATATGCAGCAATGTGTAATTTGTGCGGTAGGATTTTTTTCATTTAACAAACGAGACAACCCCCAATTTATTCCCCATCATTGGAAGTTGCACTATCCGTGCAAACACTAATACAATTATTTCCTTAAATATCAAAATAATATAATATTTGTTTCAATGAGAATAATTTAAACGTAGATCTTAGCAACCGAGTGGCTTTAATTTTATCTAATATGAAAATACTCTATTTTTTTCTCATTTTGGACGTACGGGACTGCGGCATACCTGGGATCATCTCGCGGAACACTGATCTAGTGATAGTAAAAATGGATAGTAAAAATGAATACAAAAAAAAAACAACTTTAGCATCCATATAACCGACCTGAAAACTATCCATGACTGGTTTGGGCTTCGACTGCGCTGCACTGGAGACATTGGCTCCTTGAGGGCTTCCCCCCTGAGCCAGCAGGGACCATGAGGTGGCATTTTTCAAATTCTGCTCCTGCTTGGGTTTGAAAGCTTGGAAGAAAGCGCTTCCTGGGTTCTTAGATTCCTCCGTTTGCGGTTGCTGCTGCATCTGAGATGCGGTTTTCTTGTCCATTTCATATTTCATCGATCTGTCAACCGTCGAGTTGTTCAAATTGGGAATTCCCATCAAATCTTCAATGGGTTTAGGAGTCAACAAGGGCTTTTCCTCTCTCGTCAGAGGCGGCCCTCCGGCGCTGGGCATCATGAGAGGTGGGGGTCGACCCGCCGCCGGTGGGTGGGGTGGAGGCCCGACGGGCAGAGGATCAAATATTGACACGACAGACGGCATCGTCGCACTCATAGAACCGAGACCGCTGTTCATCAAGACCGAATCGTGGACCGCATCCGATTTGATATACCCGTTCTGAGGCAGATATCCATCCAATTTATCAGTGTTGAATCCGGGCAGAAACCCGGGCACGTCCGGAGTCCAGTCGTTAAATTGAGCTATGAGGGCGTTTTGTTGCATATCAAGCTCGGGTTTGAGATCAGAAGGCAGATCGGAACCGAATCCGAACGTTGTTTGCGGATTCTCCACGTGAGGCGCAGACGAAGCCGGCGGGGAATCCACTTTTGTCAAGCTCCGTTCGAATACAGCCAGCGACTGCTCCAGGGGGTCGACGTAATGCTGCTGACGGTTGGGTATTTGAACTTCACTCGTTTTCTTTAGACCGTTTTGCTGCGGTGGAGCTCCGTGGTTGATCCTCTGCCCGATTCCCTGATGAGAATTCTGATGGATTGCATTTACGAGAGGTGGATGCTGATTGGCAGAAGCGACGGCCGAATTGATAGCGTTAGAGTTAGTCACACCGGTTGCGGACTGGGTGACAATCGGCGGTGCCGGTCCCTGGAGAGCTTTCGCATCTTGCAGGAAAGCCGGCGGCTGTATCGCCGTAGTGGGGTTTGTGACTGTTGATATGCCGGCCGCCGAAGGAGGCGTCGGAGAGGGAAGGGCAGGAGGCACGGCCATAAGAGACGAAGTCGGGACGGCAGTTATGATAGGCTGAGTCGTTTGCGGTTGCGTCTGCGGCGCTGCGGTAACAACCGGGGCGGACACAGGGACCAAAGGGGCGGGTGGTGTCTGCTTTTTCGTCGGCGTTGGATCTTTGACAGTTTGTCCAGTAGGAGGTGCAGTCGGGGGAACTTTATCAGTCGCTTGAACGGTGGGCAATTTCTGAAAAACATGCATCAAAAATTGAGACTTAGATTACAAAATACCGATATATTTTTAAAGTAATAAAACGAATTGAAGAAAAAATATGTATAACTCACACAAAACGTCTAATACACTATATTTATATATATAATATATCGACTGTAGAAAGACAAAAGGACTCCCCTCCGCCTGTCTTTTCAAAATATTTTTTTCGATAATCACAATGTATACAATTTAATACATGTTTTGTCTGGGTTAAACATATTTTTTATGTGTGGGTTGCGTTCTTTTTCTTTTCCACAGTCGATATGTAAATAAAAGGCATTTTTTACACGAATTTAAAGAACCAATTTCCTTGATGCCTTTTTATGCGATTTTTTGTTGGAACCAATATATCAAATTATGTAGAAGTAAGGTATTTTTACACTATTTTGTTTAACGTTTACTGGAACCAATTTATCACGTATAAAAGGATTGGGTGTGTATATATTTAATTCATAAATATGTATGACAGACATTATTTTTATTTTTCCCCTGCGCTGATTTGTTATCTTCTTTTGTCGCCAAATGGTATATGCGCTATCTATCCGCCATACGGTCGAAAACAATATAAAGATATTTATAGTACTTACATTGATTATGGGAAGGATCAAATTTTTTTTTAATTTTTTCTTTGCTGGTTTTCCTGGACCTAAACAGATAATGAATTTATTAAAATTAAAAATATCATTAGGTAATACAATACCGCAAAATTGGTTAATTACGGATATTGTTCATTTGGGTTGAATGAATAAAATACTATATAATATATTACAGAAAGGCGATAAACCCTCAATTTTTGAAAAATCATTTCACACGATTTTTCCATTTGTATATTTCATCTCTGTAAATTTACAGCGGGTTCAATTGGAATATGTGCTATTTATTTTTATATTTAACTCAGACTATCATAATTATTTTAACATTGAAGATTTATGTCCAACAGCAGTTGTCAATGCTCTCAGGGTGCCTGTGCGGAAGACCGAAGTGAAGACATTTAAACTGGTTTCTTTATGCTTTCATTCGATTAAAGAATATTGATGTCAATATTTTCACAAATATTTTGTGAAAATAAAGATATTAAATCTTCACATAAGAGATAAACTGTGCATTTTTAAAGCTCAAATAATAATCAGTAGGTAAAAAGGCCAGATTTTTCACTTTTATTTTCTTGTAAAATGAATAACATTATACTGATAAACATATTTTTGATATACTTTTACATGAATGCAAATTCATAAAACCCTTTCCATCCTTCTTTTAAAAAGTTCAACATTTCAGTCAAAAAGTATCGGTGTTCGAAAGCATAAACCGCCACAGATTTTATGTATTTAAAGCGAGTCACAATAGAACTTCTACCAAATTCTGTAGTATTGTAAAGAACCAATTTCACTGAACCGCCCAGTTCAGATATGATCAATAATCTACAGTGGCAATATGCAGAATGTGTCACTTACCTTCGGAACTTTAGACTCGAGTCTTCGCTGAACACTGAATTCACCCTGCGTTCAGTGAAAAACAAAAATAAAAATGTTACTTCGACCATCAGGAAACGTGAGTTAAGTATCTATCAACTATTCATATGAAAAATATACCAGATCTCTACCGTTTTACGATTCGTTTGTTTTATGATCTCACCGGAGAAATGTCTCCGAAAGTCAGAAGCCGCAGGTCGTTATCCGACACTTCCAGAGCTTCATAAGTAGGATATGATCATTGACGCAGGAGACATCCGGAGCAATTGATTAACATAAAAGATTTACAGATTATTCTACTGAGTAATTTAACATTTACGATATCTCTTCATCTCCTCCACTGATAGAATCATCGTGAAGTGTTTCCAGGGTTACACAATAATTAACTGATTGACAATAACCGAATTCGGTTAGAATAAAACACAGATATTTTAGAATATGTAGGCTACACTTACATACTTTTATATTTCATAATTATTTACATTTAAAAACATAGTTTTTACTTTCATCTTGATCTAAGCGAAATTACAAATTCATTTCTTTACCTTCCTCTTCACAATAAAAATTTTCACGCAGTCCATTCGTTCTCGCAACATTTTTCACATTTGTTCATACGCATAACATAATTTACAAATAGTATATCGCGATTACAAAATTAAACCAATTTTATACCACTAATGTAGCAGAGAAATTACCTCGAGGTGATTTAAAGCAAAAAATATTACGCATATTTCAGCGAAAATATTCTGATGAATTTCAGCCTTATAATTTATGACATTGTTGTAAAGAAAGAAAATAGATGCGCTTTCTTAAGGTCGAGAAACGGTCTCAGTAAGAACTAACGTTTCTTCAGCGAAGAGTAATTCCATATATAAATGGAATTATATTAAAAGAATAATTAAAATTGTGATAATTGAATCGATTTCAACGATATTATAAATGCAAAAATAATAAGACAAGACTGATTTAATAAAATGATAATTACTCTACGTTTGAATTTATGTCGGTCGACATAAATCGTTTTACGTTCACATAATTTAAGTTGCAACATGCCATCTCCGTCTGCCTCACGAACTGGCGGCGGAACGATTCCATTCGGAACAGATATATACAGACAAAAATTCCAGCTGAGTACTGACGAAACTCCGTCCGCCACCTCCGTTATCTACTCGTTAAACATTAGAAAAGATAGATATCAAATATTAACCTAATATGGCCAATTTACTTTAATAATTTACCACTTACAACATTATAAAACAGCATTTGTATACATACAAAAATTATTATAATCATGAAGAAAATGCAGTTTGATCGTAGTAACTTTGGAAAGTGTTAAACAATTGCAAAGATAAATATCACTCTCATAAAATATACAAATATAACAAGAATTTGATTTTATTTAATTTGAAATGTTTTTTAGACAAGAAATGAGAAAATGACCACTGTCCGGACAGTCGCTGAAGGCATTCAGAGCAAGCATTTTATTTGACTAATTTTTATTCTGCCTTTTACTGTATTTTGTATTTTAACTGCCGAAATGAAACTAAATGAAGAAAAGTTTTTCCATCAAAATTTTAAGGAATCTCTCTAGATAATTTCATTTCAACAGTTAAAATAAAAAATACAATAAAAACAACAAAAGTTGGTTAATATTAGAGGATATAAAATACATAGTTAAAGAATCACCTGACATGAGAATATGACATGTAACAAAAAAGTAACCTCAACACTATCAATTGTATATTGAATATATGCTGTATTTGTTCATAACATCACCGATTTTTGAAAAAAAGTTATGCAGTTTCTACAATCCTTTAAATTCACAAAGAAACTGAAATCGGTGAAATTACAATCATAGTGGGAAGAAGATCATTAAACAGACGGATTAATAGAAGTAGAAATCTATTGTCTCATACAAGAAGTCTCTCGTAAAATCGATTTAATTACATATTTGCTTAGTGTCTGAATAAAGGGCGGCAGTTTAGTCAGGTAGATCAGAAAAAAGATGTTTTTAATAACAATGGTCGTAAAATGGTTTTTTTTAACATTTGGCGACCAAAAAATTCACCATAAACATGGCGTTCTTCATATTGGGCAATAATGATTTTTGTGATTAAGATTGGGGGAGAGAGCATTCTCTTATTTGAATAAACATAGTTATTAATCCAAGCAAAAGAATATATTGCAATATCTTCCAGACTTCGAAGTCGAGAAGATAGCACTGAGTGTGAACAGCTTATGCTGACATCAGAAAGAATAGTAATCGGTCCTCCGATAGAAATTCATTAAATTCTGTCATAAATAAGGGCAGACACGATTCACAATCATCATTGTATTATACATCCAGATTCATATTGCAAATGTTTTCTCAAAGTAATCGATTGCACTAATAATATATAAATAAATAATACATTGAATTATGAAATGCGACATTAAAAATGAGCCATATTTGGCTTTAATTTTCAATTATGACATAATTGATTATGGAGGACAAATATCCGTCAGTTCTGTTGACATTCTTCTTAGTCTTCCGTTTGAATTATACACGGCGTTAAAAATGTGAAGCTGCCCGTGAACATTTACCCAACCAAAATTAGTTTTAAATCACTACTACATCGAAAAAACATGATTCTTAATCCTCTACATTTAAAATTAATTATAATGTATTTTGTCTTCGGATACATTTTCAGTACATAGTTCTTTAACTATTAATTAATAACACTTGAATAAATTTGATTGATTTAGATGAATAAAAATCAGAATAGAAAATAAAATTCATAATTTGCGAATATAAAAAATAACATATCGCTCGTGTTCTGACAATTCAATAAAATTTGAAGGGATTTCATATAATTTGATTTTTAATTTTATATTAATAATGCATTCATAAATCTGGAATTTTTCTACACATGTATGATATGGTGATGTTTCGAATTATCAAATATCCCAGAACTTTTCATGTAACAATAATGAAATGACTAATAGACAGCATACTGACAGACCTGAGTACAAAATATATTATTACAACATGTGTTTTATTGGACCTCGATTTAATTAAGGGCAGTTTTAATATATATATATTTTATAATTGAACAACCATAACAGCACATGAGCCTTTTTTGTATTTATTTTTAAGAGTCAAGAAATAAATGACAGCTCAATGAATTCTCGTAAACACCCCATTTCATCCCATTCCTTTCTATAGTACAGGGTTAGAAAAAAATATATCAACGACACAGAAAGTGTTAGAAACTACAACATCAAACATTACAATTGTCACATTGATAATTGCTTCGTGGCAACTCCAGATTTAGATCAAAAAATTAGAAAAATTTTAATGATAAAATATTTGATTGCGAGTAGACTGTGATGGACACCAGAAAGAATATGGCAAATATACCAGCATTTTACAACCGACGAATAGGACTAACAGTGGTGCTCGGATAACCTTATATAACTTTTACTCGATTAAAACTACCCTTGAATTAACACTGAGGCGGAACAGTCAGTCGGCCGCAGTCGCCCGTCGAACCGTTACGAATCTTAGGTCTAAGAGACATTCATGATTAAAAGGAATCCATATTATTACAATAGTGAGTCAATTCACTTAAATAAAATGTGCGAAATATCACTTCATACAGATTGCGAGTGCGACAGTCACTCCCGCTTATAAATAAAGTCACATAATTCCATATGTCAATACTTTACATACGTTTCATTTCACCACCAGACCTGAGTGCAAACAATGTGTGAAGGAGGAAGGCCAGCTTTCGACAGATACACATTACTAAATAAATTTTAAATTATATCAAAAAGAATAACAGGCTAACGAGTTGTGAACGATTTCACCGTCCTGCGGCAGAAATGAAGAGTCGATAAACCTTTTCTGCCTCACTACGCGTCCACAGCTTCAAACTATACATGTCTCACTCGAAAACCTGACGAGTCTCGCGGCCGGGAGCGACCCGCGGAGCTCAAAACGCGGAAGTCGGGCATCTCAGTTGGAGTCTGAGTCGAAGCGGCAGGGCGGACGACCGAATGTTGAAACGTCAAATACAGAGATAAAGAGTGAAAATAAAAAACAGCGACCGTCCTTACACATTTGTTTGCATTGCATACGTCATCGACACGGCTGCAACCAAAAGATTCAATCCTCAGCGAGGCGTGATGACAGTTTCGCTCTGCCCATTCTCATACGTGCAATCTCGCCTCTCATTCACCTCGCACACGATAAACATTACATTAGATTACATTACAGGGAATGGGAATAGCAGATGTCTTCTGTTCAACGTGATGCAAAAATTATTCAATACAAAAAGTCCGGTCAATCCGGAGTAGAGTGCGGTAGAGATCTGGTATTTATTTCAGGTACGCTTTTATCAAGCCGTGTGAAGAAGATTTGTCACGGTTCGGTTTCTCCGTGCTGATATATCAACATACGTCACGTGTGGATGAGCGCCGAATCGACAAGAGAGAACATGATATAGTTAAAATAATGAACGCAAGGTGAAAAGGTTTGTCAGCTCCAAAAATAATACCCCGGAGAACTCTCGGCCGCAGCCCGGCTCCTCCGAGCCCGCCGGGGTAAGCCTACGAGGTCGACGGTCACGCTATCGCATACCGACGGCGGGAATTCCGTTGAAGAACGGCCGCGCCCCAGCGTAGCGTGCGGTCCTCGAGAATAATATCGAAGGAGTCCTTCAAGCTGGCCTCTGTCATTGACACATTCTGCACTGGCCGATGCCGATCATTACAAACGTACGTAAGCGACGTTCACATAACGACGACAGTTAAAACATGCACAGACCGCAGCTTTGCCATATTTCAGCCGTTTCATTTTCCGTATCGACTCTCGTCTCGTTCGCAGTCCAGACAAGCGACTCGCATTTTCAATGCTTATTCAGTGATAAAATAGCTTCTATCAATAAATAAACATTCATGCGAAGCGTCATTTGAACCGTCTGGGCAAAAACACTCACTGATTCATCATTGAGCCAATATTAGAGAGCAATGATAAAACTGATCGTGGTCAACAGAAAGAAATATTATCATAAAGAAATTGGCATTTTTTTAAATATTGCCATATGATACATGTAGGACTGGAAATACGGATTGCGAAACAACATAACCAAAATTTGACATAGCTTTCGATGCATTCATTACATAGAGTATGAAATAAATTATGAAATGATTTCAAAGAAACATATATAGTTAATCACATAATGATCAGTCGAGAGCGTCATCTCTCTTCGGGATTCGTAAATATAAATATTATTCGGTTCAAAAGAAAAAATGTATTTCATGAAATTCATTTTCTACATTATTTGCACTGAGCTTCCGACTATCCGTCAGGACATCCGTCGAGACCTCCATTCGTTTTATTTAAAATTTATTATTAATGTTATCGATTTAGATCAGAATAATCACAATTTCTAATATTTTCCCAGTTTTAATTTCAAATAATAGCTCCAGGATTAATAACGATTTCAATAATAATGTGATTCCTTACAGAATTCCTCCAATCTTCAGGACGCTTGGACAAATTATTTCATTACATATTGTTATGTAAACACTCGAGATATATAATCTAAACAAAATTAAAATACTTAAAATCACGAAAGATTTATCGACAGAGTTAATGTACAATAAGAGTACTCGACTAAAAAAATTCACTAATATTTAAATATCACTCACGAGAAGCATCAAGAAATGTAGAGACTATAACGTCACTTGTCATTTTTTCACAGTAAAAATATTCAGAACGAATCAGACGCAGTAATAATAATAATAGAATATATTATAATATAACTTATTGACTAACTTTCTTTAATTCGAATACCTCGCAGGGCTCTTCGCCGAGGGGTCCGCGAAGAATTGTTTTCATGATATAATATTTAATCATCCTCGAGCCTTTGATTTCGACCGGCTTAAATATAAAACTGATAAAAAGGCCATATTTGAACGCGCGCACGCCTCATATTACTTTAGCTACGTCATTTAAAAACAAAAGAATTTCCTACATTTTTACAACTACATTTCGTATCTAACTTACGATTATTATAAATATTATTTCCTCTCGCCTACGACGCGATCGCTGGAAAGCGTCCAATTCAGAATATTCATTTTGTTGAGCTACAAAAAAGGAGAACTCTCACGTGGTTTGCGCTGCCTTCGGGCAGTCTATTTATTATTCACAATTTTAATTTCATTTAAACGTCTTTCATATTTTCAAACGATTTCTTTGTCTATCACTCGATTGTTTGAGATTAAGTCATTATTTTTAATTAAAGTCCGCAGCAACGAGCGCTCGAAGGCTTACTTCATTCCATTTTGTACAATAACAAAGAGTTAACACTTATGGTATTTGTGAAGGAGTAGTGTATAGTCGGTGGTGTGATGTGAAGACTAGTTCTAACCTGCTTCGCTGTCGCTCGTGTCCGAGGAAGACGTGTCGCTGCTGGAGGAGGAGTTCGACGAATCGGATGAACTCGAACTGGACGAGAGCCTTCCTGAAGCGGCGACCGGCTCTTTTGCGCCATCTGAAACGAGACGTGACAGATCATCTAGGTGCTCTACTGTTCCGATTCAATTTAATTCAATAATAGATGGTATAGTCAGTTTCATTCGTCATATAGAACCGTTTCTTTTCACTGTCATATGTCAGACGTCATTAAAATTAGAATAACAAGGATGGATACATTTTGGCTATCATGTATTTCGATGCAGTCAACTTCTCGAAATAAAATCATATTGTTCAACCACCCACCTTTTTTGGGTTGCTGCTTCTTATTCGAACTGCCCAACTGAACGGCAACATCTTGAAGTCTCTTTTCTAATTCAACTTTCTTTTCCTGCATCTGTTCATCTTTTGACTTTCCCGATACCCGCTTGTCTGTAAAAAAAACAAAAATGAGAAAAAACTGTCGGTAAAAAAACTATCTGGAAAAATGACTAAAAACAGAATCGAATGATCAAATCCTGTGTTCATTTTTACAGAATCAGAGGTACTTAATGATAATTCATATGGTAACTTAACTACACAATAAATACAAATAAATATAAAATAAAATGTTGTGCACATGCAGAAATACATGAAATACAGAAATTCATATACATGGATTCCGCCGAATTTTTATGAAATTTGTTTAGTTATTATTAAAAATTTATAAAAATTGACTTCCTAGTGCCTTTAAATTTTATTGATATTTTATAAATTCTGAGCTTTTCTCTCTAGACCGAGGAGAACCCTCCTCGTAGTGACTTCACGACTTTATTTTGTTTCTCGAAATTTCTGAGGCATTGCCAATCAGTTATAAAATTTAAACATCGTATAAAATCGAACCAACCGAAAGAATCATTTTGCCATGCCGTGTGAATCTTAATTTCACATAATTGCGTACCTCAGATCACCTCAGAAATAAAAATGATTACTATCCACATTTTTTTGCTCAAATTAAACATGATTGAATAAAATTTTGAATTCAAAAAAGGTTTCCTGTCACTGCTCTCGTGTCACATTATATTACATTTGCAATTAAAAAAAACACATTTTTTCGTTAATGGCTATTCCCAAATAGATAAATAGTACACTTGTCATCGATTATGGATTTTCCAAGACACAAATATTATTTTAATTTAATATAGTGTACTATTTTGGAAATTACTATTACGTTTGAAATATTACTATCTTATATATAATAGCCCAGATCACTCTGCAGACGTTTTTTTATTATCATCACATATCACATGCAGGTATGAAATTTTCTCATGACCTAAGCGTTCGCTGTGTATATATAAAATAAAATGTTATGCAATGCACACAGTTCCGACGTACTGGCTACTTTAGTCATTCAGTATTTCAATACTGTCATCTATGACGGGTACGGTTATACTAGTTAAAAATAATTGTAGAATTTTCGAACATGAACTGTAAGCCGCCCACTTTGTAAAACTTCTTAAGGTGAGTAGACTTTGGCCAATTAGAAGAACATTAAATACACTTGTAATTAATTTAATTGTAGATATAGATTAAATAAAAATATACAACATACATTAAATAGGAAGAAAAAAATGCTATTAATTATTCAATCTTGAAATTAAACATTAACAATTCAAACAAATGAAAATCTGACATGCCGAGAAAAGTTTTCAGTTCCAATGACATTTACATTTTTATGGATTGGGGATATGGTAAATATTTGAAATCACCTCTGCAAAGCGAGGTGAAAATATAAAGGTTATGAGAGGGAAAATGTTGTCCATTCTCTGTTCTGATTATTACAATATAGAAGAAAAAAGATAAAATGTATAATCTATCGAAAACGCAGTCAACACAACATAAAGCATCGGTGGTGAAAACAAATGTTGCCAATGGTGCAGCGTGCAGCCAAAGCTCGGTGAATAGAAAGCTTCAGATTATTCATAGTAAACATTATTATTAATATTATATATATGACCTAAAACCAGGAAAGAATCTCGAAAGATGCATTTTACAAATTAATTAGATAGATATATCCGATTTGCTATAATTTTTGTCATGTCATATTGTTACATTGTCCTAACGCGTGTTAAGAGTCATTTTGGCTGCTATTACATTTCAGTTGTCCGAGAATTTGATTCATACAAAATAAAAAAAAAATCAGGACAGCCTGAGAAAACAAAATTAATCAACAAGTGAAGTTTAGTCTAACAAGAATCAGAATGAATGCATAGAAAAAAAGGATTAATTGCGTCATCATCAATCAAAGTTTCTTGAGGATATTATTTAAACTGTCTATACAAAGTTTCCAAAAAACTAAGTAAAGCGAGTTACTGACAATATTACTGTGTAATGTAAAAATGTTATTTCAATATTGATTAGTTTGACTTTTATCGTGCGAGACAGGGTACGAGGGCGAGGTGTAGGGTTTGCAGACAGGATAGGAAATGAACGGATTCCATAAAAATGTCATGTGGAACTTACAGTACTGCTTACGGGTTTTTTTTTTGAGGCAGGAGGCGACATAGTTCTCTAGCTCTCTTAGCGTAGAGGGTTTCAGGGTCTCGAAGTCTATTTCGATCTCATCAGGGTTAGAATCTCGCAGGGACGGCTCTCTCGACTGGATTATGTGAACTACTCTGCCTAATTTATCACCTGTCGACAGAAAAACATGACTTGTGAGGGATTCGATCGTTGATATCAATAAGAGAATAATAGAATTCCAAAAGGCACGCTGTGTAGTTTTTTCCAAGCTTAGCGTGAAACAATCCAAGTACCACAAAAATCTAAGGATTAAAAGCAAAAAGCATTGAATTTGTTCAAAATCCAGTAGCTTTATCTTCAAATCAGTATTGTGTGACTACTCACCCGGCAGTTTGTTTATGTCCAAAGAGAGTTGCCTCTTTTCATCATAAGACATGGGGCGAGCGGTGTCTTCCTCTTCTGAGTCGGGAGGGTGCGGATGCGGAACGGGCGCTTGTTTTCTCTTAGCTCCGCCCGCTCCTCCGCCTCCTCCGGCGCCGCCTCGAGCTCCGCTTCCTGCCCCACCTCCGCTTGCGACGGCAGCTCCTCCTGGACCCTTCCCAGCTCCGCCGCCACCGGCTCCCCTCTTGTTTGCTGCCGCTGCTCCTTTGGCGCCGCGAGCATTACCGCTACCTCCTGAAAAGTCACCAAAATAAATTATTACGCTATAAAATAAGTTTTATCTCAAATTTGTTATAATTTCTTTTCAGATATCTATAATATAATGATTGAAACTTTTTGTAAAGGTTTAGGGTTGTAAATAGTAGACATCCATATCACGCGGGAGAAGACAGTTTGAAGAAATGAGCAAACTATTTTAGTGTAAGATCTAAGACACATTTCCCAACACACCTTTGGCCTTATTTTTAGTTGCAGGTGCTTGAGCATTGATCTGCTTCATGTCCACCATTTTTAAATCTCCTCCACTGATCGCTACCGACGCCATCGGAGTTCCTGCAGAAAACATACCATAAATTACATGGAAAATAAAAGATATTCGAACTTAATAAAATTCTTCTAGATAATTAATATAACAACTATTAGCAGCTCGAAACCATTCTAAATTGTATTACATTCAGCAATCTGTTGATCAAAAGGATTGCACTGTGAAGCAATCAACAACAAACATTTAAGAATAAATTTGTAGCTCAATAGGATTGGGGATCGCTACGACTATACTATTCCGTCTAATCACTTCCGAAAAATCATGAAGAGAAGGCAATCCACTTTGGGCAGATTCTTTAATGCCCCACAAATATAAAATAAGACTGATGAAAATACAAGACCAAGTATTATTGTCATTACATATAATTAACCCTAGTAAAATATTAAATCAATTCAACAATTCGGGCTAGCATTTTTATTCCTGGAGAACAAAATAGGTGAAGTATAGGTTGGATAAAGGGTTGTTAGTGAGAGTTTACTTTTTTGTGATTTGAATAATGTAATATAAGTGTAAAAGATATAATTTGTACCTATACTGTCACTGATAGAATTGTTTTTGCCCTGGTAAGCCGCCGCAGAGTTAGGTTTTCCCAGACCCACCATCGCGGCTGAAGGTTTCTTGGTCGGCTTCTCTTTTTTCTTTTTACTTGATTTCTTTTTCTGCCCCGATTCCGCCACGAGCTTCCTCATCCTCTCCTGCATTGCGGACAGCTGCAAATGTAAAAATTATTTCATAGGGAAAGATGATTCGTGTTCATAAGTCAGGTGCGGAGGTGAAGCCTCGCAATTTACGACTTCTGTCAGAACCAAAAATAAATATAGTGATATTTGGCTTAGGGAAGAAGTTACATAATCAGATGTTATCTATTGTATGTGAGAACACCTGCCTCCAATACTAAGTGAATTATTTGATATATGGGTGGAACATTTTTCCAGAAAACATAATATATATACATAACACATATTATATGCATTCAAAAATCTTCTCAAAACTAGGTTGTTCAATAAGCAATATCGAAATAGTTCCACTAGAATTATGTCTTTTTTTCTTTCAACTATGTCCGCTGGCAATGTGGATCCACCTCATCTTAGACTAGCATCTCATCAGAATTTGGGTATAATTTAGACACCCAACCTGTTCTTCAGAAAGTAGGGTAAAGTAAGAAAGTTGGGGCTACAAGAGGGCTATTAATAATCGCGGATAAACGATTTATGGATTTCTGTTCAAAGGCATGGATACTAGTGATATCTAAAATTCCCTCCCACCATGGGGCATAGTGAGAGTGATTAGCTAACTACTAGTCCTGTCCTACTAGCTCTATCTTTCTATCCCTATTCTCTTCGAAAGAGAGGTTGAGCAACTGAGGAACAGGCAGTTCTTGTAGAAAATTTCTGTTATGATACCGCCATTAGAAGTCCATATGCTACACATAGGGAGCGGGGGGGGGGAGGGAACCTGATTCTACGTGAATGCCAATTCAATGAATTAACTTTTCGCCTTTATATACAGTACAAAAATGTTAATTGACAACAATGAATTAAAAACATAAAAACAAACCTCTTTCTCCAGGGCGATGAGCTTTTTACTTCTCTCTTCCTCGGAGACATCCGATTCCGATTCGGACTCGGTTCCTGATTCAGAGCTGGATGCCGAACTCCCCTTTTCCATACCACCCATCCCTAAGTGTATGGATTCGTCAGGGATTTTAGCATACCTATATAATAGAAAACAATAATTGATGCTAAATATTTTGATTGTCAGAAGAGTATGATAATATTATGCTGATTCCCACAGAATAGCTGTAGAATCCAAATAGTAAATCTTATGGATTAAAACATAATGTAATGTAAAGAAACATTAAAAATCTGATAATGGTCAGTCAAGAAATAGATATGAATTTATGACTAAAGCTATTAAATGAATGACTGGGGGGGGGGGGGGTTTTAAAAAATCATTAAAAAATGTTTACCTCATTTCAAAAACATCCTGTAATTTGCGAGCCATGGCCACTACATCATGATCTCGCGGATTGTACTTGTAACAGTTGGTGAAAATGAGGCGAACATCAGCGGCGAACTCAGCTGCGCATCTATACGCCCTCGTGTCCATCTTCTGTTTGACGGTTCCCAGATCCATCGGCTTCTTGATTATGTCGAAATAGTCGTGGAGACCCAGGAGTTCCGCATCCACAGGTTTGTAGAATGGCCACGCGTATCCCTGAAAGAGAATTGAATATGATTTCCCTTACTACAATGCTACCCATATAAAACTATCACTGAAATGTTTCATTACATTAATAGAGATGGCTGAAAACGAGTGCGATAAACTGAAAAAAAACTTACAGAGTGCTTTTTGGAGAAGAGCTCTTTGAGGATCTCATTGCACGACTTGAGAGCCTCTGACAGTTTCTCTTTGAGAAGCTTCTGGGCGTGATTCTGATGGGATGTCGCAGTCTGAGAGGTGGACGCACCGGCTGCGACCCCGCCCGCCAGCATGGGTGACAGCGCCCCGGCGCCCATGAAACCCTCTTCGGGCACTCTCGTAGGCTGTAGGAAATATGATTATACATTCGGTTAAAAGAAGTTACATTATGATTTGATTAAATTTAAATTGTGATTTGATTCATTTCTCATTATATTGACAGAAGAATTATCAGAACGGGAAGAATGAATATTAATTCAAAAAAATAAAATCGAAGGCTACTAACTTTTTTTATCTGCCTGCCGCTCTCCCGTCTGGTGCTGATCTTAGCAGACTTCGCGGGAGGGTGAGGATGCGTGAGCTGCGTGCCGTGATACGCGTTGGAGGCTGCGCCCCCGACGCCCCCGCTGGCTCCGTCGAACGCGCTTCCCATCGGTGTGGTCGTGTCCGCCTTTCTCTTCACGCCCTTTTTCACCTTATGCAGGTGGGACAGATGCACAGACAATACGTCAGACAGCATTACACCAAATTAGTCGCGCACCAAAAAATGGGTGCGCCCAAACTACCACCTACCGAACAAACTGAACGCCAAACAGAAAATCCTTGAATTTCTATCATTCTATCTTATCAGAAAAAATATGTTGTCTCTCAAATTAATGCGGTAGATTGCGTGTTGGCCTATTTTAACATATTGTGTTTCAATTTGAACAGGGTAACTAAAAAAAACTTAAGATAAATATTGACAACCAATTGACAGCTCACGAAACCATTATAAGCAGAGCAGTTGAAGCTTCTTATCAAAGAATTATTATCAGTATGAGAGCTCTTATTAATATTAAAAAGGTCACATGCAGGCAGACTAGAAATACTTTTAAAACGAAAATTTATTTAATTCATCAACTGCAGGTGTCTGCTTTGAGGCTATTGTTGTGGAGACTGAACATTAATAACATAATGGGCTGACAAGAAAGAGTATTATGGTGTTTTCTGTGAGATAACTCAACATTCCTGCATTATTGCAGTAAATAAATCTAGATATATACAATACTGAAATATAGCTCACTACTTATTATAAAATAAACAAAGAAGTGATTTACCACCATGTGAGTACAACGGGGAGTCACATAATAATATAAATACAATACACAAGTATAGCGAAAATTTAGAAGTATGGCTGTCAATAAATTTATATAAAAGTGTCTATTGTAGAAACGAACCTTGGCGGGTTGCGTCTGAGGGAGTTGCACGGTGGTAATAGTGGGGGCACCCTGCTGAGAAGCAGGCTGGGCGACATGAAAACCAGTTGGCTGCGCTGCAACCTAATAAATTGAGTTGACAAAAATATCATTGTAAAATAGGTGTAAAAAAACTTGCTTTGATATAATTGTAAGACCCTACCGAACATTGTGAACATTAAGTCCATCACAATATATTTTACAGTCATCCAAGACCTATGTATTTAAAACTTATAACTCGATATGATGATTTTAATCCATCAATTTCCTTATCATTGATCTAACATACGAATAGCACCTCTGAGATTAGAAACAGAGTTCTACCCAGTTGACTTTCATATTAATTTTTCCATGGCTCAATTGTGATTTTACATTTAACAACTATAATCGATTAAATGTTTTTATTTAAACATCCTTTTCTTTTACATTTCTTTTTCAGATCAGGGAATTGTTTGTCATTAACACTTGTCAAATTGTTTTCATTGTATTTTCTCAGTTACTTAATGAAGAAAGAGCATTACTACATTTCCAGCTATTGAAGACAACATATCATAAATAAAAAAAATATGTTTGTAGTGATGGCAACACTCTATTATGGAAAAAAGTGATTTAAAAAATAATTTGGTTGATGTAATAGTTATTGTATAAGTAAAAATATTTTTGAAAAATTACAACCAAGCCCTTGAAGAGGAATAAGGAGTTATTTCTCCCATTTGGCGAGAATCGTTAATCGTTAACCGTCGCTTAAATGTTCATTTTATTTGAAAAAAAAAAAAAAGGTTTTTTTTTATTTTTTACAGGATTCAAAGGAAACCCTCATATTGTATCATATTATGTTAAATTGTGAAACATGATTTTCTACATGAAAAAAAAAAATCAAAAAAGTATTTTTTTACTATTATATATATAAATTAATAAAGTGTAATATAAAAAGGTGATTCGTTTTGACCATTTTCCATAAAAAAAACCTGAGGGTGAAGTGGTTAATGAATTCCCTTATAGGCCGTGCAAGTAATATCGGCATTTAGAGACTAGGCAGTTTGCAGGTCAAAATAGAGTCACACTGCTACCTTGTACAGTCAATCATCTCGAGTAGGCATATTTCGACTATTTTTTTGCAAAATCGTTCGTTTAGGTGTCTGTGACATCCCAACCCAGTATTTAAGCAACACTGCTCTAGATGAATAAAATTATAACAGAAACAATAATGATTATGACCTGCTGGGGTAATCCAGAGTGGGTAACACTAGCCCCGCTGGTCGAGCTGGCGTGGGCGAAATGCGACGACGAGGTGGCCGAATTTGCTCCTGTGGTGGTGGTGTTAGTGGATCCGACGTGAGCGGGAACAGTGGTGGAGGCGGGCGTAGAAGGTGAAGGGGTGGGCCGGGAGGGTCTTGCCACGGGAGACGGCGAGGGTGTGAGACGCGGGGCAGGGACGAGAGGGGCAGGCGTCCTCTTCTTTCCGCCCGCTACCGTCACCCCGCCTCCGCCCAGGCTACTCTTTGCACTCTTCGCCCCTGGCGTCTCCACCTCTTTTTCATCCTTGTCCATTTGCGCCACCTGTTTAAAATCCAACGCTAATGAAATATTTCACAGATCAAACAATAATTGAAACATTTTAGAAGCAAGAATCGGTTGACATTGACTGTTCATTCAATCAATCCATAATTGATATTCAAAGCCGCTGCGAGTTGAATCTTGTTTCGAGAAAATATTTCTTCAGACTACTTCTGCTGGCAAATTTAAAAATATATCTCACCTTTGTGAGAAAAAGCTTCTCGAGGGTCTGCGCCATGACAACCACATCCTCGCCGGGTTTATTGTAAACATAGCAATTGGTGAACATAGTGTTGAAGTCCTGAATGCATTCTTTGGCGGCATAATAATAGTTCTGCTCGAGCCTCTTCTTTATCGTGCCTAGATCCATCGGCTGCTTTATTATCTTATGATAATCCTGGAATTGAATGGCACGAGTATTACTAGATGTTTGAAATTGAAAATATAAAAGATCACAATTTTGTATAATAAAGTCCTTTTACTAGGGTGGTATATGGAATGATTCTTTTGTTGAAGGATAAATGATTCAAATTATTTTCGTCGGCCTTGTGACAATTGTAATCTTTTTATGATCAAGTATGCAGAATACACCTGCATTTTTTAAATACATTGCGGACAAATCGATTAATAAACTTGCAATATTTGAATTACGATTTCTAGTTGAGTTTTTGGTTGACAATTTATAACATTATTTCCAAATGCTGTAAAAATTCGTGAATTCATGAAATACTGAAGAATAGAATAAGGCAAAAATAAAATGTGCTCACATTTAACAACATAAAAACATTGAAGAAGAAAATTTATGTATAAAAATACCAACCGGCAAATTGAGTTTCTTGGCATCGACAGGCTGATGAAAAGGCCATGCGAATTGGTGTTTCCATACTGCCTTCATCACGTTCTTTTGAAGAAACTATTGAAAATAAAGTAAACATTAGATATGAACGGCAGATCGTCCAAGTCAAACCCAGATGCCTTGTGTTCTACCAATATTCCATATCAGACTTCATATTTAAATAATCAATAGACGTTTTTCAAAAAAAAAAAAAAACCATCAATAGATGGATAAAATAATGTCATCACAGGGCAGGGGGAGGTCACAACGGGAGGACATTTATTATTATACTTAACTTAAAAATTCAGAAGTAAATTCGTCTGACCAAAACTTAGCTCCTTAACTTAACTCCCATCCAAAGATGTGTGACCTTGAATATGCTAATGATGCTTTCATATATGTTAAGCACATCCAGGAGACTATTGACAGGTTACAAATCAATTCAGTTAATATTGGTCTGAAAATAAATGCGAGGACCAATGTGACGCGTAACAGTACCTGTCATGACTGACAGAACCCTGAATGGCACAGGACAGATCATCGGAAAGCAAAGCATGTCATAGGATGAAGCTAAGTGATAAGTGGGTGACCAGGAATCATGGAGGTGCATGGTGATTGCCATATGCTCTATATAAAATGATTTAAAACATTAATTTGGATATTGTTTTTAGTGGGGGGCGTTGGTTTTAACTTGTTTGGTGTTGCGGTTAGCCTCAAATGGCTCCGGCCGCACTTATGGTTGGCCCTAATTTTCTTGTGTGAAATAAGAGTCCAATCTGTAGTTTTTATTCCACAATTTTTTCGTATGTTTAGGTCTACTTTCGCTCAGCCAGTAAGCATTTTCAACTAAAAACTTTCAGTCAGAAATGCTCATTCGTTGAATTTCTCATTGGTTTTATTTTTATAAATATGATGCCTTTCCATCGAAATTGAGAGTTGTGCCATTTAAATGGTAGAGCCCATAACTGATAGATTTTCGAAGATTGCAATAGGTTACATGTGAAAGTTTTGTATTGTATCGGTGAAGAATTAAAGTTATGATGAATAAATTAAAATTTTAATTAACTATAACTAATCTATTCATTGTAATAAGGAAAAGAAAAACTAGAAGTTTAATTCAATCTACAATATATTTATTACTGTAATACAATTTTATCAAACCATAATGGAAAAATATTACATTAGAAGCACTAAATATTTTTACGAATTTAATAATATTAACACATCCTCAGCAAATTGAATTATGATAGGACTCCTGCACTCCATTGCAGTTACTAATAATAGTCACACTTACTTCATTAAAAAAAATGCTTTGGATGGTATTTTTGAAATTATGCTATTAGCAAATTGGCACATTCGCATTGCATTCATCAATTTATTTTGAAACCAAAACAACATAAAAGAAAAAAATAGGTGAGATTGCAAATAATAAATTAGTATGTCAAATATAACATATTCATAGCAAGTTCAGTTTAAAATACTCGCAATGAGGGAAACCTGCCCTGATCATTTGATAAAATTACAGGATTAGTGCATTGACTGCGGGTAATGCGCATGCGTTCAATTCATATTAATATATGAAATGATTCTGTAAGCAGCCGTTATGTTAATACAAAAAATTGGGTTTTATTTTCATAAAAATAGTGTTTTTCCACCAAGAATCGACAGTTAAAACTGTAATATATTCTTTAATTTAATTTAAGACATCGACTGAGGGTGCTTGATGGAATTTCAATATTAAATTTGGATTATTGAGATTTTGTACACTTCCATGTATTTTGTCACTAACGACCCAGTTGTAACTGTTCAGTTCGAGTCCATTCGTGTGCTCGAATGCCTGAAGATGCCGAAAGGCGAAACCCGGGTCGTTAGTGACAAAATACATGGAAGTGTACAAAATCTCAATAATCCAAATGTAATATATTTATTCTGCTGGGCAACGTAAAGGGTATTACGTGACGTTTAATCTTGATATGATTACCGGATTCCTGGTTGTCCTGATTTAATTTTAAAGTGGACCTGTAAAAATAGACGATCTACAAATATACTAGGAATTTAACTTACAGCAAGCTGATTGGTCACCCGCCCCTGTCGGTGCGGAGTGGCATTTGGGGTGCCATTCACAGCCTCCACTCCAGGCTGAAAAAGAGAGATAGACATATATCACTTCAGTTGTTTGAATTCTTAAATTAAAATAGTTTTTACAACATTTGCAACTCAATATTTAAAAATTGTCACCCCAGATAATCATACAGAGATTCAAAACTGAAGGAGAAAAGAATTTATTAACAATCATTCCCTAGATTTCAAAGTTTAATAAGTAGACATTTGCTGCTCGGCCTTGCCGGGAGTCGAATATAGATGCTCGAAATCACTAAGAGGACTTTCTTCAGAACAGCTATTTTGAGAAAATGCAGACAGGATGTCCTGCATGGCATGTGCCAACGTTCTCGAATGCAATTTCAATATTTTGTTGATGGGTGATAAGAAATCCTTTAACCTGTCCGCTCTCCCTTTAATATTAATACACTTATTCATACAAAGCAGAATTTAGATTGTGTAATATTATAAATATATTGTACATCTCAGAAAGCTTAAAATTTAAATCGGGAATGTACAAGTGCAAGGATTGCAGTGAATAAATAGTAGTAGAAGTCGCAGTAGATGCGATGACGCAGTCGGTGAGTGGTTTATTTGCGATGAAAAAAATTCTGAATTTCGTAATTTGAATTGAGGAAATAATTGAAACGATGACAGTATAAATAATACCATCATAATAAAGGAAATGAATTTTCACCAAAAGCATTCGAAACGGTTTCATTATGAATAGAAGTTTCAGTTTTAGCCCAGTTAGATATTACAGCGCCTTAAAATTTTCAAAATATTTCAAATAGATAGATGTATGGATCTCCATCGAAACATCAACTGCACATCATCGAGGATGGGAATCTAGTCTTAGTAGACACACAGACATCATTTTACAATGAAATTGTACGTCGAAAATCATGTAGTGATGATATTTTTGAGATATCCTGTAACTTTTTGAAGTTGATTACAGATCTCGGTGTATTTTTCAAAATTTTGGAATATTATCCTTTTTCCAATCACCCGTTCAATTCAAAGATATTTTTAGTGGATTCCACAATTCTGGACAACACTTAATGTCCTAAACAAAGACTGAGTATAAGCCAAACTTTTATATTAATTTGCAAATAGCTCCAATATGAAATTGAGTATATTCTGAGGTGCCGTGTTATTATTAAATAACGTGTCATTAAATTCACTCTTACCGTGCTGGTAGTAGCCAAGGGGTCCACCGCCTGCTGCATGGTGCTAGAGTCTGCAATCTACCTGTCAAAAGCACACTGCCATATTCATTGCGGTAATAATATCAAATTACAAATTAAAAACCTTAAAGTAGTGTTTTATACCTTCATGGAGCTGTTATTTGATTTTCAATGTAAGAAAATTCATTGTTTTGATGAATTCTACTGCATATCAATATTTTGAGTCTAGCCAAAATGAAATTTTATCAACCGAGTGTAAAACAGCACCACGACGACACATAGATATCAAATAACACTCAAAATCAAATCATCAAATGACAATAAGCATTTTAACCATTTGTAGCCAAATGTTATTTTGTATGTCAACCGCCCTTGATACAATTTTCAGGAAAACACTATATTGATATTATATTACAATTGAATGTACATGCTCCATGGCACAACGTCGTTGGTTAGTCCCGGTGCAGACAGTTTCATAAATTGATTTTCCAAACGATTTATGGATTTCTGTTCGTAGACATGAATGTTTGTGAGCGATTAGCTGGCCACTAGCCCTGTCCTAGTCCTATCCTTCTATCCCTACTTTCAAAAACAAATTATATCCCATCATGTAGTGTTGTGTTATCTCACTCCGCCACTGCTGGTATTGGGGCAAAATTTTCACTGTAATTAATGTTATTGATGACATGCCAGCATCCTAAATGTTCGCTGAGTACATCCTATGGATAGTACCTGACTGTCGTCTAGGATGCTGGAATCCCATCGGTCGGAAGAGACAAGCAGGGTCTCTGGCGGGATCAACATGACCCAGCCGGTTCTGAAGTTGCTCCAACGACACTGCTCAGTATGTTCCTTGATCTCTGAGTGTCTAACAAATTCAAACCACCTCACCCCCAATATCTGATGCAAGATTCTATTCTGACAGCTTTTTCCAGTATACGGTTTTTCTAAGTCTTCACCAGGTGGCATGATTCGCTACTGTAAAGCAGCACTGATAGAATGCAAACGCCATATTAACAATACTAAAAAGTAATACTTAAATCTCTAGCGACCATAGTGGCGTCACTCAAGTAAAGAATGCATGCCGCCGCTATGAGGGCATTCGAATGCAAATGGTTGAACATTGTGAAATAGGATGACTTATGCTAGTGTTACATCATTTGCAATAATCTAGAAACGTGTAATTCTTGGAAAATAGTAATTCAATATGAATAAAGTAATAATAAAATTTGCTGACAAGAAATTTACACTTCCCCAATTTAAGACCGCTTACTTTTTCAAATAATAATAAATATATTACGCCAACAGGGCTTGTGAATCGACAGTTTTTAAACATGTTTAAAATTGCACCAAAATCAAATTCCGGCAAGCCCTAAATCGTAACTTTGCTTCCCTTTTCGAAACCTCTGCTAGGTTCAGATTGCTATACTTCCGTCGACCGGAGACATTATCCATCTCAGTTTACCAAAGATAGATGTTTGAATACGATTTGCAGAACCCAATGGTACACACCTCAAAAGTAACGAGCGGCTCGTCGTAATCCTGACTGAGCGGCATCAGCTGTCCTCCGCTCTTTCAGCCTGCGTCAGTGCCAACATAATCTATTCACATCTACATGCGCCGGCTCCTTCTTTCGCCACTCACACGCTAAAATCAGCGCCTGTAACAAAACAAAACTTGGATTTGAAAAGGTTCCAATCTCAAAAAGTTTAATATAATTATCGGCTCTAGAGCTCGTGCGCATCCGACAATAAAAGCTGCAAAATTATATCCGACAAGCGGCTGTTAATTTGAAATGTATAATGGAATATATGCAATACATTCCTTCCTATTTGTGCAATAAATCTAAATAAGTCTTCATATTGAAATTAAATTTCAAACATTTCTATCCAAGAGTTAACGCTATGACTGTGGGGTCACAGGCATGCGCATCATATTTACAAACAAAATGATTCCGTCAGCAGCCGACGTATTAACTGACAAGCGCATCTCCATGAATCTGTTTTTAAAATTGATCTAGCCAATAGATGGTGCAACATCTCCATTTTGAAACTGATAGCTGAGACTTTGACAGTGAAAAGTAGCGGTAAATGGATTTTTCCACATTAAACCAATGCCATCAACTGAAATCCATTCAAACTCATATCTGACTGTAAATAGGAGGATCAATATGGAGTTTTTCAAATTTACGCCTTTATTCCACTCAAAGTGGCGTGTTCATCTCCATCTGTTAATTAAAAACAACGTACGTATTTCTAATCAGTTGCGGTTGTTTCCATTTGAAGTGCTCATATGGACCAGGACTCAATGATAAGGATTAGAGAAAAGAACGCTAACTTTTAGCTAATCTCTCTCCCTATCACAGACATCCCCCTTTGGATACAACTGGTAAATGTTTAATTTTCATTTGGGGATTCGAGCCCTCCATCACGGAACCGAATCGGGAAAACTCTGAGAATCAATCGTTTCCAATGAGTTCTGTTTAATTCAGCTCTGCGTAATTGAGATATCGGTACATCAAATAGACGACCATAAATTTTGTCCTTTCTTAAATTAGAATTCAAAAATACAAACACTATTGTCAGTAAATATTTATAATTCAAATTTAAATTGCATCATCATTACAGGGTGCAAACTCAACGCTCCAAAATTTCACACCTAGATGGCTTAAAATCCAAATATTTACTTATGAAAGATCTTCAATCTATCCTGACATGAAAATATTCTGGTTAATCAAGTAAGTCACTCAGTATGCCTTCAAGGCTGTTCCATGCCACAAATATATATGTGAAAGATAAGCTAATCACAAGTATTCAGATTTAGTTCAACACTATTTGAATGAATGACTTCCATTTATGGATTCGGGCAAATGTGACGGCAATGAATAGGGGTAATTCTTGGGAAAGTTTTCTCTTGAAGATTCATCACCGCAATATAGTTCATGAAGTTATTCATTTTACTGAACTGGACACCTGTGATTTTTTTTTTTTTTTTAAATAAATTTTATTGAATTAGTTTCAGTGAGATAAATGAATGAATACTTGTCTTGCTGTTAATACTATTCTCGTTAATTTTAAATCAAATCTTTCATTGATTCTTAAAAAAACAATATAAAAATTCAATCCAAATCAGCAGTCTTCAAACTCAACACTTGAAAGCTGAATTACATAAATATTGTATATCCAGCACCCGAGATGCACGAATCGAGAATGGCGGGATTTAATGAATATTTTTTAAAGTAAATGAAGTGTTCATTGCGATCCTAATTCTACCCATTTTGCAGGCGCAATCTTTCATTTAAAATTTGATTTAAGACATATTGGATGTACAATTATTTTATATTCGCACAGGTGTATATATTCCCATCTTTTAGTTAATTTTAGTAAATGGAATATTCCAACATGGAACATCGTTCATCAATTTAAAAATGGTATTTGTAGCACATTAATGGGGTGAGGAGTAGAAACAGTTCCGCAACTATGAATAATTCAGATATTTGAAATTAAAAAACTAAATGCTTCAGCAGAGGCAGTGGAAATCTAATATTTTTTTTCTTTTTGTTGATATATCTAATATAAGCACATTTCAGTCAGTACATCATGAATATTTAAAAGACCTATTGGTAAAATTGATAATTTTTCTGTGCAGAATTTTGATCTCAATGCCATGCAGGATGATAATCCTTTCAGAAGTAAATAACAATACAATGAAAACACAGGATTTGTTATTTTATTCGAAGAACGCGAAAGTTTTCTGCCAGTCTCAGTTTTATTGAAAAGAAAATATAATTTTTACGATGTAAGTAAACTTTCCAGTATTGATTGTTTTGATAAAAGAGGATATGAATTCTTAAATGAAATTTCACATGAAGCAGATTTATAAATGGGTAGGGTTCACCTCGTATAATGCAAATACAAAATACTCGATGTGTGTAATGATAATAAATAGTAAATAAAAAAAGTATTGATTTCAATCTAGTTTAATATATTTATCAGTTTTCATATATTATGTTTATAATATTAAGTCTATTCTTACATTATATGCTATATTGGCAATTATTAAAAGAATTTACAAGATTCAAAAAGTTTAATGATTCGGTTTACAGTATTGAATAAATGTTCCTTTTCATAACAAAAAATATAGATGATAACCTTAACAAATAATGCATTTTAAAATATTTATTTCATTTTCCTACCCAATATTTAAATACGAAAGTATGACAATAATAAGAAGGAAAATAGTATATAATTATAAAAAAATATCTAAAGATACCACAATAAATCAATTTTTGCAGATATTACGTATTGACATTAATTTATCCATAGGGTTCTTAGCCTACCGTTTTAGTAAAATTCCTCGTGATAGATTTAAATGCCAACAAACATTTTGTATTCGGAATGGGAAAGGTGACCAAAAACTACATACAACCTTTGTCATTACAAAGATAACCCAAGCTTCCTGGGTTAGGCTTTGTTTTAAAACAACTTATTTTATTTCACCATTGGAAAAATATTTAAACTAAAAGAAAACCACCTACCTATAACTCTAGGGGGGGGAACTGAACAGCAATTTACTTTTTTGTCACAGGTTAAATTAAGTGAACTTGATACTAGAAAGCGAGAACTCATACTAACACAGTGATCTAATCTAGTTGTAGACAAGACTTTCTGCATAATAATAATTATTCCATTAATACTGATTACTGCTCAAATACACCTTAATGATCCATTACAAACATTAATACCATATCCTTAATTACAATATCAATTTAAAAGAAAGGTTACTTATTATGTAGGTACATAATCAAGAATGCCAAACAAAAACACAATAGGATATTGAACTCCAAACCCTGTAAAAAAAAATATAAAAGGTATATTTAAAAACATAAATTCACTGCAGGGAATGTATTGAAATCACTAAATATAAATGCAGTACCGAATTTCCGATATAAAAATGACAGTACTGAGAGGTTATTATTGAGTTTCGGTGCAAACCCGAAAAATGAACGAAAACAATCACTTACGAATAAATAATTTGTCCTCAACATGGAAAAGATTTATGGCATAAATAAAAAGTAATATCGCAGCTTTTTAGACATTGTGGGTGTGCCTCAGAGGCAGGCTGAAACCCATGGGTATAAAACGTTTAGAAACATCGATTAAAAACGTAAGCGATTAATCAATCTAGCAGTGTTGATTAACGGAATACCACTAAATAAGAGTAAAAGACTACTTTGAAATCAAGTATAGGTATTACTGACCGATTCAAACACCCGAAGACAGATTCACAAACGGTCACTTGGTCGGTTACAAAAAATACTACGTACTCGTTTTACTAGTAGTAAGAACGCGGGAAAAACTACGCCGCAAGTAAAATATAACGATGCGTTCATTTTTGAGGCAGAAAAATCCTAAATAACGCTAATACGACATTTTCGGGGAGCAAAAACGATTAAGCCAGCGTTTTAACCCAATATGGCGGGCCAACAAGCGCTAAAAATACAAGGTTTCCAAGCAAACACTTTGGTTTTTGACAATTTATCCGTTCTTACACCACAAAAATACGTTTTAATTGCAATCGAAACAGTGGAAATACATTTTCTCAAATTACCTGAGTTTCTTTGAGGGATAATCTGCATAAAAACTAGCAAAAACACACAGAGACACAACACAGAGCACTTTACGTGTCTAGCCGAGAGACAGGCTTCAGTGATGGCGGACGTATGTGACCAGCGTCCTGAGGAAAATGTCTCAATAATCACCCCTGATAAATAATAAATAAAATAATTATGTGTGGTGTTTTGGCATAACTTTAAAAACGTTTCACAGGTATTTTTATTACAGGATGACGAATAAAATCTTATATTTTTACGGATTCTATAGAAACCCGAACTGCCTCAAACAAAAGGGCAAATGGCGACCAGACAATAGTGCCGCCTTACGGCGACTTGGCTAACTACTGAATGCTGATCGCCGAAAAGTGGAAACGAAATAACTTTCATAGCATGATTGAGTGATTAACAGCTTCTAATTTATCTATAAATATTGGAAATGAAAACAAGCTTAGACATTCGGCCATTATAGGAAGAATTATATTTTGAAATACAGGGCATGGCAAATTACAATCTGTATCATATCGACCACACATTCGTCTTCTTTTGCGTCATGTCACATCACAAGACATCACACTCACACATAAATATTTTCATACAATCATCAATTTCTCTAAATATGTATGCATTCTAGTATGGCTGTATAGCGTAGGAATGTACCATCGTTGATGTGCGCATGCTTTCCACAATGCGCATGCGTACTTTATATTATGTTTATCTACAAATGCATAGAAATGCGTACGTGCATATTTTTTTTCATATATTGTATATTTTATGGCTAATCACCAGACGATAACCAGTCATTTCCTTTTCTGTATAATCTGACTATGTAGATAGTGTGGCATGGAAATTATTACCTACCGCTGACAATCACAAATTTTTCGTTGGATTGAATAAATTTTCATTTGTTCAGTTGACAACATTATATTAAAAATAGTATATTTACTACGTGCGGTGTTTCGTTCCAATATCACTGGTTCATATTACAAAAACTCTCAATTCCTCAGTAATGATTGCTTTCGTAATGCGGAGATGGTTCAAGGATTTTAGTAGCTTCCAGAAGAAAACTACAACCATCAACATATATTTTTTCTAATTGTAGAAACATAATAATATACAAACTTACGATCGTATGTTATATGTTTTACTATGAAATGGTTGTAACGCTTGTTTAATTATAGCAAATCAACAATTGTGATATTTTTTGATGCATGTTTGAACTAACTCTATGGATTCTTGGCTCTAATGAAGTTACCTACTACAACAACGTGGACCACTAAAACCTTCTTACTAACCACTGATTGGCGACCGCTGCTCTACAATATCGACACTTTGGAAATGTGATGAGGTACTTGTTAGATATACGAAAGCATTTGTGAGCCGCTGTGACAAAACACGAATCGTCTTAGCGCGTATGCGCTGTATATAAGCAGCTTTGCCGCTAATTTCAAATAACTTGACGCAAGGCCTTAGACCTCCATACTTTCGCATTACGATAGTTTTTGGCTTTGACTGATTGATACCATGAATTTTAAAACGGACATTAGATAGCATCACAAAACGAGTATATTTATTTCAAACTTACGCATGCGCAATTCGTGCATTCGTGTCATCTGTCATTCATATTTATATGAAATACATCGACAGTAAGTTTGACATTACGTTTCATTATATTTATCCATTTAATGTCATTATTTTGAATTGCAATTGTTCTATTTTGTATAATACGTAAAACAGTTTCGTTATTCATATCTTTTCAGAAACAATATCAAGTTAATAATTGTAATCTTAATTTATTGCTATCTCATGACAGTACGGTCAATGAAAATTTTGTTTATGTCTCTTTTCAAATAATACATTTCTATTATTTTGTTGTAAATGTGACTAACTTTTCATTCATATGTTTCTATAGTATGTTATAATAACATATTCTTTTTGTTATTCAGGGAGGTGGAAGTACCTCAAGATGTTGCAGAGTATGTTGGCGAAGAAATCTTGGATATTGCCGATGATATAAAGTAAATAGTAATAAATTTGGATTATTGAGATTTTGTACACTTCCATGTATTTTGTCACTAACGACCCGGGTTTCGCCTTTCGGCATCTTCAGGCATTCGTATGCTCGGACTGACTCATTTCGAGTCCATTCGTGTGCTCGAATGCCTGAAGATACCGAAAGGCGAAACCCGGGTCGTTAGTGACAAAATATATGGAAGTGTACAAAATCTCAATAATCCAAATTTGATATTGAAATTCCATCAAGCACCCTCAGTCGATGTCTTAAATTATACTTAAGTTATGTAAAAGATTGCATTTGATTTCACTAGGTAGTTAAATAGTTATAGTATTTTAAAAACCCTTTTCCCCTCGGCCTTTGTCGGCGTCCGTGGCGCAGTTGGTTTCGTCGCTGGCTACGGTTACGGATGTCTCGGGTTCAATTCCCGGTGCGGACGGTTTTCATAGATTGATCTTTCAATCGATTTATGGATTTCTGTTCGTAGTCTGAGTCCTCCCTCCCGCCTATCCCATCCTCACGGGGCGTAACGAGAGCGATTATCTAACCACTAGTCCTGTCATAGCCCTATCCTTCTATCCCTACTCTCTTCGAAAAAGAAAAGAGAGGTTGAGCAACTGAGTGACAAGCAGTTCTCGTAGAAAAAATTCTGTCAAGATACCTCCATTAGGAGACCATATGCTCCACATTGGGAGCGGACATGGATTTAAAAAAAAAAAAAAAAACCCTTTTCTCGGCACACGGAATAGTTTCACCGCCTGAATTGTGCCGGGACTTATAGTGTTAAGATAAAATTCATTTACAAAAATATTTAATTTTATTTATCTTTTATTTTCGTATTAATTGCCGCTTTTCAACTTCTTCTTCTTCTAAAAGAAGTTGAAAAGCGGCAATTCGCCACTCTGTTAATATGGTGTTTACAAAATAAGGATTAGGGAGATTCCCGAAATTTTAACTCAGGTATCAGTGTGGCTCTCAGACGTATAATATCTTACCTCGTAAATAATATTTGTCGCATTTGTATCTTCTATATAAACGTTAGATACTGTTTACTGTCTCTCAGTTCGAGTCCATTCGTGTGCTCGAATGCCTGAAGATGCCGAAAGGCGAAACCCGGGTCGTTAGTGACAAAATACATGGAAGTGTACAAAATCTCAATAATCCAAATTTGAAACCTAATGAATCGAAATAGGGATTACTTTGAAAGAATCAAAAACTGTTTCGTTTGATACACATAATATATAACATTCATGCTCATTGAATTTTTAAATTATGTACTATTACATATTCGATAAAATATTAACAAGGATCTCATCAAAAGGATCACGTCCATTTAATCTCGTCCGCCACATGAATTCAGCTAGATGCAAGTCGAGGAAGTTTCTGTTGGTTCCTCGTCTTCTTTTGTTTCCCATTTAGCAGACCACACATGCGCTCTACCTGCTGTGTATCGGTGAGTGTATTTGGATCGACAAAGTTATACCGGTGGTTCACCATTTGGTGTTGAAACCATTCATTTTAATTTTATTATAAGCCCACCAACAATCCGATATGATCAGTGTTCCTGGCCTGACCTTCTCCATTATAACTTTCACAATGAAACATTCTTTTGTTTCTCGGCACAGACTTCCGAAAACCCATTGTTGAGGCAAAAGCCTTCCTGCGTTATTTTTTCTCTTAACATAGAGACTTTCATCAATTTCGACGATCACTCCCTCGCCGCCAACCATGATCTATATCTGCTTCATTCGCCAAGTGCAGACTTCCCTCAGGTAATGATTCCATGTCACAACTGACGGCTGTGACATGTTTAACTCGGCTGCGCAAAATTTGATACTCGTTAATTCGCGAGACCAACAATACACAAAATGTACCACTGTGTCAATTGAAAGTCTGGAATTTTCCAGCCATGTATTTTGGCATATTCCGCATGTTGTTCTACACGTCTTTCTGGAGTATCTTCAAGAGGGTGCATATGCAAAATTTAGGCTCATTTCGTGTCCGTGGTATTATGCTGTAATATTGTAGAAATTCAACGGTGGTTTCATCGCTGGAGACTTCACGAAACAGTGTTTTCAAATTCATGGTGGAATAATAGATGTCTAATGCCTTATGTCAAATTGTTGAGCGGCAAAGTAGCATATACAGCGCATGCGCGCCGAAGATTCGTGTTTTGTCACAGCGGGTCAACAATGCGTTCGTACATCTATCAAGTACCTGTGAAGACATTATAATCTGTAATCCATTAGGTACTACAAAATTATCATAAAACCCAAAAAATTGTCCAGCACTTTGATTTACAATCATTTGTTTTACATGTAAACATAAGAAATGTTCTATAAAACAATGTTTTCAAAACATTTGTGATCGAGAACCTCACAATCAGAAAACATAATTATATAAAGTGGTGGCCCTTAATATATAATACAGTGAATAAATGACATACCTACAGCTTTATTAATATACATAATATATATTGAAGTTCAATTGAGCTAAAATCTAATGTGAAAACTAAATGACTATAATAACAAAACATCTATTTTATTTTTCTTAAAATTATATTTATTTAAAAGCGATTTTATATTGCTGAAGGTATAATAAAAGTACATTTATATATAGAACCATACAAATAAGGGGGATCACATTTTAAATATATTCATATAGCTACATAGAATCTAAAATAGTGTTTATTTTTGTTCTGTTCGAAAAGCATGCGCCCTGGTTTGTCATTTTCAGTGAGAGGCCCTGTATAGAATGAAAACTAGTAAAAGAGCATCCGAGCCCTTATAACATTGATATATTTATCAACGTTACTTTATTCAAATGTTTATTTCAGCTACAACCACTATATTCATATATGTACACGTTCGCAAGTTTTACTTTGTGAACTGGAGATTTTAAAAAAAAAACTATAGGTATTTATCGTCTAAAATGGCACTCTCATTGATAAGGTGGTTTTGTGCAGGGCCACCGCAGTCACTACAAAGTTAAGTATTGGGGGCTTTGGTAGGACCCAATTCACATAAGAGCGGCGCTGGTGAGATTATTCTGATAAAATATGGTTTGAAGGAAGTACACTCAATTATTCTTTATGGTAATTCGAAGCTCAAAGCGGTCTATTGTTACTAATATTTTATCTATGGTTACTAGTCCATCGTCTATGGCTGAACACGTGTGTTTCGTTTGGGACGTTGACGTTTTGTAGTGTACTTACAAATACCAATAGAATATCATCTAATTTCCAAACAGTATCCGTTCAAGAACTCTGGATAGATGTATTAATGAGCTATCATTTAACTACTGACGCATAAAAATCAAACAACTTATAATAATGGGAAATAAACGCAAAATTACTGATGACAACGAAAATGAATTTGAACCGACTCCTCGACATTTAGTTGTAAAACATGTTAAAAGTCAAGAAAAGCGACTTATAATAATTTTAGAAGGTGCTCAATTAGAAAGTGTCAAGGTATGCATATGTACATTAAAAGTATCTTTTTGGGGAACATCGATAATGCAATACTTTATTTTTTTGTTTTGATTATCAGTGCATACATCAATTCCAATCGTATATTTTCCATAATTAATTTTAACTAAGTTTAAAGTGACGCGGGTATATATGCTTTACAATATGCTACTCTTTTTCTCCACGAAATGCCGTTAAAAACTGCAGTTCTGTCGAACAGTTCTTTACGAATACGAAAATGCCAAATTATCATACATGGAAACCGGGGATACCGATTATTTACGCGAAATACTAATGCAATATCAGTATGAAAAAGTCGCCATAATATCTCTAAATGAAGCAAACTATAGAGCAAATTTTGAAAAGTGGCGAAGGAAAACATTGTATTTCGCATTATTTATTGGTCTCATTGATTCCAATGTTTGGTTTGGTAAATGTTCGTATTGGTGGACGTGATCTAAAAATGCATTTTATTTTTACCAAAAGGCGCGCGAAATGATATGTTTTAGGGTAGAATAGTCTTTCATCAAGCTTAATATATTCAATAATGACGAAAGGAAACATTATAACAGTAGTTTATCGCATAATAGTTGTGCATGTCACAATCTTTATTTTTGATCGCCATATTGCAATAACACAGGTGTGCCAACCTAAAAACCAATTCAGTTCTACAAAGTTTTATTATTCAGTTGATAGCTATTTCGGCTTTACGCATCGGCTAGAACTGAATACTTTGATATTTTATCCTATTATATTTGACTTCTACCAATAAATGCCTTACGTAAAATAAAGATGGTTGAATTCGTAAGAATCTTCATTTAAACTCTTATTTGCTTGATGCAAACATGAATATGTTTGGTTTTTAGGTTGGCGCACTTGAGTTATTGCAATATGGTGGTCAAAAATAAACTATTTGACATACACAACTACTATGCGACCTGTCACCAATAAACCACTATTCCAACGTTTCCTTTCATCATTATTGAAAATTTTCCTTATATTTACCTTAATAAAAGACTTTTTTTTCATATCCGCTCCCAAAGTGGAGCATATGGTCTCCTAATGGAGGTATCTTAACAGAATTTTTCTACGAGAACTGCTTGTTACTCAGTTGCTCAACCTCTCTTTTTTTTTTTGGAAGAGAGTAGGGATAGAAGGATAGGGCTAGGACAGGAATAGCGGTTAGCTAATCGCTCTCGCTACTCCCCGTGAGGATGGGTTGGGTGGAAGGGAGGACTCAGACTACGAACAGAAATCCATAAATCGATTGAAAGGTCAATCTATGAAAACCGTCCGCATCGGGAATTGAGCCCGAGACATCCGTAGCCGTAGCCAGTGACGCTACAAACTGCGCCACGGACACCGATAAAAGACTACCCTAAAACAATTCATTTCGCATGCTTTTTGATGAAAAAATGCATTTTTAGACTACGTTCACCAATACGAATATTTATTTACCTTTGGTTTTTTGCCAATTTTCTACCGGCAATTAAATTCCCTAGATCAGTGCTCCGCAACCTTTTCGCACCCGAAGCACACCTAAGCACTCATTCATATTTTGCGGCCCACCATATGCCAAAATATGTAAATTTCATAAACAACATTTTTGTATGAATTTGAAATAGCGGCTAACATATTTTTATAATTAAAAATTAAGCCTTATACCTTTTCAAATTGATAGAACACTTGACACAAAAAATACAGATTGTGAAAGTATTTGTAAAAGTCATAACTTAAGAAATTAACTAAGGTTAACTACTGAAAATGTTTAAATATTGCCCATTTTTTGTTTACTGAAAACCAAAATTATCTTTCTGTTTTCAACGACAGTTCATTAGTTCGTTGGAACATTTTCAATGATCCTAGTCGTCACTCGCTTTGCCACCTTTGAATTTTATGTTTGAACCTGTTCTATTTGTTAGAGCATATCTATCAATAATTTTTCATTTCCACCGTTCATTTTTTGTTTAATTCATTCAGATTCTCAAAGATGTCAGCAATGTAGCAAGTTCATCCAATGATTATTTAAAAGAGTTGATAGTGTTCTAGCATGTTTTGGTTAGTTAAAAAATAAATAGTCTAACAGAGGTTCAAATAATCTTACCAAAACTTTGCCTCTGGACAGCCAACATATTGCTGTGTGAAGTAATCGGGATTGATATTTTTCAAAAAATGTGCTTATCTATATAAATCTTTTGGTTTGACAATGTGTATTATTTTGATAAATTCGTTCATTGTTTTTAATAATTCCACTGGGAAATTTGTCACCATCACGATATATGCAGCAATGTTAAATTTCTATGTAGGATTTGTTTGTTTTACACACAAACTCCGTTTTATTCCCCATCATTGCAGATACATTACCCGTGAAAACACTGACACAATTGTGCCATTAAATATCAAAATACTACAATATGTTTTTCAACTAGAATAATTTAAGCAGAGATCTTAGCAACCGAATGGCTTTAATTTTTTTCTCATACGAGAATACTCAATTATATCTCATTTCCGATGTACTGCACCGTGGCACACCCATGAGCATCTCGCGGCGCACCAGTTGCGGAGCATTGGTTGCGGAGCACTGCCCTAGATAATGGTATTGTTTTAGCAGCATTAAGTAATTTTTGAGGCAGAAAAGGAGTAACATGTTGTAAAGCATATTTACCACAATGCCCACCAAACACTGGTCATTTCATAACTTTGATGATTTTGTATTGTTAATAATTTAATATTCATTTTCAGGTGGGGAAGAATTTTGAACTTCTGAACTGTGATGATCATGCTAATATTTTAAAGAAAAATGCTCGTGATCCTGGATCATGTCGACCCGATATTACACACCAATGCCTTTTGATGTTAATGGACTCACCTTTGAACAGAGCTGGGCTTTTGCAAGTGTACATACACACAGAAAAAAATGTTCTTATTGAAATAAATCCTCAAACAAGAATACCTAGAACGTTCAAAAGGTTTTCAGGGCTCTTGGGTTAGTCAAAAATCCATCATCCTTTTCGCTTTGGTGCTGCATGTAAATTTTGGTCATTTTATCCTATTACTTTAAACCCTTTGGGCCCCAGCTATTTTTTGTGGAACATGCCTTAATCCCACAGCTTATTGCATGCAAAAATAATACTTATTTCAAATAAAAAAATGCATACGAAAATTCCAGACAATTGTTACATACTAAAATAGATTTGTAGACAAAACAACAAACCTGCATTAGTTAGTTAAAAAAAATAACATCAAAACCTTGATTTTCTTCTGCCTATGTAATATACACATCTGAAAACAAATCTCTGAGATCAAAAGCAAACTGACAATGACAAATGCATGTCAACAAGCTGAAACACCAAACATAAAAAAATGGTTTTAAAGTGTTTTTAATTTGATTTTTGGTTAATCTTGAATTTTTTCTGTTCACAATGTTACAATGCTATTTGTTTTGTACATGAGACATTGTAGTTAACTCTGACATTGGCGCTATTGGACTTTTAGCACAGTTTGGGTGTGCCAATAAATTGGTGCCCTAGAGCCAACATGGTAAACATTGCTCTTTTATTATCACTGATCATTTGTCCCATTCTGAATGGAACAGTCCCGATCTGGCCTTCTGCTAAAAATAATATTTTTGTCCTGTTTTTCAAAAAATGCTGATATACACAGATTTTGAAGAAAGAACAGCTTACTTTTATGAGGTTAACTGTCAATTATGAACGGGAAAGCTAGGAAGAACATTTTAAAAATAAATCACAATTTCAAATTTGGATTATTGAGATTTTGTACACTTCCATGTATTTTGTCACTAACGACCCGGGTTTCGCCTTTCGGCATCTTCAGGCATTCGAGCACACGAATGGACTCGAACTGAGAGACAGTAAACAGTGTCTAACGTTTATATAGAAGATACAAATGCGACAAATATTATTTACGAGGTAAGATATTATACGTCTGAGAGCCACACTGATACCTGAGTTAAAATTTCGGGAATCTCCCTAATCCTTATTTTGTAAACACCATATTAACAGAGTGGCGAATTGCCGCTTTTCAACTTCTTTTAGAAATACCAGTGATTTTACAATTATAATAGTATTGTGGGTTTTGACGGGATGTAATTCGACGAATGGGTAATTTGTCACAATGTAATCACAATTTGTTTTGTGCTATTTCCACATTTCTTATAATGGTCAGGACCAGCTCCGCTCTCTTGATAATGCTAGTGATGAGCGGAACTGGTTGTACAAAACAAATTTGGTTTTATTTAAAAAGAACAGCTTGTTGAACGTGATCAAAAAGATTAGTTTTAAATCTTAATGTTGTTCAGTATGGACGAAATCTGAAGGTATACCAACACCCACACGTACAGAGGTGGTCAACGTTGACCCTAAAAATCCACATCACTTAACCTTTCCTTGAATTTCAAAAATTTTATTGAGAAAGAGTTTCAATATTATTCTGCAATATAAAGTTCACTTCAATCAATTAATATTGTGCTTCTATTTCTGTACCCGCGGTACGGTTGCTTATCCTATTTTTTCTTATTAACATTGACCCCGCATACACAAGTAGTATCTTTATGCGAGACTATCCAAAAAATATGGATATTGATTTTACTTTTTACCGCTGTTAATTAGTAAAATGTTTTTTTTTGCAGTACAACTTTTACACAAATTTTCAATACGAGCCACAGATGGTTCCTTAAAGTTATTGAAGGTCGTTGCGAACCCTATCACCAAGCATTTACCTGTCGGAATTCAGAAGGTGACTATGTCTTACAGTGCAAAAGAGGTGGTCAAACCAAAAGATGTCGTCCCTAAAGATGACCAGCCCATAGCTATTGTCATCGGAGCTATGGCGCATGGCAAAGTTGATGTAGATTACTCGGAAACCTTAATGTCTATTAGCAACTTTCCCTTGTCTGCTGCTCTGGCGTGCACTAAATTGTGTTCAGCATTCGAAGAAGAGTGGGGTGTGGTCTAACTTTTATCAAATATAAGTATTATAAAAAAATATGAGTAATTATTATTCTTTTACATTTGTACTTTCCCATCATCCTTTACATAGTACTATGCTTAGTATATATTTTATATACTATTCCTAATTTACTTCATTATATTAAAAGTGTCCTTCCAATATGTACATACAAACAATATTAATTATATTGTATAGCAGGGGTAGCCAAAGCGTAGACCGCGGTCGACTGGTCGATCGCTTGTAACTACTTAGCCGCCCGCCTGTCGATATGCACACATCTCTGACGCCCGTACCACACAGCTGTTGAGACAAGCCGTGCGACAGAGCCAGCGGTCTACAATCTCGAAGTTAGCCGATTATCGACGACAGTCTCTCTACTATTTTTCTTATGATCACCCAACACATAGATGTTGGTAGACCGCCGTCTATAATTTAAAACATAGTCGATCGTAGTGGCCAAAAGTTTGGCCACCCCTGTTGTATAGGGGAATTAGGTAAAAATAAAACCTTTCAAGAAAAATTTTACAAATTTTTACATTAATGGATTATCACCACTTTTTACGTGTTTAAGATTTGCCTGCGGACGGATTACCAATTATTTAAAATGTGTCCATTAAACAGCTTCCTTCTGTCTTGATTTTTATCATTTGGCAAATGTATATACAATAATAGCAATTCCATCAGAATTTAAATTGCTTTTTAATTTATTTGCCTATCGTGAAGCATGTGGACGAATACTCAGTCAAAGTGAATCTCAACCACTCTTTTTAGGGAAAGATGGTATTGTGGAGCACATTCATTCGTACTGCAATTCACCATCAGGTGTTTAACGAGAAATGATTGTAAGTCAGAGTAGGTCAGTAAATATCACTTTTCAGAGAAGGTAAGGATAAAAGGATAGCGTTTGGGATGAAGAAAACATTACAGTCATTCAAGCCCTTGGATATAAATCGATCCATACTCAAATTGAAAAAGGATATTTAATGTATGAAAGTATTTGGTAATTTGAACTCTATTGATATAATTTAAGACATCGACTGAGGGTGCTTGATGGAATCTCAATAATCCAAATTTGAACTCTTATAAAGTCCTGGATCGTTACGAGTGAAATACAGCTACCGGCTTCATAAGGCGTAGTTATTTTGGCATGTACAACTTATTTTTCAATTTTTAAGAAAACTCACTTTATTTTCACACTTAAGTTATATTTAACATTTCATTGGCCTATTGACAGTATACTGTCAACTGGGGTTATTTCGCCTACCAAGTATAAAACCGCCTTATAAAAAGTATTTTGTTTATATGGTCTTTACTTATTTTAACACATTAGACAAGATATTTATTTATAACTTTATTCAAAATCATTAGTTGATCTCACTGAACCTTTAAAACATCTAGAATTTCTCGTAAGTTATTGTAAATAAATATTTTTGTAATTGGTGCGTGCACATGTACACAAAAGTAAAGATAATTTAGACGATTCTATTTGTAACTTATTTTTTCAAAAAATATTTAAAAAATACTATCATTTTACTGATTTATTTAATTATTACGCTACAAAGGAGGCTTTTTGATCATAGAGGAATTTATACAAAAAATATTTATGAAATACTTCAAAACGCTCGGGTTTATCACTTTATTGTAATCTATGATTATGCTACGATTTTCAAAATGGTAGGCGACATCGTTTGAATCGCCGTCAAAAGATAGATGGAAAATTGTGTGGTAGTCTAAAGAAATGTGGAATATATTTAATGTAAAAAGGGGAATATGTCACGATTAAATATCTCAGTTTTAATTTCAGTCGAACCCATCGCATAAATGTCGTAATTATATCATTATTAATAATTTGACGGGGCCGCGGGAAACTTGACTGTGACGGCCTGTTAGAGAATATTTTAATGGCCGCGATGTTATCAGACGGTGTCGGTATTTGGTGTTTGCTGGAGCCTTGCTGAACATTCGGTAAGTCTATCGTGTTGCGATTGAGTGAAATCGTGCGCAGACACACCATTTTATTAAGTATTTCGGATAAAAGAAAAAATGACAAGAAATATTGAGAACCCACACCCAACGTTGAAAACAAAGACTGAATTTTATGATTTGTTTGTGGATTTTTGGTTTTACTCGATAGAGTAAGCTCCTCAAGATTTATCATGAACCTTCCTGTGATGATATGGAAATGTAGTGGTACAGAAATATGTTTTCTCCTTAATAATAAGCTTAAATTTTGAGTTCCATCTGCCACATAGTATTATTTGACCGCTCAGCTGTTGATGATTTTTCGCGGCAGCGATGTACGTCTGACATAAAACTTAGAATTTTATTTGATATGTTCGCTTTCACTGTGAAAAACATACTGTTCTCGTTACATAACTGCGGTTAAATGAAACACAGTTTCCGTTTTATTGTAATTTTATTTGACTGCCTGTTAAACGTCCTGATATACATCGGCATCCTAAATAATATACCTGCAGAACATTGATGTTTCGAGTATAATCACTTTTAAAAGACACCCAGAAATATCTTTTAACGTTAATCTGGTTGATTATTTAAAACAGAGAATCTTAAAAACATTAAACACACTATCATAAAAATCGTAATAGTTGTAGTACCGCAACCATTAATTTCACTCATCTCTTGCTTTACTACAAAGATTTAATACAGAATGATTTCAATGCCACCTTCGAAAATTGCAGGGGCTAGTACGACTTGCTAACAAAACATCAGGGAGGTGGAAGCAAAGGTACATCGCAAGGGTCGACAAATTTTTGAGGCACTAGAACAAATTTTGTAGTCCACAACAAGTGTTGAATTGTTACTAATATATCCATTGTTTAAGTTGTGCTTCTAAGTGGTTATTTCAATTGTCCTTTCAGTCTTAGCACCAATTAACGAGACGCATTCAATTGGAGCTGTCTATACAGCAAATATGGTGCCCTCATGTGTACCTTCTGCTAGCGCTTGTTAAAGTGTCAACTAAGAGTAAACTGATAATGTAGAATGAAGACTAGAACTGGATGGTCAACTGAAATGTCTTTTTTCTAGTACTATTAATAACACTTTAAATAACAAATTCTTTTACTATACACAGTCATACCTCGGTTTCACTTTAACACTGTAAGATAAATGCAATTGATCAATATTGATCCAAATTTCAACAAAAATCAAATAATATGTATGCTCAATATGAAAAAATTCTCAAGACAAAAAATAAAAAAACAAACATTACTCATCCCCGAATAATGAACCTGAACTGAACATTGCAATGTCTATATCCAGAGTCAACGACAGTGACATACAACTAATTGGTTACTTTAGAAGAAAGATTTAAAAGTGATGAAACAAAATGTCATAAGACAATTAAATGTTATACAATCTCAATAGCATTAGTGATTTAAAAAAAAATGTGATTTGGTTAGTCATAGTACAACTTATAACTCAATTTATTTACTTGAATGAAAAAATTACAACATGTGCTCAATTGTGAATATTGAATGAAGTCTCAGGAATGTATAATTAAAATCTTGGCCACTTTTAAGGTGTTAACTGTCAATTCTTGGTGGAAAGATATTATATTTTAAAAAATAAAACACAATTCATTTGTACTACTTCCACATATTTATACATATTTATAATGATCAGGACCGGTTTCGCTCATCACGAGCATTATCAACTGATAACAATACAAACAACAGGCTTATTTATATAAAATTGAGTGTAAAAATGAAGGTATATAAAACTGATGGTTCATGAACTGAGACAAGAAAATACTGATTAGCAAACAATTTATACATACATCAAATGAAAGAGTCTACAATTGAAATGTTATGGGCCTCTTGCAAATCATTAAATACTAATCTGAAATCACAAATATAGCTACATTAAAAGTCCATTTAGCCGAACAAAATTTTAATGACGTTACTAATATAATATACAATAATGAATCAGGGAAATTATAAGAAAAAAATTAGTGAACCATTTAAAAATAATCAAATATAAGTATGTAATTAATATGAATAATAAACAGCCATCTTAAGTGGAGAAAGCGGAGCAGCTATGAGTATCCATTAAATTTTTAATATCTGAAAAACAAAAAGAATTGATTCTGTCTCTGTAATAGTAGTACAAATGAATCGTGTTTTATTTTTTAAAATTAAAATCTTGGGTCACCAACTTTCTGTTTATGCACATGTAAACTAAAGTGATACTGTAATATCTTTAATTCTTTAGATTTTAATAGTTACAGATCGTCAGGAATATCTCTTACTTCTTCGTATAATTTTCAGGGTGAATGTGCGACTCCCGATCAGCTGCAGGACTGGTTCGTCAATATGTCGGAGTTCATAAACAAAGGAGAATCTTCTCCGGGACCCCTAAAGCAAGCGAACTCGTCCCAAATGGCATCCGTAGGGCAGACCATTTTTCCCAGATCGGGCAACGCTTCAGTTAGCGCCGGTTCAGGTTACGCCTTGGCATTAGACAGACTGCCTATGGTGCACTGCAGCAAGCTTGTAATGCCGCAACCCGGACACTTCAAGACTGACATTGTTAAGCGAGAAAAGACTGAAGATGCGTCCAAGAAATCTAGGTATCTATTGTATTTACCCATGTTGTAAACTGTCAATTCCTGAATTCTTTGACAAAATTCTAGAATCTGTGCTTAAAAAATGTGTTTATTTTTAAATTGCTATAACAAGATAAGAAAACTGAGCTTAAACATTTTATTTAACTAAACAATAAATCGGTCACACAGTAACAATATTTAATTTCCATAGATGAGGATTGCACATTTTAGAACTTTTATGAAATGGCATATTCAATCAATTTATTTTACTATTCAAATAAACATTCTATTTTGTTTGAATATATTTCAAATGATTAACTCGCTACTACTTTTTCAATAAATCACGATAATAAACAATTTGGCTACCTTTGGAATGTGGCAACAGTTCACTGAGATATTATGTTTCTAAGTATTAATTTACTTCTCACAGTTTAGAGGAGATGGTGTTGATGTATGGCAACAGCCAGATTACTGAACTGATCGATTCGAAGGTGAACACTGACGATCAGCAAATGCTAGTACCGGATTCCACCACAAACCAACTTGAAGGAAAGCCGGCGTTCAACTGCGGAGATGATGTCTTTGTTAAACACAAAGATGGGAGATATTACCTAGGTACGCTTCAAATAAATTTATATTTATTTTGTATGAATAGAAAGGTTTAATATTTATTATGATCAATTTTGCAGGAATGCATTTATGAAATTTTGTCACTAAACAAAGTATAATGATTATTGACTTATTAGTAACATTTTTTAATTCTTATTTTTCAACACAGGAACGGTAATAATGACGGATCCTGACAATGAGAGGTGGCTGGTCCGGTTCGGAGATGAAACCGAAAGGTGGGCTAGCGGATCAGAACTCCGTCCTCTTACTGCACTGGGATCGGAAGATGCCCCCGCTATGTGTGTCGTTTGCAAGTTGAGAGGGGGCGAGATCCTAGCCTGTGACAAATGCGGCCGAGGTTATCATAGAATGTGCCATTCCCCCACTCCGCAGTCGTGGATACAAGGTTTGTCACATATCTTGAAGATACTTTCTCTGTTTTATCGATATTACGTAACCGAACTGACTTTACCGAACAATGTAATTTTGTTTCCAGGTGCATCGTGGCAGTGTCAGAGATGCGTTCAGCAGAGATACAAAGTCGCCGCCCTCGAGAACAAGGCCAGTCGGAGAGAGATGCTTAAAACTAAAAAGATTCTACGGCCGCCTGACACCTTACCGTATGATGTAAGTTATTTAGAAATATATTTGCGCATGTAAAATTTCGTTTAGAGCAAGTTCAATTTTTATTGAGATTAAAATCACAGAACAGAGCACTGTTTCCCAAACTGGTCGCTGCCACTCTGTTAGATATGTTGAGACATTCGAGGGAGACGGTTTTTGCAGTTGAAAATGGTCACGATGAACTGGTCCTGATCATTCTATAAAATTGTAAAAGTAGTACAAATTTTTTTATAAAAATAATATCTTGTTCTTTAGATCAGCACATTGCATTGGGACCCGCATCACCGAACAAACACAGAACGCACCTATTGCTATTGCGGGGATGAAGGCGATTGGTTCGGCCAGATGTTGCAGTGTGCCAGATGTAGGCAATGGTTTCATCAGAAATGTCTATCTTGCCTCAAATTTCCCCTTTACACTGGCGATAGGTGAGAGAAACTCAAGTACTCATCCTCCTTGTCGACTGTAATATGCGGCTTTGTGAGCATTTTAAACCACTATCGGATATACAGGTATCACTTATGTCAACCAGGAATAGTATCCATGATAACCATATTTATTTACTGCATTATTTTTATATTTAATGTGGTGCCTTTTGGTTTTTGTATTTACAAATACTTTCTCCACGTAAGGATTTACGGTCACTCACCAGTTGCTTTACTTGCTAGCAGGCCATGCCAATATCCTCTTTTTTTTTAAATCATTTTACTTGCAAAACATTTTTTCAAAATTTCTTATAAACAGGGAAATATGAGTTTATGTAATCTTCCTCTGTAATCTGTTGACTGAGTAACCAAGTCACCCCCATACACCTAGTTGTTAAATGCCTTTTTACATCTATTGTATCTGATTTTAAATATCTTTTTGCAGGTTTTATATGTTTGTATGTTCCTTATGCAACTATGGCAATGAATTCATCAGGCGCCTCGAACTGAAATGGGTGGACTTGGTTCACCTGATGCTGTTCAATCTCACAGCCTACAATTGCAAAAAGTACTACGACTTGGACACTGTCATCATTCCCTACATCATGGACAACTGGCACGCTCTTCAATTACCTCAAAAGGTATTTCAGCATTCTTACAGAGTTACTGAGGAGTTTATTCCCGAAAATTAAAAATTTTTCTTCTTTTTGACATGAAAAGTTAAATGTGTTGTGATGGAATTGTTGAATTGCAGATGCAAATGGCATCTCAAGCAGATCGCCGTGAGTACATAATATCGGCCTTGACAAATCATCGCAACCGTTTCAAGTGTGGCAGAGAAATAAAGAAGAGGGCAAACATTTGGGGGCTGAGAGCGAGAGCCCCGCCACCTCCCCCGTCGTCTCCCTCCACGTTAACTCCTAGGGGTCCGCTTACCGAAAACGCCCTCACCGCGAGGTGGGCCACAACCGGAAGGATCGCCTTCATACCTGAACCTGACAGGTAATTACTAGAGCAACTCATTTATGAATTTGACCATTTTGCATTTTCATAAAGTGTGACACAAATTATATTGTAATCGCTAATTATCACATTTACAAAACTGTGACCGAAGACCAAATATCACCTTATCTTTTTTCATCCTGCAGTCCGAGTTCACCCCAGACTCAACGCCGTATGATTGTCTCAGCCGATGGCGAGTGGCTTTCGCTGATGATGGGAAAGAGATTTCAGTCGAGCTCCAACTCTTCTGACAATGAAAGCCTCGGTTCCTTATCGCCCTCGGAGACAGCCGCCGGTCCCTCCTACGGCTTCAAAGCGAAGCGGCCTTGCGATCTCGACCGCCCCTCTTCGCCTTACTGCTTCAGAGAGGACACCCCTCTGGAAGAGGAGCCGGTCACTCCTCAGGGTCCCCCGCCTAAAAGAAAAGAACTGAGACTGTACGAGATGGACTATCAGGGCGGCGGATTTGTCAAGAAAAGTGTTCCATTTCCTGAGCTCTCCCTCTCCAAACGAAAAAAACTCGACGCTGCCAAACTTCGATGCAAAAAGAGAAAAGCGCTGGGGAACGGCAGGCCGACAAACCCTGAGGATGATGAGAAATTTGCCAGGACCAAGAAGCTTCTGAGAAACACTCTGGCCAAGCGGCAGAGAATTGAGACGACTAAGAGTGTCTCTTGTAAAAGTACCAACACACCACAGCCTCGAGACGGTGCCTTCGTCCTCTTGGACAGAAACATTTCCAAAGACCTGAATAACGCATACCAAGTGACGATGAAGGCTGACGAGGTCATTTTGCCACCGACACCCCCCACACCTCCCACTCCACCGTCTGAGCTACCCTCCGGTTCCAGTTCCAGCGACGCCATTCCTCATTTTCAACTATTGCAGTCTTACAACTCTGAATGTAATGAAACAAAAATTTCTCCTTCCGATGCGCCATCAACCGTATGCGATCGATTACTCCAAGTGAAACTGTCTCCTTTGAAGACTGACCGATTGCCGTCGTCTTCGAAAATTTCCACATCAGCTGACGTCCGCCCATCCAAAGTGGCGGCCATCAATCTAGAAATCTCTAAGTTGTCCACCAAGAACATCATAGAGCATTCCAAAATCATGTCTCTGAGACACGAGAACAGCGGCGATCCTTATTCTACCCTCCATCGAAGCCGAGAGCGCGATTCTTCCGGAGACGAGTCGTCCAGCCGCGGCACTCTCGACTCCATCATCCCTCCCCCGGTCGACTTTCGCGGGCGAAATAACCCCTTTCACTTGCAGACAGACCGAGGAACGTCCGGGATCACAAACTTTTCTAAGTCATTCAACAGCAAGTGCAGCGTGAACAAGCGAAGTGAAGCCTCCTCTAAAAGTGCTTGTCAATCCAATGTGTCAAATAGCACGGTCACACCGCCCACTAGATTATTGAAGAGACAACTCAGCGAAAAAGATCTGATCATCGGACCCAACGGTGAGGTTAAGAGAAGGCGCCATCGACGACCTAGAAAAGCTGTGCAGGTAAAAAGGCATAGATTTTTATTAAGTGGGACATAATAATTTTTTAAGCAATATACGCTTACTCTTGGACACATTATTTTTCAATTGTCAAAAATTTCAAGGAATTCATTGTGATTTTACAAGCCAATCAATTTAATGAATTTAGTACATTTATTTTTATATACAATGAGCATTGTGCATGCATTCACTCTGCCAAGTAGGTCTACCATGTGAATCTACCTTTCTCTGTAGAGAGATTTTATTTATTTGATTGATATTGTAATAACCCTGATTTATTTAAAAAAATATTATTAAATCGACATAGTCTAAGTACATATTACGAAAAGAAAGTTTGACTCTTATAAATGCATTAAAGTTACAATCGCTTTTCAGAATTCGACCATTGCAAAAGAAGGAGGCATTACTGAACGACAAAAATCTCTCCGCTCCTCCCTCGGTCTCGAAGAGATGTCCAAATCGGAGGCAGCGCCGCCCACGGACAATCAAGACAACATGCCCAACGGCCGCTGCCTGCGACAGAGGCAGGAAAAGAATTACTCTGATGGCAGGCGCGGCTCCACTTCCTCCGCCAACACCAATTCCAACTTTCAAGCTGTCATTGTTTCTTCAGGTTCCGCATTGAATTGGAGCGGTCCCAGAAGCTTGAATCTGTCCCCTCAGAAGATGAGCCCGTTCAAGGGCAGCGGGGGAGCGGGTGAGGCTTCGCAGGCGGACGCCATGAAGGATCTCAAGACTTCCGTTCGCAGTTATTTCGGCGCCGCCAACAGGATTTCCAGTGGGGAAAAGTTTTCCGTGCTGGGGAGACGCATTACAGACGGCGGTTCCCTACAGTATCTCATAGATTGGGAAGCACACGCCTCCTAGCGTTTGGGGAACTTTTTTGGTTAATTTCTTTATCAGTTTTGTGCACGGTAGCAGCGAAATTTCTCTCAGATTCTTTGGGTGCGTTTAAGTTTTGCAAAATTGAAAAATACTAAGGATATCCCTGTGTCCCATTTGACGGTGTCCGTGAATGACTCCGGTTGCTCTGTTGACTGTTTTGCAATCGCCGTGTATGTCTACTTCGAAGTATCCTAATTATGATCTATTATAAAATTGTTGGCTCTGCGGATAGTGTTATGATTAAATTATATTGTCTGCTGTCTTTGTCATAGATTTTGTGAGAGCTGTCATTGTGGTGTACAAATCTAATTATTTTTAAGTGTGGCACTTTCCAACACGGTCATCAACACCCAGTCCCGACTGTTTAAAATACGTGTGAAATAAATCATTTTCTAGAAAGGTTGACTGCATCTATTTTAACCATCAGCATAAAGAAAACATGCTTTTGATTTCTCTTGACATTGTAACTGATAATAATTTTATTGTGAAAGATGTAATTGGCATCATGACTAAGGTTCACTCCTCGGAATTGGTTTTAAATACTGAGTGGTCAGTGGCTTGTCGGTAATTGTTTAATTGTCAACAGGATAGGGTTATGTCCAATGATGTTTCACAGAAACGAGCCAGCCTCGCTTGCAGACGTTCCAATTCTATACACTCTAAATTCTAAACACGAAACCATAGAAGCTAAAATAACATTATCCCATTTCTGTCAAGGCTTCAAAAGACCAAAGAGAGAGTATTCACAATCGACTAATATAGTGGGGAAGAAAATAATTGATGTACTACAGTTTGACAAAACACATGAACTTGTTCGTTTAGCCAAAAATATTTATTAAAATTATGATTCCTCAACTCGGAGTCGTTACTTACATAAACTATATTACCTTTATTGTAAATCATATTGAAATACTATCACGAAATGAGCCATACTCGCGGCCCTCAAGCTGGCCATCACGGCTTTTGAAAGGTTAACAGAAAATTTAAAAAATATCTGTTTTTGAAACTGGCTCTATACATTGCTTTATGAATAATAAAATAGTCTTACAATATTATATTATTACTTATCACAGTAAACCCGTTTCCTAAATTTGCAAGACAGGCTTTAGGAAAACAAAAATTGTATAAAATAATATTGGCATCGATCTGGTAAGTGTGAAATAAAGGCCGAGATGTTTGACTCATTATCAAACATTATTTGGCTGAGAGCTTGTGATTTATTAAAAATATAACTATTACCGCGGTGAGGCATTATATCTCTCGAGTGTCTTATACCTGCCATGAACATGGTGTAATATAGAAAATTAGTCATTTTATTTAGGGAATGTTCACTATATTGTCTTATCGTCACCATCGAAAAATTTCCTCTCTTAAAAAGTAGAGTGAGATGCTATAAAGTGTTGAAAGGGAAGGGTATGGCGGTCAATTCAATGGGAAATGGGACAAATAGGAAAAATGCCTGCTTCATTAATGAATGAATAATTAATGAACCCTGCACAGAAAATCATTTAGAAGACATAGTTGTATTAAAATTTGTATGAATGGCCAGCATACGCCCTAAAATTTTTGTCTCCCCAATCTCAAATTTATTTTAAGAAGAGACTAGCGCATTCGAGGCTACCCTGAGGCGTCTGCAGCACATGCTCAAATCATTTCCACATATGAACCTGTTTCATTGAGTTATTACTTTGAGAAGTCCCATATAGATAAAAATTGCATATTTCTGTTCAAACTTAACAATCACAAAACTTTATATTTGGGGAATCTATTTAAAAGCATAATATAACCAAGCGATCTGTTAACAAAAAATATATTCTTCATTTTATAATATAAATAGTTCACCAGTATGTACATATATATGGTTTGTAGTGTTATCTCGGTTTTCTGCCAATTGTAATTGCAACTAGACAATGCATAACAATTATTGTCTTGTAGGAAATGGCGTTTCCTCCGACTAACTCGACAGGCTGCATACTCCGCTTACTTATCTCTGGATTCTGTATATAATCAAGCCGTCGAACTCTTGGTATTCTTAACTGAGCTTTCTGAAGTGAAGCTCTGTTCTGGCTGAGGACAGTCGTGAGTTCTTGGATTTAATCATTGTTTGAATGGTGCACCAGCAATCCCCAGTCGCTGTTTGCGTGGATTGTTATCTCTCGTGATGTGTCTGATAGGCACCCACTGTTAATGTTTTAATGAATAAATATAGCCCTGCAACTTATAAATGTTCCACAAATGCTCATCTTTTTCTTCAGGGATAGCATATTTGTAAGGCATGCAGCCTACATTACTTATGTATTATTTTGGAAATGTATTATCCTGTGCTGATGCAACTTTCAGTTTGAATCTCCAGCTTGACGATAGCATATATTCAACGTGAAACACTTTTGGAAGGCCAGCTATTCTGTGATATTTTCAGCCATTCTCATTGACTTGCAACCGCTACTCCATTGGGAACAGACACGGTTAAAAAAAGTTTATCATCTTCTTCGCATAGCAAAATATCTCCTCCCTGACCGTAAATTTCATTCTTCCGATAGTTTTCTGAACATAACCATTTCTCGTATACGTCTAGCTATAAATGATATTTTTAAATATATTTTCTACTAAATCATTTGGAAAGTTAAAAAGGTTTTTGTTCCTAACTTTGCAGTGTTGTCGATGTAATAATACTTTGTAAAAAGAAATCAATATTCTCTAATCATAATTATTTTAATGACTTGTATGTTTATCGAAACCGATTTTTTAGTAATACATGGAGGCCCTCGTTTTTATAACGGTCTCATAACGACTGAATTTTTAAACTGTATGAAGATACTTTCATACATAGCTTCGCTATTATTTTATAAAAATAATATCTTTATCTGCCGAAGAAGGCAAACTTAGCTAGTGACAATTATGAAATCCATGTGAAACGAGACAATACAACTCTTCCATCTCATCGTTGGTATTGATCTCTTTCGTTATTTTGAAAATTATATTGAATTGAAAGCACTTCTAAATATATAATTTTCAAATAAGTTTCTTCTACAACTCGAAATTTGGCTAGCTTGAAACCTTCTTTTGCTGTCAACGATGTATATTTTTTAGGTTATCTATCATTTCGATTGTTACATTTTGTACTATAATTTAATAATTTATGAAATTGCTTCAACCGATACGTTTCTTAATGATGTTCCGTTTTTCATCGTGCTGACAATTTTCTTCGAACAATGCCATTGCCATGTGGCAAAAATGTTATTGTATTTTACCTAGGACCGGTTCACTTGCAATTATTTCATTATTTAATTTAGATCAATAGACCGGACACTTTCGATTGATTACTGAAATTTCAAATTTGGTATTGTGTGAACCGGGAAAAAAGGAGCTGGCTCACTTTGCCAATAAAAACTGTTTCAAATATTTTATTTTTTTGCAGTTTTCTAGTTAGGTAATTATGAAGTTAAGCCTTTTATGTCTATATACACCATAAAACAGAATATTAGGTAAGAATGTTCTATCTTGTGAGAACTGAATTTCATAATCAAATATTTCTTGTTCATCAAGTGTATTGAGATTTACTGAATCAATTTTAAATTATGCATAAATATGTCGACATTAAATTAACACAGTGAGTGCCGTGTTAATCAGTCATCAAATAAAGCATAATATTAATGTATTTATAAATTTGATATTCTTCATCTGAGGCGTGTTGTGTAAAGTATACTTTTATCGTTGATTTATGAACTAAAGGAAGATTGTTTAGTCAAATTACAATGAGTCCCCGTGGCCCGGTCGCCGGCGGGAGGCAGGATCGTTCGAAAGACTGACACCATTGTGTTTTCAGCACCAAATAATATCGACAATTGTATAAAAAATATAGATTTAGTGAAATGTACAGGGGAAATGAAACTATCCCGAACCTTCGACTAGTGAATGTAAACAATTGTCCCACAGTGTTGGGACGCGTATTAATACTTCATTTTTAAATGAAAGGTGAAAATTGTTATTTTCAGGTTTCGAGCTTTCGAATTCGATTCGGAGACGAATGCGATAATATTCTCGTTGCCATCCTCACTGTATCTTTAAATTTAGTCAATATCGTAGACTCGGCATGGCGTTCGTGCCCGGTCAGAGTTCGGAAGCTCGGGTGACTTGACACAATTGAATAATTTTCAATATTCGAGAAAAGATTATTCGATGGGGGAGTATCTTTTTATTTTATGTATTTTCAATTCCTATATTATTTGCTATTTATTAAACTGGAATGTTCTGCGTTGCCGCATCTGTTAATACAAGGTATCCGGTAATTCACGGTGAAAGATGTATCCGTTTATGAAAATATAGATATTGATAATCTACTTAGGGTGCTTGTTATTTTTATATGACACTGAAGATAAATTAAAATTTTACGTAACTTAAATTTATTTTTATTTATGCACTCGCGTTAAAAACTATATGTCTTGCCTGTAAAAGGTATTGTTTCTTTTTTGATGCAGAACTTAGCGTAATATATCAAAATTTGTTAGAAGTTTACTACTGCAGTAGTCGGAAACTTCATTCTTCATGTTAACGTTTCGCAATATTTATTTAACGTTCCGTAATATCTCATTTCCAAACTGTCTTTTTATCGTTAAGCACAGTGTCTATTTATCTCTTTCTTCGTAACTTGTCTCATGCATACAGTGTATATCTATAATCCCGACATGTTACAAGTCTAGTGTTCCAATTGTAAGTTGGACAGAATCGTTCACAAATATCTCAATATGAAACTATGAATTTTTTGTAAAATGTAAAATAAATATAAGTTGCCAGCCGATTCACCACACGAGTTGTTTACCTCTTAATAATAAAGATTGTATTATAATTACTATTATTACCTACGGCTATTAAGTTACTTTGACAGGCATAATCTTATATAATATTTTAGATATCCGTGTATATTTTCAGTATAAATTTCAGCGGTCAGTATAATGAAATATATAGGAATTAGTGTTTTTTTTAATCCTAAACAAGGTTATTATTTGAGTTATAAAATAGTTATTTTTTATAAATAAAACTGATTTATTATACAACTTTATTTTCCATTCATTTCATGCCTCATCTTCCCCTATCACTCACCGCCCTCTGACCATGACACCTCACTGAAGTGAAATACACAATGGTTTTCTTTTAGAAAAAGTTTTTTTTATTTTTCACGATAATTGTTTTAAAAATAAACATCTGATTTTATGAAAACAAAAAATATTTCGAATAATCCAAATTGACAATCGCACACTCAATTTTTCAAAAGTAACCTAATTTATGCTGTAGTGCAAATAGTTCAGTGGTCACAAAGCAAAATCGAAAAGAATTTTTAAGTACAATATTTCACCATACGAATGGACATAATCTGTAATTTTGTCATGGAATAATTTTTGTAGATGCCCTTTTGAATGTAAAGGAGTCATTCTAATGATCCTTACAGAGCATTAACTCGGTTTTACTCGAATGTATCTTACGCTGTTTTAGCTTTCCAATCTTGTATATTTTATTTCAACATAGTGAACGAAGCCAACAACGGTAATCAACATGGATGTTTGTGATGGCTAGAATTCCTTCCCACCCATATCTGATTCTAAAAACGGGCGTAGTGAGAGCGATCAGCTATCCACTAGTCCTGTCCTATCACCTTCTCTCCCTGCTCTCTTCATAAAGGAGAGACTGAGTAACAAGCAGTTCTCGTAGAAAAATTTATGCTGAGATACCTCTATTAGGAGTCCATACGTTCCACATTGGGAGCACGGACATGGTAAAAAAAATGAATTAATATTTGTAAGGCATTAACAAAATATTAAATTATTGTTTTTACAAAGAAATATTCAAAAAAATATATACAGATTTTTCGTTGTAGTTTATAGAGTTTGAGACTCGCAAGTGGCAATTTTGTTTCTTACTATTGGCATGCTACAATTTTATTTCTTTGGGAGTGGCGGTATCCTATATCCTTTTCTCCTGGATTTAGTGTCCACAATTAGTTGCGCTTGTCTCTTGAGGAATCCTCTAGAAGGAATTTCTTCTTCCTCATCAGATACTGCAAAAGACATTCAATTGTAAATATGATGATTTCAAGGAAATTGTCACACATTTCAAACAGTACTGTATATCTTACCCAATGCTTTTTGAGGTCCCGAAGGTGTGCCGGTGCCTCTGCTTTTCGTACGCGGCGCCATTAAATCCTGATAAGCAGCCGGGAGGACATTCCTTTCCTCCGATGGATTCTTCTCCATTGAGGGATTATCTTGACTATTTCTCTATGAAACAGTATAAAATACGTTATTTTTAAATAACAACAATATTGATTAAAAGGTTTACAATGATGGGGATACAATAACTGATTGGTCTTGAAGCCTCATCGTACTCTTTAAGCCTGTCCGTATAGTAACAATTTGCGGCCTCTAGACTTCCTAAAAGTATAGCTCAATATAATGTGCATTGAATTTGCTTAAATATAAATTTATGTTTGGAGAATCGTGAAAATTCCCACATGTAACACAATCCCAAAATGACCCACAGTCAAAATCCGGCTTGTATTGCCGGAAGCTAAGAACTTTTACTATTTGGCCATTTACAAAAAATGTTTGCCGAAAAGTAAAAATTGAGATTCAAGGGAATTCCCTCAACTGAAAATAGCAAAAATAGTGGCTATGGATGGTTTTAATTTAGCCAATGCTTAGAACAAAATATGTACACACCAGTGGCGTGCCATCCATACATGCGTTAGATGCGGCGCATGCCTTCAAATTAATTTAGCTCTGTGGTTCTTTGTTAAGATATTAAATATTTATATAACGTAGCGATGGAACACAACTACTTCAAAGTTCAGGATTTATGCACAAAATTCTAGCAGTAGTTGCAACCCGAGTGAAGTGTTCTTCGTTATAATCGGCCGTGCGCCGGCTACCGTAAATGCGCGTTATGGTGTCTGGCGAAATTCGTTCGAAATAAAATGATGAAAGTCCAATTTGTACTATGGATCGCGCATATCTTGTTTATACGGTTTTACAGTTTATATAAGAATGCATGCGCTTTCAATTTTACTTTCGTATCGATATTTTTTCGATAGTTGTCTGACTCGAATTGTCAGATAAATCGTGTTTGATTTGTCACTACTTTCAATATGGGTAAACTGGAAAACAATGCAAGGGAATTTAGTAATCTCGGAAATAGTTTTAATTGCTTAACTGAATCATTGCCGAAAAGAATATTTTGTTCTATTCCATTTATTGAAAAGGTAAGCATTATTAAAATCCCGAAACCTACTTCTCGATTGAATATTCAGACTAAATATAGCTACACACCAGGCGAGTGCGGTGGCTTTATCTCTTTCTCGCTCAATCACATGAAAAGTGAAGGTGCAAGCGAGATGCAAGGGCTTGCGGCGCATGCTCTTGTATCCTTCTTGCTCATACCCAAATTAGCTCGTGCGATAGATATCGTGATAAGTCCACTGCACACCGATGCTGCACACATAATTACTTTATAATAAAAAATACAAAATCAAGTTTTAATATTTAAAATCACTAATCATCTTCTCCAGAGATGATAACTGAACAAATCATTAACCATGTATGCATAAAATTAAACTAAATTTTACCACTTCTTGAATGAGACCTTTGCTAGTGTGAAATCAAAATTTGCAATAGTAAGTGTGCTGTCAAAACATTGCATAAGTAAACCCACTAAAATAGATAATAATTAATCTTGAAAGTAAAATAATGACCCTTTCCTCTGTAGGTTTTGGTGCAAGTAATTCATCAAGATGTTCCTCCTCCTCGGGTTCCGCAATCGTCAAAGCTGCCACAAATTTTTTCTTCAGCAATTCAAAAATATCCTCCAAATTAGAAGTATCATCAGACCAATCAGGAACTGCAACATCATCGGCATCCTGAAATGAATTATTTGTGAACGAAATAAAATTATTAAATCCACTTTTATTTAGTTTGTTGGTTTTTGATTTTTGGCTTTTGCTATGTCTACTCACTACTGCATTATTTATGTGTAATTAATGAATATTGATAATGAAATACCTAACCAAAAGATTTTACCTCTAGTTTCATGCAGCAGTCATAGAAGCATCGTTTGATATCAAGCAATACATCCAGAATGGTCTTTTCTTCGGCTTTATATTTGATCTGCTTTTCAATTTCCTCCTCGATATTAGCCTTTAATTTTTCCATTTCTTCAATATTACTGCAGTAAAGTTGGCAATGGTAAGTGATAAATTGATTTTATTTGCAAAAAGATTGTTTAATATAAAACTAATTTGGTCACCAGATTTAAAAATACAAAGAACATACTCTTCCTTATCTTTAACTTGAGCAAATTTATATGCTTCGAGTTCAGCTATCATTATATTCTGATCTGTTTCTAAATTTTTCTTCTCTTCTTCATTAATGTTCTTCAAGTAAAAGAGTCTTTCTGTGGTGGCTTTCTGTGCTTTGAAACGGTCAAATACATCTTCGGGATCGCTAACACCTGGAACGATAAAGTATTGATTAATATTGTCAACCAGTTAGTCTTGTGGAATTTTATAAATATTGGAAATATTTTATTTGAATAAAACCAGCAAGGGTCCGAATACCGAATGAAATATACCTGTTATTTTCATCAGCTTGTGGAATGCTTCCTCCATATTTCCTCCTCCGATCACTGATATGTTTTCTTCTTCTACCGGTGTAAGGTCAACGGAACCGATAGAATCTTGTTGGACAATTGTGGGACGTGCTAAAATACACAATAATTTTGTGCTGTATAAGGTGCATGATTTTTTAACCTATAAATTCAATTTATAACGGTTACTTAATCATAACTCGCAACCTATATGTGTAATATTGAAGAGAAAATTAACTGTAAAAGTTTTTTAATTCTATCTATTGTTAATTTAATTTTTTTTTCTATTTTTAAATCAGTAAAATATGACCTAAAATAAAATTCAGTTTACTTTTAGTGCTGCACTGAATATTAAGATAATGTGAAAACATGAAGGCAGAAAAATTTATGTATGCTTAGGAATGTAATAAATATCATCAAAAATGAAATGAGAAAATTTTAAATGTTTTCTCCGAATGTTTAAAACAAGTTAAAATTATCGGTGCAAGTATCGTTTTCTAATCACAATTTGTTAAATCTTATTTTCTTTGACTATATATCGACGGTGTTTTAGCCAATTGATGTAACGCTCAAAATAGAAATTGTTCAGGAGAGAGTAAAAACTAATTTTATCGAAAACATTATATGGCGAGTTGTGTTATGAATCTTTGAAATGCACTCCTGTAAATTCTCATGTTTGCAGACACGGAATGATACGTAGGGAGTGTCGACATAATAGTGGCTTACATAAAGTGGCAAGGACAGAATTTGTAAACCTAAAACCGAAGTAAAATGGTGTTTTCCTTCCAAAAAGTTATCAATTTATTTTTCATTTGGCCGAGACCTGCTCTGTCGTCTTTAAAATGAGATCCAATCATTAACTCATTTTCGTATTTTTTGAGGTTTATATCAATTGGTCAAAATACAGTCAAATTATTATGATAAAAAACACAATACATAGACACTTACAAAAGAAGTGTCGTGTATCAATTGTTTATTAGTTAATCGGCTGAGCAATATAAAATTGTTTTCTAAAGCCTAAGTAATGGAGTACAATAGCATTTGGTTTATTTTAAGACAATGCATTTTATAATGTTTGAGATTTCCACATCCATGTTGAACAGAATTAAATGTAAAATATAACACATCATTTTCTGGTGCCTGGAATATTTCATAAATGAAAACAGAGTGTGAGAATATTCCAATAATGAAAAGAACCTTCTAAACACGGACACGTTTTGCCTTACTGTCAATTATTTAGGTACCATCACACGCTGATATAAAAGAATGTTTTGTAATTTTCAGTTGTCATATTAAAAGAGACATAATATTTACCCTGTGGAAACATTCTTCTTTCAAGTTTATCGAGTTCTTTCCGTCTATCGGCCAAGCGCAACTTTGCTCTGGAAAGTCTTTCTTCCCGTATTCCTGCCGCACCAGCTGCCCTACTCTCTTGCTGGAGTAAGGAGCCCATTGCGAAGTCCCGCATCTCTACGGCTGACGAATTTACTGCCTGATATCAGTTAACAAATTAAATCAAATCGCACATTGGTTGACACAATGGGCATTGATTTATCACAGTTTGTCAGAAATCACTTGTATCTCACCTGCAATTGTTTTATTTCTTCATTCTGCTGTTTTATCATTCCCTCTACATTAGCCAAAGCGCTCTCAAATTTAACTGAATCATTCAGTAATGAATATCTGCCAACAGTTAAGATTATCAGTTAAATTATATTTACGGTAGTTGCAACTCACAGAGGTTGTGCAAGTGTTTTTAAAGAAACAAGGCAATAGTTGTTATGGATTGTTAAATCATAATTTGCATTATTTCTGGTTTATTGCAAGGTGATTTGAAGACAATATTTACCTTATTCCTGTGTACTTTTTTCTTACATGCTCGGCTTCCATCCATTGAACGGCAATGCGATGAATTTCATTTTCCAGGTGAGATATGGCCTAAAAATATCTTAACTTACATAATGTTCTGCTTTTGTTGTTCAAATTCAGATTTTGTACAGTCAATTATTGCAGGATTCAGAGAAATCAAATTTTAGGGGCCCTAAGAAAACTACAAATCGAGTTCAATCTAAATTTCATTTGTTTTATCTCTCCTCTTTGGCAGTATCCTCTTTCAGAGCGCACCCCAAGGATTATTTCTCCTTTATAGTTAATAAATCAATATAATCTCTTATACAAATTTTCTTTCGAGGCTCGAACGCATCATGGGAATATGAACCTATTAGTTACAAACCTTTTTGGAAGGTTTTTCAGCCTTCTTTCTATCCCCAACAGCCTTTGTCCGCTCAGCCACAAGCCTTTGATATTCCTGTTCCAATTTATCCAGCTCCGATTTCTTCTTCTTTCTTTTATATCGCGCTATATCTAGTTGTTTATGCATGTCAATAACTTTTAAATCAAGTATCTCCTTCAACTGATAACAGAGAAAATAATAAAATATGTAAATAAAGATTTTTTTACTTGAATTTAGAGAAGCAATTTTAGTTTTCCATATATTCTTGATGTTTTATTACGCGTTTTCTTTTTTGGAACCAATATATCAAAGCATGTAGAAGGCATTTTTTTTAAGCGATTCTTTTTTTCCCATGTCTGCTCCCAATGTGGAGCATATGGTCTCGTAATGGAGGTATCTTAACATAATTTTTCCTATGAGAACTGCTTGTTACTCAGTTGCTCAACCTCTCTTTTTTCGAAGAGAATAGGGATAGAAGGATAGAGCTAGGACAGGACTAGTGGTTAGCTAATCGCTCTCGCTACGCCCCGCGAGGATCGGATGGGTGGGAGGGGGTTTTAGACATCACAAACACTCAGACTACGAACAGAAATATCGATAGAAAGATCAATTTATGAAAACCGTCCGCACCGGGAATTGAACCCGAGACATCCGTAACCGTAGCCAACGACGCTATCAACTGTGCCACGGACGCCGACAAATTTGACGCGTCAATACCTGGAACCAATGTATCACGTAGAAAAAGGATTGAGTGTATCATTAAGTGTGTGTAACAGGCTTTAGAAATTATAGTCTAAGGTCTCTGGCGTGAACCCTACTGATACGTGCTTGTAGACAAGACTACTTAAATAATTTAAATTTACCTGATCATGATTTTTGTTGGCAATCGAACCTAACTCGTGCAAATATTTGACAAGTCTGAATTGTTTCTCTCCTCCGAGTTCACTTTTGGCTTTCGCTAATTGCTCTGTCAAAACCTTCACTTCTTTTTTTAGCTTGATGATTCTCTCGGCATTATTTCGCGTCTCCGTGTCATTTTCTTCGTAATGTGCTTTTCTTTGACCCTCTGTAAGAAAATATTGTTCAAGTAATTAAGAATACAATTTAAGAAGTTGTTGATCTTGGTAAAGACGTTTGACTCTTCTTTCACGTTTCATTCGTATTTTAATTCTGTTGCTCTGCGTAATAGCAAAGGTAAGTTGAATACAATCGTCATAAAATAAAAATTGACTGTTGTTCTTGACAAACTGTAGATGAATTTGGATTCTCTGCTCCCATTAATGATTGGGTGGTTTTAAATAGTATGTCTTCAAATTAATCTTTTAAATATAATATATCTTTAAAAGAAAGAAAGAGCCAAGAAATGGAATATTATTTAAAATTAGTGGACAAATAAAATCCAAGTTATTTAAAATTGAATATCGTCAGCCCAAAGTGAAAGCTTGTATCTTCAGAAACTAAATTTCCAAAGGGAGCGTGAATACTCAATTGCCGTATTATTTATTATGCTATTTCGATGTTTTATTTGTATGTAATAATTAAGCAGATGTAGTTAATTCAATAATCGTTAGAGAATGTTGTTTTCCATCGTAAACTAATGTCATGAAAGGATTTTTGTTTTGGAGATATTTTGACATTATGACGGCGATAACTTCTCTTGATAAGATGTATTTATTATAGATCCATCCAGAAATGAATGACTATAGCTTAAGTATTCATGAAATCAATGATTACATGTTTTATTCTTACCTTTAATAACATTAGACGATCTTTCTTTTTTTTTGATTAAAATCGTTTCAAAGTGATCGTATTATTCACTAAAAATATGGAAGGAAGTATTTCTTTTCTTTGAAAGTAAATCACAATCTCGTAAATTAGTGTCATTATTAATTTGTATGTAGTGAAATCTTCTTCCAAGTATAATGTTTTTTATAGTGCACATTTTAATGTAGGTATATTCGTTACACGTAATATAATATGTAACCTTAGATATTATTATGTCTAGGTCATAAAAAAATCAGCACGATTTCTCGGATAACGTGTGATGTATTGATGCAGCACTTACAAATAATATAAAAAGCACAGTCAAGTTTGCTTTCAGTGTGCGCATTCATATTTTATTATAGTTCGATGACCAACTTCAGCGGATAAACTCATGATATAAATTAATACGTTCGACCGAGGGCGATTGATGGAACTCAACATCTAAAATAAATTTATGTGATGTTATATAAAAACCTGAGAGCTGAATTTTCTTCTTTATATCAAATATTTTTCTGTTGATAGTAGCCAGACTATTCTCCGTCTCCAATCCGATAGGCTGTTTTTGAAAACACGTCATTGTTTAAAAATTGAAATATTAATTATCAGCCAAATAAAGAAATAGCATGATAACGTCAACGGGTTCTTTGAAACGGCATATACAGTTATGATCTTTATTTGGATGTATCCTTAGATACTAATATATTGATTAAACTTTCTTCATACCCCCCAATAACGAAACGATGATGATAGGGGAGAGTAGGTGTAAGAGGCATACGTTTTTAGCGTGTTTTAGCACTAGGGCAGTGGTCTCCAAACTCAATAAGAATGTGAGCTACTTTCAGGATTGAAAATGTCTGTAAAAAATAATTATACATATTCATCCTTTATAATTTTTTATCATCGTCCTTTATCATACCATAAATAATATTATTAAATTAGTAAAAATAAATTTGGATTATTGAGATTTTGTACACTTCCATGTATTTTGTCACTAACGACCCGGGTTTCGCCTTTCGGCATCTTCAGGCATTCGAGCACACGAATGGACTCGAACTGAGACCCGGGAGAACTGAGAACCGGGTCGTTAGTGACAAAATACATGGAAGTGTACAAAATCTCAATAATCCAAATTTAATATTGAAATTCCATCAAGCACCCTCAGTCGATGTCTTAAATTTTAGTAAAAATAAATTATGACACCGGACTTACAATAAAACATAAAATGCACACTTTATTTATGTATTTATAAACAAAAAAATAAATGAAAAATATCTTGAAATAAGTGTGAGGAAAAGTAAAAACAATTAGTAAAAAGAATGGCATTCACTTTCATCCACGTTTTTTCAATTTTAGGTGAGTACCTTGTCACTCCCAGCCGAATGCAATTGTCAAAAAGTACATATGTAAGTCTGTTTATATATTTACTTATAACCACTTTCATAGTGGAAAACGTTGATACACATAAGTAGATAGAACAAAACAATGCCTTCATTTTAAGCGCAATTCGACCTAAAATTAAATACTTTTCTGTTGGGACGAAAGGCCATACAGATTCTACAGTTGAGGCAACACTCTTAAGTGACAGATCACATTGAAATTCTATCAATTATATTTCTGATGAAGGGCCATTTTCTTGAATATGATATTACAACGGCAACTTGTTAAACATTTCATTGAAATTTAATTCGAGAAATATTTAATTTCGGAGTCCAATAATAAAATATATGAGGCAAATTTATAAATATGATAAAATATCTTACGCGAGCTACCGAAAATGCCACCGCGAGCTATCGGTAGCTCGCGAGCGACCATTTGGCGATCACTGCACTGGGGCATCCAATCCCGGACGCTTTTTATGATCCAGGGATTTCGGAATTTGGAATTTCTCAATGACAGGATTGGTCACTAAGCGTAAATTCATATGTTAACTTATACATTTAAAATTTAATTTGTGTCCATTATTGCTTTAATTGGAATGTATTATATGGTTTAATATTTTTTTGTAGATTTAAAATCAGTCATTTACAAAAAGAGAGATTTAAAAAAAATATAATGAACAAAATAATTTTACATTTAATTTTATTTGATTTACATATTGCATTATTATGGTAGGTTTTACCAGATGGTGTCCAAAAAGAGGACACGCCCTCTATTTCAAATTGGTTAAATACGGCGGTTACGAAATATGAGAAGTAGGACAATGCAGATATATTAATTATCGATGTATTATAAAAAATACGTATATGTACAAACCGAGGTGAACGTTGCAGTTTAATTTGGAAGTTTTAATTTGAACTATGAATTATTTCAAAGCATTTACAGTGAATCCCGAAATTTCGGGATTGTCTAAATATAAAGCCAGGGATTACGGAATTGTATAATTGATCGGGATCCTGAGATTGCAAGCCCTATTTAGCACCAACGCTAATTCATAGTTTATATGCCAAAGAAAACGGTAGTTTGTTAGATTTATAAAACATGAATTGTGGTATACTATCTTTATCTCTGATTTCTCGACGAATGACATGATATCAGTTGCTTATACTGATATACAATTTTTTCCATGTCCGCTCCCAACGTGGAGCATATGGTCTCCTAATGGAGGTGTCTTAACAGAAATCTATGAGAACTGCTTGTTCCACAGTTGCGCAACCTCTCGTTTTTCGAATAGAGTACGGATAGAAGGATAGGGCTAGGACAGGACTAGTCGTTAGCTAATCGCTCTCGCTACGCCCCTTGAGGATCGAATGGGTGGGACAGAATTTAAGACACCACAAACACTCAGACTGCGAACAGAAATCCATAAATCGATTGAAAGATCAATTTATGAAAACCGTCCGCACCGGGAATTGAACCCGAGACATCCGTAAGCATAGCCAACGACGCTACCAACTGCGCCACGGACGCCGATTTGCGTGCATCATAATAAAGACACACACACACTCACACAGCCTCAATAAGAGCCTTATAGTCTGTGTTAAGTAGAGCCCATATATATTTGTACGATAAAATACGTTGTTGATCCCAAAGCCGAGTGGTCAAAGTCTAGGGCTTTCGTCCTATTCGTTGTGGTCGAGGGTTCGAATGTCAAAACGGAAACTGTCCTATACAGATTTTTGTATTGATGTTTGGATGTGTATCCAAAGGCATTGATTCCTCTACTTTCCATCCATTCCATATTTCTTTGCTCCGCTACGGCTGTGTTGCAGCGTACTACTTCGTGGAAAATCGAATAATTTGTCTCAATATGCATTAGTGTATTCGTTCTTTTATTATATATATATATATATATCAAATGAAAAGCATTACCTGATGTAATTTCTGTGTAAAAATAATTACACACATCTTTAACTTATCTTGTACTGCGGAAGTCTGGGGAAAATTTTGGAATGCCGTGTGAGAGAAGAGTTTGTGGAGCACTGACCTGTCTGATCCTGAAAACGGGGTGTAGTGAGCGATTAGCTATTTTTATTACCCATGTCACCTTTTTTATCTATACCCTTTTAAAAAGAAAGTTTTCGAGTTCTCATTAAACATAATCTGTTGATATGCTTCATAACGAGTTCATGTGGTCCAGATTGGGAGGGCACGTGTTTAGAAATCATGTTCTGGTCTAGTATTGCCATATCGTCTGAGCTGTTATCCCTGTTGATTCGTCCCCCACACATAGCAAGAAAAATGCTATGGACTTAAAGTATCGCAAAATCGCTTGAAAGTGTTCGAACACATTAAACTTATTTGAAGATAAGATAACATTGTTATTTCACGCGACTGATGTCGAATTCATGAAACGCTGTGGAAAGTTTTTTTTCACGCTGCCAAATTACATATAAAACCAATGCGACCTCTTCTCCTCCAATAATAGAGATAAATTTGTTAAAAAGCTGATTTCACAGAGTATAAAAAGAGCTATGAAAAAATACTATATTTTTATGACAATAGGTGTTGAGGTACTCGCCCTTCAAAAACGTGATATTGAAAATGAGGAATTTTCGTTCCGAGGTAGAGTTGTCACTTTATATTTTTGGACTCCGGCACCAGGATCTAGGATCTAGGATCACTAGATCCATACAATATGCTAATCAGTGACAAGCTATGTGTAAAAAATGCAATTTTATAAAGTTTGACTATTCTATGTTTTGTAGTAGCATTTTATCGAAATCAGAGCCAAGTCAGGGCAGGATTTGTAAGCCAGGCGGTAAGTGTAACTGCTCCGCTAAGCGAACGGAAGGTTAAGGCTTAATTTTTAGCAACACGTTTAAGTCAGTATAAATAATGACTTCATCAATTTCATTTTTTGTAAAAGTAAATTTATTTTGTTCTAATTCCAATATTTTCAACTGATAAAAATAAATTCAAACTTATTATTTTTTCATCAGTTTAAAATGCTGGTAATGAGCGAAACCGCTCGTGATAATTACAAAAAATGTTTTTTTTAATAAATATAATGCCTCGAAACACATCACGTTGGTGATGAAGACAGTGGAATAGCAAAGTTATCAATTTCAATTTCATATGAAAAATGAATTTCCACTAAGTTACCCCGAATCCAAATAAAATGATAAAATTCTCGTAAAACTGAATACTTTGTTATTTTTACCCTATTATAATGGAGTTCTGCCAAGTAAACGCCAATTCCATCATCAATTGATGCTGATTTTTCAAACAAAGTCAATAAGCTGACAAGAAAAAGAATATTGAGGGAATATTTTTGAAAACAAAATTGTAATCAGATAGGTACATAATAATGTTATTAAAATAATGATTACATTTAAGGTGTTAACTGTCAATTCTTGGTGGAAAGACATTATGTTTTAAAAAATAAAATAATGATGAATTCCACATAGATTGTCCATTATATTTATTAGTGATGTTTGTAACAATATCGATATATTATTTACCATTGATTTGTACATAATTTACGATTTTATAAAAACCAATATCATTTCTATGCGTGTTTGATTGCTAGTGATAATGTTTATGCATTCAAATGTGTGGGCGCGCGAAGTAGGTTTCAGGCTTAAAACCCTTTAAATGTATGGAAATAAAGCTTAATCTAAACGTTTATTGAATTCTTCTTAATTAATGGAAAAATAAAATACAGCGACTATAAAATGGAAGAGAGTTACCTTCCTTTAATACTCCATAACTGCAATAGATTTGAATCCGTTGGAATCGATTTGCTCAAAACATTAATTTTGTTCAAAAGTTTTCCGTTGGGAAGTGCTGCCATCTTTCAAAGTTTATCTTCAAAGTTGACATAGTACAATGGATAGCTGTAGACGGCAACATGACAGAGTGTCAGAGCGTGCAATGAATATACGCAATACTAACATGCTTGCATGGTAAATAATTTTTCAAAAAGTTTTTTTATATTCTGTACTAAAAACAATCAAATATTGCTTATTCCAACGTCTAACCACTCAATTTATTTATTTTCAAAGACACTTATTTTTTTCAAATAAAATCAAAAGATACTTAGGTTTTAAGATAAGAATGAGATAGAGCTTTCTTGAATATATCCATCCTCGTCGTGTTGCCGTCAAGCCCAAGCTTTACAAAAACGGCTGTAGTCAGTGGTTTTGCCACTCTGCCACTGACATCAACATTCCTCAACGTATGGTAGTTAAATAGTTCCAAAGTTTTTTCTCACGTCTCTAAACTTTTAATATGTCGGAAAGTTGTCATTCTGAACGACTGTAAGAGTACAATTATTTTTTTTGTATCGATTCAAGTCAACATTAATGGTAAATCCGCACATGGAATGGTTAAATTATGAATTTGTTTATAACGTGCGGAGTAATAAATAGGCGGCCATTTTGATTTTATGGACTAGTTTATTTTTATGAACAAAGCCTCAGATGTTAGCGGGACGCGAGCGCGCATGTGGCGGGTGCTTCTTGTTTACGCCGAAATATTGTGACTTAAAGAAACATGATACAAATTAATACCATATTGAAAAGTTCAGTTAAAGTGTTATCAAACCAAAATGAAGTGTTTATTCCTGCGTCTAATTCCTTAGTGTAATACAGAAAGTGTTTTAAAGTGCTTCTACAGCAAAGGATAAATGTGTGAAATCCCCATGTGTGTGTGCGAAGTACAAAATGTGGTCTAGAAAATTTATACCTGATTATGGGATTATGTTTCGATTCCATTGCTTGGTGTTGCTGATATTTTTGACAACACTTCATTCAGCATCAGGTACGTACCGTCATTATAGCTTATTTCCATTATCTTCTCTGACAGTTTCGTTACCGTGTCAAAAGTTTGTTTCTTCGGTAAACTTTTGAGTAGGTAAACTTCATCTTGCAACAAGTTGTTTCGGGTTGAACTTTCGCGGTTTCAGTGATTTCAACGCTAGCATCATGTATAGTTTGAAAAACTTCCCGTTCGATTGCATGTTGGACAGATTGTTGTATTATTTTCTCGCTAAAAGTTTCTTCATTCTAGAAAGCGTGGGAATTTATCGTTTGTTTCGTCGGGTTATACGTAGGTATGTAATGTAATCAAAAGATTAGACATGAGAGATTGTGAATGCATTTTGTAATGCTCCAATAATTAATTTTACCAATCACATGTCGATTTGAATGTCCCACCTGTCATTGAAATTGGAAATTAGTTTGTTTATTGACACCTGTGTATGTCATTATATATCATTGTCTTGTTGTTTTTCTAGACACCTTTACTTACAATTCTATATCAATGTCTCGAAAGTACGTAGTGAAAACTTCCTCATTATATTGAAAACAAATGGCAACTTTTTACAATAAGATATGTCGGTACATTTTTATTTAATTTTTATTGCACAATAATTTGAAAGAGACCATTGCCTTATTAAATTTAAAAGAGGTTCAATTCAATTCATTACTTATAATATATACATTCTCAAGCGATTCCCGCGTTTATATTTTTGTATAAGGTACTGAGTTTTATTTCGCTAGTATGAATAATTAATTCATTAAACATAGAAACTCAATATAATGAAAAAAAATAAACAATATTGACAGATAAGTGTAACAATACGTGCCTTGTTCATAACATATCAGCTTCATAATTAGCCGGTAGTTATCATGTTGTATGTTAGGAAGTATAGGTGGGCTGGATCGTTGTTTTTGTAAAATATGTTTAGTCACTTTGACGAAATAAATTTTTATTGTCACCAAAATACCGTTGTTAACATAGTTGATTGTAATTTAATAAGCACATAATGACGTCAACAATTGCAGAAATGGCGACTGACATTTTTTATCCAGCTCACCTAAGTATACTTCTTACACCATGAGCAGGTATAATGTTTATTTATAATGGTTTTGAAACAGTTTTGTACTATTGGCACCAGCATATGAAGACGAAGACATATGGAATTATCACACATAAAACGGCGGGTAGATATATTGTCAATTTCTACACTATCCTTCTCTTTGTGCGAAAAAAACGATTTAGGCACCTGACTTTTTATAAGTTTAGTTATCTTCGAAAATACTTCATCAAAAATATATTACATATGAAAAGTAGATTCTATTGCTATAAGAAAATAGCTGGCAACATGAAAATCTTCAGTAGTGTGAAATAGTCAAACTTATTCACTAATAATTATCATACTAGTAAAATTCAACGCAATTGAATTATTTTGGTAACAACAACACTAATTACTACCTATTGCACAATCATTTTCATTTTTACCCAATTTGGACTAATTGGCCTCGGCTTCCAGACACCGTCTATTTTAAACCAATCACAGCTCACAAACATTTTTCAAGTTTTCTTCTGAATGTACTACGTTATAATTGAATTGTTTTATGCTATTCTTTACTAAGTAAAAACATTTTAGTAGATGGCCTATTGAATTACAAATTTCATAAACATAAAAATATGCAATGGAGATGTTTTTTTTATCAAACAATTTGCAAACTATTAAATAATATTATAATTGATATAAAGAATGGTGGATAAATGCCTCATTTTTACTAATGTCAAGTCATGCCTTTGTATTTTTTAATGCAAGATTTCATTTCTTAAATATGCTACTTACTGCCTGAATAAAAAATAACATGCTAATAACGAACGGCTATAGCAGAAAACGATACATTAATTATATAAAAATAAAATTGGCCAAACTCAACATATTTTTTTATAAACATTGTATATTAGATGAAGCGTTAAATATTTTTGAAATGTTAGCCAATTCAATAGATTTACTTTAGTGAATTTCATCCTAATTATTGATTACTCCGTCGTAATTAGTCATTTAATTATTTCATCATGCATGCAGTAGTTTTTAAAAACGTGCTCAAAAGCTCAAAAACAGTGGATGATAGTATTTTATTTGCCATCTCCAGATCCAGGTGGATTCCTAGGGGAAGATTATCTAGATTCTGGAAGCTTTTATTTCCAATTCGGCCTTAAATTTTATTGCGTTCATTCACGTGGCTCTCTATTAACGTTGATTCCAGGAAAGGAGTCCAACCGAAATGGATTTGTACACTATGTCACCGTTCAGTCAAAGGGTTTAACACCTAATTGAACGCAAAAGTAAAATTTTTTGATCAATTTCTTATTCAAACCGGATTGCGTTAAACTGTTACATTAAAATGAAATCATTAATCTTATATCATAATCTATATATTATTTCAAAAACCAGTAAAGAGCTGTCTCACACAGGAAGTTGTATATAAAATATGTTTTGGACATAATATTACCCACCCGTAACTTAAGTGTTACTGGCTTTATAGAAAATTCAGCGAAAGTACGTGGCAAATCCCAATAGACCCAAGAGTCGGAAGGCCTTGCGTCTGAAGTGTTTTCATGATGCTTACCGATAGTGTTAGTTCCTCTCAAATATTAAAAACTTTATAAATAATATTACGTAGCTTAGCTTCATTGTATCTCAGATCTTACTTACTAACGTAAAGACCATTTAATTTAAGATATAATTGAAGACCTCGACTGAGGGTGCTTGATGGAATTTCAATATCAAATTTGACTTATTGAGATTTTGTACACTTCCATATATTTTTTCACTAATTGCCGAAAGGTAAAGACCATGTAAAACTTACAGTAAACAGATGGAGTTTTTCATTATATATTTAAATATAATCGTACAAGTGCGGTGGAAATGTTGTCAGGTGCTATTTAAATGTTATCGTTGATTTGCAGCTCTGTCTTGCCTTACCAATCTTACCACCAAGCACATACTTATATTTTTAACTACATACGTACTAACTAAAGTAGTTACATACCTCTACAGATTTAAATAATTAATACCTACATGTCTGCGCGAATTTGCTGTCAAGAAGTGATACGTAACCGACACCTTTTCGTGTATATGAATTCTTCTGTGTATGTATAACTAAAGTATACTTATAATTCTTCTACAACATTTATTTTTGATAGACAAATCCATAGTTGTAATTTTTTATTTACTCAATACTTAAAAAAAACATTATAACTGCATACAAGAAACAAATACATTTTTTCTTTTGTGCAATGTAAAATCCTTTACAGTAGCACTTCCTATCAACGATTTTTTAAATATACAGGTATGTAGATTTCACTACCTAAATTTCGTCTCTAGTGATAAATTCACTCTTTAAGTCTTCTCGCCTGGATATTCAGTCGAATCATCAATAGACATCGGATGTTGATCGTCAAACGACAACTAATATTCAAGAGAATTGCGAATATTTTAATTTTTTTTTAACGTTTGATTTAATCTTGGCGTAAATTCGAGATAAGAAAGGAGTCAATGGTTGCGAACGAAAGCAATGCACTACTATTAACATACAGCGTTAAAGTATAGCATTTTGCATATTGATAAGCTTTTTTCTAGATATTGACTAGATTATTATAAAAGAAACCCATATATAATCGCCCTCTTACATAAAAATGTACATGTTATCTTATAAGATTATTTTTAGTGATTCCCAATAACATTGCCATAATATTTTTTAACCGAATTCATCGTAATCTTAGGCCATTCCACTATAAGATCAACAGTGCTTGTTACATATGAGAATTCGATTTTTGTTCATTATAAACCATTAGTAGGCATTGCATAATATATCGTTATAGGCATCTTTATATGTCATTAATTTTTTGGAATTATTTAGATTACTAAGGATATGCACTTACATTTCTAGGCACTTTATTATTTTATTAGTTCCTCGTTAGCTGTGTGTAGGGACTCCAACTATTCGTCATTATCGAATAGTAAAACTGATACTATTATAATATATTCTAATACCTATTTGCAGTTAGTTTCTGAAGTTTAAAACAATTCGTTTCGAATAATTAATAACATTGTATAAATACACATTCCACTACCGTTCCATTGTATTACAATATTTAAAATTTGTAGCTACGTCAGATTACTACAACGGTATTTCTTCAATTACTGAAATTCCCCATGTTTAAAGGGTTTTTTTAGCCCCAAGTCATTCGTCAAACTCAAGTATTATGTTTAGATATTGAAAGCGCCCGAGATGGGTGAAGGCAAAACACCCACTTCCTGGAGTATTCATCATTGTTCTTCCTGGGGTATCAATCTGGAAAAATTTTGAGGTTTTCGTCGACTTGGTAAAGTATTTCATTGAAAAACTATTACAAACACTATTCGAATATTTAAAAAAGGGCCGAATATATTCGGATATCGAATATTCGAGTTAGAATCCCTAGCTGTGTGTGATTACTAAATATGGCAGATTGATCAACAATTCTAGTTTTGATATCAAGTTTGAGAGATCGATTTTCCTCTGCAAGTGCTTTTGTTTCTTTGCGTTTATTTCATTCGTCCATACCAGTAATCCATTATTATATAAATGCAGTTAACTTCGTAGACTTAATTCGAAATGGAAATACTGTAATAAACCATGTAAAATTGCTTTAATTGATGCCTGTCTGACTTCGATTTGTTTTTATATGCATCTCCGTCTTTACGTAAAGTATTTTTTTTAAACTTTTGCGAAGATAATGGCTACGTTCGAATTGAATTAATTACACACTGCAAATGTTAACCGAAAATCACCGTGAATGCAGAACTCTTCATACCCTGCATTTATATCACCATGCGAATCTTAAATTAAAATTTCCAGGATTCAATCAAATAGTCATCTTAGTTACAAAAGGTTTTAAAGAGGTTAGTACGGTAACGTCGTTTCATTGATGACAGCCCCCTGATTCATGGGTCGAATTAATGATGTGACATTAGGTGGTAAAAAATTTGCAAGCACAAGGCAGACGGGTGAGAAGAAGCATTATCAATTTAGTTTTAAACTTATCTTCAAAGATCTTTCTATCTGTAAATGCACTTGTCTAAATGTAATAATTAACAGGAAGATTTCTTATTTCTGTCGATTATTCTGTTCATTAAATGATCTTGTTTTTTGCTTTTCAAATCGTCAAAAGTTTTATTTTGTCAGTTCCAGATACGTTACCGCAATGTGTATTGAATGTGTATTCATGCACGTCTAGTCGTGATTTTACTGTTTAATATGAACGGTCACAAAATCTGTAGGACAGCGCATCGCGGTTTGTAATGTCGAAAGTTCTATATTTTTATTTCCTTAAAATCGCAGAAATATTTTTTTTCGAATTTGTTCTTTAACCTTCATGAGTAGTCCTTTACCATTCATGAGTAGAGTCCATTCATGAGTAGTCATGAACATAGTCCGAAATATTTTTCTGAAGAACAAGTCCCTTACCCGGGCCCGGCCCGAGCCCTAATAACAATTGTCTCTACCCGCCCGAACCCGGTCCACGGGCCGGGCCTGGGTCCGTGCAGACCTATACTTCGCATACATCGAAATATTGCACAACATATATGGATCATTGCTACTACTCAATACACTGCATTGCAACTCAGGCAACATAAAAATATTAGGGTATGAAATTAGGCTTAAAAAATATGTGGCATCGACATTGTACATCTATGTGCAGGCAGTGGTCAAACCGGTCCACCTCGTATCTACGTAAATTACTTTCTCAAATCGGTTCGATATTTTTTCTGCTTAAATCTAATAACGCATAAATTAAATCAACATTACAATTTGTTAAGTGAAACATGTCTTCGAAGAAATAGATAAAGATTGTTATCGCATGATAACAAACAACACTGCAAAAAGCTATTTTATAATTGAAGTTTCTGTTATTGATGTTCGATTCCAATGCTGTCTGAATTTACTTGAAACTATAGTTGTCAAATATAATATATAATCTTGAATTAGGATTTGAGAAATTCTTAGTTGATGGATCTTTCTTGGGACCTGTCGGATTTGTTGTGTTTACAAATATGACGCTTATTGTTTTTGACACTTACTTATCTTGCGATGATCAATTGCATTACATTTATATCAGGCCTGGAAAAGCTACTGCCCGACACGTATTTTGTGCGGCCCACTATGCGGTCACTAATTTGTTTGTTATTAGAGAATCACTCATTTTTTATGTTGAAATTATTTTTCACGACAGTAATAATCTTCATTTAAAAATTGTGTTTTACTTGCGGCCCGCCGTCCATGTTGAATTTTTAATGTGGCCCTTCAGTCAAAAAGTTTGCCCATGCCTGATGTATATTATAGTCTCATACGGATTCAGGAATACAATATATAAAATTCACTGGTTATTCATCTGTAAAATTCTGTGAGAGCAATCATTCCTCGTTGCCAGTGTCGCTTTTGTGAATTTTGAAGGAACACCTACCAGGAGCGCATACACGTACAGTGAATATAGCTAGCGCGATAGTCTTTCGCGCATAATATCCCCAGTCCCGTGACGTGTGACCATGCGCCTTTCCCGATACCGGGCGCGCAGAATACTGCAGGAGGTGTACGTTATTTATTTTATCTGTCGTTCCCGCGTGTCGCAACGTCTGTCGGTTCCCACGCCCGCGCGCGCGACTCCGTAAATTCAGGCGAGGAGAAGAGGAAATCTGGCAGGGTGCGAGGGAGCGGTCTTTGCTGGAGGAGACTTGTGGAGTGATCCACAAGAGATGCTCGACTTTTAAAAACTCCGATTTGGCATGTATAATTTCTACACGCAATTTTTGCCAGCGTTGACAGTTTGCAGACGGTTTAAAAAACTGCCGTGAGTTCGATATTTTTTCTTTACTATCGTTATACGTCTGTCTGTAAATATTTGATGCGCCATTAACTTATAACTCCGATATTAATAGATGCTGTAAGTCCATGATGATGAGCTCTATGATTTTGAATAATTGAAATTTTAGAAGAATTAGAGGCTATCTGTGATTTAAAGAGAAAAGTTTCCGTGCATTTCCTGATCTAGAACAATTTTATTTCCTGTTACTTTTTATTTTGCAATACAACCTAAACAATTTATTTGAATGCAGCATTTACTTTAAAGAAACAAATTTATCGTTCACTTTGTACGAGTTATACATGTCGCGGCGTTCAAGGGGACTGATCTCTTCGGTTTTTCTGTGCTCCCGGTTTTCGATAGCGGATAGGGTGCTGACGTAACCGCGAGATGTCTTCGGAAATGTAGTTTTGCTCAGTAATTTGACGCCATGTATCCAAGCCAACTGAGATTTCGTAGAAGAGTTAGTAATGACTATTAATTTGTCAAATACATAAAATAAAGTCATCTCTTTCAAGGAGGAAGTCAATCAGTCGCACTTTCTAGCACCATTTCTATCGACAACTCTTTCGGTTGTGCGAAGTACTACATTTTTAAACACTTGGTTCACGACTTTCGATCCGTCGCACATCATAGCGTGTGTTACATTTGTTAAAATACATATTAAAATAATACAGCGTCGACAGCTCTTTATAATGTATCTACAGATGCTTTCATTTAACAATTTCTATCAATGCTCCATATCAATCAAGCCATTCAACATTCGTGTCTCAAGCGCCTGACGAACTCTCGCGTTCAAGAGAAATTTCTTCACAGCATATCGAGCTGTCGCAACTATTTTCGTGTAGATATTAACTTATATTATTTTATAAGCCTTACGTTATCACACCGCAGCCTATCAACCAGGTGGGCGGATTATGTATGACGATGGAGTATTTAATTATAAAAACTGTCGAATGAATGCATAAATTTCGTTATTCATGTAATTCTAATTATTGCGAAATCATATTTATCTAAACGGTTGTTTCAAGTCGAATAAATAATAATCAATTTTTAGTATGTTTTCGTTACATGAACGACGCCTTGAAAATAAATATGAAATGATTGTATTTAATTCAAATTATTCTTTTTACGAGTTGAATCTAAATAGATTATATTCCCTTGTTTTTTTACGAATTTGACGTTACTCTAGGGAGTGAGTGACCAGCCAACGAGTATGCTGCCCTGATCCATACATTTTCATTTAGCTGCGGGGATTGTGAAAATTCTTGAATTTACTTCCTGAATGTTTTTTTTATCTATAATATAATGATGATGGTCACAAATGCCCAAGTATGTGTAAATGATATTTTAATTCTATTTCATGCATGTTGTCATTGTTCGCTGTACATCAACGGGCCGGCATTCTATCTATTCATAGCTTTTGCATGAAACTTAAAATTTTATTACAAGTTGAATGCGGTTACCGGCAACAAAGTAATATAATGAATTATAAAAAAATACGTATATTATAATTATGTAATATAATGATAAATAAAAATCATAAAAATTATGGGCATCTATCGCCAAGCATCAAACACATTATCCGAAAATATAAAAATCGATTTCGTCATATTAAAACTCACCTCAATGTTTTTATAGTAGTCTCTCACAGTGTTGGAAATTTTTGATACAGTTGATTGTTTTGTCGTTGGTTTGGTTTGATCACGAGATATCCGCGTACACCAACGAATTAAGAGTTCTCTCGGCAACCTATCCCATGTCTGCCTTACTAGCTGTGTCTATCTGTACAATTAGCATTCATACTACTGCAATCTAGATTGGGTGCAATTACAATCGTTAAACAATACATGACTTGCAGTACACTTACACGCCTTCCGCTTTAACTATCTATTCGCCAGTTTGTTTTTACTATTTCGCTAGAAGGCTGTTAAGCTCAAACAAGTCATACATACGTGACTGTCGTTACTTACTTTGAATTAAAAATTAAGTAGTCGGTTAAATTGTTTGTACTCCACGCTGTCTAGTAATACTTCTGACATCGGTATTAATATTTCTAATCATTCGAGTGGACTTTGAGTTTTAATTATTATTTTATCCAACCAGCATCTTACCCTGGGAACTTTCTATCTGCCGGTTCCGGATAAAGGGTCTCGTATCTTGCCGGCCACTTCCGAGTCCCTTTTTTAATGCGGTAGATATAAAATAGAATCGTAGTGCACAAATAACACGTGTTATTAAACTGCGTCCGCCCGGAGTGTTCGGTCCTGCGTCCTTCCGCTGAATTTTCTAGTATATTTGATATCGCACTATCGCGTCAGTGATTAAACAACTATATTCAAACAGTAATAACTAAATTCTCACGAGAAAAGATCCAATTATTCTCCCGGAAGTCAGTTAAAATATATCCAGAACAATATACACATACAGCACTGTCTGTAACTAGTCCGCATGAGATGAAATATTGTGCACAATTTCTGAAGAAGCCATGCTCAGATTGAGAGCAATTGCTCAATTAACATTAATTAATATAGTGACACCTTTTTTATCATTTTTTTTATTCAATCTCCAAGAAAGACTCAACTTTGTTAGTGCTACATGAATAACATATCTAATTAAGTTTGCAAATACTTTATTATGAATCCACCTCATTCAATAGTTTACATTCCTTTTTTCAACAGTATAGGTGGATATTATGACCAAATTCTTCGAATGGTTTATAAACGGATCAAAACAAATCTTGGGTTTTTAATAAAATATGCTCCTACTTTTTCAGAATCTTCCTTAACAAATCACCTGTATTTTTAAACATACAATGATTAACACCATTGGTGTGTCATGTAATATAACTTTGCATTTATTTCGGAAATGTTTTAAAGCGATATTGTTTACTTATACCTTGCAATATTTCGCAATGAATACCCACATACTTTTCTGTAACTCTGATACGACCCGTTATCTCAGTTTTAATGTATAAATACAAAATTTAAGTTAACTGATGATTTTTAATACGCCGCAATTTTTTTCGGGGTTTTTGTGTGCGAGGGGCATACGTATTCTTAACACGCTGAGTCCCGTAGCGGTGTTTTCGCGTGACAAACTAAGGAAGCGTTGAATCCAATGTGAGAACGTATTAACACAATTAGTATTTTCGTCAAAAATAGTGACCGATTTTATCGACCAAAAATAGATTTTATCATAACGTATTTGATGCGTCCACTAGCCCTTCAGAATACCAAATAATGATGCAGTCACAGGATGTCAAGGTACATAACTAAAGATTTTTTGATACCAATAGCAGCACCAGAGAATAAATGAGCCCTGTAAACCTACAAGATGGGTGCCAAACAAAAAAGGTTTTAAGAATCGCTACATGTGCAAACATTGTCATACTATGGCTATCCAAAAAGCGTAACACTGGCAATTATACTATGGAAAATATAGTTATTAGCGTCATTAAAGCAATTATAAAAATTTGGATTATTGAAATTCCATCAAGCACCCTCAGTCGATGTCTTAAATTATATCAATTATAAAAAGTTTTATTTGATTCAGTAGTTTCATAGTTATATTTCTTTTAGAAAACCTTTAAGAAAAATGCTGTTCTTCAAAAATAAGCCTGCTACACGAGATAGTTTTACCTTAGTTGGTCCGGAGCCTATAGTGTTAAAAGACGGACAGAGCTACCAACTCAACTTGAAGTGTTACAAAAACTTAACGCGATTCTGCTCGTACGGATTGATAACCATATGGTCATGTAATCTTTATTCAGGTCTTGTTTACTTTGAAGGAGTGTCGACTTTGCACTTGGTAAATATATTTAAAATAAAAAAAACCGTTAAATCTTACTGCCTGATATCATAGAGAATGCATCAGTCGCCATATTATTTCATATAATCGAAGGAATTTCAATAGTAATTATGGTTATTATACGCTAAGAGACTATTATATTAGACAATATTGGTATGTAGTAAATATATAATATATTTATATCATATACTATCATAATTGCATGCCATGTCGCTGAACAGTTAAATTATTCATCTCGTGACGTAGTGAAGTGAACCTGATTGTGCAGGAAATTATAAATACATGCATACTTTTTCGCAAACAAGTTGTAGCTCAAGGAATCTTCGTTTGATTTGGAAGTTTTTGAAAACTGTTTTGAAAAAAAAAAGCTACTAGCATTTGTATAATGTTTCCTTCGTACGTACATTTGAAGTTTATAGACCATTCGTAAGCGACCATAAAATATATTAAATTTTAGCGTAGATATTATTGTCATCCTAAAGCGTAGAGCTCGTATTTCCATTGCTTACAAGTCTAGTGGAACATACAAAACTATTTAATTTCGATGCTTTTTTTTTAGAAATTATCAAAAAACCCTTGTCATTTATTTATGTATATTGAATGGTTACACTATACTAGTTCTTACTTCAAGAAAATTGTTTCACATATTATTATCAAAAAAAATCGTAAAGGTTTTTTTTATAGGAATGCGCTTTTTATGATAAACGTGTTTATATTTACAAATATCTTCTCGTCTGCATTTCAATTTTATATTCAGTGCTTTGGTAGATACGAGCGTTGTTCATTTGAAATGCGTTAGATAAATGTAAAATATTTTTTATTATTCAAGCCGGCATCCATTTTGCAATATTATTATGATGATAAAAAATATAATTTAATATCAAGTTATCATAAAACAAGGTTTAAGAATAGTAAATTGAATTTATCAACGGTTTGACTATACATTTATCGCCACCTCTTCGCACTTTCGACTCTCTTGATATCTAACACCGGTTGCATCTATCCGCACCGGCACAATTCTACGCGTGACGTCACGGCGGCAGCTGCAACGGGCGGTCGTAGCCCTGTCCCGGTGTGGTCGGCGTCGTAAGTGCCACATTCTTTCGCCTTCCGATGCAACCTTATGGCATCCGATGATAGAGCTGATATTACTGTGACTCAGCTTTCTTACTTGTACCGTGTTTGGATGTTTCATGTGACGGTTTTTTTTGTTGTTATTTACCCGAATATGGTATTATCGGTGATAGTGCAGTATAATAGCAGTACTGTTCAACATTTGGCGTCCGAGATATTTAGTATCAACCCAACTTATATCTTCGATATATATATTACAGATAGTTGTTAATATTTGTTTGTCTCGAGTAACCGCTTCCACATCAATGTCATATAGGAATTGTCAAGGATAACAATTTCCGTATAGGAATTTACTTAAATTGATTCTTACATTGAACTTGTATAATCCTATCCATCTTACGTAATCCAGTAAACGTGTCGTAAGGAAAGAGATTGCCAAACATACGTCATATCGCTAGGAGATTTAGTTCGTGACTGACTTAAACTCAGTTCTCGTTAAATACGTAATATCTTCATACATTTTGAACCATTTTATTGTACTATGTTCTAATGTATGTGGGATACGTGACTTGATCATTGTTTCGATGAAATAGTCTAAAGATGTTGGTGAATATGTTTTACACCATGTCACTCTTTTTCTGACTAAGGAATTACTTGATGCTACTAAAAACAATCGCGGACAGAAAATTCTCCAAAAATCAATCATTGGCATCAAGGAAATCAATAAATTATGCGAAATACAAAACATTATTGAAAAAATTTGCTCTTTGTTCTATGAAGTTTTATTTAATATTATTATGGTGACCTTTTCATAGTGATTCGTATTTCGCGTAAATGTTGTTTACCTGGATTCATATGTAAGATAATTGGGCATTTCCTATTCGTAATTAAATTTCGTACAGAACTGCAATGTTGTTAGTGGAATTTAGTATACTTTCGTGTAGAAAATGAGTACCATTTTGTAAGGCATGTTTACCAAAATATTAAAAATAATATTTAGAATAAATGTATCTGATTAGAGCTAATATTCTTGGAAAATGAAAATTTGTTTATGTAAGTAGCCAAGCAATCTGATTATTTCATGTAGTCTTTTATAAGCTACGAATTTGAAAGTGTAGCTAGTTACGGTTTTAGCTAGTGTTTCGGTTGCCGCGGTTAGCGACAACTGTCTCCGGTAGTCAACCTGAATGGCGAAAGCCCTGTTGCCATTTTTGCGCCAGGGGCGTTTTTAACCCCGATCTTTGAGCTGCAGTGTTTTGTGTTCAGATTTTCTTGCTTCTTTCTATGCTATGCTAATGCAGACTTGATGAATAAATATTGTAGATTTTAAAAAAATATTTCGATATAACCTACTTCGTTATTTCTGGTTATAACACGAGAAGATTTTTTCCTGTTCCTAATTTAGCATCGACATATTATATTTTTTTACGAGAATTTGTTGTTATACCGTCGTTAATCTTTTCCGTTCGAAGATGTTAAGGAACGAAGGATGGAGTTAGGAAAGGATAGGAAAGGATAGTTATCTAATCGCTCTTTTTACTCTCCGTTTTCAGCTTCTGATAGGAGAATGGATAGGAAGATAGGGTTTTATTTACACCATCATATATTTCCATACAGATTTACAAAACGATTGAAAAATTAATGAATGAAAGTTTCCATTCCGGAATTCGCTGATCCAGCTACCGAGTGTACGAAAGCTCAACTGTATTGACCACTCGGCTAAAGGATCGATGGATAATCAGATGCTCGGTGTTCGTAACGCCGTTTTATATACTTAAAGCCGCTTGCATTTACAATAATGTCATTTAAATCATGTTGCGGTGCATTTCAATTAAATCAATTATTTAATACTATGTATGTTAGTCAGTGGTTGGGGTATATTTCTTTATCCAGTGATCCGGTAAATGCAACACTGGAGTGAGAAACGGAACGAGTGGAAACGCGTGGGTAGTCAGGTCGCCACCACCCACAAGCCGCAGCGAACCGATCATCAATTTACTGCTCGTTACTGGTGACAGTCGCGGGTACGATTACTCTTTTGATGAAGCTTTACACGCCTATTATATCTACTAATAACGCTCACAACTCACAGAAACACCGAATGGTGGGTGGGTGCCTTACTTTAATTATTGCGAATGCCGTTGTGCGTTCAAAGCAATACGAAAAAAATACGTTTTATTTTTTACGTAGTCTTTCTACAAAATTGTGTATTTTATGAAGTTGGGTAGAATGTATAGTGCACTGTCCAATATGCTTTAAACATTGTACTATTTTTCTTGCCGAAAATTAACCAAATGCCAAGTAACAATGCAGTTTTGTAGGAAATTTGATTACAAATAAGCTAATGCCAATTATTATAAACGGGAATCAAAGAAACCGACAATTGAGGGTTCTAGTAACAGCATGTGCAAAAAATGAGTTGTGAATGCAGCATTATTCTTCGTGTTCACACATACGATTTACATTATAAAATATCTTTCTAAACTTACAAACTGCCATCTAAAATGAATGTAAAAATGTTGTTCATTTCCAAAACTCATATTCTGTAATGTCCTATAATTTTCTAAACTAATAATCTTCATTCCAGCCAATGAGAGTGCAGCATTGTAATGTAATGGACACCAGTGTTTGTTTACATATCATGGTGTAGGCGTCTGTTCCACTGTTTTGTTTGTAACTGTAGCATGAAAACGGTTATTCTTGATTTCCCAAAAACAAGCATTGTCGGAGATTCTGAGCTTTGTTGATACTAGAGCCCCATTTTACTTGAAATATCAATGTAATATCTGTATGAAAAAGTAATAATTTAAAGTAAAAGTACGGCGGCGATTTTTCTTCAATAAACTTCGTCATTCGCGTAAATTATAGGTTTCCTTGATTTCAATGTTTATTATTTTGACAATTTCCCATCCGAAATTAAATTATTTTCTACATAATTGCATTGTTTTCAGCAGCATTAAGTAATTTTTCAGACAGAAAAAGAGTAGCATGTTGTAGAACATATTTTTATACTTTAAAACTGCATGGTGTTTCTCTCGTTGTATCTGATTTTAGCTGTCAATTAATACAAGCTTTTCGTATACTATCTCTATATGTCTTATAATTTTTGTACAGCTAAATACTTGATATTTTACCTTATAAAAAACTAGTAATTGTATAACGTCATACTTCTATCAAAAACCTCAATCTGAGGAGAACGATAATTCACTGTCTTTAAATCAGTTTTCGATAAAATGACATCTAATTTAAGACATCGACTGAGGGTGCTTGATGGAATTTCAATATTAAATTTGGATTATTGAGGTTTTGTACACTTCCATGTATTTTGTCACTAACGACCCGGGTTTCGCCTTTCGGCATCTTCAGGCATTCGAGCACACGAATGGACTCGAACTGAGACTCAGTTCGAGTCCATTCGTGTGCTCGAATGCCTGAAGATGCCGAAAGGCGAAACCCGGGTCGTTAGTGACAAAATACATGGAAGTGTACAAAACCTCAATAATCCAAATTTAAAATGACATCTGTTGGACGGCACTTAAGAGATCTATCCGCTGCACACTGGAAACTTAATTAAAAAATAAATCAAAACCATAGTATATATCAAATTTGTATTGTTGAGATTTTGTACAATTCCATGTAATGAAATACATGGAAATGTACAAAATCTCAACAATTCAAATTTGATATTGAAATTCCATCAAGCATCCTCGGTCGATATCTCAAATTAAAGTATATATATATTTAATCAATATATTTCAGAAGTTATAACATACTTCGTCTTGCTATACAAATATTTCGTATATCGTGTAGATGTAAACCTAAACCGGTTTCAATGTGATTAATTGTTTGATTAAGCTATAGTGAAAATATTTACTAGGTGAGCATTAAAGAGACATTGTCTTTTCACACACCGTCACCCGTAACTTGTTTTATGTCTGAAAATGAAATATTGCAATTAGTAGTTGATATGAATAAAGTTACTTTTTGAGCACAACTATCACAAAGGTATTATTGAATTAAAATACTACACTTCTGTTATCCGCGTACTTCGAAAGTCAACCCAGCGCGGTTACATTCTGTTCCCTAAATGAGAATTTGCGTACACCTTTATTATGTTTTCCTGGTATATTATATTAAACTTACTGTTTGAGAATATCAATTTTAGGATGGGTCGCTGAAGATAATTCATAATAAAGTAATTTTACCTTTTTTATCCGGCAGTGATAAATATCAAAAACCTGTTTTTGTTCCTCCAAATAGGATTTACGTTCTTGATACAGATGCAGTTTGTCTTGTCCATAATTTCATCGTCAGGTACTTACCTAAACTTGATTACCTTCTGACTTAGCTACCAAATCCATCTATGAATAACCGTAAATCTTTTGCTACTTTTACAATCGAGACGGCTACCAAATGCCATAAATTTATATGTATTTTTACAGCTCCGGCAATCCGTTATTAGGATGATTTGTGAAACAGCATCACAATATTTAAACTAATGATATTTGTTGTCGAATGAGTGGATTGATAAAATCCGCCCATTTATGGTTAGTTGGTGGTGTTAAAGTGTTAAATGTATTCTTCCATGTCATTCGACAGTAGCGTCTGAAAACCGGTCACTGTCCTCAAATCCGCAAAAAAATATACCTACTGCATTTAAACCAGTAAACCTGAATACCTGGTACTTCTTTTTCTCGTTTTCGTTTCCGGGCTAATTTGATCGTAAACATATTTTTCGTATATTGCTTGCGTCGGCATGTATTAATTCACATTGATCTGTTTTTATCATAAAAAATATAAATATGTTTACGGTGGACTTTTAATAAGTATGTAAATATCTTGTTTATGTGCGTCCATCTGGTATCTAAGATATTTTTTTCTAAATTTGTCGTCTTACCACGGAATTGTCAAAAACAATGGAATATTATTAGTGATTTTCTTTAGCCTTGACCCGCTAGCCAACCACTCTTCGTCCTGTATATACTTGAATGTGAGGACGTAAGCGTCACATACCATCCATTTTCGTGGAGAGAATGAAAATATGATAATTTGAACTGTGGACTCCAGAACCGACGCATTAATCAAAAGCCACCATGAACCACTAAGGTCGAAAAGTTTCTTTGGCGGTTGTATCAGTATTGGAAATTATTTATTACTAAAAATAATGAACGGATAAGAAGAATTATTATGTTAACAAAAACAATCTTCATATTGATTTCCTAGTTTTTTATACGTAAGAGCAAACGATCTTTCTTTGTGTGGTGTATGCACTTAGTTGATGTGAGAAGCTGCAGGTGCAATCGGAAATGATTCATCAGTAGTAGAATTACTAACATATCGTATACTATTTAACGGATCTGAGTATGGTTATTGAATTTAATCGATATTCACATTTACTTGGTTGTGGAAATTAGTACCTACGGCAAATCAGATAATCTTTTGTTAAATCACAGTTAACGTAAATAGTTAATGTTCTCTCGTTAAATTTAAAGACTCCTGGACATACAAATGTCATTTTAAAAATCACAAGTGTTTTTCTACGTAATTAAACATCCAGGTATGCAGACGAATTCACCTGTTATAACAGTGCGGCTTCGCTTGCATATCAGTTATCCAGTCCTCAAAAAAGAAAGGTGTATTCCTAAATTTTGTTTAGTTCATTTAAAATGAACTACGCTAAACTTACTTTGCTATTTTCCTACTATCCATTTTTGTCGATATTCATTGTTCATACTGTGGGATTCTAACTATCTATTTCAATATTTCTCTCGGTGTATGCCCAATCCCCCCTTTTTAATGAACTTACAGACACCACTCTGCTACATGTAACATTTTATAGTTGTCTTATTGATTTTTTTGAATTCATAATTTTGTCGTAAAACATACATGACTTCAACAAACATTATACAACCAAGTAGAATAACTATGTTATCAATTTTAATTTTATATTAAACATTATACAATTTGAAACCTTTTTTAGTCGATATTCTGACTTAATCTGACGTCGCCGAGATTTATTGGGGACTATTTCAGCTTATCGAAAATAGATTTAGCAGTTATTGACTGGTCATTACAACAATGTGGAAATAGTGCAAAAAACTGTGTTTTATTTTTAAAATACAATGCTTTTCCACCAAGAATTGACAGTTAATACATTAAAAGTCATATCTATTTGTTTTGATTGTATGAAAACATTTTAAATGCCACAGTACGATTGTGTCTTTGTGATCTAAATTAAATCACAATTATAAATATCCACAACATGGCAAGAATATAATAATAACATGTATTATCATTTACCTTGATTGTTGCAACCATTAAAGAGTATTTACTGACCATGAAGGTAATAAGTAAATGCTTAGTTATTTTGAATTACAGTAATACCGTGTTGTCATGTCGATTATTTCATTCATTAAAAAGACTATCAATGGATTACGATACAGCTGCTTGATTGATATCTAGTTAGAGCACGCTACATCGATTTCACACGTTTTAGTTTCCTTATACATACATCCAATAAAGAATCATAAATATCTCAGCTTATGTATTTGCAAATTTCACAATTATGGTCTGATTGTCGGGTCCGTAGTGCAGTGGTCAACGTCGTTGGGTAAGATTACGGTTGTCTCGGGTTCAAGTACCGGTATGGACAGTTTCATAAATTGATTTTTCAATGGATTTATGGGTTTCTGTTCGTAGGCATGGATGTTGGTGATGCATAGAATTCCCCTCCCATCCGATCCTAAAAACAGGGCGTAGCGAGAGCGATTGTCTAGCCACTAGTCCTTGACTAGCCATATTCTTGTCGCTATAATTTAGATCACTGCTTTCCAACCTGTTTCATTCCACGACCCATACAATTTGTGAGAAATAAACGCGGCCCTCTGCCCCGAAAATTTAATCAATTTACCAATCAATTTACTAATCAAAAGCTTTAGTTTACATTATATATTTACTTATACCTGCATTGTACAATCGCCCCAAAGCCAAATTTAATAAAGTCACGAATAATGTTAATGGACTCGAATTGACAATTCGAGAAAAACACGTCCTTGTGGCACACGTTTTTCACAAAATCCTGTAAGTTCACATGCAATATGATCCAGAGCTGTGTCTCATCCTTTTTATCTTCATTAGAACTTTTATCTTCATTATATCCTGCCATAGAGGCTTCTTCACTGAGCTGCCTCCTTTTGTACTGACGACTCAGTGTGTTTAGGTTATACATCCCTCTGCAATACATAAGATTATATTCCTGGTTAAGCCCATCCGAACTAAATATATTTGTGTATTATGTGCGCATATCATAGGAATATCATATATAATCATGTCTACTCCCTTGATAATTAGTTAGTTTCTTTAGATTGTGTAGTTATGAATGCACTACTAATGATCTCAGTCGCTTTTTATAATATGCTGTTAAAGTTGATAATATTTTCTTCATTTGGGGTATGCTGTAATACACTTTTGCGAGTTGTCTGTCAATAAGAATTCCCCTAGTTGTATTAAAAATTATATATAATATTAATTGCTGTATTTACGTTTATAGCGGCTGATATGAAACTTCATGCTTCGAAAGCAGGGGCCGAGACGTGGCCGTCTCTTTTTAGTAATGTTGAACTTAATACAAATAGTTTGCTTAGGTTTTGTATATTTATTGCGGATATTGATATCATACTTTCGCATGTATATAAATTAATATTAGTACCTATAAAGACATACATACTATTTTATTGGTTTTAATTTGAAACTTACTTTTATATCTAGGAGTATATATTTCAAAATCGTATATAAATAATCTATTGTCTGCTTGACTTAATTATATCTTATACAAACCATTTTTGTAAAGAAATTCAGTTTTGTACAAGTTTTTTTTGTGTTTAATATTATTTGAGGGCATTTGACCCTTGTATGAAAACAGCTGATCAGTTTTCAGTAATGTTTTCCCCATTTTATACATATTACTTCGCATTGGTCTGGTGATTCGGCTCACCCCAAATAACGGCGCTGGGGGCACACCTGCCCGCGGCCCGAGTCGAACCGGCGTTTGTATTATGTTGTGGATGTCTGCGCACGCACCCATTTTGCTCTATGTTGAATGTAACGCTTTTTATTTAAACGGCAGCTGATGTAATTGTCCTTATTAATGTAAACTCGGTACATCTAATGTCAAGAATAAGTCGTAAACAATTTAATAATATAAACATGTAATGTTATATTAAACGCGTGTCATACTTGTCTCTGGAAATTGTGGTTACTGAAAATTGGTGGAATGGTTCCACCTTTTTATTTTCAATATTTTTTTTAAACTTTCCATCGAGTACAGTCAAAAAACGTAATGGTAATGTTTTTTTTTACATAGAAGGGAAAGAAAACAAGAAAAATGATTTTACTGGAAATAATTCTGTTACCATACGTGAAGTTTCGTTATTTTGAGAAGCATCTTATGACTGATAATATAGATCGCCAAATCCTATGGGGAAAAGAATACGTACAACTGTTTTACAGAGCGTGGCATAAGCAACGGTTAGATCTCACTTCTTATATCAGTATACTTATTATATACCGAATTATGAATATGTTGTAGGCCAAGGGTGGCAAACTTTTTCCTGTCGGAAGGCCACGTTGAAGAAAAATTCATAAAAATAAATGCACACTATTTTGTAAATGACAGAACACAATGAAATTTATTTACAAATCTTCAAATTTAGAAAATTTGAATTCAGTTAAAAGTCCGCATTTGAGACCCTAAAAGGCCGCAGGTTCGTCACCCTTGGTGTTGGCATTTGGATTGAGAGACTGCAGTACGAAAGAACGTTATAAAAATATATGTGAGATAAAAGTACCATTTTGATAATACTATTTTAAACATGAAATTACGCTTAGTGACCAATCCCGAAATCCAGGAATCATAAAAATCATGTTTCGTGTAAACAATACAAGCAGAGATAAAACAAAATGTATGTGTGTTTAATATTTCACTTTAAGTTTGTTTATTGATATTTATATCAAACAGGAAAACTGCCGAAACGACATTAATCCATACTAAATAACATGCTATCTTTATTTATGAATTTTAAATTCAAAGGAAAAATCGATTTCATTATCGTGAATTTTATATTGTATGATGATTCATAGCACATTAAAGCGATCCGTGTCTATTAATATTTTGAAAGTTATTATTTATTGTGAAAATATATAATATTTATATGAAGCAATTCTTGCAAAACTTTTTATAACCTTTTCGAACATGCCAAATTAATGTCAGTACATACAGAGCCCATGTGGCATTAATATAATCGCCAATAATAGCCATTTCGCAACGATGCAAGTTTAATGTTACTTATATGAACTTGATATCAAATGTCAGTGTGGATTGCAAAACACATGTGCGACATTCTTAAAGTAAAATAATTTATTTGTGTCAATTGGCAATTCCTGTTTGAAATAATTATATTTATAAAATATATTCGACATAAAAAAAACATTATTTTTGTCTGGATTGTTTATTGTCGACGTAAGTTTGTTAATTAGGCAAAGAAATATTAATTTATTCGAATTAGTTTTGGATAATAAGAAGTTTCGTTGTTCATTTTTACCGCATTCAATGGTATACTTCGAAGTTACCGTCATCTATCTTATTGATTGTCCGATGTTCAAAATTATTGGTTTGTGAAATATATGTAATACTGAAATCTTAATTTAAAGAGCAGCCAGATTCATTTGAATACACTGGTCGGTTAAATATGGGTTGGGCACACATATTTTATGTAAATACGAAGATGTTTTTGTTGAATTTACTACTTTGTCATCTTAATATGTATTTAATTTATAAAATATCACAATGTTTCCTTGCTTGCCGTCGTTCCGTAATAAAAATTGAAATTGTTAATCCTACTTCAATAGGTCAAAATAAACCAGTTTTTTCTAATAGCGAGTAGTGGGCTGGTCCTCATAATCACTCGTCGTTCATAAACTGTAATACACTCAGCAATTAAACAAAAATCTCTAATTCCAATCAATATGCAATAAAAATTATTGTAGATGAGCTGAAGCAAAAGGATCGATAGCTTCTGCGATATTCTTCTTTGATTATACGGTACGGATTTTTTTAAAATTTATTATGCAAACTTTTTTTGATAGGCTATAAATTTATTGCTAGATTGTATTATAAATTAATTTATGTACTGAATTATAGAAAAATTTTAACCATTGGTGATTAAATGGAGCACCTGTTTGTGAAAGAGAGACAGTGTATTTTCAATTGTTTTGGCGCTAACTGTTTTGAAGTTTTACTGTGAAATAAATATTTACTTTATAAAAAAATACTTCATATACCATGTTACATGTACAGCGTGTATATCCTTTTATTATTTTTTATATTTCCATCGTGTAAATCCTCGCTCACTCTGTTGGATTTTTGACACGATTCGTGAAAAAATACCTATATACATACTTACTAATTGAAACTTTGTTATATGAATCAATGGCTTCCAGGCATATTCATCTTAATACTATCTGGTGTATTATGTTGGCAGGATATATATAATGGCTTTTACTTTTTTACACTATCCAGACATAAATCAGATTTTATTATTTAGACTTTCATTACGATGAATGCTTTAAGAACGACCGTTATGTTGTTAGCGCCCCGAGCGTATTATTTATTTGTGCACTTCTATCGTGCCTGTGTGTTGTGCAAAATACTTCTCTCACTTTTATCGAACATTCAGGATATGCAGTTGAAAAAATGAATGGTATCCTTAAACCGGTTGCTCACAATGACAACAAAATTGACATTTTTTTTTGCTCCAAATGTGGGGAATATGGCCTCCCAATAGAATTATCTCAACATAAGTTTTTCATCGAAAACTGCTCGTTACTAATTTGCTCAACCTTTCTTTTTTCGAAAAGAGTAGGGATAGAATATCGTGAATAGCTGAGTTCTCTCGCTACGCTCCGTTTTTTAGGATCGGATGGGTGGTTGGAGGGAATTCTAGACATCAAAAAATCAATTTATAAAACTGTCCGTACTGTGGGAATCGAACCCGTGAGATCCGTAACCGAAACTATCTACGTAGCCCACTACACCGATGACTTATATGTATTAAAAATAAATATTACTCCCCCTTATAAAAGCTCCTTCTCTCTTTTGTTGGATAACGGAGTCTCTCTTAGCATTTGACTTACGAAACGTCACTCTATCGTTGTTAGTGTTGTGTAAAAGATATTTTTAAAATCTTTAATTTTTGGCGAAGGTACAAGGGAGTGCAGTTTTTATAAGAGTTCCGTTAAAAGGTGAAATCACAGATCTAGAAAGTAATGCATAGCTTATATTTCCCTATATAGAAATTCTCCGAGAGCTTTGAAGCGTCAAGGGTTTCGTGAGCATTTTATTATGGTATCTGACGTTTCCACTTAGTTCTTTTACCTTAAAAAATATGTGTTGTTATGTAATTACACATTATTTTTTAACGATTGAATTGACATTTCCTTTTTGATTTTCCATTTCGATTTAATGAAATATTTCAGAAACAAAAGCATCATGTTCCGTTTTACATTAGCCTTGCGTATTATCTTGTATACATTTGATATATTCCCCAGCTAAGTAAAGTCCGCTTACGTTCGTGTATTATTTATCTTTTGATTTATTAACCTGTCTCAATTTTGGCATTAAAATTATTTGGTCACGTGATTCAAACTCGAGATCGACTTTAACAGGCTGAGAATGTATCTGTAAGATGACTCAGTTCACGAACCGTGAGTGATAGTTTAATGACATTTTTTATGTACAGTGTGTTCACCTTTATGAAACATATTCATAGCAATAGCTGACTATTAATTCGTAATATCAACGGGTGCTATTGTAAAAAATCTGTTAATTTGCCGTTTACGTATTATCTTATTGAATGTATTGCGTTTTGTCATTTTTATGTTTGCGGGAAAAAGGAAACATAATTTTGATTTGCATAAAAGATCCTCGCCATTTAACTAATTATTTTTCATTGCTTTCAATGGTTGAAACCACTTACCATAATAAGGTGTCTTCCTTAAGCAATATGACGTTGAAAAAGTGTGCACTAATTTAAATCGTTTAATTTTTGTACATTTTCATACGTTTTGTCACCAACGAGCCGAATTTTACCTTTCGACATATTCAGGCATCCGTGTTCATACGTGTGCTCGAATGCCCGAAGATGCTGAAAGACGAAACCCGGGTCGTTGGGTTATTTATGAAAATGTACAAAATTTAAACGATTCATATTTGATTTTGAAATTCCATCAAGCACTCTAGTCGATAATGTCGATATCTTAAATTAAGTCTAAACACTGCGTTGTTTAATACCCCTTTTTGAATTCTTTGAAACCGTTCATTTTTTTTATGTATCAGATACAAAGCAATGTCATAAGCTCGACTGTATTCGCCATCAAATCTTCACTATTATTTTCTTGTATTTCACGTTTTTTTAGTTTCTGAATTGAATGATTTCATATTGACCTCTTAGAGTTGGTTGCCTCTAATTATCGATGGAACCGTTTCTCGTGGAGACAGATAATGGAGCGAGCCTCATCACATCGGATGAGAGAAACGAACTCGTGGTATGGAGAGGGAGCCACCGAAGTCAGAACTTGTTTCAACAGGTCTGTTAGCTAATGATGAATGGAGCACCGCAGCCGAACGCTCGAATGTGGCTTTTGGCTATTTTTTCTAACATTAGGCATTTCGTTTTGAAATTGAATTGAATTAGTCGACGATTGTACCGGATCTGCGCGCTTGCCTTCTACCAAACTAATTTCAATCTCATAATACTTATTGCCACATAACTTCTTTAGCTATCGTAGTCATGCACAATCGGTGCCGTTTTTACAAATCAAAAAATGTTTACAAAAAATTGTACTAAATCAATCAAATTACTTTTCATTATTCAATAACAACAAAATTAGAATCGTAGTATACATATTTTGTTTTCGTTTATTTGTATTATATAACAACGTTTTTACGTTTTATCATACAACTTTGATTTTGGATAGCGGGCAATCTGTAAACCAACGTTTTATATACACATAATATAAAATTCAAATTGATATTTTTGTCATTCCACTGGCTAAATGAATTTTCACAAGTTATCACCACAATATGGCAGAAAATACATGTATAAATATATCTGCCTTGTCACTGTCAACCACATAAAATTTGCACATGTTATTCTGACTGTCATTTTTAGTTGAACTTTGCTATTTTAAACATTTAACATTATTATTAATTAATGACTATTTTTTGAGTTACGGTCCACTGTGATAATTTCAACTTATAGCATTAGCACTAAAATAGCGTCATAATAACCCCAACATTAATGTACGGAATCGTGTGCCTCGGGTAATAAATACTAGTGCAATATATTTTTAAAACAATGCTTAGTGAACACAATATCTATTTGTTCAAATTAATATAAGGCAGTAAACCAACATAACCACTATCCTTACCTTCTAGAAAACATGGCGGGACAATAAATTGTTTGTAACATTATTTTGTTGTGATCAATTATGTGTGATCAATTATGTGTGATTTTAGATAGAATTCATTTCTGAATTTCTATCAAGTGTTCGTTGTTTAATTAGTACTTAAAAGTAAAAAAATAACGTCGATAAATTAACATAATTTTCAATGCCTATATTAAAAAAAAGATCTCTTACTGTGTGTGATGTGTCACAATCACGGGCATCGGCTTTATTACTCTGTATTCCGGATCCACGACTATCGTACTTGAATTTAAATAAATAATTAATTACATGTAGGTACTTTCGTTTTGTTTTATCGTTGATAGAGTTGTTTAATGAGTCGAACAACTTCCTCCGTCATTTCAATGTGTATGTACCTACACGTTTGCCTCAATACTGCCACAGAATTAAATACAACTATTACTTATCTCGCTGTAAAAAAAACAATAACACGAAATATTATATTATATACCTGATTTACTTAAGATGATTTCATATTTTATCCGCTTGGTAAAAAGTTTTTTGCTATCGGTATGATTATTATACCCACCCGGTTTGCGAAATCTCGAAAACTCCTAAATTTTATTCGTTTTAGATTTTTATAAATTAATGACACCTAACCTAACCTTAGACTACACCAAACGTCGATTTATGAAATTTTAATGTTCAAGTTTTCCATGTACATACCATGATTTATGCCGGAAATTCAAACCATTACAAAAATTATAAATTACTGGAAATTCCACCCCAACCAAATGGTATGACTAGGCTCTAATTCTCTTCTACATGCTTAACCGTGATTTGCAATAAATTAATACTTTGCTCATTGAAGTCTCTCGTTTCCTTCACATACTATATTATATAATATTTATATAAAATGGTTTAAGTGACAAATGCATGGCATTAATAACCGATCATCGAGTTTGTAGAGGGACGTTTTGTTAATTGTTACTTACTATGAATACTTAGCATAAAAATCCAATGGAGACGCCACTGAATTGTTAATTCATCTCGGAGATTATTTATTTATGTATGCCCAATAATGATGAAACGTTTTTCTTAAATCTGAATCAATACAGCGTCCGTGCCGAATTGGCCAAAGCAAACGTTTCTTGACTTAAGATTGAAGCGTGCAAATCGGTCGACGATCGTTCGGTTCTGATCATTTTCCCCACGCTATCTAAGGACTGGCTCATAGCGCATCAGGAAGTGCCTTCTTATTCTTTCTTACGTTATGTTTAATAAATAATTGAATGCACGTTTTTTAATAAGTGTTTTATTTTAGTCTGCATGTGGAATATTAAACTCGTATTGCATCTTTAAATTACACATATTTGGAAAAACTTTAATACTGAGAAATACTGTTATATGTATAATATAAGTATATGGACTTTGATATATCCTTATGCGGTAATTTTGGTAAGCCAATATTAAATAACAGAGTTGTCAATTTGAATTGTATATTAAAAATGAATTTCTACAAAGTTACCGCCGAATCCATAGAAATTATAGGCCTATGTTTATTTGGTTATTTTCTTAACGGCAACTTAAATATTAATTTAAATTCAGTAATTTATGCAAATTTTTAAGCAAAATTTTCAATAATTCAAATAAATTTCCGTCGAAACAAATAACGAAAAAGTGACGAAACAAATAATTGCCTACTGATAGTTTATGATTATTTTATGATCACATTACAGACCGTTTGCTTTACACATTTAGGTAAATAATTAGCTGCCATTCTACTGTACAGCTGCAAATGCACTGTGTTCATTGCCTGATACTGCATTTTGAGCATCCAATGAAAAATTCGGTATGTAAATTATTGATACCGTGCATTTTAGTAAGATCTCAAAATGCTCACTTGACGTCGGTAAATCACAGTGTGGTTGTATTAGTGATTAGTCGAATGATCTATCGGAGTTCCGTTTCGAAAATCTTCTGGCAGCACAGGGTTAACAACCGCATTAGGGAAACGTGACCGATTTGCCAAAGACATCGCATATTTGCTTAAAAGGCTTCGTTACGATTCAACAACCGTTTTTTTTTATTCTTCCATCCGAGGCTGTAGCATAAAAAATATTCTTTCCATAATGATCGGTATAATTGATACAGTAAAAAGAGGCGGGGAAAGATAGTTCGATTTTAAATATTTAAACTTTTTAATCTATAAAGTTTATGCAGTCATAATTTATATAATACTAGTATCTATTACCCAGCTTCGTCAGGCATATAGACCGCGCTCACATTTATTTATATTGATGCAAGGCGTTATTTTGATGCAAGCAATCAAATATCACGGTATCCTCATGCCCACAAAATATAGTCCACCAGTTGAATGGTAATGTTGAAAATATGGTGGCCTTATGTAACATTCACAAAATTTTATCTACCGAATAATAGTAATGTTCAAAGCTGAAAGTTGAAAGTCAAAAGTTGAAAATAGCATAGTTTATCTACAAATGGCAGCCAGGAGGACATGTTAAAATTTTACATCGCCACTGTACACCGTTTGAAAGGCGTTCTTGTGACAGACAGACAAACAGATTTATACATGCATTTTCTGCTGTATAGTAGAGATTATATTATCATTGATACGAAATCTTTTTTGCTATCGAGCAGCATTGAAAATCGATTTTAATATTGCAAAGGTAATCGGAAACTGGTACGCACCAATACATTTTTTAATTTGTAACTGAAATGAGAGAACACCTACTTAAACAATGTTATCACAAGAGAAAACAACATTTTCGTTACTTGGATATCCCTCTGGCCACAGAGCTTTACTGTTACGCTGGCACTATGTAACTGCATTGATTGTATCAATTTTGTTTTACTGCCGTTGAAATATTATATGCCTACATATTAGAAATGTTATTATACGAAAACAATTAGCTGACATTTTTTTATTTACAATTATACACCAATCCAAGTAATGGCATTGTTTGTATTCGTGATTAAGATATCAAATATTATATTCTTAACTTGGTGCCCGTCTTCCATCAAAGGTAGGCACCCAAAATACAGTACCCTTCGTCGCAACATTGCAACATTGCATATTTGCTTTGTAAGGGCAAGGGCAAGGACATATATCCGGTATTTTCTCTCATTGAAGTGTTTCTTTTTTATTTCTTTTGGTGCAACTTTGAAGGCATCTATCTAGTCTAGGGGTGCCATAATTATCAAGAAGCCGGCCAGGATGTTTGGGAATTGAATGGTAGAACGTAGAAATGAAAAATTTGCAGCTTTATTCACAAACCGTAATAGTCAGTCGACGAGAAGACAAATATAACAATCAAATAAATGTCATGATAGGCGCAACGGGAGCGCAAGGACAAGCATCTGTCATTCGCACTTATCCTTGAGCCTCCTACCGCCCTTGCACCTTTCTTACATTGACTTGTATTGCTTTATTTGTTTTTGTCTCACTGACCGGGACACGTGGAAACAAATCTATAAACCACGACGTATCTAGTCCTGGGACCAGCTTATTGACACCCTTGTCTAGATCGTAGCTTCAAAATTATTATATCACAGACTCAGGTCAAGAAATATGCCAGAAGTTTTTATTAAACTCCTCTTCCTGTGATTGGATGAACTTTAACAGTCCCTCAACATGAAGAAAAGCTCTGCTTCTCCCAAACCATGGCAGGTTACTGATTTATTTGAAATTCTAAAAAATCTCCATAGCTTGTAATGTAAGTTTACTTAGTAGACAATTTATTTCAGGCTTTATCAGGAAAAATCATATTCACTTTTAAGGTGTTAACTGTCAATTCTTGGTGGAAAGACATTATATTTAAAAAAAAAAAAAAACTCATCAGTTGATAATGCTCGTGATGAGCGAAACCGGTCCTGATCATTATAAATATGTGAAAGTAGTACAAATGAATTGTGTTTTTTTTTTTTTAAATTCATATTTAGGAATATTATAAGAATAGTAGTTATCTATTCAATCTACTCTGAAAATCGAAATGGCTTCCGCCCGACATTGCACAATGGCTTGTTATTATTTAATATCCATCTCGCACGTAACGTATTGAATTCAAATCTTCTGATACAGATTACCATTGGCGTCCTTCTATCTTTGGATGAGCCTTATAAATAAATGGACATATTGAGACCACCTTTACATCATCGTTATTTTAATACATTGTATAATGTATCGATTATTATATTGACGAAATAGATTATAGTTGAAATCTTTTTTTTTAAACATGCGTTGTTCAGAATCAAAGATTGATAATCTTTCAACAAAAATTACGAATTTAGCTCCAGGAATATGTGATAAATTTTCACTTTTTAGCAGCCCCTGTTCTGTTGAATTAGTCAATTATGTATTTTCTATGCATTCGGCGGTAAATTTTTGGAAATTCATTTTTAATGTATAAATTGACAATTTTGTTTTTCCACTTATAGTCTGAAGATGCTTCTGATAAAACCAGTGAAATAACAAAGTTATTAATTTTAATTTTATATTATGACTACATTAGGTACCGAGCATTGCAAAATGTAATGTGTATATCGATCGTCCAGTTTATTACCCAGATATTTCCAAATAACCCAAATTGAGATAATGGCAAACGCAATATTCACATTGTCACCGTTAATCAGATATTATTGATTAAGTTTTATACATTTTATATACGTGTGTTTAACAATAAGGTGCTTTTCGAGTATAGTCAGTAAAAGAATATTTAGAAATATCCTTTTGCTGACCCAGAAGTATCAACATTTTTTAAGACATCGACTGAGGGTGCTTGATGGAATTTCAATATCAAATTTGAATTGTTAAGATTTTATACATTTCCATGTATGCAAGTCGGTATTGAAGATGTCGAAAGGCGAAACCCGAGTCGTTAGTGACAAAATACATGAAAATGTACAAAATCTCAACAATTCAAGTTTTGTTATCAGCATTTTGTTTAATTATTGAGAAAGTTATCTGCTTTAACATTTTTTGTGGTACTTTTGAGTTATCTGAGATCTGAATCAGATAGAGCGCAAAATTTTACATATAACTGCATGTTTAACACAAAATATTTTTTTATGGAGTTGTCCGATTAATGAACTGGACGATCGATGTGGAGAAAAGAAAGTACGGTTTTACTAAAGAGAATTTGTGGAATAAACGTTATTAGTATCATTGAATTGATGAACGTTATCATTCCCGTAATTTTTTTATCAGTTTAAAATGCAAGACGATCATTCAATTTTGGTGTAGAATTCTACAGTTAACGTGCACGCTACTGTGATGTGATAGACCGATTGGTTTACAATTGGGAGTAAATTTACCAGTGCAATCAGAATCAGTGTTCTTTCTGTAGTCCTATTCAGCTTTCTTTGTCCATTATTTCTGCAATATTGTTTTGCTGTGCGTGAACCTATGAACTTCGGAAGATTAATGTTTTGCTTAAAAGTTAAATCCAAAACTAGATACAATACACGATTAAGAAATAATATTGAACTGATCATCATTGTATTTTCAAAACATATGATGTCTTATTTGTATAAAGATGATGGAATTCTTCCAATTTTCTTAAAACTCCGGTAAAAATTATATGCAGACGATTTTGAATAAAAAGCTGTTTTCCCATCATCTTAACAGTTTTGGTGCAGCATTAGAGCTCGTGCGCATTTTCAAAATGTCGGAAAATAAAATAGAAGCGGGAAAACACTCTTCATACTATTTTCTTTTGAATTATTGAAGATGATGTGTTTTAATCAGAATAATTTAATTTTCAGCATGTAAATGAAATGCATGATTGTAAACTCGTCCCCGAAGAAGAAAAAAATGTTTTAAAATCAAAAATTATCTTCGACCTTCAAGAGAAAGAATCGATAGCATTCAGTTATGAATGACATCTGAAAGATCATTGTGTATGCTATCAAATTTGCGAATCCAAAAAGCGTTCGTAAAAATTTGGATTCTGAAATTGTTTCCTTATTGACGTTAAGTTAATAACTAATATTTTTTGATTGGTTTTTTAAACTATTTTACATATTTTGATTTTTTTTATTTTTACGTCTAAATCACATACAATTCATGCAAAATGCATAAAACTTATATTGTCATTTTTCTCGTAACTTTGCCACTAGTAGTTACTGCCTTCTTCCTAAAAGGGGCAATATCGGTGTAAATGTTTATGAAAATGGTTTGCCACATAGTAAACGGAGATTGTATGTTCAGCGTTTCATTCGATTTCATTGAAAATAACTCACAAAAACCTGAATCTCGAATAATGGTTTTTATTTACGTTTCTCATTAGTCACGGATATTTGTATATTAGATTGATTTTTGATACGTGCCCGTCGATAACAACGACGACGTTGCATATTAAAAGTGTAAATAATTATATTGTTAAAACACGAAAAAACTTCCTTTTCTATTTTGCATTGAACAATTTTTTTGGAACATCAAACACCAATCTAGTTTTGCAAAATCAAAATCATTTACGAATCTTCAAACGGCAATCGTTTTGATCAGCTCTTATACTTTCTCGAATAGCTGCAAATAATTTTAATAACCCAATAAATTACTTCTTTTCAACATTCATTTTGAAATATGCTTCTAGATTTACGTGATGTAAACTTAAACCTGTAAAGCAACATTTTTTAAACACGGTTATCATTTTTTGTATCATTGAATGTCCTTTCTAAAAAAGTTCGAATGTCGGTATGTGGTGTCAATTTGAGCATCGCTATCTTCCTTTCTAGGACTAAATTATATTAGACGGACGATGAACTTAAACAATCTCAGTTTATAGATACAAATTTGGAATTAATCAAAGATACCTATCTCGGCGTTTTCAAGTTACTTTTTGTATTGGGCATAAAATGATATATCACATTTAAGGTATTAACTTTCAATTCTTGGTGGAAAGGCATTACATTATAAAAATAAAACGCAATTTGTTTGCACTGTTTCCATATGTTTAAGTAGATGTTCCACATGTTTACTCGGATTTATAAACAAGTGGAAGTAGTACAAACAAATTGTGTTTAGTTTTTAAATTAAAATTTATAATTCTGTTTGTGATAATGAGATTAATCTAAAGGATCAAAGATAGTTCAATATTTTTTTTCTGCTGAAGTCACTTTTTTGGGAATAATTGATTACTTGGTACTTCCGAAGCCTTTTGGGCTCGTCTTGTAAAGTAAAATACAAAATAAGATACGTTTCTTTGACATTAAGGGGTCGAATTTAAACATACCATTTTGTAAATGTATGTTAGTTGATAATTTTACTCGGATTTATAATTACGACATAAAAATGACAAAGCCGCTTTACAGGGCTCTGGTTAAATCTCTCAAATTATTTCCTTATGTTATACCTTATACCAAGCATTCAAATTCATTATCTGAAAATTTAAATATTTCCGTTGTAGGGTTCAAAAAACCAGGCGAGCTAAATAAATATTGTAATGAATAACAATATTCATCATCATCATCGTTTCGTTGTAGTCGAGCAGTGAATCACAATGGCCAGAGTCAACAGACGGCCGGGAAAGGAATAAAATGAAATGTTTTTTTTATGCTCGCTGGGTTATGTCACGAATTTACTCCGAACCAGGAATGTGCAAATCATCACATCAAGCAGTGTCCTTCAAACATATTTTTTTATTGCCCTGGTTGTTTATATATAAAAATAATTATAATTTTGATAACATTGCCTTAACATAAGGTATGAAAAATTTTCATTTAATGATATCGCAAAATATATCGAAGAAAGTTAAAATACCATTTTTTGGAAATTTAAAATACCATTGTTAAAATACCATTACCATCTGGCATTATGGAAAGATGGAAGTATCAATACACGAATATAAAATTATATATTTATGAAAAAAGTAACATTGGCGAGATAATCTCGGGTATTATCCAACCTGGCAATACCTCGTGCCATGGCCAAACAGAATGTCACACTATTCGTAAAGAAATTTTGTCGTTGAATAAAGTATAGTCAGTAGTAGGAAACGTTTTTTTTTTTGTTCAATTCTATGGTAAATACGAATCACTTTTAAGGTGTGTTGTTAACTTACTCTCAATTACCGGTGAAAAGGCATTATATTTTAAAAACCCCATTTGTTTCGGTCATCACGAGCTAATGAAATACAAATCTTTTGTTGACTTCTTGCTTCTGCTATTAAATTATTAAAGTGGTTCGCAACATTATTGTAAAATTTTCGCATTTGCTATTTCCTGATAATGAATATGTATGAATTATTTTTAAAATCATTATATTTTTCTCACACAATTGACTTTTAATGAAGTTGAATTTTTTATTTCAGATTAGTAGTTATTGATTTGTAAAAGGTCCTTGACATTTTAATTGCAAACTAGTTAATTTCGTATATATATTATAATTTGTATGATTATCTGTAAATTCTTGTCACAGTTCTTGAACCAATTGTTTGATATATCTCGTAATTATTTACACCCAATTTCGTATAAATAGCCTTTGTTAAGATTTATATTTATCAGTTGATAATGCTCGCGATGAGCGAAATCGGTCGTGATCATTGAAAATGTGGAAGTAGTACAAAAAAAAGTTTTGTTTTATTTTTCAAATAAATTCGAATGTAAAAAGAGATATGGAGGTCTTAATTATACATAGGATTAATAACGGACGATAATGGCATCATATATCGTTTGCTATTTTTAAATTATCCGCACGCGTGCTGCATACGCTTTGACTAATTTTAATTATTTATTATCATTGCCCACTTACGTGGATGGATGGATGATGTCCGAGTTATATTTCAGTATTCAATTCCCTAGCTGGACATCGTAATTGATTTTAATTGGTTTGGTTTCGTTTGCTTCGTTAGCCAAACGACTGCGACTGCTCGATACATTGCAAATTTTTATCCTGTTTTATTAGTGGGTCTGGTTGGTTTGATTTGACGATCACAATCCCGTCAGTTGCTTGAGAGCAAAATAATCTCTTGATGTATCCATCTGACGGTGAATATGACTATAAGCTGTAACTCGAATATCGTGTAGTTAACGTGTTAAAAATTTAATGACGGTATATAATTGGTCATAAACTTCAGCTAGAGAAGAAAGGACAGTCACTGGAGTGAGTAGGAAATGTCTTCCAAAAAATAGCCACCTCCCACTTATACGTGTATATTCTGGCATAAAAGTTTTAGCTGTGTATATTTGGTAAATACTATTATTACCATCTGTCCAGACTTATTGACGTGGCTGCATTAAATTTAGAAAAATGAAGCACAATTAACTGTATTTATTCAACCATATTATAGTATGGTTAGAACTGGGTTCACTCATCGTAGATATTCAACTGTTTTCAGAACACAATTTTATTATGAATTCGAATAATTATACCAAGTTTTTTATGACTTGTCAATTAGTAAGGATCAAAAAATGAAGCTTTAAGCATCAGTCGATGTCTTAAATTATAACAAGAATTATTTGATTCAACCATATTATAGTATGGTTAAATAATTTTAATATTCAACTTGTTTTAACACAAACGTAATTATGTGTATTTCAAGTTTTTTATGACTTGTCAATTAGTAAGGATAAAAAATAGTTTAACTTCAAAAATTTTCAAGAAATATTGAATTAATCTATTGTAAATAATTTTAATACACATTGTTTTACAAACGTAAAAGGTGTCATATACAAAGTGATACAGCGTAGTAAATCACAGTGTTATAACGTCATAAATGTTTTGTAAGTTATTTGATAACGTTTTTGTCAGCACTTACATCCGGTGATAACGTCATAAATGTTTTGCACCGGATGTGCGATTTTATGATTTCTATCATTAGTTATTGACAAGTATATATAATAATACTTGTCAATGGGGAAATTATATCAAATACTTTTTCATATTTGTGTTTGCATTATCTTCTTACAATATGACCATAAAAATTTACTCATTAAGGATTGTCGATACACTATCATTCAATAGATATAATTTACCTCACTCTGACAATATTAATTTCTGAATAATGTGACCGTTTCGTACGTGGTGGTAGCAACCGTCGCGTTATATTGTAATTCGGCTCAATTGAGACGAATAGGCCATCAATTGGCGCATGTACATAGATATCTCTACAACTGCTGTAAATGTATCAACCGTCAGACGCATGCGACAAAGTTAGCCAGATTTTTTCAAAATGCTATCTTTTTAAATTGATTTTTTAAACTATTTTATAAATTGATTAATAAATATAATTTAAAACATCGACTAAGGTGCTTGATGGAATTTCAATATCAAATTTGGATTATTGAGATTTTTGTACACTCCCATGTATTTTGTCACTAACGATCCGGGTTTCGCCTTTCGGCATCTTCAGGCATTAAAGTTAAATTCCTTGCCAATTCTGAATGAGCAGCTGAACCTTCCTAATTCTCCGTTATTGTATCCTATACGTTGAAACATCCAACAGATGTCACTAAATGTGGAATGATTGTATATATTTACCCTTTCGTCGAATTGCATCCCGTCGAAACCCACAATGCTATTATAATTGTAAAATCACTGGTAATTCTAAAAGTAGTTGAAAAGCGGCAATTCGCCACTCTGTTAATGTGTTGTTTACAAAATAAAGATTAAGGCGATTCTCGAAATGTTAACTCAGTCAGATATCAGTGTGGCTCTCAGACTTATAATATTTTACCTCGTAAATAATATTTGTCGTATTTGTATCCTCTATATAAACGTTAGACACTGTTTACTGTCTTTCAGTTCGAGTCCGTTCGTGTGCTCGAATGCCTGAAGATGCCGAAAGGCGAAACCCCGGTCATTAGTGACAAAATACATGGAAGTGTACAAAATCTCAATAATCCAAATTTGATTAATAAATGTAATCGTAACAGTTATTCCTTAACGCGCTACCAAAGTATATGAATGTTTTAATGGTCGATATTTTAGGTTCCCCACTGAAAAATGTATACTTCTATTTTTTAGAACTTCAGTTAGGGTCATTTCGCCAGTGGTCGGCCAGTTAAGCGACAGGTGTACTTTCAAAAAGGATTTTGAGTCAATGAATGATAAATACATATTTTTTCGCCCGTATTCCATTAAACAGGAATTAAGTAATGTAACCAACTAAAAATAGTTAATATTGTACCAAGCATAAAATAATAGAAGTTTACGAAAAAATGCCAATTCTCCCAGTGGTCGACCCCCAAAATCCAATGGTCGGCCTTTCGTTGCCCAGTGTTCGGCCATAACTATGAAACTTCATCAATATTGCGAACGAATTTACTGAGAATAGACAGAACAATAAAAAACATAATGATGCAAAGCATGACAACATAAAGTATATTTTGTTAGCGATTCCCATACAACATGAATTTGTCGAAACTTACACAAGTAAAAATGTGCTTTTTTAAATTGCGTATTGCATCATATCGGTCAGTATAGTGCAGATGTACATTGGCAAGTGGCAAGACTACCTACACGAATTAAATGTATCCACTATTATTTAAGTTTTAAGCTCAAAGGTCAATCACTGGCGACGGCTGACTTTAGGAACGCCCTATATCTTTAGTCAGTGGTAAATCCTTCAGTGGCTAGTATTTATTAATTGGTTAGACGGATTCTGGTTTTCTTCGAGTTTTTATTAAGCAAAACCATTGAAGTTTATTTTAACGACCTCCGATCCGTACTCGGAGCATATAGCCACCACTCGGTGCCTTCAAGATTCTCTGTCCACCGCCAGTCTTCTTGCTTCTTCCCAAGTCACTCCGTAGCTCCGCCGAGAACATCCTATGGATGATCCTCAGCGGCCTTCCAGGACGACGGAATCCATGTGGTTGGTAGAAGAGACAGCCAGAATTATGTCGCCCCTGGGGCATCCGCACTACATGTACAATCCAGGTCGATCGCCACTATATATTTTGGAAGTAATACGGGTTCGTTCCCTTTCTTACCTCCGAGTTCCTGACAAAGTCAAATCACTGTACCCATAGTATTCGCCGCAAGCATCCGTTTAGGAAGCACATTAGACAGTTACCCTGTGCTGTAAGGCAGTGTGAAATAACTGAAAATTCACTATAATTTCAATAACGTAAGTGTTTATGCATATCACATTTGTTAGCAAATATAAATTAAGGAGTTTTTCCATATAACAGATAAATATACTTAACACATCATTTCTATTAGTAAGGTAGTTTTATTATTAAAATCGAAGATATACTGGTACTAAGCAATACAAAAGGATTATAATACGAATGTCAACCGTTTGTGCTCATTTACTTTGTTTAAATATAGCTGAACTCGTATAACGAATTCAAACAAACAATTTGTTTTTCAGTGATTGGAAAAGCTTCTGTAAAAACGCAGTCTTATATTGAACAAATAGTGGTGTTGAACTCATACAATGTCGCTCCACGCTTATCTAATGTTCTTTTCATTTTGTTCCGTTGCCACAGATCACTTTACTGAACCTGAAACGTTGAGCGATATCTAAGAAGAAAACGCTTCGAGACGAATGTAAACTTACTGTACAATATACCTTTCGTAGACTGTCTTCTTTTGATAGAGCCACACAGCCACGCCGTGTTTAATATCTCCTTCATGCAAATTATTTCCTTGATCTCAAAAGACTGCATTTTTTTTTTTTTTCGAGGTAAATTTCTTTTGAGACGACTAACTGCTGCATAAATTTCATGGGAAGATTGAGATGTTTAAGATGCGTGGTGATTTTGTCTTTAGTTTCCATTCAAGGTAGTTATACAATTCGATATAAAACGTTTTCGTAATAATTTTGCATATTCCATGGGCGACTGTGCAATGTAACTTTTACATATCATTAAATTTAGGGTACGTAACTATTGTATCTTATAAGCAATTAATCATGAAGTATTTTTTTTATCAATAACCATATCACTTAGCATAAAGACCATAAAGTATCGAATTTCAAAAGCTAGTTCGATTTTGAAGAACGTATTTTCATATTTATTTTGTAGTGAGTGTAGTGGTCGGCATAGGAACGAATCCAGCCCGCTGGATGGAATCCGTTTATTTATTGGCAGACTATATATTGATGTATGTCCACAAGGTTAAGCTACTATGTGGAAGTAAACTAGACTTCTTGAAAAGCTTGTGTTATTTAATACGACGGTGGATTAAATGAGATCCTATTTATTTATTGAATTCGCATTGGTAGAACTCCATTATAATAGGGTAAACATAACAACTTATTCAGTTCTACAATAATTTTATCAGTTTGCTGATAGCTTTTCGGCTTCACGCCATCGTCAGAACTATATTCAATCTAATTTAGCGTAGCTATATATAACTGTTTTAGAAGAGATATACAATATTATTTGAACTCACTTATACCTACATCATAACTTTTATTTAGAATTAAAATATTTAACCTAATAATTGTGTTTTTGAGTTGTTCTAGGAGAAGGACCATATATCGATGGCCTAATGTTATAAACCTGTATCTGATATTTTGCACAAAGTATTTAAACTTTTTAATGATGTACAGGTACCCTAACATAGTATCCATTTAATAATTAGAAGAAAAAATGTATAATATACATATTAAATATTTAGTTTCTTTTAGCCTCCTATAAACTTTGTAAAAAGTCAGTTACGAGATTATAACATTAGGTCATCGATATCGTATTATTAATTAATTGTTAAATGCATTGGAATTTTATTGATTATTTGTAATTACATGAGCTTCTTCTAACCGTTTAAGTAAGGGTGATGTATTAATGTTTCTTTTGTCATTAAGGAAGTTTTTACCTTGATTATATATATTAATTTCTAGTTGTCCGAGGAAATTCAGCCAAGGTACTTTATTATACAAAATGCAAGCATACCCGGATTGAAGTAGAAGTCGTTTTTATTTTGCTGAAAAGTTTGATAGTTTGGGTAATGGTAATATTTTGGTTGGGCATATTTTTTCGTCGACGTCATCTTCGCGGTATACCTAAATACTATATCATGACGGATGCTGTCAATCGTCGTTCTGATTGGTCAATGCTGTTATTTCGTCATATTATTGTCATGTCCACTAATAATATGTAGTTGTAATACGCAACAATATATTATAATAACGACCGCGGCAAACGGACAGTTACATCCGGCATTTTTGTTTTCACACAAAATAGAAACTTACGGTAAATTATATGAAATCGCTTTTTTAATCTCAGCTTTGTTTGCATAAGACACCCATAACTTTTTAAAACAAACAAAACAAAAACGACGGTAGTTCAATATCGGTAGTACTATCGTAAAGTTTTTTTTGGGTTTTTTGGGTTATATTTTATTCTCCTGGCAATTGACCGTCATTTTTAATTGTAGACACAATATAGGCCAAATATTTACCGGAAGTTGTCGCAATTTTTGAGTATATTATAAATATCGCACCCCCAGAACAACACGCCACAATTCCAAATTTTGTGTTCTGAGTCAATCGCATTTGGAGTATTCAACTTTCTTTATTTATTTTAGCAGCATAAATTAAAACATAACTCAACCAAACCATCTGGATAGTGCATAAATAATAGTAGTTTTTTTAATATAATGATTTTAGATTTACAAAATAATTTGTAATTTAATATATATTTGAGTTGTGGCATTTTGGGTTCCAACCAGCCCCTGTAACACCGCCGCATCTCGAAATGTGGCAGTGTTACAGATTTCAAGGGTACAATGCACTCTGGTTTGAACGACATGAAACCTACACTGCCATAAATCAAACTGTGGTCGTGTTGCTTAGTAAGTCTACTTAAAGAAACTTATATTTTTAAATGCAGAACGGCCATATATTATGTTAGTTATGGCAGGAGTGTTCCAGATTTTTGAAAATATTTTAGATTATAATACAGCAATAATTCGTATAATTTGCAAATATTGCTTGCTAGAGATATGGTAGTATTACAGTATCATAAATACTGACCAGGCAGTTGATTTAGCATTCACAGCTAAATACCGGCAGTTTTTGGTTTGTGGCGGTGTTGTCCTAGGTGTGCGATGTTATAAGAATTGGGTTGTGCAGACGCCAGTAATGGAATACAAAATTACCCCCTTTTTATTTACCGTTGTTGGCGATACTTATCTTGTATGTATAATAAAGTCGCAAGATATGATGTTCAAATATGTACACAGGCAGGTTTGAGCAGCGTTAAGTGTTGTTTTGATACATACGAGTGAAGAATAATGATCCGTCGGCTAGTTTCCGTGAATCTCGACTTCATTCATCTGCAATTCATTGTTTTGTCATACAGCTAGCGTGTCTTCACACGGTCGCTAACGCCATCACATTGCATATTATCTCAGGCATATTTGTGGTTATCCATTGCTAAGCCCAGAAATAGCATCTGACGGTTTGAATTTTTATTAATCGGAATTATTTGTAACTTCTGCTCGCGATTGGTAAAAAAAACCGTATCTCGTGTAATGACAACGCAAATAACTCGATAATCAACGTCCTAAGTGCTGTCTTAACAATTAACATGCACTATTTATTAAAAAAAAATTGTGGTTTTTGTAATATTAAATTAAAATTGATGACTTAATTATTCCACTGACTTTGTTACTAAATGTAACGCGTTTCGTTGGTTTAGGAAGCATTTTCAGACTAACTAAGAGGTTTTTGTATTTGGAAACAATTTTATTGCATTTGCACAACCTTTCGGTAGTCATACATTACACGCACACACATTTTGTGGGCACTACCATAGTGGAGGGAGTCCTGCATTACCATGGGACGTTTTATAGCTCGATCCTTCGACTTGATCAAATCCAGGATTGATGTACGATTTATCTTCTATTCTGCATAATATAAATACTTATAAACAAACGCGTATATTGATTGATTACGTATCTTTCGTATACTGGATTTAAATTCAGTAGATTTTTTTGAAGCTGACTGATTAACATGCTCAATATTGAAATTGAATCTTTTTCGTTTTAAGGATATTAATTAATGCAAATTCGATTTTTAATACAATTTCGAATTGGGATTATCTTATTGAATAGTAGCAACATTCATTTTTGAAACATTTATCACAATATGTCGGGTCCGTGGTGCAGTGTTCAACGTCGTCATGAATTTCACGAGTTTGAATTCCAGTACGAAAATTTTTATAAACCGATTTTTCAATCGATTTATGGATTTCTGTCCAAGTCCAATCTTTCTATCGCTACTCTATTTGGAAAAGAGAGGTTGAGCAATTGAGTAACAAATAACTCTTGGCAACAATATGCAACACATTAAGAACGGACATGGTTTTGATGGAAATGAATTATTACAGATTTGCTTATTTGGACACCTAACCTCTTAATTAATTAATTCCATGTTCCGAGGAAGAAGCGTAGAGAATACTCGTCAGATAAACGTAGCATGTTTTCAATTGGTAAGGCGCGTAGTACATTTTGTATATTTGTTGGTAATTCGAAACTTACATTTTCATATACTATCTATACAACTGCTTAACGTGACAATGTATGAGGTATCCATGTTGTCAATTTGGTTTAGTTTGACAGGAAGCGATGCGGTAACATCAGTCACTTCCCGCGGTTTACTAACCGCCCCTCCTTTATTCAATCACAACATCCACTTAACATCACATTATTGTCTATTGTTTAACAACGACACGAAGGAGTTATTCCAAAGACTTACATTTGACAGACATTATCGCGAGGGTTTCAAAATAACACTATGACAAAAGATTTAAATGTAAAACAAATAATGATAATATTCGTTATTCTTCTTATGAGCATTTAAGAGCTTTAACTGAAAAATATGACAAATACCAGGTAAACGTTTTTAAAAAGCTTCGATAATAATTTTCTGATACTTAATTGTTAAGTTCCGGGGCAACGCATTCGTGCTTGCAATATTGGCTGAAGAGTGCCCGAAGAGATCGTCGTGCTTTAAGCTGATTTGCCACATTATTTGATTTGGTTAAGTTAAGTACTCCAGATCCGTTCAAACGACATTCGCGGTCCTTCTATTCTGGCGTTGTTGGATGCATAATTGAAGCTTTATTCAAAATTAAATTCATGCAAATTTATTGTAATTATGTAAAATTAATTCGTTTTATTTATACGGCCACGTCGCGCTCCAATACCTAATGCACTTAAAATGTTTGATCCATTTTGTTCATTTAAATGACATTGGATTTGTAAAGCTAAGGTTAAGTTGTTAAAGTTAACAATTAAAAGTGCTAAATTAATTTTGAATTTATCATTAGATAATTAATACAGGATTTAACATCAGTGAAAAAATATAATTATATTGATATAAGCTAAATACTTTTTTCAACGGAAAAATAAAATAAGTGAATATTAAATCACATTCGAACTAATATTTTTTCGGTGACGGATTTATTTTTTAAAACTCAATATGCGTTTGTTTAGTTGACTTATTATGTTAATTTGCATTTTAAATCAATGGAAAATGTATGCGTAATGTCTTTTTTCGAGTATTTTACAAATATTTGGCGCTCTGGCTTGTAGCTTGGAAAATCTTTTCGAACGTTGTCGCGTTGTAGAAGTCTGCAGGGACCGAGATTTTATAAAATTATCCGGCCCGAGTCTTAATATTAATATCCCACATCTTACTCGAGCCACATTTTTTCTTCAAATTTACGATATTGTTGAAACTATTTTCTGACAAATCAATTTTATTTATTACAAATGAATTTTCCGGCAGAATGAACTGTCAACCATTTCGAACTAATGGTAAGAGGTATTGAATATTATTCACACTTCATTAATATACCAATGAATCATAATATAACTATTGTTCATTCGTAAATAAATAACGCATTGTTTCAGATTTAGCTTTAATTAACTTACACAATTTTATTGCCTTTTTAGCTTCAAGTTCCGAAAAAATACTTTAGATGGCGCATACTTTAGAAATATTAGATGTTATTGGTTTCATTGTTCGATATTTATGTGAAATAAATTATTAAACTATTAAATTTTTTTGAATATTATTGCCGCAAGTCTGACTTATAAAACGAACATAGCCCGAAATATTTTTCTGAAACGTTAATTCCTTACTGGAGCCCGGTCCACAGATCGGACCAGGTAGAGACCGCGGGCCATGCGGGGTTCGTGCAGACCTCTTATCGCGTTCCCAATGAAGCCATGCAGCTCGGCTGTGGTATGTAATAATATTCTCGACGTTGTGTTTATTTAACCTGCACTTCCCTGGAGTGAATTTTTGTTGATTTAGCATTGAAGCGTCTCAATCAACGCAGGCGTAAAGAATATTGGTTTTGTGTGAGATTGGCTCCGGTCCAGCCGCTATCATCCTCCGCGACCGAGACAATTGCGAGCACAGAATTTTAAATCGATCATCTCTGCCCAAAGCTCGACAACTAGTATGAGATTACTAATCTAACACATATTTGCAATTGAATAACATCTCAGATTCTTTAATATATTTTTTTATTTAAAATATTATTTAACCAGCCCATCAGTGCCGCCAGCCCAAATAAATGCCAAATTTTTTTTAACGGAAATTGAAGTAAAACATAATATTTTATTTGTTATTTTCATTTGAAGGCACAGAAGTTTTATAAGAAAACTTTCAATTCCTCAACCCCTCTTTATCGAATAAAAGTAAGGATATAATGATAGACTAGGACAGTACTAGTGGTTAGCTAATCGCTCTCGCTACGCCACGTTTTTAGAATTGGATGGGTGGGAGGGAATTCTAGACGTCACAAACATCCATGCCTATAAACAGAAATCCATAAAACGATTGAAAAATCAATTCATGAAACTGTTCGTACTGGTTTGACCACTGGACCACGTACTCAACGATTACAATTTATTATTTTCAAAATTTTATGATTATTCTTACAAATGAAATTTTAATTTTATTAAAACACACAAAGAAAGGGGAACGTCACAAGACATCCCATTTCTTGATATTTACAATGGAGAATTAGCTTAATCTTTTATAATCTAAAAAAAAAGAATAATACGAGTATGGTGTTTTCATCATTATATATATATATATATATAAATATAGATATCTTATAACAGTAAAGGTAACTGGAAAATTTGAATTCCTATTCCTGAACAATGTGATTACATTGATATTCCATTTAATCCCATTGTACCCTTGATATATGCTGCATGTCTTTTGTCGATGTTATGATCATTTACCTATGTTCAACATAAATTTCTTTTTCTCACGAATGTCTTCCTTTTATTGCAGGGTTTGTTTCCTGTTCACCATCACCTTGCAAGAATGGAGGCACTTGTGTCTCTTCACCAAAGGCTGAATCGTATTGCAAGTAAGTGTTTTGAACGTCCATAACTTATTCTATAAAAGCAATATATTCCAATGTTTTTGTGTGCTAACACATAGAACGAGTATCTTTAAAATGAAATGCTACTTGAAGCGCAAATTTATTATGCGTTATAAAATCTGGATTTTATGAGTGTACCTATTGTTTGCTCAATTTTTCACACATCCATTTCATCAGCGATTCACAAGAGACGATCGAGAATTGAGAAGTTCGTTAGTTCTTCGACCGTACTATAACTGTATTTTAACACCCGCTTGTTTGGGTATTTCATTGTCTTAGATTACCTACATCTAATAATAAAAAAAATCGTAATAAGTTTTATCAGAATATATAAATATAAACATTTTGTCGTTTTTAATGAAACGTGAAGGGAAATGAAAGTCGGTGAAATTGATCGTACCTAATTCATTTGATTGAAGTAAGTGATGGTGAACGTTTTTGTGAAGTGTACATTTCGTTCAAACCTTTAAAATCAATTCTTATATACAGATTGCCAACTAGTCATTGCCATTTTTTTTTATAAATACCTTTGTTTTATTTTCTTTTGTATTGTTTGAAATTGCCTAACAGCTTAGTCATTCGTTTCGACATTCATTTTGATAGATATAGATGTGTTCATTATATCTTATGTTGTTATTTTATTACAAATAATAAATAAACACTGTTGCGTATTTATTAAAATAGTATTTATTATCCGACTTCGCAAGGGAAACAGGGCGTAAACATCAGGTCATTAAGATGTCACGTTATTTTGCTGCTTGTTAATGTTGAAAATATCACCGTGAATCGTAACTCATGTAACATCAAAAAAATACAGACGCATCAATTAATGATAATTTTAAAAGCTGAAAACAACAGCGTGGTGGTACCATTTCACCCACAAAATATAGTTCATGAATTAATAATCATGTTGAAAGTTGAAAATAGCGCTGCAGACCTAGAAATGGCAGCCAGAATGACTGCAAATTTCACGTCGTTACTGTACACCGTTTAGGAAAAGTTTTTGTGACACTCATACATGCAGGTTTATACACGTTTTTTCTGCTATGTGGTAGAAATATATCCGAATCTCACTCAAGTAAATCGACCATCGCTATGGCATTTAGTAACAATCATTTTGTGATGTGCATATCTGTACCCGGATTCGATCCGAAATAGCCTTACGGATTATTCCTAGCCCCCGAAGCACTTCGTGATTTTGTCCATGTAAATGTTTATCTACTATTACACCAGTGAGAAGTCTACAAGGGTCCATAATGCTCAGACAGACTTTACCAATCAATATGAAGTAAATAGAATACGGAACTCGAACTGAAAGTATAGTTTATATAAGACAAATTAAGAAACACTAAGTCTAGGTAGGAACTACATTGGGAAACTACTGGTTTACACAATTATAAACTCATTTTGCTATAGCAGGCGGTCATGATAACCAATAATCATTACAATGTAATTGGGAAAAATGTAAAATAGATTTTAAACTGGTGGGTTTTGTTTGGGTAAAAATTGGATGACATTTTATTGTAGGAATTAAATTATTTTGATTGCTTGAGTACCCGAGTTGTTAGTAACGAAACGTATGGAAATGTGCATAATTTAAACGATTTAAACAACATTGTAAATAAATTTTGCGTATTGAATTGAGCTGTACAATAACCTTTTTTTGTAATAATATATTATGATGTTTTGTACTGACATCTTATATTTAAACTTTCGTCGGCTTGTCTCCATACTGTTTCGTGTTGGTTTTTTTTAAATTTAATACTGTACGGTAAATATGCTTACATATCGCACAATTATTTAATTATTGAGAAAGCCAAAAAAGCCTGCAATTGCGCTAAGTATGCGTACATGTCGTTAAGAATACACCCTATACACAGTTTGTAATTAGTCACAAACAACCTTTTTTTTTGATCACCGTTTATTTAGCACAAAGCACAATTTATTTTGTACTAATTACACATTTATTTTTATAAAGATCAGGAGAAGTTTTTTATCATTACTAGAAATTCCCAATGAATAAATGTTCTAATCGAAAATCGTGTTTGTTCTTTGTTTTCATGGATAGTTTGACTAAATTGGCAATTACTTTCTTCTACACCTTTACACTGTAATGCGGTAAACATGGCACCGTATTTAGTACCACAAAAATTACAAGTATAGTTGATAGCTATTTTGGCATCATACTATCGTCAGAACCATTAATATTACATATTATTTAAATGTTTTCACGCGTCGAGCGATATGGATTCGTTACTGGATAACCCATTCACCATACAAATCAACAATTGCAACTTCGCGATCATTGGCTTCGGTTGCAATGGTTGAATTTACATCTTGAAAACGTCTGCTGTAAGAGATAAAGCTTGGGAAACCGCCCCGGGGAGAATCGATCGATTCTTCGACTTCTTGGCCGGTTTATGGCCGATTATTATGTTATTATTAAGCTGCGGTTTCGAGATGACGGTATTTCTGGAGCAACTTATGTATGTAACTTTGCCATGTTTGGCAAGAAAATTACCATGTGATCAAAATTCTAAGATTTAATGTCAATAGACAACCGATGTCTATGCTGTATGATTAGAAAGAAATTTAAAAAATGTATATTTGAAACAGAATTTAATATTTCAATGCAGTAAATTTCATATACAGTAAACTTCAGATTATTTTTGGCTAATGAAAGCGTGGGAAGCAATTGTCGATTTATTCCTATAAAGGTATAATTATCTCTCATATTTTACTTGTATCAGGTTCGTTAGAATTCAAAAATCTATCCGCTAATCGGGATTCCGTGTGTTTGAAGTATCAATAGAGATATACGATGTTCGAATAATTCAATATTTTACACCATCTATGTTCTAAGATTCGCTCTCATTTATCCGTCTATCACAGATCATTGGAATTACCATTCGTTTCTACTATAATCCATCCTACTCTCTTCACGGCCATATTATGAAAGCAAGGTCCGTGTTTTTCTTGTGCGTATAATATTTTTTACGCTTACGGAGAACGTGGATGCCCTCATTATTTATGCATCAATAAAATACACAAAACTTTAATAACGCCCAAAGTCTGATCGAGATAGAATCCGCAACTAAAATAATTGGCCATCCGCGTATGTTGATTGATTCTGCGGTCGATCGGAAATTCTCGTTTTTATAACGCCACCCATTATTATAATCTCTTACACATGCGCCGCATGTTAGTTGTTACAAGATGTGCGCCTGTCTGTTGGCATTTATGGATCACTCACTATATTTTCTGTGAAATGGGGCCCGACACGCCCGGCAATAGTGTGTGGCCATTGTCCGAACTGTGCCAATCGATTTGATAGGTTACTTTTTAAAACCGCATTGGTTTTTTTCAGAAATGCTGCATGCACACATAAATTATTACAAATATATACATGTGTGCATGCATATACATAAACTTGACCTGTGATATAGATGATTTTAAGTCTGGACTCAAACCAGTATCTGAATACTAAAATGATCATATTTTTTTCCGTATGAGAGAGATCGAAAAATCAAACTATCGCAGCAGTACTTCGTTACAATATCGTGAATATGCTTCTTTTTTAATTGGATTTCATGCAATAATATTATTGTTCATATGATTCTTCGTATAAAACATCCAGCTAAATTCAAAAGGCTTAGCTACTGGCCACAATTGTTTGGATATGTTTTTTTAATTCTTTGTCTAAGAGTTAAAGATAAAAGGCAAACTCTTCACCAATTGTCTGAGACGGAATCTTCAGTTCTTCGGTCATATGAGCTAATACGACAGTCATCTGGCACGCTGTGCTGATCATGGCACTACCTTTAGTTTAGCATTTGAATTGTTGCCGAGCTCAAGGATGTGTGGAGAAGAATGGAGTCGGATTTGCTGATCACGGAGATCTCGTTCTTCGAGCTATGTCTACTTACAAGAATAATCTCCGTATAATTAATTAACTGTTTTTCCCCACTATGAATGTGTTTCCCATTTCATTTGACATAAACATATTATATTTTTATAACATTACCTTTATCAATAGATAGCTGTTTATACATTACGCCTTCTATAGCGTAGGTGTCCAACCTTTTGGTTGTATTGGGCCGCATATTAAAGTTCGTCTTTTTTAAACATATTTTATTATACAATTTAAGAAAGAAATATGGCATTAAATTAATGAGATATTTGTCACTATTTGTGTGTAATCAACGCATCAAAAATTAAATTAAATATGCAGTTATTATATATAATATTTTGTGCTCTATCTGATTCAGCACTCAGATAACTGAAAAATGCTACGGCAGATAGCCTTCTAAAGAATTGAACAAAACGTTGAAATTTCTGGGTCATTAAAAGGATATTTCTAAATTTCCTTATACTGACTATACTAGGAAAGTAACTAATTGTTTAACAAGAGTTTATAAAACTCTGGTAAAAATCAATAATATTTAATTTATGGTGACCATTTGAATATTCCCTTTATCTATGGGTTATTTGGAGATTCTGAGTAATGAACTGGACGATCGATATGTACATATTTATATATTATTAATAAAGTACGGATCGATATCTTACTCTATTAGTTGTATGTGCCGAAAATCCCGGTATGAATAAGCAATGGAAACAAATAAAGGTTAATATCATATTAAAAATCTTAAGTGAATTGGACGCCGAATCAATCTACTTCTTTCTTATATCCGCCGGTGTTTGTTTTACTGAAAGGCGAAGATTAGTAGTCACTCTTCGCCGTCATTTTTCACTGTTAATTATATCATCAACTCTCAGGAATAAATTAATCACATATATTTTGAATACTTAATGAGTTTCGATTGCCCGTTATTTTGTATTCAATTTATTGGTACACAGAGTAGGCCGTTTTTGTATCGAGCGTTGGTTATTGAAAAACATTTTGTCTATTAATTTAAACTATTTGTTATACTTTAATTTAAGGTATCGACTGAGGCTGCTTGAAGGAGAAGTTTCAACGTTAAATTTGAATTGTTCAAATTTTATACATTTCCATACGTTTTGTCACTAATTACGCCAGCAAACAAAATAATTTAATTTTTACAATAACACTTTCATCTGATATTTACCTAAAAAACCACACCGACTAAAAATCAGTTATTATTTCTAGTTAAATTTTTTCCAAATTACATTTTATTGATAATTGGTGTTTATCACCACCTACAATTGCAAAGTTCTATGAGTTTCTGTTTGTTTTGTACGACTATTTTCAATTAGTAATAATGGTGATTTTTTTCCTTAATTTGTCGTAGATAAAACGATATAAACTATTCACTAACTATCAGCGTGAGTTCATCCGTGTACTCGAATGTCTGAAGATGCAGAAAGACGAAACCCGGGTCGCTGTATGGAAATGTACAAAATGTGTTGATTAATGCATTTGAATTTAATTATCCAATTCAAATTTAAACATTATTTCACTTAAACTGTATAATTTTACATTTCTGATCTGTTGTTTAAGAGGATGGTCATATATTTTAAATTTTTGTTTATTACTAGACATTTGGATGTGTGTGTATTCATATTCAAAGCAATATAAATATAGTATGATTGCAGACTTGTAATCTTAAAAAAGAACAGAAATAACTGAATTGTCATAAAAACTTTATTTTTATATTCTGTTTACGCATAACAAACTCTTAAATCCCGATTGTGGTTTTTTTTTCTAAAAAAACAGACAGGTGCACTTATTATTCATGCATTGAATAATGACGTACTATTTTTGTCTTTTGTGGCCGTTATCAGTATGTTAGACTTATTCGTAACACAAACATTTGCCACACAATGAGAATTAAACCCTCTAAATTCTCAAATAAATAAATAATAGTACACAGTTCTCCTGCCAGATGTTGACGATTCTGCGAGTCTGTCTAGCTTGCGTATTGGAACGGATTGTTAGAAACAGTGCTTCTAAAACTTAAATAACTGCTAGGTGTTCAACGTGTATATTTATTAAAAACTAGTGACTACCCGGCGTTGTAATGCCACTCAAAGAAAGAAAAGGCTTGTGTTTTAATTCTGTTTATTGAAGTGCTTTTGGAATTTTTGGATATTAAATATAGTTCTACGTATTTGATTCTTTTTTTTTAGATTTTAATTTTTTTCTTCAGAAACCTTCACGGGTGTGCGGACAACAGCTCACAAAAGTTTGATAGAAATCGGATAAATAGTAGAGGAATGCATAGAGGACAAACAAACAAATCTTCATTTTTATTTATATAGCTTAATTAATTCCCACTAGTGTAATTTTAGTGGAGGTTGTTTAGTAATTAGGTAGTATTAACCTTTAAATGTGTATTTTTCTGTCGTGAAAATTAATTCGTTACGTGTGTATTTCATTGTCTAAAAATTACTTTTTTCGTTTATTGAAAACCGAATTCAAAGTTAAATTCTGGTCAAACACTCGTTGGATTAATTCGGTTTCATTGAACACTGGTTACAATAATCTATAAATTCCCTTATTTTGATTTATTTTTATATTGGTCAAAATGTGGAATGTTTTTTGTTTTGGAACCGTTTTTATTATATATTATGTATGTCGCGTCCGTGGTGGCTTCGGTTTCGGATCTCATGGGCTCAAATCCTAGTACGGACAGTTTCATTAATTGATTTTTTAATCGATTTATAGATCTCTGTTTCTAAGGATGTTTGTGATGTTTAAAATGTCCTCCATTGGATCCTCAAAACGAGGCGTAGCGAGAGCGATTAGCTAACCACTAGTCCTGTCATAGCCCTATGATTCTATCTTTACTGTCTTCCGAAAAAGAGAGGCTTAGCAACTGAGTAACAAGCTGTTCTTGTAGAAAAACTTCTGCCAAGATTCCTTTATTATATGAGCCATATAATAAAGGAATCTTGGCAGAGCCATCGTTGGGAGCCGAAATGGTTGAAAAAATCTCATAGCAGGCTTACAATTTAATGTAGTTTCTTTACTAAAGCAAGTGAGTAAATTTTCAGAATAACCCAAAACAATTCTGCTTGTTTATATGTCATAAGGGCATATAACATTGGAAACCTTTTTGATGCGCGTATACATCTAATTGAATAGTTTTTTTTCGATTGTATTCCTTCAAACGTTATTGTGTAAAAAAAATATCTGCGCATTTGCTCAGCGGAATAAATCACTTGTTTCATTGTCAGAAAGACTTTTTTTATATCGCGCATACACATACCCCCGTTTCTATATGATGGGGGAGGGTTAATAGTGAAAGGGGGTGATAATTTTTGTTTGTCACACTTCTGTCAGCCGGGAAACTTTTTTAATTTCAACATATATTATTGGCTTGGATAACTTTCTGATTTGCAATCGAGTGGAAATGTTTAATGAAATAATTTTGACAAATAATTTTTACAATATATACGAATACACACATTTAATTTATAATTCTTACACATTTCTGGCATAAAATGATTATCCATATAATAAATTTGTTGTAGTTAGCATATTTTTTCTTACATTGGTAGTTATATAAAAATTTTTTTTCACATAATGCGAAATTATAACAATAGCGATATACTTAGTTTCATAAGAACTGTTAAATATTGTTGATAGATATTTCGACATGTTATAAACGCAATGCTATTCTATAGTTTATTATAATGAATTCAACGAAGTAAATTACAATTCGTTCAATGTGCTTTTATACTTAAAAATTCAACACTTTTTGTTTGTACTATCGCGAGCATTATTAGTCAGTTTAAAATGCTTGCGAAGAACGAAACCGAATCCGATCATTTACAAAATGTGTAAAATTATAGTGTTTTATTTCAATAAATATAATGCCTTTCCACTGAGACAGTTAATACCCAAAAAGTGATAAATCAATGAAAAAAAGTGAAATGATACATCACTTTCCCCGCAAGTATTTGACCTAAGAGTTACAGTCGGAAGTTGAACTCTGTCTGCACAATGTATTACCCGATTAATGACTTTCTTTTTTTTATATTTTCCAAAGCAATTTGCCCTTTTCAGTTTGTGAATTATTGGAGTGGCAAACAATATGATTTTATTCTATAAAATATAACACAAACTAAAATAACGAAATGGCCGTCTGTCATCCCTCCATCATATAATGTCTTTTTCATCGACCCTTTTAACATATTTATATAAACGAAATGGCATATCTGTTACTTTATTCTGATCAAATATCTATTACAGAGGCTTGCACGGGCCCGTGGGTCTCTACCGGCGAAATGCAATTGATATTTATTTTTCAGAAAAATATTTGGAACAACGTTCGCGTTTTAGTCAACCATGCGGTAATGGTATTCACAAAAATTTTAATGACCTAAATAATTTGTTTCATATAAGTTATTAATATTGTTGGAAAGATGGAAACAATAACACCTGTTGAAAAGTATGATTTTTCGGAAACTTGAAGCCGAGAAATCTATAAAATTGTGTGAGCTAATAAAAAGCATACACAATGCTTTCTTTATTATTTATGACTGACCCATAATCTCATATTATTCGTTCCTACATACATAAAGTGTAAATATTATTCAGTATTTGCTTTCCATTGTACATGCTGGACAGTTCGTTGTCATAAAAAGTCGTGATAAGTAAGTAAAATTGATACGTTAAAAATGTGTTTCAACGATATTGTAAATTTAAAAAGAATGGTCCTTTTTTGGGCTGACTTAAAAACTTGGCTTCGGGTTGGGTTTGCATAACAAGTTACTACGACCCGTGCAGATTTCTATTGTAATAATTATTTGTCTGTCTATAAAGGTGAGTAATATTAATTATAATACCATTTACAACAGATTTGATTAATAACAATCAGGCCTTATTTGTTTATTCGGGGCTATTTTTTCCTCGTCGGCTTTAAAAATGCACGTGCAATACAAACTCACCCATTATGTCGAATTCAATAGAGTATCGGGTTAGTTGGCCAATTGTCGGTTATTTCAAGTGGCCCATTCCCCTCTTTTAATCACACATTTTATATCAAACGAATTTGTCCCTTGTGTCACTCAGTATGAGAGTCTACTTTCGTTTAATGTGGATATTTTTTTTGTTCATTGTACTAGAAGTCTGCTCATCCTTTACTGCTATTTTATAGAAGTATATCGTCACAGTTCTGGCAGACGTAGTTTTCTACACAAGTATTATAACTTGCACACTTAAATTCTTTTCTCTGTGTGTTATATTTGTTATGACTATTTATTTATAATCCCAGTTTCGCTGCCGAATCTGTTCATTGTTAGTGACAAAATACATGGAGATGTACAAAATCTCAACAATTCAAATTTGTTCATTGTCAACCAAAAAATACTATGGAAAAAGTATAACTTTTCTTGTAAATATTCAAATTATTTGTTTTAACTCTTTTCCTGCCCACCTACCAAACACGATTCATCGTCTCACGCTCAACATATCAATTAGCTTAGACAATGTTATTCAATTTTATTGTACAATATAGTACAACATTATTGAATTCTTACGAATTTATATGCCCAACATTGAGTGACGCGTATATATACGGGGTGAGCGTGTGGGGTGCAACCCTCAACCTGTATATAACGACCATCCTGACATCGACAACTTATCATACACTTGCTTCCTTCCAAATAAAAACTCTTACTTAATGTTATTTTTATACAAACTTTATTTATTTGCACGCACCATAAATCAAAAATCTAGCTTTATTTTTAAATATTTGTACATATATTATGCAACAGTGAATGCCGATTTATCCTAGATGCTGAAACTTTATTATATGTTTTCTCAGAACTGTTATTTACACATAAAGCTATCTCTGTATCGTGAAGATATTTAACTATCTTTTCAATACTTAAAACAGCGACCGTCAACCGTTGGTTCGCAAAGTTGTTGAAGTATCGTAATCAAGAATCCATACATCTATGTCAAAAACTACAGAAATATCACTGCTATTAATTTGTTTTAATTTAATAAGTGTAAATACGATCTCATTATAAACTTTTATAATCATCATGTTAGTGGTCTGCGTGATTAAAAATTGTGAGCTTAGTGGTCTGTGACGTCCAAAAAACCATTGCATTGCAGGAAACCATTGCTTCAAAAAGCTACTCACATTTAAGGTGTTAACTGTCAATTATTGGTAGAAATCCATTATATTTTAAAAAATAAAACACAAATTCATTTGTACTACTTCCACATATTTATAATGACCAGGACCGGTTTCGATCACCACAAGCATTATCAACTGTTCATCAGTTGACCGTGATTATTTTAATGTAGCTTTTTTATTTAAAAAAATAAAATACAATTCATTTTTACTATTTCCACATGCTTATAATAATCAGGACCGGTTTTGGTCATTATGAGCATTATCAACTGATGATCAGTTCAAAAGCTACATTAAAATTATTCAATTGTGTGTTTTGATTATTTTACGATAGAATGAATGAGTAACGAATGTGTCGATAGGTGATAATCGACTGGCTAATATTCTAACATAAATTTAACTAAAAGAAGGTTTATATAATTTATTCACATGTATAATATTCTTCATTACAGTTTCTAGCATCGAGTGTTCCTCGGTTTGTGTTTAGTTTATAAAAACTGAACTAACCACGGACCCTAATTGCGCGGCTTTTGTACCCTGAATGTAGACGAGTTAAAATGAAATGACATATTATGAAGCGATGATCGTAGGAACAATCTTCTTCACGATGATAATAAAATCATTTTGATCATACAAACAACGCGCTTGAGTGAACATTTGAATGTAACGGTTATGCATGCATGCAGCATGTAGCGTACATAAATAGTGTAGCGACTCTCAAGTATTTGATTCATTTTAAATCTTTGTTACTACGAAAACTTTGCGTAAAATCTGACAAAATCTTATAAAAAAATATTTTTGTCAATTTCATCATTGCCTTATTCTTATTATGTCAGGCCTGGGCAAACTACGGCCCGACGCTTATTTATCCCATTGAATTGTTGATTATAAGAAAATCACTTATTTTTCCTATGTTATAACTCTTTTTTCATTATGATTTATAATGTAAATGTAAATATAGTGTTTTACTTACATACAGACCATACAGAACGCTATTCACTTTAAATTCCTAGTGATGGCCCTTCAGACAAAAAGTGTGCCCAGGCCTGTTGTATGTGGTACAAGATATTATATATTCGACATCCTGTGAATTATCGTAGATTTACAAATTTTGATTGTTGTTACTTTTCTACGCGGGGGTTTTTTTTAATGTAGAAAAATACCTCCCTACGACTTTGTCATCTGAACTAATGGAAATCAAGTAAATTAATTTGCATTCCTCCTTACGTCTGGGTAAGTTGAAATATCTTCCGTTTTTGTCGTATGTTTTTTTTTTTTTTAATTGGCACGAAATAATTTGGGTAATGTTACTTACTACTGAGTATTATTTGCGCATCTCAGCTTAAAAACCATAGAGAAATAATCTGGAGTAGCGAGTGGGGTGTGTCAATTGGGCCTGTCCCAGCGTAATACAATTTATTCACTATTCGGTAGAGTGATTTACATACGAGCCACTTGAACCGACCGCGATACTATCATTTTGTGTACTCAACCCACTCGCTTGGGGACGGTGACGCGATGTTTCCGATCTGTTGCATATCTGTTTTGATATCGATTTGTTTAAAACGATCGGGAAAGGAGGACCCATAATTGACAACACGCTCAATTACGTCGTCAACTGAATACCTTTCAAGCCAATTTTCGTATGATAATGTCACTGCAAAATCAACTGATAGAATTGGCCCACCGGACGGGTCACTAAACTCACAATTATGAATGTTTTTTTAGCCTTACAAACTCAAAATAATGATGCTACAAGTAACATTTTTATTATGAAGTGTTAACAGCACTTGTTTAATTATAAGTTATTCACCAAATCTATTATTAGTCTGATATTTATTGCTGCATGTTTGGCTAACAGAACTCCGCGGACCACTGGTTGACGACCGATGATATAGTTGACTCGTCGGGACGCCGTTGGTTTCGGTAACGGATCTCACGGACTCGAATCCTACTACGGACATTTTTATAAAATTGTTTATGTGTTTCTGTTCTTAAGCGGGGATGTTTGTACTTTGTAAAATAGACTCGACCCCCACCCAACGGTCATAAAGCGGTCGAGAGCGATTAGATAACCACTAGTCCTGTACAAGCCCGATCCTTCTATCCTGTTTCTCTTAGAAAAAGTGGCTGAACAACTGAGCAACAAGCAGTTCTCGCAGGAAAGCTTCTGTTTTGATACCTCCATTAGGAAGCCATATGCTCCACATTGAGAGCGGACGTGATTAAAAGAAACTACGATCACTTAATTCTAAATGTATTTTTTTAAATACACATTTAATTAAACACACATTTTATTAAACAAAAATTTTGAAGTTTTAAGCGTTCACCAAAAATATTTTTGTAATGCACAAACTAGTTGCATATTATAAAAGGATTTCGAGGATGAGATACATCTGTCGTTGAAACCACAGCACGTTGTTAATAGATAAGGGTTAAAGTGTGGGAAAGCATTGCTTCTCTTGTTGTTTAAACGTAGTCATTTACTATCTCCCTAAAATTAAATCAGATATAGGACAAGTGCAAGGTAATAACTGACGATGCATCGTGCCGTGCACTTGTGCAACTGCTTGAACTGAAACATTGAAGTGGCGGATGCTTCATATTATATTATGTACTTTTATTGGGGGTGTGTGTATTTATAGTGTTAACGTATTAATTGCATACAGATTTTGCTGTAAAAATCTGATTCTGTAATGAAGAAATTAAAAATTAAAAATTTGAATCTGAATTGTTTTAATAAAAAAATAATAAAATAACTGATATGACGAATCGGTCATTAATTTTTCTTTTTTTTTATGTAAAACTAAAAAATTTATTAAAAAAATTTTTTGCATTAACAAAAAAAAAATTGAAGCACATCGGGTTTTAAAAAATTATTGTCCTTTATTTTCCCCTTCGGGGGGCCTTTCTTTTTTAAAACAAAAATTTAAGGGAAACCCTTTTGCCCGCTTTTACTTAGGGGTTTTTTTTTTTAATTCTCAAATTTTATTTTTTAAAAGTTTTTAATTTTTTTTTTTTTTTCCAATTTTTATTGGTTTTTAAATTATTAAAATTTTTTCATAAGGGTTTTTGGTTTTTGGATTTAATTTTAATTTTTTTTTTTAAAACCAAATTTTTAATTTCCCCCAAAAATTTGGGGGTTAAACTTTGGAAAAAATTTTTTTTAGAACCTTTTAAACGGGGTTTTAGTTTCTTAATTAAATTTTTTTTGGGCCCCTTGATCGAAAAGGGAAATTTCCCCAAAAAAACCCAAAATTTTCGCTTATTTAAAAACCCCCCGTTTGCCCCCCCCTTTAACTTCAAAAAAAAAAAAACCAGTGGGTTTAAAGTTTTTTTGTTTTTAAACCCATTTTTTTAAGTTTCCATTTTAAAAATCTCGTATTTTTAAATAAAATTTTTTATAAAATTTAGTTGTCCAAAAAAAATTTTAGGCCTAATTTTTCCCATTTTTTTTTCCCAGATTTTGGTCAAATCTTAAAAAATTTTTATTCCCAAAAAAATTTTCTACGGGGTTTTTTTAAAAAATTTTTTTGCGGATTTTCCCCGGAAACTTTAACGGCCAGAAAACTTTTCTTTTATACCATTTTTTAAAATTTTAATCCCCTTTTACTTTTAAATTTTAAAAAACTTTAGAAAAAATTTGGGGTTTTTACAAAACATTTTTTTTAAAAAAATTTTTCTTTTCTTTTTAAAATTTTTGGTTTTTGGCATTGGACAACCCCCAAAAAACGTTAAATTTTAAAAAAAGTTTTCAGGGTTTTTGATTTCAAATTTTTTGGGAAAAATTTTTTTGTTCAAAAAAATTTTTAAAATTTTTTGGGTTGTTAAACGAAAGAAAAAAAACCCCTTTTTAAAAAAAAGGAAGGGTTACAAATCTAAATAATCCTTTTTAAAATTAAATAAAAAACTGAAAAATTAACAGGATGTTTTTGTTTTGGTCCAAAGTTTTTTTTTAGACCCCAAGCCCCCGGTTTTTAATTTTGGAAAAATTTTTTTAATATTTAAAAATAAATTTTCAGGGGGTTATAAGGGGGTTTAAATTTTTAATTTTTAAAATGTCTTTGGGAAATATTTTTTTTTTCCCCGTTTTTATTGAGTCTTTTTAAAAATTTTTTGGTTTAAAAAAAATTTAAAAAACGTTTTGGGAAAAATTTTTTTTTTTTTTTAAAACTTTTTTATACCCAAACCAGTAATTTTTTTTCTTTTTTGAAGGGGAAAATTTTCCCTTTTTGGTGCCAATTTTTTAAAATATTTTACCCTTTTTTTTTTTTTTTAACGTATTACAACGTCTTTCCCTACACTAACTAGCGAGCATGTCGTGATCTGTGATGCTTTGTATTTTTTTCTTAAAAGTTATTTCTTTGTCCGCTGTAGTGTGCAACGTGCAATTATTATTTGTTAACATTATCAAAATCACTTCTAGGCCAAAAGGTTTAAATGTATTTTTTTGAAATTCAGTATACTGCATGGTTAAACTTCCCTCCCACCAATTCGATCGTAAAAACCACGTCTTATTCCTGTCGTAGCCCTAGGAGACCATATTCTCCACATTGGGAGCGGACTTAAAAAATACTGCACGGTTTCATCGTAGCTGTTTTACCTTATTCTCTATGAATACTTTTATGTAACATTTTTTTAATCTTGGGTTAAATGTCTTACCGTTCCCTGAACACGGTGACACGTCCGTAAAATTTTCTCACAGGGAACAGCGCAATGTGGCTAGCAGGTACGTGAACTACCCACAAGCTCTTGACAGAGTGAACCAGCGGCAGTGTGCGTGCTTTAGGTCAATATTTATGAAACATGAGATATGACTTGCTTAGGGGAAATTATATTTGTGTTAATTCGTGTAGATATAGTATGCCAATTTGTCCAGGTCGACACAGATTGAAATGAATAATTTGTTGTCTCGTCAAAGTACAGAACACATTAGACCGACGTTTTCAATCTCCTAATATATTGGCTTATTATTTGTACAAGACATCTCACCAAAAAATCTATTTTTAATATGAATTCAATTTCATTAACGTATCAATAATTAGTAAGTTTTGTATGGTGACCCCTCTTTAGTACAGTGCGTGATACTATATTTCATAATGCCTCATAAATATCATAAGTTGCTGATACAAAGCTGCAGGGATTATTTGATTGAAAAAAATCGTCTGATACTATAATTATTTTATTGATTGAATTGGCATTTACTTGCTACAACTCCATTATAACTAGGTAAACATAATAAAGTATTCAACTCTACATTTAATTTAGTTTAGCTGTATAATAGCTATCTCTTCTAAAGCCGTATAAGCTAAGCTAAATTAAGTTTTAAACATTGTTCTGACGTCGGCGTGAAGCCGAAATAGTTATACACAAACTGATAAAATTCTTGTAGAACTGAATACTTTGTTATTTTTACCCAATTATTATTGTTTTGTATGAGGTATTGTAATCAGTAAAATTGTCTCTTTATAATTTAAATATTTAATGCCTTGCCTTTAGTCATCTTTTGTGGAAATTGCTATAAACGTCTTGAATGCAATGCAAAAGTGCATAATTTGTTCTCAATTTCACCTCTCCTTGTCACTCTTTGTGATGTTTTATTTTCCGCAAGATTGTTTTGATTGCTCGATGTCTCGAGTAAGCTTTGACTGCGTCTGTCCAAATTACTTAAAATAATTTTAATTCGGATAATTGCAATTTTAATTTTGCATTCCTATATACAAATGTTTGTTTTGAAACGTTGGAAGACCCTCTGATTTTGACGTTCTCAATCTTAACTATTAAAATATATAAAAAAAAACATGTTTTTATTTTTTTAATTAACAATCAGCCAAGTAAGCGCTAAACGTTTACGCTTAAAAACATAAATATGTTCGATGTGAAATATGAATAAATTTAATATTGTGAATCCTGGTTTCAGTGATTTTGTAAATCAGACATTCTTCGATTATTAAAAAAGTAAAATATCTTGAAATTTCTCAAATGTGGAGGACTACTGGATGTAACATGAAATCGTTTGATTGAGTTGGTATTCACTTGGTAGAACTCAATTATAATAGGGCAAAATTAACAAAGTATTCAGTTCTACAAGAATTTTATCAGTTCGTTGATATTTCGGCTTCACGCCATCGTCGGAACCATGTTTAAACCTGACGATAGCGTAAAGCCGAAATAACTATCAACGAACCGATAAAATTCTTGTACAACTGAATTCTTGCTCAATACGCTATTAAAATGGAGTAAAATATCTCGAATTTTTCATTATATTCTTTATTCCAAAAATAATGACGAGCGACGTTTTTATTCATGATGCCAATTCGATGTTATCTTTGATTATACATGCAATAAAACACCGTATTTTTAAATTTTATGTTATTCTCATTCGTGGATGTCTCTTCCATACATTTGTTTTTCCATATTTTGATCCGTCCCTCGTAAACAAAACGCGACTTTATGCAACGCACATGTACATGCATTACTCGCCCCTAATTTGATACTTGGCCAAGCAAATGCTAACGGTGTGTGGCATTAATTCTATTCAAAGCACGTTACATTCCGCCAGTTAACATTTCCGGTAAATTAATTACAAATCAAAGATGGTGAGAGATGGGAAGGCTTCCCACGGGCGTCGCACACTGCTTCCGCGGTCAGTCAGTCTGGACGAATTGTCCGCGTATTACCAACACCAGTAGCCACATAAATCATTTTTACTACTATGAGCGTTTCAAATGTTCAACTCCGTTAACTACACGATCGGGTGCGTCTTTTATGTGTATAGAAAAAGAAGCATTAAAAAAATGTTGTAAACGTGAAATTTCTTTTTTGTTTATTACCTATCGATTTTTGCAGAATTTTGAATAATGAATTCATTTTCTTAAGATGTTTTGAAATCACCTTTTATGTGTTAACTGTCAATTCTTGATGAAAAGTCATTATAATATTTTAAAAATAAACACATTTTTTGTACAACTTCCAATTATTTTTTTATTATAATACGGGCCGGTTTCGCCAATCGCAAGCATCAGTTGATAATGTCGGATCTATGGTGCTCGGGCTTCGGCTACTGATCTCACGGGTTCAAATCCTAGTGCGGACAGTTTCATTAATTGATTTTCCATGGCATGGATTTGTGATGGCTAAAAATTTCCTCCCACCCATTCGAACCTAAAAACGGATCGTAGTGAGAACGATTAGCTAACCACAGTCCTAGCCCTATCCTTCTATTCCTACTCTCTTCGAAAAACGGGGTTGAGCAACTGGGTACTAAGCAGTTCTCGTAGAAAAACTTCTGTTGAGATACATCCATTAGGAGTACACATGGAGTACATTGGAAGCGGACATGATAAAAAATAATTATTTTTATATATTTGCTTGTCAGAAGCATTCGAAACGATATTGGTGCAGAACAGAAATAAAAATAATTTAAATACGCCAAACAATAGATCAAATTATGTTACATTAATAACCATATTGTTATTGGCAATGAACCAAAAATAATGTATATCTAATACCGATAGACAAACTGATTTATCTCTTTTTGAATTAAGTTATTTGTATGTTACTGCGTACCAACTTTCACCGAAAAAAATAATATGTTGAAAAGTATCAATCCAATGAACATTTCATAAATTTTATTTTCGCCACATTTCAAAAATTTAAAGCTAATTCATAAGAAGTTTTACTAAGATACAATACAATATTATTTTAATTTAAAAACAAATGGTTTTCATTTATTTCTCTTATTACTTTCAAATGTTTAATGAATACAAAAAATTAAGTTTCTTCACGGATTGAAAATGCTGTCTTCGGCGTGAAAAGGACCGTAAAACTAATCGACTGCGGAAAGGGAAACAGGACGAAACCCACACCAAAAAATATTGTGTATAACTCACACAAAACGTGCTAATATATTATATTTATATATGAATTTATAATATTTCGACTTTAGAAAGACAAAAGGACTTCTCTTTCCATCTTTTCAACATATTTTTTTTAGATAATCACAATTTATACAATTTAATACACGTTTTGTTTAGGCTGGCTATACAAAATCTTTTTTATGTGTGGGGTTACGCCCTTTTCCTTTCTACAGTCGATATCTTTATACGTCATTAAAATGACACTAACACGATATTATTTATCGACATGATTTTCTTTGAGAAGATGCTTTTTATTTTATGAAATGCTTTCTGCTTTCTGAAATAAATTTATTTTTTGCAAGATAAGATCTCTTACTGCAACGAAACGATTGTTTTCTGATGGAATCAAATCAAATTTAAATGCACCAGATAATAATGTCGATAAGAAAACGTTTATGAATTACATCCCGGTCAGATGGTATCTGGATACTATACCCGTTGAAGAGACTCGCCGTCATTTAATACTCCAGACACGAACAGCAACATCGAAATATCACGTGTAGTTACTTACGTATACACATAAAAGTAAACGAGCCAGGTAAGCCGGGTCGGCTGGCAGTTTTTGCGAATTGATTGGAGCGGCGACTAATGACGGAAAAGCTCGCAGGCCATCGATCGGTTAGGATTTATAATGGATTCGATTGGGCTTGCAGTTAACACGACACGTTTTATTCAATACACGTTCATTCGATATTGAAAATATACCTGCACTTGTTTTCGGTCGTGAACATTATGAATTTTAGAGTTTTGAAACGAAAGCTTCTACAAATAATATGTATTACAAATTTAAAAACAACAGTATTTTCGATGGATTCGGCGGTAACTTTGTAGAAATTCATTTTTAATATTAAATTAGAATTGATAACTGAGTAACAAGCAGTTGTCATAGAAAAAAATCTGTTGAGATATCTTCATTAGGAGACCATATGCTCCACGTTGGGAGCGGGCATGGGACAAAGTGTTATAGTAATTAGTACTATCATCGATTGTGTCTTACCCCCTACCAGTAGAAGGAAACAAATCCACCCTACCTCTCATTTTTAATGTGAGAACTGGAATCATTGTTTACCTTAGAAATAAATAACTACGAAATAGTTAGTCTAAAGATGCTTCTTAAAGAAGAAAAACGCGCTACTTTCAATAACAACATATCATTTTTAATTTTATATATAAAAACAACATTCAAAATTAATCAAAGTAACAACGTTTTCTATAATAATCAAGTTTGCCATGTTAAATTCATTACTATGAATTATTTGCTAAGCAGCATTAATAGTTTTCGAAATAACTGTAGAAATAGCCAATTATCATAAATTTTGTCACTCAATACAATATGAAGCCGTAATGGTTTTTATGTAGCCCAATAGAGTGATTAGTATTGAATAATCTGACACGCTTTCGCTTCATTATTGAGAAATGCTACGTAATAATAGATTGTTCGAATTCGACGAAGATCAATCTTTTTTAGTAGCAAAAAAACCGTTTGTTGACTCCGATGCGAGATAATTGACATTGTATTTAATGTCGAATTGTAAATAGGCAGCGATATGATTTTGCGATCTGATTTTTTCTTAACCGTCCATTATTTGGGTGCCATCTATTTTTTAGCACAGTTACACGGAGTTTTTCACTTACGTAGCAATTTGTCTTGCGTTGCCTGATTTTCCCACAAAATCATTTTACACGCAATACAAATTCAGTTTGATTTTTGATTTGTTATGATTTTCAACACGCATTACAATATGAAACATTAATTATTATGTTTTTTTGAAAATTATAAAGAACTGTTTCATGTGCAGCAAATATTGCCTTTCAAATTAACGCAACGGCAATAATCAAGTTAAATTAAACCACCCTCTTATACTTCTTTATAATTTCATCAATATAGTGCCGATTTCACCACGAAAAGTCTTTATTTTAAAAATAGAACATTTTTTTTTAAATTTTCCACATTGTTATAATGATCTAGTTTCGGTCATCACGAGCATTATCAACTGATGATAGTGTTACGAATATTATAATCAGTGATAATGCTTGTGATGAGCACCGGTCATGATTATTCTTAAAATGTAGACGTATAATAAACAAATTGTTAAAATTTAAGTAAGATATCGACTGAGGGTGCTTGATGGAATTTCAATTTCAAGTTTAAAGTGTTTCTATGTATTTCGTCACTATCCTGGGATAAAAAAAAAACAAGCTGTATTTTTAAAAATATAAAGCCTTTCCATCATGTATTGACAGTTGACACCTTAAAAATGAAGTCGTGTTGGTCTGCTTTATTGACCAATAAGCATGGTCGATTACAATCATTATATTTTAAGAAATTACTGCAACTTCATTTTTATGGAAGTCAATGGTGCTATCTGACTACATTGATTCCTAATTAATTTTCCCACTTCTTTTTGCATAAACAATATTTTCGTCCATGTTTCACGTTTTCGATTTTCAATGTATTTGATTCGTTACGAATCTTTTCATTTTAAACATAACAATACGTTTGATGGCGCTTAAATATAAGACGGAAACCGTTTGATTAAATTAGGCATTGCACCAGTTCGGCAGCACCGGCTATTTGAGCGAATTAGGGCGGCCTTTCTGCTGATGAGTCGCGGAAAAAATCATCCGAAAACCTGTTCGAGCTGTCCTCCACCGCACTGTGACCATACAGCCTATTATTTTAAAATGCTCACAGCTTTATTCATTTCGTGCAATTGTTAAATAATTTACATTTTTATTTGTCGTTTGCTATTTAATGTAATAAATATTTACAGTCGATAAATGCAGTCACCCGTGGAAAGTAGCATTTGTCAAAACGAAACAAAATATTTCTATTAATAACATCAATTTATTTTATTTTAAAAATGAATGACATGGAATGGTACAATTTTGGAAAGACAAATATCCATATTTTTTTAGCTATAGCGAAGGGGTTTGATTGTACGCTGCGAAATTTTTGCTGTTTCTACCTAGGGTTCAAATATTTGAATTTAATTCGATAGGTATTTGATAAGAACGAATACCCGCAGCCGCTACTCCTCTCTATCGAAGCCGATGTCGGACTCGATTGTAGTGGAAATCTTAATCATTAATGTAGGGTGTAGTTATTTTTTGTAATTACTATCGTACACACTGAAAAATATAAAAACCGAAAACTTCGAATCTAATTTACGCAATTTTGTAACTTTACTCCATGATTAATTTATTTGTTTGGACAAAAATATCAAAAAAATGTAAAAATGTTTGGAACAGTACAAATATAATTATAATAAACAATGGAAATTGGCAAGACAGCCAACCTAGTAAGTTCAGGCAAAACCTGCTTTAATACATTAAAAAATAGTGCTCGTCTGAACTCACTCACGTCCACCCGGAATATGTCGGCATCCGAAGCAATACCGTTAAACATTGTTTAAGGTTTTTCCCAGTGTCATCCTTATTGGCAGGCTAGTTTTTAATTTTGCAAGAACAAAAATTTCACATTTACGATTCCTCTTAAAAATATCAAGAACATAAAGCTTGGCATTTTCATGAAATTTGGACTCGTATAGGTCGAAAGAAATATGTGGCTAGGCTCTTATTATCAAATTATTAAACGTGAGCATGCCTCATGTAGTGTAAAGTAACCACCAATTAAAGATTCACACGCGAGTAAGTAATGCGTACCACACATATGTTCGCCGTAAAATTAAAAAAAAATATATGAGTGTATGTAAATTTAAAAATTCATCGAACGAGGTGATAAAATTTAGCGGGATTATTGATTGCTGGGGAATCTATTAAAATATTTTATGACATTCTTCGAGTGATTAAATGTATTCTGGTTTGGCCAGTTTCGTCTCAGCGTATGTTGGTGCATCGTGTGATGTGGTTAAAATTGATTAAAAGCGACGAGGTATCGTACTTGTATATCGTGCTTATGGCCGCACTAGATGTTGCCCATCTCGAAGATGACATCCGCACACTTGACCGACTTCTTTCGCCACAGCACCGTGTGAAAACTCTATCCTCGTCGCCGCTGATTGCTCTATCCGAGTTTCCGAAATCAGGCTTTTTGCGCATGTGCCAAATTGTGTTATTCGTTGTTGATTAAACCCAATGTGCAACCAATGCACATCCGATTTGGTACCTCTTATAAGTTAATATGATATTTTTTTTCGCCTTATGACGTTGCCCATCGCCTGTCAATAAAAACATTACAATCTATAGGTCTTTATGTCGTGTTGGATTGTAAATTGTATAAAAAGTATTTCATCAGGACATTTTAGAAATAAATAGTTAACCGGAATTGAGCGAACAACTTAATCTCCCTAATTCACCCTTATTGTATTCTTTACGTGGGATGAGCTCATAAAATAATCATAAAGTATTGCAGCGATCAAAATTATTCTCACAATAATACGTCATCTGATATTTACCGTGACCAAATCCACTTTGTCGGCGTCCGTGGCGCAGTTGGTTTCGTCGCTGGCTACGGTTACGGATGTCTCGGGTTCAATTACCGGTGCGGACGGTCTTCATAGATCGATCTTTAAATCGATCTATGGATTTCTGTTCGTAGTCTGAGTCCTCCCTTTCACCAATCCCATCCTCACGGGGCGTAACGAGAGCGATTAGCTAACCACTAGTCCTGTCATAGCCCTATCCTTCTATCCCTACTCTCTTCGAAAAAAGAAAAAAAAAGAAGAGAGGTTGAGCAACTGAGTGACAAGCAGTTCTCGTAGAAAAAATTCTGTCAAGATACCTCCATTAGGAGACCTTATGCTCCACATTGGGAGCGGACATGGAAAAAAATCCACTAACTTAAAACCAGTAGTCATCTCTGTATTATAGCTCTTTAATGATCATTTTTTTATGACCACCTGCAATTGTTTGTAATTGTTTATGCGATTTTTTCCCAATTAAGATTATGTCATTATTATCAAATCGGTATTAAAATTGATTCAGACATCAATGTAGTTTTCCTGGGCTTAGTGATAATATTTTTTCTTAATTTATCCTATATACAAACTATTTATTAACTGTCGGTTCGAGTTCTAGTTTAACGATCACATTTGTGTTGTACTGTGTTGTCTTATTCCAATAACGTCTAATAAAACTGTTACAAATAATAATTAAGAAAAATTAAGTAGTAGACGGGTTAAAAAAATATGTTTTTCACTCTAATGTGTTTTAAAATCAACACCGGTTTATTTTTATTCGACTGAATAAGTTGACAATTTATTTTTCTATCATTTCGTACGTGATCTATTATAAAACTGAAATTTCCTCCCACCCATCCGATTCTAAAAACAGGGCATAACGAGAGCGACTAGCTAACCACTAGTCCTGTCCTAACCCTATCATATCCCTACATTTTGTCGAAAAAGAGAGTTTGAGCGACTGAGTAAATAGCAGTCGTCGTAAAGACAACTTCTGTTGAGATACCTCCATTAGGAGACCATATGCTCTACACTGGGAGCGGACATGGTAATAATAATGGAGAAAAAAAAAACTATTATACTTCTGCTGTCCTCTAATTTTATACTATCAAAATAATTCAGTGATAGAACACGTAATATTGATCCTTGATTTATCTAAAATAAAAAAAAATCTCCCATGAAATATTGCGCAATGTTCTATTAAACGAATCCACAAAAGCTTAATTAAATTTATTCGTTTTTTAATGTAAAATATCGGATTAAAAGTTTTAGGAAGCATTATTATCAATGTTATATTAAACTTTTCTGTTTTATTTTCTTGTCAGACATTAACTTTATTTCTGGCTGCGAGAACAAGAATTCATTGATTGATCGGTAGCTTATGACCGACGCCGTGTATTTGAAGCCCAATCCATTCTTTAGGAATCCAGTTTTATTTATGTTTTCTCTGAAGACGGCTGCTCTTTGAAGTCGCCTATGTAGATATGCAAATACATATCGATTATCTGATAAATATTTGTGCGTAAATGCTCTTCAACATCTGAATAAATTAGCGGTTTGTCTTATGTTGATATCTATTGAGAATTTCCGATTATTTACTCGCTGTTATATCAATTAGGAACTAAATATATACTTACTCCACAAAATCGCCTATTTTATGAGGTATTTATTTAGTTATCAAATGTATACATATTTATTTTCACCATTGCCAATACTAAAAATATTGCTATATTGTCAGCCTACAGTAAAAAGAAGTTCGTTATTAATTAGAAAACAATTTATATACAGAACTTTATATGAAATAATTATTATACTTTTCACGTATGTATCTAATGTATGTTTGTATGTAAGTTTAACTATTACTTTTTTGTGTACCCATCATTAGTGTGTCTTCAAGTCAGTAGACATGTCGTGGTGAGAAATATTTACAAATTGCTCGTGCAAATTACACGTGAGCTTTTTGCTTTATTTTTATAGAATACCCGTTACAACACCTGACGTATTTTCAACCGGAGATTGAAAGTAATACACCGCACATATTTTTCATATAAAGTTACATGTCTATTATGCATGTATTTTCATTTCTTCTGTAAATATATTTTAATTGAATGTTTTTTTAATTATGAACTTCTTCATATTGCTATTGAAGCTTTTAACAATTTTTTCTTCCAGTTGCTTGATTTAATCCAGATTTCCTATTACTATATCTATAAACGAAGAATAAACTTTTGAATTAGTCACTAGGCTTTTATCTCGTTCGGGTTGCAGCGATTTTTTGCACAATTAAAATCGTCGCTGTGGAATCCTGTCCGGCGGGTTTCGGCAATCACCACTCGTTGAAGTCTCTGTAGCATTTCTGGGAAAATCGAGTGGTGGAGATTATTTTTTCCAATTATGATCTCTTTTTATGAATGCGTACTAATTTTTACGACTTGTAAATGTTGTGCCATCTTGCTTAACGATATTGGCACATTGCACTATTGTGTCAAATACTGGAGTCTTAAATTGCGGCACGTATTAATTTCCTTACCAGAATTACAATATTGACAACATGTTGGATACATTATTTACTTACAAATTTTATTGTGATATGCTTATTTTATTATTAATCAATATAAATATAATTTTTATTATGGTAATATTTTTTTTCAAACACGCTCGTCTAAAACAACTTGTCAATAGATATCGAGAGTATACTGACAGAAGGCATTATGTCATAAAAACGGGTTCTGCGATAATCGCATTTTAAGCATATTTTTTCCCAAGTACAATTGTTTGTTTTTTAAACATATTTTTTATACGTAAAGAGCAATCTTTTTTACATACAAATCACAAGATGTGGTGTCGGTGAGTTATAGTCATTATCATATGTTTCTGTTAGAATAAAAAAATAACAATATGACTCAATACTGTTTTTTTAAAGTGATTATAAATTACTTTGACTTCATGCGTACGTAGAGCGTTAATTTGCATGCATTTTGACATCTAAAACAGAACATCACCAAAAACTGACTGAATGTGTTCTGTTAGTATACCCTCGATATATATATAAAAATAATGACTTCCTAACATGATGGACTGCCATAAAGCAATACAATTTACTTTCTATTTATAAAAGTGACGGCAGTGCATTTTGACATTCACGTTTTTTGAAATTCTGCTCGAGGAAAACTTACATACTTTTTATGCAGTCACATTATAAATTCAATGATCACTTATGACAAAAAAATGTTAAAAAATAAAACACGCGACAGTCGTAAAAAAGTAAAGCCTTTCACACAATCAGAGAAGTCTCGCAATCCGAAGACAATCTCTCGCAGGACAATAGGCCCGTGTCCTTTTATTTATTATATTGTCCTTTTTATTTTACTCTTCGAAATAATGTTTTTTTTTGTTGTCGATTTGTTTTTTCATCCGCGCGCATAAGACGTGTGTGCTTGTGAGCCGGAGCTAAGATGTCTTCTAAAGAACAACACGTTAGGAACCAAATCCATACGCTCAATTTGTATACTAATTAATTTACCTCCCATTTGAATCGGTGTCAAATGTCAATCACCCATATTAAGAAGCGCTTCAATAATAAATCCTTATTATATAGACAAAAAATAATTTTTAGGTACTTGTCACAATCACAATGTATTAAAATTATAAAAAAACACTTCAGAATTGTGATAAATTTAAAGTCTACAATTATATATAAATGGTGGTTCTATTCTCTTTCTTGCCAGCTAAGCTGTATCGTTGTCCTGCTCGAGTAGAGCCATCAATAAACGCATTGGTCACTCGTGACCCATGCCAGTATATGGATGTACTGCCACTTGATTCGAACGTGTTTCAATTAAATACATGTGAATTAACTCGACCTCTGTAGTTTAGTAGTAAGAGCTTTGCCCTAGCAATCAGGTGGGTCCTGGTTCAAATCTCAGCAAGGTCAATATGAAATTTAGATTTAAATTTATGATTGACTTATAAAAATTCTCATCCTGTTTATCTCGTATGATTTTCCAACTTTTAAAATATTTGGCACATTGGCTGTAAGCTGTAATGCCAGATTTTTTAAAAATTTAAACAAAAAATTAACTCTCTTCCAATAAAATTACGATATAATGCACTTTTTCATTAGATAGCCAATCAATCACTACATTCGGGGTAGTATTTTTGATTCTTCAAAACGTGTTATGATTTAAATTAGTGTCATGAATGTGTTATAAAGGCAGAGGAAGGGAGACGTTTTGGGAATCTTCTTGCTTAAATGCCGTCTCTTTCGGAGGTCGACGGGTCGTCATGCGGGTTCAACCCCTTCTGTACCCTCCTGCACCTATTTTATAAATCGACCTAAGTTGGGTCTTTTGTGACATGCATTCATATTCATAAGCTTTTTGCTTGAATTATTTAGCAATCTCAGTCGAAAGTAGCATCATGCCATGCATCCACGTTACTTATTTGGAACCTTGTTTGAAATTATTGAAAATTAAGCGAGTTTTGTATATTTATATTGTAAGTAAAACGCAATAAGTTTCTCTGATTCATATAAGCAGTCTTATAAGGATTGTTTTTTCTTGCATTTTTGTTTCCTTACCTATTAATCTATATACTGTACACATAATAGTTTTTATAAAAATGACGTGATCAGAATTCATTCTATCATTTGCAAAAAAGCATTTATTTGATTATTGTAAACATGCACTTTAAATGAATGGAAAAATTATTTTGCCGTCTATTTATTTGCCCTTTTGCTTCATATATATATATATGACTCGTGTTTACATTTTTGGCACCTTCACGCATTTAATTAATACTAATTTACACCAGCAATCAAAATAATTTAATTTCTACAACATTGCATCATCTGATATTTACACTAACAAAACCCACCAACTCTAAATCAGTAGGTATCTGTCATATTTTTGTGAGTTACACTTTAATGATAATTGTGTTTATGACCACCTGCAATTGCGAAATCCTTTGAGTTTGTAATTGTTTATTTGATTATTTTGCCAATTAAGGTTGAAAGTCCATATTATCAAATCTGTATTAAAATTAATTCCAATATCAGTGTAGTTCCTAGACTAAGATAGTTGCTAATTATCGTCAGTTCATCCGTCTACTCGGATGCCTGAAGATATCGAAAGGCAAATCCCGGATCGTAAGTGACAAAACGTGTAAAAATGTACAACATTTGAACGATTTAAATTTTATATTGAAAGTCCATTAAGCGTCCTCAGTCGAAATTTTAAATTGTAAAATATATATTCTTATTTGTCAAGTATCGTTTTTATTCATGGTAGTCACAATTTATTCGTTAAGTCTCAAGGTGTGTAGATTTATTTAACGACACGACCCTTGCTTATTGCGCCCGCATTCTCCAAAAATCTTTTGTAATTTCCCCTCAGCCTCGTACACTTCTTCACGAAATTCGTATACATTTTTTGCTACATTGAGAATCCACGTCGTTGCCGTATGAAATGAATCAAATTTTGCAACCATTTTTTATCTCATTATCTCCTAGTATTTTTATTTGACCAGGGAAAGACCGTGCTTAAATTAAGATGTTTTTGCATTACTTCGGCACACGCAAATGTTGAATGTCAAAGATGAGGATATTGCTGTGTAACGTACCCACAAAATGTAGTCAATCAATTAATAAAAATTTGAAAAGTTGAAAATAACACAGTTGACCTAGAAATGGCAGCCAGAATGACATGTGCATATTTAACGTAGCTACTGTTCACTATTTGGGATGAGGTCTTGTGACAGAAAGACAAATTTGTACATGTATTTTCTGCTATATAGTAGAGGTATTGCATTAATGGCTTCAAAGGCATATATACAATGAAGACACCATTAGATTTGTCGTATTCATTCCTCCTTTTAAGGACTTTTGTGGATTATCATGTTTACACGAAAATATTCACACTCTTAGTGGAACCGTTTCTGTTCATATTAAAAATATGAAATACACACTACAGATTGCTTAAATTTTATAAAGGTTACGTGACGCAATAATATAATGTAGAATTTTTATATATGTTATTTTTTTACACATCTCTGGAATAGGTACTTATTTAAAAAAAAATCACGAAAGTGTTATACAAACGTCATTTTGATAATAAAAGTAATATATGTAGCTATTATATTAATTTGCATTACTAAGTCTTTGTTATAAATTTAGTTAATTCTTTACTAATGGTAACATTGACGATTGTTAATAAAAATAATAACGTAGAAACACTCCATCGAGTAAATGAAAAAAGTATTAAAATGAATATACTTTTTAAAAATTAATAAAACCAGTAACAGTAATCGAGTATTAGTAAACTAGTGGGAAAAAAAGTGTGAACACTCGTCATATATGACGGTATTGAAATTGAAATACTGAAAGTCTAAAGTAGCTATTCTTTAGCTTCCATACTGACGGACTGATTATTGTTTGTTTTCCTCGGAATTTGCCTAATGTCGGAACTGTGTGTATTGTTTATATACACCCCGGACGCATAGGTCATGAGAAGATTTTATACCTTCATGTGCATGTGATAATAATAATATAACGCCTACAGACCGGTCTGGGCTATTTTATATAAGATAACATTTTAAATAGAAGACTCACTACTATTAAATTTATTTCCCTTGGGATTTTCACCTCCAATTGATCTATAATTAGTAGTGTTATGGTAATTAGACTATTAGTGTTTATGTCTTGCCTCCCTTCCCACGTCCATTAGAATTGATTAAAACCCACCCTACCCTTAATTTTTAATTTAAGAATTAGAATGATTGTTTACCTTTGAAATAAATAACCTTGCGACATGACGATGGCTAGGCTGAAGATGCTTCTTAAACAGGCGAAACGCGCCACGTTAGTGATGAGGCCAGTGGAATATCAAAGTTATCAATTTTAAATTTGTATTAACGATTATATAGTGAATAAATTCTCTTTATACGTTTCGTACTGGTATTTTTTTACGATTTCGATCACTTATTACCTTGAAATAATGGTGTTTTTCAGTCTCTTCTCATAATGACTTTTAAATCCTGAAAACACATACAGAATTATACAAGTATTGTTCATTTATATTACATCACGTTATAACTTTTTTATATGAGATGCCTTCTAAATAGTGGTTCTTTATTTTTGACTGAGCTTAAAAATAATTGGTGCGAGTTGTTGGTTGATCGAACTCGAAATAATAGTGCCAAGTCATCGATGGCGGGCGCCGCCTCACTCACCATAAATGACCGACCCGCCAGGTGTAATCTATCATATCCTGGAAAGATAGCAAGTAATACGTCGGGATACCAACTCGAATATTCGATATCCGAACGTATTCGGCCCTTTTTTAACTCTTCGATATTCGAATATTTGGGAAATTATTCGAATACTACTTGTAATAATTTTTAATGGAATATTTTACCAAATCGACGAAGGATCACGTCACAATTTCTCCAGATTTCAAGAAAAAAAATTAATACGGTAGGAGTGGTTTTTTATATATTGTCATAATATCGTCGTTTTTCTGGAAGGAGACACTAACTTAAAAATACTAGTTTTGAGTAATTGGACTTTGAAGTTTGTCAAATGTTTGAAATGCCATACCTTTTTCATTTTCTTTGTTTGTACAAAGCAATTTTTAAGTAAAAGTATAATTTATAAAAACAAGTCTCTTCTGTCATACGATAGAGTTTGAAGTAGGGAACATTTTGGTATATCTAACTCAATATGTCATTTTTTCGATTTAGTGTTTTCTTCCAGAACTACGACGATGTGTTATAATATAAATGTCGCAAATAATCGGGCAACGGGCCAGGGAGGTGGGATGTAAATTCATTTTTGAAGGCGGTCATGGAATTGCATATATCAAGATACATGACATGTCATGACGTCTACCTACCTGTAAATCATGTGTAATAATATTATGGGCCTTCACCCACGCTATGGGGATTGTTGAGCTATGATTGATCCATAGTAATCTTCTCAATATTGTTGACTTAACCTGTTTCAAACTCATAAATCACGTTTTCTTGTGTTGGCTTTTAGTAGTTTCGTTTATAGCTAGACAAAAAAAGTTCGACAAAAAATTGCACTTAGAATAAGCTTTTTTGCATGCGATTATCCATCTGATATTATTGTATTTGCACTGTAAAGTTTTTTTTGTCAGTAGTGAATGCAAGATGGATGTGATGGGTGCTGTCGTATGCCGATTTATCACTAATAAATATCTCCTTTTTATAATTATGGGTGATAATAAACTCCGCGTTGTTAATCTATAGACATAAATTGTTTTTTGTTCCACTTCTTCACCGAAGACGCTACAGCTCGAACTTTGGTCTCCTCGAATTTTGAGAATTAGAACACCTAGCATACACTGGAAATGGTCTGCACAAGTTTTGTAAATATGAATAGTAACGAAATCCGATTCAAATGGTAAAGTTCATCCTCACACACTCCACCATCGTACATCCGTAGAATATGTTGCGGTAATTGCGTTTTCGTTTTTAATTTTATCCGAACCCTCTGGAGTCGATGGCCTATATCTTAAAGTTATATTATGTTGTATGAATATTAATTTGAATAATGCTGCAAATATGACGTTTTATTATTGTCTTAAATTAAAAATATATTATTTTAATATTTTCGATGGATTCGGCGGTAACTTTGTGAAAATTCATTTTTAATATAGAATTGATAACTTAGTTATTCCAATGGCTTTACTACTAATGTAAAGCGTTTTACTTTTTTAAGAAGCATTTTCAGACTAACTATCGCAAGGTTATTTATTTCTAAGGTAAACAATGATTCAAATTCTAACCTTGCGATGTAGTTAGTTCGAAAATGCTTCTTAAAAAAGCGAAACCCCTATATTAGTAACAAAGTCTGTGAAATACATTAGTTATCAATTTTAATTTTATATTAAAAATATATTATCTAATATTAAGTATTAATGAATTGAATCGTAGCTGTTTTTCGTGATGGATTTTAGTAAACATTTATTTAAATTTGGTTTATTGAGATTTTGTACATTTTCATGTATTTTGTCACTAACGACCCGGGTTTCGCCTTTCGGCATCTTCAGGCATTCAAGCGTTCGTTAGTGACAAAATACATGGAAGTGTATAAAATCTCAATAATTCAAATTTGATATTGAAATTCCATCAGGCACCCTCAGTCGATGTCTTAAATTAAATATTTATTTAACAAAAAATATTGTGACCACCAGGTTTTAACCAATTAAATTTATGTAATTATTAAAAAATGTATGCGACAATATAAATAAATGCAAATTCTAGGAATGTGTCGCTGATTGGACGAAGTTTAAAGTTTTCGGAATGCTTAGAATGATGGCATTCCTAGCAGCTTTTGTATTCAACATTAAAAATTTAATTTCTCAATGTTGTTTACATGAATTCCTCTCTTACCGCAGGTTGTGTTGGTTGTGCGGGAATTGAAACCGACTGATGAGTGCGCCGCGTCACTTTCCCATATCAAATTTTGACGTTTTAATTTAATCTTGAGTGAAATTAAATGAACTCATGTTAGGACATACGCATTCAAAATAACGTAATCATTACTTACGTACACTCATTATGCAGATGGAGCTTATAGTAATTGATTTAGAACTCACAATCCAATTACACTGACCATAATTAATTTGCAGTGCTTAGTACGCAGTCTGGGACGTAATTTTTAAAAATTGATCCGTCATTTACTAGAAAGTAAATTATACACATACGCTAATCGTCACAAGTAACCGTCAATAACACGGAGACTACGCGAAAATTCTCGGCGTGTCCTATATGCGTTGGATATCGTCGAATTTATTAATGGTTTCTTTTGGATGACCTGTAGAAGATTCCATCCCAAATTTATTGAAATGTTCAATATTTCAATATTTATTTCTCGCTCCACGTCTATAACCTTACTGTGTAAATTAATGGCATGTATATATACTAATATGTAGTATCATAATAGTTCTCTTAAATTGTATGTATTTAATTCTTAAATAGATACGACAAAAATGTTATGTATTTTGTTTTTCCTTTGTGTTTAGTCACTGTGCTGAATTGTCATGTTTTATATATATATATAAATTTGTAACAGTCTCCGCTCCCAATTTGGGGTATCTCTACTACTAACTGCTAGTTCAGGAGTGACGAACCTGTGGCCTTCTAGGGTCTCAAGTGCAGTCTATTGACTGAAATAAAAAATCGCATCAAAAATTAAATTTCAAAATAATATAAATACATTTTTATGTAAGCTTCTTAAATGCGGCCTTATTTGATTTTGAGATTAATGAATGCGACCTTCCGAGAGCATAAGGCTCGCTGCTCCTGTGCTAGTTACTTAGTCGCTCGACCCCTCAAGATTAGGGCTAGGGCAGGGTTAATGGTCAGTTAATCGCACTCGCTAAGCTCCGTTTTTAATTTCGGTATCTTTTATTAGATAAGTAGTCCCACACAAATATTTGTGCGATGATAGAACGCTGACTTGTATACTAACATGAATTATTTACGATCAATTCGGAGGTTACTTTGTTGGTGGTAAACATTGTTCACTTTGTAGATACACACTTTCTTCAATACTTTAGTTTGAAGTTCCTTCTCACACAGGAAAGATCACGTCATTGTGAAACAAACTTGTGGAAACTACAATAATAATATTAAATTTGCTGTTATAAACTACTTATACGCTGTATAGTTGTCTAGAAGGTGAAGCATATAATTTAATTCTAAATGAATCTCCTCGTCGTTGCCTGAGATATTAAAACTGCAGCTTCTGTATTTTGCTATAGAAGCACTAAATAGTACAACACGATCCTTGTAAATAAACTTCCACGAAATAAAAATGCCCGGAGACAGGTTCTGGGGTGGAAGGTGGATGCATCGAGGACTGTACGAGGTGAGTACGTAAGCTGCGGCGCGGCGAGGGGTAAAAGGTGAGTGTGGGAGCAAGACCCGAGCTCGTGCTTCGATGCCATGAATGTCCGCCGGCCACCACGCCCACTCCAAAGCGATTGAGAGGCTATTTTATTTTATTCCTAATACTGCCGAAGAGATCGCAGCGGATGCTCGAGTAGAAGAAAATTAAAAATATCGGCTTATTTTACCAGATCAATTCATTTACATATCGGACGCGTCAGCTAAAACTTTCCAAAAATATTTCCATTGATGTTACACCAAACCCCGTAGTGATATTCGAGGAAAATAATCATTAGGATTACAGAGGATATGAAGATATTGATTGAATTGGCATTTACTTAGTAGAACTCCATTATAATAGGAAAAAAGTACATATTTGTGACGTATGAACTATGGATATAGTCTCACCATGGTGTGAAGCCGAAATAATCTTGAAGATACCGTGAAGACTAACCTGAAGATGCTTCTTAAAGAAACGAAAATCGTCTCACGTGGAATAAGTGTAAAACTATTGTATGTCCCGTTTAGCTTGTTCTGAGTAAATCGAATTTGGAGATTTGATATGCATGAAAAATATAAGCGAAGACGACATATTATGCATTTGAATGATACAATATCTCCTCAAACACCCTATTTAGACGTACAATATTTTTACATCATAAATATATCACGCCGACGAACATTTTATGTATGTTATCTCAATTTCGACAAAAACTAGAAGTGCAATATTTTACACTAAGCCATCGATTTGTGAAACCGACCCTGTAGCCGAGTGGCCAACGTCTTTGGCTTCGGTTGAGGTGTTCACTGGTTTGAATCTCAGTACAGACAATTTCATAAATGGGTTGTGTTATTAGGCATGGATGTCTAAAATTCTCTCTCACCCAGCCGACCATCTTTCTTTCCTTCGAAAAAGACAAGTTGAACGACTAAGTTAGACGTAGTTCACGTCGGATAAATTTCGTTGAAACAAGCGTCATTAGAAGACCATATGCTCCACATTGGTGGTAGACGTAGTTACAATATATGAATATTTATTTATAAGGTATTTATGAAACTCAAAACCTTCCTAGGAAGAACTGGAAGGGTGTTATTCGTGTATGGCTTTGTAATTTATGACTGAAAATATAAGTATATGTATGTATCTAAAATTTCTTGTTGTTTTTGTAAGTAAACATATTGAGGATATACTGACAAGAATGCATTTGGTCAGTTTTTGATGGTTTCATGTTTTTAATGAAAATACCCATTAATGGCTTTGAAAAAACAATATTAAGCCATATTGTTGTTTTTTTTTGTCGGCGTCCGTGGCGCAGTTGGTAGCGTCGTTGGCTACGGTTTCGGATGTCTCGGGTTCAATTGCCGGTGCGGAAGGTTTTCATAAATTGATCTTTCAATCGGTTTATAGATATGTGAGTGTTTGTGATTTCTAAAATTCCCTCCCACCCATCTGATCCTCACGGGTCGTAGTAAGAGCGATTAGCTAACCTCTAGTCCTGTCCTAGCACTATCCTTCTATCCTTACTCCCTTCGAAAAAAGATAGATTGAGCAACTGAGTAACAAGCAGTTCTCATAGAAAAATATTGTTGAGATACCTCCATTAGGAGACCATATGCTCCACGTTGGGAGCAAACATGGAAAAAAATGTTTTTTTTTTAAATTCTGGCAGAAAGCATGGTATCACTGTAAATAATTCTTTGACAAAAAAGATTATTCTTTATAACGTACAAACAATCTTTTGAAATTACAAACGGTTTTACTTGGGAGAGAGCGTACCTACTTTAAATGTAATTATCTGTTTTAACAATTATATGAGAAACAGAATGTCTATACTAATATACATAAAAACTCCTGAACTATGGAATCTTTATAAACCAAAAAGAGTATGCAAAGATTCCACACTTGTAAATAAAAACGTATACATTTTTTCATTAGATTCGTTTGCTGTATATCTACTCTTACTATCACTCTTTGATTTGTTGACATCTTGATAAAGATATTTGGCAGTTTGTATTCAACATACAGTATGAATCATAGACAAATACTGTCGGAAAGCGCTAAGTTTCCGCGGTTTTTTCCATTTATGTTATGTCAATAAATGTGTTTATGTTTTTTCACAATCCAGGGCAGTACGGCATACTTATACATTTTTTTTTATAATGAAATATAAAGTTTTGTCTTTCAATGTATAAAAAAGTAATATCTACTGATCTACGGATCCATAGATCACGGTTTCGTGAGAAGTGTGCGCATGCGCCGATGCGCGCGCAGCCTCCTTCCTCCCTTCAACACTTTTTCACTCGAAAGTTGTACACGATAATGGCTTCTGTCCTGCGCGTTGGGTTGTGCGCATATTTGTATTTTATTTTTTTCTCGTTTTGCTTTCGATAAATAATTACCTTCACAGAACTCACGTTTTCGGCTCATTTTGGATAGTAAGACGCTCATAATGTTTATAAGTTCATGATCATGCAATTTTGAAAATAAAAGTAAGCAGGTAGCACTTTTCATAATAATTACATTACGACTAAATAAATATGCAAAGTCGTGGTTCAGTAGGTTGAGCTTTTTCGAGCATTTCCAGTTTTCCTGTACTGGTACAACAATTCAATAGCTAGGAGATCAAATTAACGACTGCGCAAAGAATATTTATCATATCTGTTTTGAAAGCTTCACTCACGATTGCTATACTACAAGCTACTTTTTAAATCAACTATTACGGCATTGATTCATAAATTAATTTTCGTTAACCGTTGGAAAAATGGGGAAACATGGATAAATATTTATGAGATCTCTTTTATATTTCGATTGAATATTGCACTATTGTTCATTAGATATTTAGCCATTATTTTTTAAGTCACTTAAAGATCTTAAAAGCAAGTTTTACTATTATGTAATCTGAGAAATTAAACACAGTTATGTCTCTACATGTTAGGCAAATGTGAGAAATCGGCAAAACATGTTTGGACACGCCCCCCCCGACTCTTTTATATGTAAACGGTCGATATCAATTACTTATTCTGGCTGCATACAACTCAAATTATATATTTGAGCTGCATCATCACTAGTTATATTTTTTTGAATGTAAGTTTGAGTAGATTTTTCCTTACATTAATAGTTAGATGAAGATTAAAAACCCACCCAAAAATGTTTTATATAAATCTCGATGTCACAAAATCTTCAGATCTATACCTAGACGGACTTTTATTCATATGTATTAGAGAGTCTGCACGGGCCGAAATTTCATAAAATTATCCGGTCCGAGCCCATCATCTTCAGGCCCGGCCCGGTCCAAGCTCGAGTGTCAATATCACACTAGTTATCCGAACCCGACTCGAAGCCCAAATTTATTTTTCTTAGCCCGATTTTTTCAAAATATACATTTATACTTTTCAAATAATATATATTATTGTTTCCATATTGCCAACGATATTCATACCACATGTGAAATAAATTATTTAAATTATGAATACTATTGCTGACTTAAATGAGATGGAAATACTAACTTAAGAATACTAACTTAAATGAGATGGAAATTAACTATTTACTTATAAAACATTTAATGTCTTATCTGTTTGTGTTTTACGAGGTTCATTCACAGTAATCTTTTATTACCCACTTATTGATAATTATGTATGAACTTGAATCCTTTTATCTTAATGTGATCAATAATAATGTTTTATTTGCTGCGCTCAAATGCTCTCTTGGGAAAAGGCACACTAATGATAGTCACTCACCGCTAATACATTTCGCTCAGGTAAGCTTAGGTTGTCTCAAAGTGCCTAAATAAATAACGTAGACTTGAATCGATTCTGAATGTACGATTTTGGATATTCTTTCATTTTGTTTTATTTTTGCGTATACGTCTATAAAGCGTCACTGGCTTCCATTTAGTAAATATGGCAAAATTTAAAGAAAAAAATATATACTTGCCGTTTCGTGTTTGTACGTGTCCATAATTTTCTTGAATGAATTCGTTGTAGGAGATAAGAATTGGTATCAAAATTTATGAATGCCTTTTATTGTTTCATTGTTTGCTTAGACATGGAGATAAACCAACGAATGGAAATCTTTCTCACATTTTTCACACACTATATTTTGAAGTCAAAATTGTTATTAAAATTTAACAGCAATAAATCATGTTTTAAGTTTATTTCTGTGCGATTTTTTGTACAAATAATGTTTGCTCAACAAGTCTTCACACAGAAACAAACCGACTCTGCATTAAATAAATTCATAAATTGCCTTTTTATTTCAATTTTTTGATCACATCGGCAAAACACTTTTTTTTACTCTTGGAAAGTTATAACCAACTGAATTAAAATATGTACATATATTTTGATAACGTTGTGAGTTGCCATCGACGGAAGATATTGATTAAGTCTTTCCACGTGAACGTGGCCGAATGGTAGCACCGTCTTACTGCTGTTATGTTTTTAAGAATTCGAATCCCGAAAGGGATATGTTTATCCAATGATTTTCAACCGATACCTGAATTTGTATCTTAATGCATTGTTGTCTGATGTTGTAATTCTATCCTAAAGCAACAAGTTAGTTTTGAAGGCGGTAAAGAGATCGAATGTCAAAATTCCTTTAATACCTTTTTACTGAAAAATGGGCAATAAATAAATGATTTATAATTAGCCCTCATCTGCTTCAGGAGTTCATTTGCTGCATGTCGGGAGCGGCTACTGTTGAACATAACGTGTAACATTACAACAATTCGGGGGCATTTTATAATAAAGTAGGCAATAAACGGCATATAATTTGACTAAAATATATGGTCATCAATGACACTGTTAAGATTCTGACACATTGGTAACACGCCACACCACCCGACGTGTTACTCATATTAAAATATCAAAAAAGATCTCACTCAACACGGCACAACAAGCAGATGCGGCGTCGGGTGTTGGCTATGTGTCTCCATCTTTATTCGACCCCTCCTCTCTTAACAAAACGATTACCCTGGATTTCAGCATTTACGTCATCGTTGGTAGACTTTTTTGTGTCAAAATATCAACAATATTTGTCTGTATTATCGTTCATATTTTAACATTAGGATAAAAATAAGATTAATATATGTATTTCCTACGCATGAATGCGAATGACATGTAAATATCGCAGTTACTTACGCGTAGTTATGTTACAGTACGTGTTACAATGTTTTTGTAAGTACAGATAGAAGATGCCGCTTAATTATTGACATGCCGTACATCGTTAGAGTGCGCATGTTCGACTCCCGTGAATAAATTTGTGCAACATTCGTATTTTTTTCACACTTAAATAATCGCCTTTTCTGGGAAATGGGTAGCTCCTGAATTTTGCATACCTGCATAACAGAACACTGTTATACACTATTTTACCATCATAACTGTGCTCTAATAGTAAATACGGACAAAATACGAATCGAGTAGGTATTTTCTACTAATACATTCGAAAAAATCTATTTATACAATTTATGAGCAATTTGGTATGACTTAATAATAATTTATAAATTATTTTTTAATTTAAAAATATTTACTATTAAGTTAGAAAAATGTAAATTACCCTTCATCTGTATTGATTTTTTAGTGATATCACAAATAATAAGTGTAAATAACTCCATTGTAATAGGATAAAATAACAAAGTATGTAGTTCTACACATTTTTTTATCAGGTAGAACTATAGTTCTGACGATGGCGTAAAGCCGAAATAGCTATCAACTACCTGATAAAAAATTTGTAGAACTAAATAATTTGTCATTTTATCCTATTATAATCGAGTTCTACCAAGTAAATGCCAATTCAATCAATAACTCCACTGTATTGTATTTTTTTCGGCTGAAAGTGTTTTTTTTTTGCTAGCTGAACAAAATCGGTCATATTTCTATAAAAAAAATGTGAAATGGTTACCAATAATTTTTAATTCTTCCACCTGGAATTTTCAGTTGAAACTATTAAAATGATTCACCGAAAGCAAACATTTTCAGATGTTGTATTAAATTTTTTATATTATCTGAAACTACTTTTTTCTTATTAATTTTAAACATTCTTTACAAGGTTAACGTATACTATTGCTTGTCATTTGTATCCTGGATCGTCATCATCAGCACCACTGCCCAGATTGAACCTTGGTTTCCTTATATTGACCACTCTCTCTGGTTGCGATTTTCTATTCTAGGAATCGAATTCAATACTAGAAGATTCTTTCACATCGATTCTTTAGTTGTACTTCGCTACTTTAAGTGACTTAATTTTCAATACAATTTATTGATTTATATAATGGTTGTCATGTAAAAATTAATTGATTCTAATTTGTCTGGTGACAACAACTCCAAAAAAATGAGATTTAAGTTAAATATGCAGTTATATGTAAAATTTTACACTCTATCTAATTAAGTACTCTAAAAGGCCACCAAAAAATTCTTTTAACAGATAACCTTCTAAAGAATTAAACAACATTTTGATATTTCTGGGTCAGTAAAAGGATATTTCTAAATATCTTTCTACTAAATATATGCAGGGCCTAATATGTGGAAGTAGTACAAATGAATTGTGTTTTATTTTTTAAAATAAAATATATGCAGGGCTTTTTTTTACCATGTAACGCGGTGGAACGGCGTTCCGGCACCTTTTTTCATGGTATTTTTAATGCAAGAAATTAGTCGAAACAATTTTCCCGCTTACGTATAATTCGTCGTCAAAATTAACCTTACATTTCTAAAATAAAATGTTTATTTTTTATCTGCTTGGTGGCATAAGAAAATTCGCCTTAAATTTTATTTGCATACAATTTTATTTAGTAAAAAGCTTGACAAGAAGTGAGTTCCGGCATCTTTTTTTTCTAAAAAAAAGCCCCGAATATATGTATTCGGAAAGTAACTGATTGTTAAACATCTGTTTATAAAATGTATAAAGCTCAGGTACAATACTTTTTCTATTAATTTTAGGTTATTTGGAGATATCTAAGTAATGAACTGGAGGATCGATATAATCAATTTAATTATAATCAAAAACTGTAAGTTAAATTAGGAGAAATCATTAACATTTTTTGCTAATTTTCATCCCAGCAATGAATAAGAGTTGATCATTATGTATCCCATCCTCTTTTTCAACAAAATAATTTAAACTATATGAACCCAGCCAGTTTTATTTAACTGGTTAATAAATACCAAACTATTTTGTCATCCACTATTCGCAGTGTATGATACATATCTACAACTCATGGATAAAATTTCTAGAATCACTGATCCAGTATGTTTAATTTTTTATATCGCACTATCTGTCCCTCTCGTTTCTTCGCTGTGGCTGTGCTCCTCGCGCATATGTCCTCCTTCGATGTGTGCGTGTCCTTATGTCGGATCTATAGAGTGGCCAACAATAGATGATCGTTAATAGTCATTTAACAATTAAAGACCTACAAAATTTTTTTTTTGTTGTGTTATGGATCTGTAATGTTTCTTTTGAAGTTTCGCTCATTATTAGTTGATAATGCTCATGAGCGATGATTCATTTTTAAAGTATAATGCCTTTCTACCAAGAATTAGCAGTTATCTTACAATTAAACTTACAATTAAAGGACAGATTGATATAACTAAAGGTTTGAATTTTAATTTCATTCAGAGGAGACAAACGATTCGAAATTTGTATGGCCGTACGGACGAAAGTAAGGGAGCAAAGTAGACGAACACTTGATTCGACGATTGTGAATTTACGCATAAGTATCATGATGTGAACATATTATATATCGGCTGTATTTTGGCCAATTGATGTAACTCTCAAAAAATACGAAAATGATTGGATCCCATTTTAACGACGACAGAGCAAGTCTCAGCCAAATGATGTAAATTATTAAAAGAAATTGACCACTTTTTGGAAAGGAAACGTTATTTTACATTGGTTTTAGATTTAAAAATTCTGACCTTTCCACTTGATGTAAGTCACTATTATATCGACACTCCCTACGTATAATCCCGTATCTGCAAACATGAGAATTATCAGGAGTGCATTTGAAAGATTCATAACGCAACTCACCATATAATGTTATCTGTTTTTACTCTTTCCTGAAAAATTTCAATAATGAGGGTTATATAAATTGATCAAAACACCGTCGATATGATAACATTTTCAAACTCGTTCAAAGTTACTACATTGCACTATCATTTTTATATTATTTAGTGTACAGATATTAACTTGTACCAACTCTAGGTCCTTATTTCAAATTCATTGTGCATTGTCTTTGAAGATTTTCCACGTCTTATTAAAATCAGCTAATTTTCATGAATCTATCTAGATGAGATTCACTGACTAAGCAAGTTAATAGTGTTAGTAAAACTGATGGTGAATGTGTGCGCTGTGTTACATAGCACGAGATAGTTTTTTTATAGAGTAGTGGTGAGTTTATTGAAATGTGTGAGTGCGACGTCGTAACGTGGGAACTGAACGCCGGCGGCCGCTCCACCTGGGCAGGGCTCGAATGCCCCACCGACCACCGACTCGCTCGCTCGCTCGCTAAGCATCCGCACATGCCCACCAAATGTTTGTTACCATTTCCTATGGAGTTATGGCACACACAATTTGTTTCCGTGATACTTGTTCATACACCATGGAAGTGTAGATATTTGACTAGACATCGTTGTTATGGTAATTTATTGTACAAGTTTATGGTTTTCTATTTAAACAATAGCGATCATTATCTCATACATATTCGTAGGTGAAAATTAAAATTTAACATAATTAATTATTGCTACTGATTTTTCTAAACATTTGATATAATCTGTCAGTAATCTCGGTCAATCTTATCCAGGATAGATACTCGTCAATTATACGTTGTGTTGAATACAATATGATATACAAGAAGCGATAAGCGTTATTTGATTTTTATTCATCACAATTTATGAATCAATTCGTATTTTATAAATATTAATTAGTTTTGTTTTAAAGATCTCACCAGATTAAAGCGTTTTTGCCGTCCAGAATTCATGTGGGTGAAAGGTATCGGGGAGATAATATTTAATTGGTATTGCCACCACTTGTGACGTTAGAAAACTTTGTTATATTGAGGGCCAGGGTTATTCTACTCCTGTTCTGATCGAGCTCTTCAATTTGGCTGGTGTGCATTCGCATTGGCATCGGCCGCAACCCGCGCTCGCATAAATTGCTCTCATTAACAATTTTATACTCCTTCCCGCCAACCGCGCACTGTGACCGAGCAGCAATGTTTTTTCTCGTTAAACCAAACGACTGGTGGTGATTAATCAATTAACACTTATCGTTATTGTACGTTACAAACCATCTTCATGTGGTACTGCCGATAGTTAGATTTCGTTTGGTTTTCTCAGGGGAATAATACTGAAATATGATGCTATTTCATGAATTGTCAACAATATATCTAGTGTTACTAGGGTTAGTAAATACCAGAGTCTTCTTCTATATACGCACCCTATGTGGAGCATATGGCTACCACGCGGCGTCACCATGAATCCCTGTCACCCACCAATCGCTTTGCTTCCTCCCATGACATGCCAGAGTCCCTCAGCTCCGCTGAGTACATCTTATGGATAGTACTCGATGGTCTCCCAGGACGCCGGAATCCCACAGGTCGGAAGAGGAGGCAAGCAGGATTGAGGGTTTCCGGAAGCATTTAAAGTACGTGACCCAGTCAGCTCCAACGTCTCTCCATAACCGCCTATTTGACAGGCGTTGCCCGGTCCGTTCCCTAATCTCCGAATTCCGCATGAAGTCAAACCACTTCACCCCCAATATCCGACGTAAGTATCTATTCTCGAAGCTCAGTATACGATGGAATTAACTACTCTGGTATTTCAGTATACGTTTAAAAATATGCGTATACTGGAATACTATAGTAGTTAATTATAATAATTCTTTATGCAATATAAACATGCAATTGCAGTTGATACTTTATGCAAATATTTAATTTAATTATAATAAGGAACTAGTTTGGATCGCGAAGAAATACACGTATTATAGGTATAGCTTAAAGTTGGTTTTCAAGTCCGAACTGGCAATTTCCATATACTGATTTTTCTGAATTCAAGTTCAAGGATTTCGGCGATATTGTCAATCTATAATATCTTCAGCTATCTACTTCTAAAATTGGGACTTGACTTGAATTGATTAGATAACAACAGATAATCCTATCTATACCACATAAAAATTATAGTTGAGTAAGCATGTAGTATTTATTTGGTGAGCTTGTGAACTTGGAGGAGGACTTATTGTAATAGGAATTTTTTGAAGAAGTATACCAAAGAGCATAATGAAAAGTAACGCGCAAGCCTACAAATATTTAATTACTGTCTTAATTAGTGTGTACAAATAAGATTTCTAAATTACATTAACGTTCTAGTCCTTCTTTTATACTATTGTCAGTATCAGTAACCGAATCTCCACGAAGAGGCATGAGCTAAACGAGATAAGCTCAGCACAGTAATCACACAACTTATATTTCTCGCTCGTGGTGGAGACGAAACTATGAAAAAGACCCTTTGCTATGTGATCTAAGATAAACAAAGTTTCGCGTTGGAGATCCGGCTTATCGGTCGCCTTTAACGATTTGAATCACATTGCTAATGCTTTTTATATGAGGTCGGGAGGGGCAGTCGAGCACTCTGTGCCCTTCTCATCGGGCAAGTAAATAATATGCAACAGAGATAGTAACCAAATAAGGCGGAGGCGGGATGCTGAATGCTTCCATAAACCCGTCTTTAATATGTAAATACATCGAATATTAAGCCACCATTAACGATCAAATAATTTGCACAACACTCGGCTAATGGACAAATATTTTGACTGCGCTAGAGATATTTTGAAGTGGAGTTGGTGCAGGGACATCAAATTACAAAGATGGATCTTATCTTACTCCTTGGGCTTAATCTTCTTAAGTTTGCACATAAACATTGAATTTACAGTTATACTTATCAATTATTGTTGTCGACGTAGAAAAGTTGTGTAAAATCATACAAGAAAAATAAGCAAAATTATTTAGTAGGGTGACAATAACAAAGCATTCAGTTCTACAAGAATTTTATCATTTTGATGATTATAGCTATTTCGGCTTCATCGTCAGAACTATGCTTAAACTTAATTTACATGTTAAAAGAGATAATATTAAACAAACATAAATTCATCACCCTTGCTTAAACCATTGCAAGAAGCTCATATAGTGAACGATCAATGAATAATACCATGTACCTATGTTACTTTTCTCAGAACAACTCATAACACACAATTTGTACGTTAAATATTTTAATTTTAAATACAAGTTATGATGTTGAAATCAGTGAGATGATATATTATTGTCTATCTTTTCTAAAACAGCATATATTATAACACAGCCAAACTAAGTTAAAATTTAGTTACGGTGGCGGGAAACAAACGGATAAAATTATTGGAGGACAGGATATTTTGTTGTTTTTACTCTATTATAATGGAGTTCTATCAAGAGAATCCCATTTGCATCAATAATAATATTGTAGTTAATTTCTTCAAAATTGTTGAAAGGAAAAGGTCTACATTTTCACTCTTATTGCTTTGTTTTTGCCTAATCCTCCAGCATTGGTCTCGAACAAGTAAAACAAGTTATGCCTGATATTATTTTATTTTTTGACGGAAAAAGAGAAATAAAATAAGTATTTATTTGATTATTACAGAACAGGGTGACAGTCCTACCTATACGTTACATAGTTTTGCTGGGACATTAATAATTCATAAACTCTAGTATGTAATATAACTGTAGATCTGTGTAAAATCTGGTATAATTTAACTTTATCATATATGACAAGAATTCAGAAGATTTGATAGTTGTTTTTATTAGCACCCGGATAAACGGTCTTCAATATATTTATGTATATTTTGTCTGTATTGCTACTATTTAGATTTTGAGATAATTTAGAAAGTAGTTTATTTCATCTGTCTATTAAATCCATTTATCGTCTTCGTATTTGTTTTGTACACCTTCCTTGTAGACAGCGATAAATCATTCATTTGCCTCCAACTGACTTTTTGCTCTAACTTGTTTTATGTAACCTACGTTGATAATTAGGAGAAAAAAAACTTGACCCACCTGATCTTGGGTTTATATGCATCTGCCGGTTGCACGAGAGTAAACACATCTGTATTGGCAATTGATGAATTTCTTAAATATATACCTACATTCCATAACATAGTTATATAAAACTAGTATAACCGTACCCGTCATAGATGACAGTGAAATTTAAATACTGAATGTCTAAAGAAACTAGTACGTCGGAACTGTGTCTCAATTGCATAACATTGTATTATCATGGGAAAATTTCATACCTGCATGTGATAATAATAAGTGTTCGGCCAGAGTTAACGCGCGACGGCGGGGCGGGCGCGGCGTTTAAAACTGAAATGCATAGAATGCTTTTGCAATGTCCGTAGTTAAAGCGCGGGGACTGAAAGTTCGCGTGTCTTGTCTTGGGCGGTTTTTCTTTTCAGTTTTAAACGCCGCGCCGCCCCGCCGTGGCGCGTTGATTCTGGCCAAGCACTAAAGCGTCTACAGAGTAATCTGTGCAATTATTATGTATATGATAGTTATTTTGTTTATAAGACAAATTTTTTGTGAAAAATTTATCAATCAAGAAATATTTTATAGTACTCTTGATTTTTATTATTACTTGATTTTCGATGGATTCCGCAGTAACTTTGTGGAAATTCATTTTTAATATAAAAATTAAAATTTATAACTTAGCTATTCCACTGACTGTGTTACTAAATGTGACACATGTTTTACTTCTTTGAGAAGCATTTTCAGATTATCTATATCGTAAGGTTATTTATAATGTAAATAATGATTCTAATTCTCAATTTAAAAATGATACATTCATTAATTCAAGCGAAACACGTGTCACATTTAGTAACACACCCAGTGGAATACTTTTTATTTTTACTCTATTATCTGGCATATTTATTTAGTTTTAATTTATCTCATAGGTAACGTAAAACCGAAATGTCCAAATCTTGATTTGATGAATGGAATGAGAAAAGAAGCTTATAGTGCTCCGATGTACGTGATGAACGGGTTAAAATGTTTTTTATTTAACCAATATACAGTGACGATAATTTCGATCCATAGTTTAATCCAGGGCTGACATCTCGCGGGTCCTCGAGTCGCTATCTAAATGTCACCGTGCACGCCCTATGTTGATATTTGCTTGGTCGCGGATTTTAGATTTTAGCGCTGCGCTATAGATATGCAAATATAATAGAATGAAGCGAGATCGTATCCGCTTCAGCAAGTTGCATTACGTCACATCGTCATCACGATGATTTGCGGACGGACGCACCCAATGTCGCGATCTGGACCGGCTCATCCCACTTACAAGTCAGGTCGATGGAGCATAACTTTATAATTTTCAATCTATAAATAACCCTTTTACATAATATTTCTATATTAAACATAATAAAGTATAGCTATTACACCTCCTATCCCATGCAGCTGCCTTTCCCAATACAGTCGATTCCGCTTAATTGTGACACATACCAAAGAACAGAAACCAAATGAATAAACTAACAGTAATTTACTTCGGTTATCCGGGACACCATTCCGTTTAATTGGAACAAAAATAAAGTATTACAATAAAGAATTTAGTAGGTATGGCATGAAGAAAATTAACACCGTAGATGTAATTTTTAAAGTTATTAAATCAAAGCACTAAGCGAAGACGACTACAGTGATGATGAATATCCCCTTATTCATGTGACAAACCAGGAGACAAATAAAATATTACAGCGTTATTTTACGTAATAATGCAATCCGCACTGAATAACTGAGCTGATTTTGTGCAATTGACAATAAGAGAAAAACTTCATTCACTTGATGAATTTCATATTTTTGTATTAGTATTATTCATTATTTTGCTGAAACTTACTAATTACTTGTTGTATTCTATAATTTGTATCTCAACTTCGCTTATTTGAGCTAGCCGCTTTTTGGTACAAAATGCTTGGCCCCGAGGTGTCCCAATTAAGCGGTATTGACTGTATATTAAAAAAGCAAAACTATTTCAGGTTATTATTTGAAGAGTGTATCTTCGGCATGCCTCCTTCCTCCTTCCTCTTTGCTGAATTTAATTATATATTAACAAACTTTATGATGTAAGTCTTTTCAAGACTATGATTGCAATTAACTTCTTTAAAAAATAATGGCGATGGCAGTGTAGGAATATGTTAACTAATACATAATATTTTTCGCCTTAGACTATGCATATTTCCCTAAAGGGTTTTTATTATTCGATTGGAAATTTAAAAATAACATACTAAAGCCATTAAATTATGATCACATACGAAAATATAAAACGTGATGACAGATTGAGAAACATTCTGTAATTAACTATTCTATGACTATAATGTAACATATATTCGTCAATCATTTATCAAGGGATGGCAGTACATACAGATTATTACACTGTATCAGCGATACACGTTTGTGTATGTGTTATTTTACATATTACTTACTGCTTCACGACTATTTATAATTTATATGAAACTACCGGATTCCGTTGATAGTCAATAAACCGACGTAATTTGCCATAACGTAAGTATGATTACCGGAGTTTAAATTACAACCAATAAAATAACGAATAAGTTTCCATCATGTACCGAATTTATAAAATTATAATCATTCTTCATAAAACTTTCACAAATTAAGTTTGTTCACTTGTTTTTTAATGATTTCGTATTAACCATAACTATAGGATACATGGATTTTGGATCTTTGTTCAAAGGCATGAATTTCTGGTATGTTAACAACCCAACGAGAGTGATTAGCTTACTACTAGTAATTTTCTTACCCCTCATCTTTCTATCCTTACCTTCTTTGAAAAAGATAGGTTGAGAAACTCAACAGCAACCAGTTGCATTAAAACAACTTCTGTTACGATACTCTATTAGGTGTTCATATCGATAGCCTAGTTCAATAGTGATACAACTAGAAATTGGTAGTTTCGAGATATGGCCAATGAAAGTTTTGACTCATATAAACTGACTAGTAAAAGTGATTGCTTATTATTTGTATTACTTTTTTTATTCAAATAGGTGATGAATATTTTATAGTTTTAGGATTAAAGGTTGTTTCTTTATGGATCGCCACGATTCACAAAAATGTATGTCCACAATACGATATTTCGATATGTAAGTATATGGAACTGTGTATATGGAATTGTTTAATTTTGCTGATTTTCATATACTAATGTCTGCATTTTGACAGAAAACCTGTACATTTTACAAGCTGTATTTTTGTGGAACTGTAGAAGATCGATGTTCGAATATAATGGCTAACTTTATTCAAAACATCAAATTTTTTACTTATCGTCCTATGGAACTGGGCCAGTGTTTGCTCTATATTAGGAGTGACTATGATGGAAAAAATCAGTATCACGAAACAATTATTTGATACAACACTTGTTCACTAGTAAACTTATAACTTAGGACGGAGTATAGATTGTCTATTGGAGGTAATAGGTACTCTTAATTTCATCTCAAGTCTTAAATGCTTTGTTGATTAAATGGCTACGGTGTGATCTGTCTATTAAGGTTGCGTCTCTTTGTTTCCGTAGCTACTGTTCTGGTTTCCTCACGTTTAAATTAATCCAAGAAGCGACAGTTAATACCGAATCCCGACCGTGTGAACTCTGGCTGTTTTGAATCAATTACGGCCTGTTTGATTTCCTACCGGCGAGATATAGTCAATAATAAACTTAACCATCGCCTTCAAAGTAAGCGAGCGAGCTCTGCAAACACTACCGGGGTATGAATAATTTTCCCGCCACGCCGCATTATACGATCCGTAGATGTTATTTACTTTAAATCTTATTCGGCTAATACAAATTCCACAATTTCCATTACACTACAATGAGAAGACAATTTTATTTGTTCGGCCTGCCGGCTACTGTTCGGCGCAATAACCTCGCCTATATCCACTCTATGGATACAAAGATCTTCGGCATTGATATTATTTTGTAATGTAATACTATAATAACGAGGAAAGCCAGAAATCAATTGAAACTATCATCAACAATATAATTTATAGTCAGTCTCCGTGGTCTAGTGGTAAGAAGAGCTTTAGGTCTGGGTTCAAATCTCGTCAAGCTCAAAAACCAATTTTGGATTTTTAAATATTAATTTGAGATCTTGGCCACGAGTGCTTGTGATTTCTCTTCTCCTTGAGTTAAATCTCGAATAACAGCAGAAAAATTGTCATTTAATTTCAAAATATCGTGACTCCTTGGCTTTTGGCTGAGCTATGTCAGATATTTTTTTTAACTTAAAAAAATGTATTTATTGCTCGTTTAATATAATAAATTTATCTTCATCACTGACGACTTTGTGCAAGCTGATAATTTTACCTAATAAATAACCATTATACTAATTTTTCTTTAATATCGAATTATATTTTCCTAGAATTTGTATCGGGTAAATTTTCATTGTTAAGACCCATGTTTTTTTGAATTTGATTTCACTGTGTTTTTTTCACGATTAGTTCGCAATAAATTATTTATCTATTCTAAATTTAAAAAATTGAAATGCATTATTATTAATTATGTTTATGTATTATCAATCTCTTCTAGCTTCTTTATGTATGAGCTAGCAAAACTACGTTTATGAATAGTTCTATCGATGCTGTCATATCGAAATAGCTATCAGTACTATATCGACCTATTTATGCAAAAGGGAGTGAACCTCACAGAACAGATTTTACAGGAGGCACGAAAAACGTCAAAATAATAATCTTTACATATGCTTGAGATGCATGATGAACAATACATTGGTTTATTATATTTGTGATCTGATAATAATTAAACAAGTTATTAAAACTGAAAGTTGATGCTTTTTCCTTGCTGAAAATTGACGACAATGTTAGAATTTTTTTAAAATTTAAAAGCTGAATTTTGACAGATCGTATATTTAGTTGTATAAATTGTGATACTACCATATCCTATTAGAGGTCAGCCACTGTTGAGACGGTATCCACTCTTCCGATTTCTGACCGGAACAGTATAATTCGAATAACCATTCAGTTTATGCATGATAGATTGAAATCCGACCGGTTCTTTAATCACTAGATACGCTATTTAATTCAAACTTCCCAGAATAGACGAGAACATAAAACAAATCACCAACGCATTGCACACTATTTGTGTTTGATGGGAATAAATATAATGCACCGAAAATAATAGATAAATAAAATTAAATATTTTTGTAAATGAATTTTATCTTAACACTATAAGTCCCGGCACAATTCAGGCGGTGAAACTATTCCGTGTGCCGAGTCGTTGTGAAAAATAGTATTTTCGGAAAAGGGTTTTTAAAATACTATAACTATTAAACTACCTAGTGAAATCAAATGCAATCTTTTACGTTTGCTTGAAAGACTTTAATAATTATATTTTGTGTGGTATTATTGTGACTTAGTGGAAAATATAAAATTGATAACTTAGTTATTCCACCGGCTGTGTTACGAATGTAACGCGTTTTGCTTCTTTTAGAAGCATTTTCATGCTGATGATGTCATGTCCGAAGATGCTTCTTAAAGTAGCGAAACGTGTTACATTAGTAACATAGCCAATGGAATAGCTAGTATTCCCGTTTATTGAGAGCCATATGACATTTTTTGCACATCTAGCGAGTATTTTTTGCTTGGCGGCCAACTTGCAGGTTCTACAGGGATCATTTATTTTCTGCTGCTGCTATTGGTATCAACATAAATTTAGTTGTGTACCCTGATATCTTCCTTGGTGTATTATTTAAGTAATGTGGAATCGATTCTGGGTGGATTCGGTGACCGCACCATGATTAATTGTCCTTCCGAAGGGCAAGTGGACGCATCACATGTGTTATGATTAGATCGATTTCTAGTCTATAAAAGTCACTATTTTGACGAAAATACCAATTGAATTACTGTTTTAGAATGATTTGAGTACCTGCTAACATAATAACTATGAATTTTTCTAATAAATTTTTATAAATACCACAATTATGACTGTAGTTAAAGAACCTTAGAATTGAACATCACGTGTAAACACGTTTTCAGTATTCAACGCATGGTTAAATTGTCACATGAAAACACGGCCCCGGGCTCAACGTGTTATGATAGAATGGTTATTTGTTCTATTGGGCGACATAACGTAGCGTGTTATCGTTCTCTTTGTATTTTAAATTAGCTGCCGTATTTATTTTGTATTAAGTAGTTAGTCTCATACTTACTGTGAACTTTTGTTAAACTCTTCTGGTATACACTAATATTTTTATTGATTTAAATTTTAAAGTGATGCTATTTCAATAGAATTGTTTCGTAAAAATTCTTTTCTTTCCAATCTTTGTCATTGAAAGCGGAGTCACGGAGGAGTTTCAATATTTCCTATGATAAGCGATGTGATATAATGTTGTACATCTATTCTAAAACAGTATATGTCTGAGCTTAATTAGGTTTAAACACTGACGAAAGCGTGGAATAGTTATCAACAAACTGATAAAATTCTTGTTTCTTCTTCAATTGATAATGCTCGCGATCAGCGAAACTGGCGCCGATCATTCACAAAATGTGGCAGTATTAGAAACATTTGGCGGGCTGGTTTACAAATCGATGAAAGTAAAATTAGCGTCCAATGTTATGCATAATTTAAGGTCTATGTTATCGTGCAGTACAAAATCGAAAAAAATCAGTTGGAAACGTTATTCGTCATTTACTGGGCCGCTCGCCTTTTAAATACCATCGCAGAGGAAAGTACCATTATTTAGTATCACTCTTACTTTTTATGTAAAAAAAGCAGTGTTTGGATATTGTTGTTTCGACAACTATGTATTGACGAATCGAGAAAACACGGTGATCCATTTCGAAGATTGTTTTTTAAATCTGAAGTTGACTCGGAGAAATATGATCTAATTGATCTCAGTGCTCTTGCTGGTATTTTTCTATAATAAAACTAGCTATAAATAATATTAATAAAGTATGTTAATTTGCATGTGCTGTACCGTGGCCCGCGGGCCAGTAGTTATACATATCTGATTTAAAATATCTATATGTGATGTACTTTGTATGTATGGTTTTAGTATTGTATGACGCGTCGGTCGTGTGTTGGAATAGTCGTCCGGACCAGTTTTTCGGGCGAGCGCTGTAAAATACATTATGCATGCCTAGATAAATTTCATCGACCTGTCAATTCGTGTTTTTTTTTTAAGGAGAAACACATTAAAAAGTTGTATTTAATGTCGCCTGTAAATCTTCCGGATGGCGCAAATCTAAAAGAATGTATGGGCAAACATTTTATGTGAAATTATTCAAGCGATGCTGACGAATTTCGCTTGATTAATTGGACCTCACAGATTTAACTTTACGCAATAATGTTATTGTAAATATTTTACATAATTATTTTTTTTTTCATATGATCTCATGGGTCTGATCATTTTGTGAAAATAATCAACATAATATCTTAATGATCGCAGGTGTTAGACCATCAGACAAGTTATAATCAATCCATAAGATGGTGAGGAGTGCCAATTTGAAAATATCGTCTTTTGTATTAAATGTATTATAGTGGTCAACATCATTATCATTGACTTCGGTTACGGATCTCACGGACCCGATTCCCAGTACAGACAGTTTCATAAGTTGAGTTTTCAATCGATATATTGATTTCTGTTCATAGGCATGGATGTTTGTGATGTCTAAATTTATCTCCCACCCATCCGATTCTAAAAACTGGGTGTAGCGAGAGCGGTCGTCTAACCTCTAGTCATGTCCTAGCCCTATCCTTCTATCCCTTTTATGGTGTTAACTGTCAATTCTTGGTGAAAATGCATTATATTTAAAAAATAACGCACAATTTGTTTGTACTACTTTCACATTTTTGTAATGATCAGGACCGGTTTTGCTCATCACGAGCATTATCTAATGATAAAAATACAATCATCCCGGGCTACATATATACAAATCCCTGTGATGATTGTATTTTCAGTCGATAATGCTCGTGATAAAAACCGGTCCTGATCATTAAAAACATGTGGAAGTAGTAAACAGAAATTGTGCTATATTTTTAAAATACTATCCTTCCATCCCTTCTCTCTTCAAAAAAAAGAAAAGTTGAGCAACTGTTGAGATACCTTCATTAGAAGGCCATATTTTTGCTTCACATTGTGAGCGAACATAGATTTTTTAACGGAATGAATAGTTCTTATTCATTGAAATTCATAATTTTGTCGATCCAATAATTAATACGGATGTGGAGCAGTGGATGGCCAAACAATTATCTATGAAATTACCATTACTTAAACTATTATGAGAAGCTTAATTAATTACACCTAACAAAATAGATCTGCTATTAAAATTCATTTTTTTACTAAAACTACTTGATCTGAAGATCACATAAAATAATTTGCTTGTAAAATAAATTGAAATAACGTTGTCTATTTAGCTTAAAGAAAATCATTACCTACTATATTTTATGATTCTAAAATAATGTTATTTTTATCTTATTATGGTGTAGTTTTAATTAGCAAAGAAATCCTTAAGTAGGCGTAGGCTTCAACTGCTCCGTTGACAGAATATAACTATCTGCGCGGCCGTCGATTCATCGCTCTGAACACCCAATTCACCCCTTTTATATCCAGACTTCTAGACTCTACTGTAGTCATTCCCAACCCTTGCCCGCCGGCAGACAACCTCCCTCGGAGCTCATTGCATGTGCCCATTAACAAAGCATTGATTAACGCAAAAACACAGCTGAATCCAAAACGTATTTTTTTGTTAATGTCCTTACATAACTAATAATGTATAACGTAACGATTTACAGCAATTTAATTTTTGTAGTTGAAATTAGCTATTTATTAAAAATCCGGCTTGTGCTCGTCATTTATTCTTTCAATCTTGAATGCAACCGCAACCACAATTAGTTTGGGAACCCTTGCTCTACGGCCTACGCCGTAGATTCATTCTGTGATGTAAAATATTGTGAGATACACATGTGGAAGTAGTACACAGAAATTGTGTTTTATTTTTAAAATATAATGCCTTTCCACCAAGAATTGACAGTTAATACCTTAACCGTGATGATTTTATTAGTTTGAAATAATCATAGCTGTCGATACATTCATTGTAAGGTATTAGATAATAGCAGTTGCGTCAGACGATTTAGTCCGTTAATACTTTCCACCGCAATTTATATTCAGCATAGTTAATGTCTCGAAATAGTTGATGTTAATTTATATAATCACAACAATTTTCACATAACTGCAGTGTTGAATGAATTTATTGGTCCTTATACAGTGTAGAATTTTCGCAGTCGACGGTGTGTTTACTTGGACGATAAAAAAATGGTGTCCATTATGAATCGGTGACTGGAGGTTTGCCGGCCGTAAGTCGTCTTACCATAGAAAGAAAACTCACTCGGAATATATTTATATTTGTTCTGAAGTACTTACATACACATTAACTGGCGAATCGAGTACGACAACCTGCTGTATTGTATTGTATAGGAAACTTTGTTTAGTGGCATTTTTTTTACATCTCCAAGGATAGATAAGATTTTAAAAATTAGATCTTTAGTTAAATCTGGTATTATGTCTTTAGCAGGAAATTTTACCAGCGCAAGTTACTCTTTTCGGCGAATTCTGCTACATATATTATTATTCGAAACCATTTAAAGCGATTTAAATTTACTATTATTTAACAAATATTTTAATAAACATTTTGGAAGAAATATAAACGAAATTTCATAAAGCTTTTGCAGACACATATCGTGATCGTGTGATACAGAAAAACGAATTAATTCAAACACGTGATTTCACTTTTAAGGTGTTAACTATATTTTTAGTGAAATTACATTATATACAAAAAAAATAGAACACAATTTGTTTTGTACAGCTGTCGCATTTTTATAATGATCAGGAGAGGTTTCGCCGATTATAAAAATCTGGATGTAGGGCAAAACAAATTGTGTATTTTTAATGTTTAAAAAAATGTATCTTCGCGTTTTATTTGGAAATTAACATTATAGTTTCATGGCGTCATTTTATTCTGATTGATTAAAAAATAAAACAATGCAACAATTAATTAGGTGACAATATAAAGAGTAAAAAAAATCAGAGATTCAAATTTGATATCGAAGTTCCATGGAGTCGTTATTTAAAACTATTAATATAAAGGCTATTTTCAAATTTAATGTGACCCATAATGAGTACTCGGCAACAAGCGACTGCAACGTTATAGAAATAAATGTTTTATGGAGAGGTAGATAGATCCTTGTTTCCCTTCGTTTCGCGCATCTATCTCGGCTGAGCCGGCCTTTGCCCGGCCAAAAGACCGGTCTGCCCCATATGGAAATATTATTCTTGCAATAAGAATTATTTTATTTCTTATTAAACTGGTAAATGTTGTCGCGTATATTAATCAACGTACGCATAGGAGGGTTTATAATAATGCAAGAATCGGTGCACCATTATAAGATTCTCCATTATAGACTTATCGTTCTAATTGCGTCCATAAACTTATTATGATTATTAAATTATTTATTGTGTACTGAGCAGATAAAATGAATTAAATACAACTATTTGTTTTATATATTTATTGTAATTTTGCGTTCGTTTATAATAACGTGTTCAAAATTCGGTAGTCTGCCAATCGACACACAATTTGTTGAAAGATTCCATAAAGTGTGTAAATTGTATATCTAGGACATGCTTATTTTACCTTTTACCCAAAAGCTGAGCAGGCCAACCCAAAAAATGCGCGGCATAATTTAAAGCTTTTTACAGACTTTAAATATGACAAAATTTGAAATACTCATTCGTGATTTTTGTGTGACTTTATATAATCATTTCAGTTGCAACTAAAAAAATATATAATTTAAGACATCGACTGAGGGTGCTTGATGGAATTTCAATATTAAATTTGGATTATTGAGATTTTGTACACTTCCATGTATTTTGTCACTAACGACCCGGGTTTCGCCTTTCGGCATCTTCAGGCATTCGAGCACTCGAGTCCATTCGTGTGCTCGAATGCCTGAAGATACCGAAAGGCGAAACCCGGGTCGTTAGTGACAAAATACATGGAAGTGTACAAAGTCTCAATAATCCAAATTTAAAAAAATATATGTTTTTAAACAGCATCAATTTTAAATATTTATATTTAGTCGAAAATTTTATTTGAATAGTTTGCATTAGAGTACGCGTCAACCCGATATGACTATAGGGGTATACAATCACTGTTGAAAGAGAACATTATAATCTATATGTATACCGAAATTTGGTTTAACTATATAAACGGTTTTATTGATAGTACCTTATATTATGACTGAATTAAATCGCTAACGTTTTTTTTTTTATTAATTATGAAACTTACATTTGATTGAAAAGGGGCTAAACTGAAATTCCGGCATATGTGAGTTTTAGCATAAGTTGGTTAGCATTGTGGTGGTAAGCGGGTTAAGGGTATAATCTATATAATCCATTTTCTTATTCGATTTATAATCAAGCATACGGCGTGAAGTCAAGACAAGCTGCAAGACTTGTCGCTTCGAAAATAATACGTGGCCGCGAACTGATTGCAAACTGGAAGTATATTATCATTGAAAAGAAGAACGACGGGAGTGTTTTGAGAGGGTGATCAACATCCACCGCCCACGGGACCTTTCCGTAGAGACGATCTCCGCGGATAAAACCGACGTGAGATGTCCTCTGAGATTGGCTATTTTATTTCTACCTTCCACAGCGATAAGATATTGTATGTCCTGCAAAAGGCATGCGCTTGAACGTTGGAAACGCGTTTAACGTATTGGATCTCAGGCCCTTAACATGAGGTATATATCATAGACTGTTGAATCGACTCGAACAATATTTAGCTAATTAGGTATATCGATCAAAAGCAGAAGAGAAGTCATGTAAACACTGAATCGAGAAAATACTACTCTCATTATATATGTATGAAATAAGCTAAGTTGAAGTACATACTGATTTATTATTAATAGCCTTATTTCGTATTATAATAATAAAAATGCTCCCAAGACTGAAACTTACAGGTTTTGTTTGATTAAAGTAACGTGCGGTCCGTGGTGCAGTGGTCAACGTCGTTGGCTTCGGTAACGAATGTCTCGGGTGCATAACCTAGTACAGGATTTCTGTTCGTATTAGAATCGTAGAATTCTCCAACCACCCATCCAATCCTAAAAATGAGGCGTAACTAGAGCGATTAGCTTACCACTAGTCCTGTCCTAGCCCGATCCTACTATTTCTCGTAAAAGAGAAGTTAAGCAACTGAGTAACAAGCGGTTCTCATAGACAAACTTCTGTTTAGTAACCTCCATTAGGAATCCATATGCTCAACATTGGGAGCGAACATGGTATAAAAGAACATATAGATGTTTCGAAGCTCCTATAGTAGCTGAATTGTAAGGGCTATTGAAGATAGTTAGTAACTAAGGAGTTATTCATCCCGACATTGGGGATCTTTATGGGTATAACTTTTTTTTTGTATGCATTGCTGAATCTTTAATGCATCACGATATTAATGTTTAATGTCTAACTTTTGACCATTTATCCCAGTTTATATTCGCGCAATAGTTCTTTAACTAAAAATACAATTTAAAAAAACATTGAAAATACATATTTTTAACGATCTCAGCTCATTGTGTTGTTTGCACCGGTTCTCAAAAGATATTTTATATAAGGCTACTTAAATATGAAAATTAAAAAATACTAAAACCAAAAAAAGGCTACTTGATCGGTGTTTATTTTGGGGACCGTTAAAATATTGATATATTTTCGATGGAACTTCTAAAGTGTCGCCATAAAGGTTTTTTTTTATATGACCAATAAAACCGTGCATTAATTATTTTTCAACGAAGTAAATAAAGGTGACACCATGTCGATATGGAGAGCTCCGTCATCGTGTATCTAATTTGTATTGGAAAAATACACGTATCAGATTTATAGGTCTATATCAAAATCAATTTGTGATCACAGATTATGTTGGTAAAGGTCAAACTGACACGTCTATATTACTTACGACAATATCTCACTCAAGAATTATTGTAAATTGGCTGGCCACACTGATAAATTGTGAAACCTTAAGGACAAGACTGTATTTTTTTAGTCCTCATAAGTACATTAATTTGAACCCTATGCTTCTATATCAGTCAGAATCACTTTTATAAAATTATGGAACGGCAATTTTTTTTAAATACATACAATAATTAATCGGGATTACATCGGGGATTTTAAAATTATTTCGTATACTTATTTCTTGCATCGATTTTCGATATTTCAAAATGCCAAGTATGTCTTCATATAATGTACGCATTTTATTAAATCTATCCACTCTTTCTGTACTTTTATTAAATTTAAACATTCAACTTTATTTATACGGAAAATTCCTGAAATACATTCCTCGCCGTAGAACGATAGCTTAAATTGGGCTATAAAAGTAAAAAGAAAACAAGGTTTGTCTCGTTTTTATAGAAATCGGTAAAAAATGAGGGATGACTACTGGACTGGTTTGGTAAAAAGTCTCTTCAATGCCTACATAATATATTTTAAACTTAAAACACATTACAAATATAATGCGTTTCCACCAAGAATTGACAGTTAACCCCTTACAAGTGAGTACATATATTTATTGGGTATGTGCATAGCATCACACTTTCTCGTAAAAAGATATCAACATTTATTGAAAATATAATTTAAGACATCGACTGAGGGTACTTGATGGGATTTCAAATACAGTGTATAAGATCTCAATAATTCAAATTTGATATTGAACATATATTTAACAGGCGTCTTGTCGAAAACGTCTCATAAATTTCAAAATAGGTTTAGAAAATCCATTTTTGTTGCAATTTCCAGTACTCGGTATAATTCGCACCGGTCGAAGGCAAAGCCTACAAGGGGCCCTATTACGACAACACTTTATATGGCGATTAAAAAAATATATCGTCCGTTCGCCGCATCGTGGAACAACCTCACTGCCAGTGGGGTGCCTAAGTAGGGGGCAATAATTGTAATTGTTCTTATTGTGTGACTGCTATTCTTTTTTATACGGTTTTCCACTAATTATTTTATATCCTGAGACTTCCAATTAGCGTTACATCCCTTTTTAGCTATCCACTACACTCGTTTGATTACATATTTGCATGTTTCTAACATATTTTTGTGACTAGTGTTTCACGTGCAAATATATATATCACCGATTAATGCGGCTATCCAAATACCACATTGGAACTTTAAACTGTGATACACTTTTCTACTATTCGTTATGACGTAAACATTTTTTTTTGTGAATTCCAGCGAATTGTCACTGTAGAATAATTGGGCATGGAAATAATGTCTTCAAATTAACATTTTTATATGACACAATTTTTATCATTCACTTGTTGAACCAACGTTAACAAGACCTTTGATATTAAACGAAGTTGATTACTTTGTTATTCTATTGGTTGTGATACTGAGGACTGTAATAAGGACTGTTTTCCTGAAGCATATTTCTATAGATTTTCACGCTTCGCATTGATGATAACCACGAAACAATCCTATTATTTCATTTGTTACAACCGCTGAGAATTAAACCGGCCATGGTTTCGATTACCACTAATCACAACACGGTGTAATCATAAAATAATAATGCTGACGTTCATATGTGTTGAAATTTGCATTTCAAGACGGTCTTTTTTAAAGTGTCAGGATAATGATGCAAAGTAACAGGTTCTTGTGACCCAGGTGTGTTGAATATTATTATAGAGAAAAGGTTGTGTAACACTTATTTGTCAAATAAGTATATGAAAATTCAACAGAACGATTAGATTTTTGCAACTCCAACGGCGCTACTGCTGTGCAGACCATGATATGATGGTACCAGCGTAAGCTAACCACATACCACTTGGCCAAGGAAAATATTAGACATTACACGTGTTGGCGAGATATTATCTGAACCTGAGTTATGTGTCGCAGATACAACTACCTACTGATCTTGTTTGTATGGGCGATGCGTGTGGAAACCACTACTTGTGGTCCTCTACTGAATTGGTCCATCCATATAGTCTGTCGTTGTTTGCAACTGTGATAGTCTTAGTTTTATAGACTGCTTGCTCCGAATATAATAAACCCCTTTATTGATAATATATTTTTCAGGCAATTTATTGCAGTGTTATTGAATGGAATATTTAAGCAAATATGGTTCGGAAAATATTGTAAGCTCATTATTTTTTTATAGAATTATTAATATTTCGCTACATGGGTAGAAGGATATGTTTGTAGCAAAAATGATTGTAAGCTCAAATTATTAAAGATGTATTGTCTTTATCAATTTAAAAATAATCTCTCTCTATTATTATAATACATGCATCACCTCAGTTGTAATTTTGAGTTAAGTATGTATGAGGAAATGCTTAGATATATATACCATTTCAAAAATGTAACAAGTAGGAAAATCCTGTGAAAACCTCTGAAAACTCCAATTGCTTATAAAAAGAGTTTTTTGTTTTTAAATATTACGCCTTTCTACTTAGAATTGACAGTTTACGCATTAAAAGTGATAAATGAAATTGTGTTTATAATATTATAAATATATTTTTTAGATAATCCTAGAATCTTATCATAATCTTCAAAAATTAGATGTTCAGTAGAAGATTAAACCTGTCCAAAAACTTCTTTCCTAATTATCTAAGAACTATTGTTTTTGAGTTGTTACACTTTGGAACTGTTGTATCGCTATTATCGCTTTATAGTGTATTGTACACCTAAATATATTGCGAAGTAGGATGCGGCGGTACAATTAGAAGGAATTATCACTAAGTCGATACGTTAATGTCACAATGTGCGATATTTATGTTAATTAATATAAAGCGCCTCGCTTCTCGAGCAACCTTCTTGCTGTTTTTATCGCTTTTCAGATTTACGCCTTGCAGACTTTCGTAGCAACAATCTCCTCGCAATGCTGTTGTATTTTAGTTTCGTCGAATTTATTCTCATTTTGTGTGCTTGCATTTTATCAAGAGTTGAAGATTACACACCCAATTCCGTGTCCATTTTGCTTTGGTGTAATCGGCGGTACATTTTTCTGCATTTATTGAAAAAAACTCGTCCGCACGTGGTTAATTCGACACCGAAAAAACTGAAGACATCACAGATTTTCAATTGATATTAATTGGACATTTTTACATTTCGATTGATTTGACGATTACTTTTATTACAATTTGAAGTGAACTAAACGTTGTAATGCCGTTACTGACAATTAAACAATTTTAAATAATACTTAGTTATGCCAATACTTACACAAGGGAGGAATATAATAGGCCGCCCGTTTACCACACCTTCAATTAAAAGCTTGACGGATAATGTACATAGAGCTGGTAGAAAAAAAATGTTCATTTATTCCTAATAACGCTTCACTGTGAGCTACTAGCTAGGACAGAGGTAACCTTCTAGGTAAGGGATTCCCAACCAGTGGGGAGCTCTGGAGAGAATTGCTGCCGTTAAAGATTATCAATATTACATATATGCATATTTGGAAAGCACCCCCGAGTTACAGTAGGATTATCTTCTAAGTTAGGGGGAATTATATTCTGAACGTTGTTCAAAAAAGGGAATGGAGCAAATCACAGTTGTTTAATCACATTTTATTGAACTTTCTTGAAGTATTACATTACAAATAAAAATGAAATAGTCAAAAGATGGAAATTATGGTGATTTTTTGTTGATGATTTTTTTTGTATGTACTGCTTATTGCAACTGATTTCTTTTATCAAAGAAATGCGTGGAAACTTCTTTAGTGAATTTTCGTGGAACCCATACATTTCTTTTGGCACAAGTCTATTTTTATGACTAAAGCACTTTTCGCACATCTACGTATTGGTTCATCGCAGAAATTTCAAAGGAACTGCAGCCAAATTAAATAGGCAACGTACAAAAACCAATGTGACAATGTTTAAGGGTAAGCTTTTTGTGCCTCGTCCGCTTCATTCAGGAATGTCCCGAGTCCGAAATCTGTCAACCGGCAGACATGGAACAATTTGGAGCGATCGACGTCACTTCGATTGAGCGCGCACCTTTTGAGTCGGCGACTTCGGTTCGATTATTTTGATTTTTTTTCCGTTTGCTTGGTGAATAATGCCCGCCCAGCCTTCCGAAGAAAACCGGATTCCTTCTGAAGGAAGCAATGGGATGTGTCGGACTCTGGGGAAAGTATTCCCGCATAATTGTCTATCGGTTGTTTTGTATGAGCCAACCAATTATATATACGTTATAATAAAAAAATACGACTCATACATCTTAACTGTTGCTAGTTTATAACGAACAAATTAATTATTAAATGTGCCATGACAGCAGTGACCTCGGATATTGAAATTTACTTTTATAAATTAACATATTTCGGTAAACGTCGTATGATATATTACCTAACTCAAAACCACTAAAGATGTTTGGATATTATTCCATTTAAAAAAAAAACTGCCTTGAATAAATTGATAAATAACTTTGTATTATATTTATATAAAATACGCATACGAAAACCTGGATTGCTGAAGTAATTACTGGAAGATTTATTTTTCATCACCACATTTTCAACAAAAACTTATTTCCTTGGGAAAAACGTATCTTTCGTCTAAGCAGCATATTATCCTCAAAAAACCTTCTGGTGTTATGGTTATATGGATAAGCAAAATGTCCCCGGTATGTTTTATTGCCAGAATTTACTTTTACTCGGGGTAAGTCCATTATATTAAGGTAAATAATAGCAAAGTATTTATTTCTACCAGAATCATGCTGTACGTTTATAATAGCTATTTTGGCATCACGCCTTCATCAGAATTAATAATAAAATTCTGACAAGTAAAAGGCGATTTCCGGTGTTTATTTTGAAGCTATTCTGTCTAAATGCAATATTTTTCAAACCATATCCTCTCTCTACTCAGAGCATATACCACCACACGGTGCCTCCAAAATTCTCTGTCCCCGCCTGTCTTCTTCATTTCTCCCAGGAAATTTCAGGCCGTAGCTCCTCCAAGTACACTATATGGATTGATCTCATTGTTTATTAGTGTAAGAAAATAACACGTATATGTGCATTTTGATTCCTTTGAATTTCGTTGCAATATTTTTTACAGTATTGTTTAAAAATAAAATATAAATTTAAGGAACGTCATTGATACCGCAATAATACTTACAAAATGCTTTGCTAGTTTTACGCGGTTAACTTATAATATTAGAAATTTACTTCTCACCAGTATCGCGTGACAAGTGCCTTCTCCTATGACCACCGCTCGTCTTCTGTCTTGTTTTACTCCTTTTTCATTTGAGTCATTAGAAAATAATATTCTTCTACGAACGTATGCAATTTTATCAGAGTCACTTTTACTACATATATAAACATTATATTATCAAATATCTTAAAAATAAAACACAATTTACTTCGTACTACTTCCACATTTTTTTAATGACCGTCTTACCATCTGATACAATATAAATCTTTTATTAAATTGATCGTTAATAATTACAAGGTATATCAAACAATTGGTTCAAGAACTATGACATGAATTTACAGATATACAAGTTATAAATAAATTAAATTAATGGTCTGCAATTAAAATTTGAAGAAACTCTTATAAATCAATAACTATTAATCTGAAATCAATCGTAAAACTGAGGAAGTAGTACACAACACAAAGTGTGTGTTATTTTTTAAAACAATGCCATTCCACCAATAATTGACAATTAAAATCGTGAAAAGGTGATTATTTAATACTATAAAAAGAATTAGCATTGGAAAATGCTTTAATCTGAAGCAAAAGCGGCACTGATACTCGAAATACACATTTATTTACTCTATATGTTACTCTGTTGGAAATTTTCGAAAATAGCATAGATAATAATTATAGAGCTAGTTAGTATGTATCTAAAGCGGCATTATAACGTCCGTTATGGCTTCAAAATGTAATAAACTAGTACGGTATTTTATTTTCAAGAGTTTTTATTTTTATATCTATATTATTGAATTCAATCTAAATGTCATAATAAAACATGTAAAAAGTGGTTACAGAAATAAAACCGGTCCATTTTGTTTTCTTTATGTCCTTTTATGCTGTCAACGTTTATATATTTGCAAAGGATTTTTCATTCCTTAAATAAAACCAGATTTCTAGATTTACGAACACTCGATTCTTTGTATATTCTAATTTTTATTAATCCTTTATTTTTTGCTCGTAGTTTGTTATTTTCCATCTTTAACAAAAAACAGATTTAAACGTGGCCATTTGTAAAAATTATATTTCTGTTTAGGATCATCGTTTCGTTTTGTCGCCACGTACAATTTCGTTAAAAATAACAAAACCATTTGTTTAGGCAGATCCTTGTCGCCTGAAGGACTAAAGATTATTGTTTGTTTATGAATTTCGTATATAAGTGGTTTGTGTGCCAGTTGTATTTTGGTTTTAGTTGCAGTGAGCGCAACGATTGATGGTTTTTAAATATAGGATTCAATTCAATAAGTCAATTTTTGATGAGTTTCTGTTTTAAATGTCAAAATGTATGCAATTTAACGCAATGATAGGACAAATGATGTCATGGATATGCCTTGAAAAAAACAGTATCAAGCAATATTTTTTTTTATTATTATGACAGAAACATTATAATATATGACTATAACTCATCTTATCATCGATAGAGTTATAGTGTTTTGATTTGTATACCAAAAAGATCATTCTTTATAACATACAAAAAATCTTTTTAAAATTCAAAAAATTTTGGAGACGGAGAGATTACTCAAAAATAATGCTCTAAATGCGATTACCTATAGATAAATAAACTATTCTTTTTTATTTATGTTTCCAGGTGTTTCGAATGTGAATAAAATAATGCATTTGGCAGAACATTTAACATTAATAAAATCGCTATGAAGTTGCTTATTTAACAAGTATAAATATGATGGCCAATGTTTACATATATTGTATTGATATCGTCGTTCAATATTAATATGATTCTGTTTAACAAGGCTAGTTGTAGTTTTTATTTTTATCCACATAAAAATGTAACCCACCGAGAATAAAAGCTTAACTTTCTGTGTACCTAAAAAATAGCCTCATCTTATGTTTCGCTAAATTTCGATACAATCATTAATTTGATAAAAGGTTAGTAACAACTTCAAAAAGTCCTTCCATATATGGATTTACACGTGATATGTTCAAAAGCGGACGTGTGTGTTTGGAATATTATTATTTTTTGTACTCATTGCTTATTTTACTGCTCTGAGTGCAGTGTATGAAATATGTTCTGGGAATAAATCAAAAGTTATTCAAGAATATTTATCAATAATTTTAAACTGCCATGCTTATAATTACGGAGGGTGCTTGATGGAATTTCTATATCAAATTTTAATCGTTCAAATTTCCCATGCTTACTAATTCATGTCATAAATGTAATCATAATCAGCATTGTATTAAATAAGATTAAAATTGTAGTTTATATTTTTCTTAATTTGGGTCAGAAATCATTTTATTCTGTATGTTTTTAAAAAATCTTGAAGCTATAAATGGTCCGTCATGTTTGTTATAGCTCGATATGTGGTTGGTAGACGTTAGATGTGTGGAGGGCTCGGGCGGGTAAAGATTCGGGCCCTGGTAAGAAATTTAATTTTTAGAAAAGTATTTCGGACTACCTGTATTTCGGACAAAGTCAGCCGTAAAGCAATACATAGTAAAAAGTTAATAACGTTGACAATTGAGGAATCTATTTGAAACAATGCTTTCATTATTTACTAATGAGCAATAGTTGTATCCGTCGTTCGTACATAAATAAAGTGTGAATATTATTCGGTATGTGCTTTCCGTTAGTTTTAGATGGTTGACAGTTCGTTGTAACAGAAGATTTATTATCAACCAGCGAGTACCCGGCATGCGTTGCAATGCCACTCAAAGAAAGAAAGGGTTTGTGTTTTAATTCTGTTTATTGAAGTGCTTTTGGATTAGAGGTCTGCACAAGCCGAAATTTCATAAAATTACCCGGCCCGAGCCTCAATATTACACTTGTTACCCGAACCCGACCCGAATCCCAGATATGTTTTTCTCAGCTCGATAAAGCCCGATTTATTTTTAACTATAATAATTCATTTATACTTTTCAAACAATATATGTTATTGTTTCCATATTTCCAACGATATTATAGCACATGTGAAAAAATTTATTTATGTTATGAAAACTATTGCCTTATGGCTGACTCATGACCCGAACATATTTAGTACGAAATATTTTTCTTAAATTTGAAATCCTTACCCGGGCCCGATGAATCTGAATTGTCTTTACCCGCTCGAGCCTAGGCCGGGTAAAGGTCCGCGGGCCAAGCCCAGGCTCATGCAGATCTCTATTTTGGATATAGGTACAACATTTTTTGTTTTTCGGTCTGGTTCAAAGATGTCGCTAGTTGTACGTATTTAATTTTTTTTTTAGATTATAGATATTAATTTATTTTTCTTCAGAAACCTTCACGGGTGTAGGCACAACAACTCACTTAAGTATTATAGAAATCGGATGAATGTTAAAGGAATGCAAAGAGGACAAACAAATCTTCATTTTTAAATATATATATATAGATAGATAAACAAAATTGATTAAAAATGAAGGTCAGGTTACAAGTGTGATATTTCGTCTCGGCCCGAGTCAGTAGATGTCGGTAACTTTATAATATTTCGGCCTATGCAGACCTCTAGTAGACATAGAACGACAAAATCCTGCTTAACCGTGCGAGACAGACAGCCATACATGTGAACTATTCTGTTTTTGTCCTGATCATTTTCCATCGTCTGAGTATACTAGTAAATGAATCATGTCGTAAAACCATGAGAGCATTGTAGCTGCTTATTTATTTGAACCGCGAAATATAAATTTCGAAACAATATTTGGTACGTATGTATTGTACCTACATTAATAATTTGTATAATTTATTATGCAGAACATGCTCCGCGACGTTCTTGATAATAGCAACGAAAGAGCGTCTGTAAGAAGATTTTTTAACAGGATGTTTGAACAAATTATTTGAATAGTTGAAAGTTATAATTGCTTATCTTTTTAACCAAATATATTACATATTGACAAGATAATATATAAATATATATCTTCTCAGTCGTTGATCAGTGTTGTAGCTTATTATTTTTCTACTTTCAAACATTCAAAAGATTTAAGTTTTTCAAGACATCCGAACTATTATAGATTTTTAAATCTAGAACGCACACATTAATTATCCTTCACTTTTAATGTGTTAACTGTCAATTCTTGGTAGAAAGGCTTTATATTTAAAAAATAAAACGTAAGTTTTTCTACTACTTCCTCATGGTTATCAGGGCCGGTTTCGCTCATTGCGAGCATTATCAACTGATGAAATACAAATCGTAACAGGGTAATTTATTTAAAATTGATGGTTAATAATTGCAAAGTATAACAAACAATTGATTCAAGAACTATGGCAAGAATATACAGATAATCGTACATAGTCTACAATTAAGGACCTCTTACAGATCAATAACTACTGATCTGAAATAAAAAATTTTAACCCCATAAAAATTTTAATTACGTGTGAAAAATCTATCTGGATTTGAAATAGCTTTTACAAAAAAATGAAAGTATTTTTTGCAAATAACACAAAATAAGTTAATTTATATGAGAACTGGAAAACCATTCAGTATCCCAATTCCTATTTTTCGGCTGGGGAAAGGATATACAATAATTGACTTTACTTAACAATACTTGTGGTATTATAACACATTCGATATTTTACGGCTTTGGATTGTCTTCGTCATATTTTGGGCCATTTTTTACATCTGACTTAACCTGTTCTAGCAGACATTGACAATTACAATAGCAAATAATATGAAAGGACGCGTTGTTTGAACGATAGGCAGGTGATGCCCGGTACTTGTTGCTCTTGAGTGCTTTTCTAACAAAAATCTGTTGACTTATGATGTCTTTCGTAAACATTAGGTTAACCGATATTTTCCTAATATAGTAAAGCACTATGCTGAGTTCGTTCAGTGCAAAGGTGCCTGGACCAAGAAGCTTTAAAAATCAAATTTAGTTTTTTTAATACTGTTTTTCTGAATGATTTTTTCAAAATGTAATCGTTTTTAAGTATTGGTAATTTTGAAATGTATTTTGTCTGTATATGTGGGGCCATTGCAATCATCAATGTTGTGTATTAAATTTGAATTCAAATTTGATATTGAAATTCCACCAAGCACTCTCGGTCGTGTCTTAAATTAATGATGTGCGTATTTTCAATATCTATTTAGGTAGAGTATACGCCATATAACTGCTCTTTTTACTACACTGTAATAATATATGTATAATATACAGAGCGTGTCAGTGTATTGGTATGTGTGGATCCCACGATCCTTGTGCAGTGTTTGTATCGGTATGGATCCTAGAGACGTGTATGGATCCCGTGATCCTTAATCATAGAGCTGGAGTGCAAAGTTATATGGCATATACTGAATGTATCAATGATTCAAAATAATCCGGAAAAGTTTGTAACAATATTCCAAAATAACAATTTTCTATGATTTACTACTTACAATTTGCATCATAGCGTTAGATGTCTTTTCGCTTACGATAGCCGCTTTGATTTCAGCGATTCATATATATGTATAGATTTTGTTTTGTTGAAATATTTTATTAGGAAGAGAAAATATTTGGTGTTCCCTGTATCGACGCGTATGTAAATTCGGGGAATTCGGGAGTGGATTTTGGATAAATAATGGTATTTACAGAAAACTCATGCCTCACCCATTTTCATTGCCTTTACCTGTCCTCGCCACACAAGGTAAAGGGAGACGCGGTCCTTATAACGAATGCTAATGTTTAAATAAATATACCCGTTTTCTAGGAAACGGGTAAATATAGAAAAAAACTCTTATATAGAAGAATATTAGGGTCATACATTACTATGTGTGATAACTTATAGAGAATATCAGGTATTACTTGTACATTTTCTCTTAGTAAAAAAAAATAATTTGTTACATACCTTAGAAAATCAGATATAAATTTTCGGCTTAGAGAGCAGTACAATAGTAGTGATGGATTTGTTGAATAACGAATCTGCCTTTGATGATTTGTTGATTCAGTTGTAAAAGAAGAAAAATAATGACGCATCCGAAAATCAAAAAATCTACATCTCAAGTAGAATATAGATCGGCTTTCGTTGTGAGTTAACTATATTCAATCGCAGGTCGCAGGTTCTGAAAACCAAGTTGTGGTCGCGGGTGCATTCGAGATTTAAAAAAAAAATAACCAAATTGTATTAAAATGTTTAACATTAATTATATGATTGTTGTATTTCGTAACATTATACATTTATAGACCTCTAAGGGTATTTATAAAATAAAATTTTGATTACATTTTTGCGTTCTTACTTTTAATTAATGCTTTGTCAATGCAGCATGAAAATAGTTCCGCAGGCGTACACAGGGTTATGAGATCCTGTTACAGCTTATTAGATTTTATTTAACATTAAATAATTGATAAATATAGTTATATAAGAAAGGCTAACAAAGAATAAGTAATGTTAATGATACATATTGCATTCGCCGAATAGAATCGTGACATGTCTCAAATACTGTCAACGCCTTTTTATTAGTACAAAAAATGTTCGTGTGACTCAACTTTATATATCGACTTAGTGTGAACTATGATTTTGTGTTTGACTAGTCACTGTTATTCCTAGAGATGTTAAACACATGTAGGTACTGTACTAGAACAATTTCCGGATTAAGTTTTCACTAAGCTATTTTATTCCATTTATTTTTCACACCATCTGTGTTCATATCATAAATGATAACCATATGTTGCGATATGTGTACATACATTTCCTTATTATGATGCAGCAGAAGCTAAATTGTTTTTGATTATAATCAATAGCCAGGTCTTTGATTTTAAATAAAACATATGAACCATTTTTTTATTAATCCGTTAAACTACAAACACTGCATACTGTTTCATTTTTGAGATTATTTATAAGGTAATAATTAGAATCAATGGCTACGCTATAAATAAAAATCTTGGGATAGAGTTTATCTAAAGATGCTTCATAAATAGGCGAAACACGGAATTATTATTAACACGGGCAGTGGAGTAACAAAGCCATAAATTTAAATTTTGTATTAACTGCGTAGTGTCTTATGATTTATAACGTTATATTTGACTACCCAAGAAACTTTCTTCGACTGTCTCAATAACAACTTTTAACAACTGAATAAGTTAAAATTTTTCTTCAGTGTTTCTCGTCCACTAATCAGTAAATTCATTCAAACATATATTACTTACTGTTTGATTTTTGTCGCCATTTTAAACATATTTGTTAATTGATTTCAATTAGGTAAGTCTGTTTATTTCTTGTTGCGTTGCGGTAAGACGATAGAATTTTCCATTATTTTTTACACGAAAACTGTCCGCCTTAAGTATGTTAGAATATTTCTCAGAAGTTCGGCATTCGCTAATGAAGAAATAATTTCAGGATACTGTCGAATTCTTCATTAATCTACGACGCACGAGGATCCCGTTGGCCTTATAATTAGTTATATTTTGCCCGGACAACATGTGGAAAAAAATAACTAACGATATTCTTAGAAATAATCTGTCATTAGGAAACAAAGATTTTTGCTTTAGTTGAAAAAAGAACTAGTTGAATTATTAATACTTAGTTTGTCTTCGTTTTGACTATTTAGTATTTTATATATTACATATCCAACGCTGATGGTGTGATATCCATGGACATTAAATTTTGAATCACTGAGACCGAGATAAAGAGAGTAGATTACATCGGAATAAAATAGTGTGTAGATTATATTAATTTGTTACATGGAAACACTCATAAAATATATATTACAATCCTTTCAATTGAAGAAACCAAAAGTACTGCTCTAACACCATATCGTGGTTGTTGCTTATCACCTTTGCTACATGAGGTGTATTTCTTCTACATAATTCTAATTAACTTGTTTCTTTTTGTTTACAGTTGTACTGCCCGCTTCGTTGGAGAATACTGCCAACATCTAAATCCATGTTACACGGGTCCTGGACCGCGATGCCAGAATGGCGGGTCTTGTAAGGTGAAGCAGGCGCCGGCGTCCTCACCGGCCTTCGTCTGCGAATGCCCTCTTGGCTATAGCGCTTCGCTCTGCGAGATCCACGTCGAGAACAGCTGCGACTCTTCGCCGTGTCAGAACGGAGGATCATGCGTGCTGAGGAGTCTCAGTGACTACCAGTGCACGTGTGCTGCGGGCTTTACAGGTAAGTCAAAAGGCTATTTCTTATCTTAACCGAATATTATAAATTCGGACAGCTGTTTCACGATCATATTTAAATTTGATTATTTTTGCTTCAGATTTTTTTTCTCATATATTTCGTTTTTGTGCGTGTTGCATAGTAAACTATTATCGTAAAACTATGCAGTACAGAAGAAGACTGTTTGATTATTCTTTAATTTAATCAAGTGAATTATATAACTTCATTTATTCTACATAATTAATCAATGTCAACAAAATGTGTTTTATTGATATTTAATTATTTAAACTACGAAATAAAAAATATGTTTGTGTTAAGCTCTGGCAAGAAGCGTAGGGAATGGGCTAGCGATACGGATTCTTGCAGTCAATACGTGGTGGCTATATGTTTCACTTCAGGAGCATGATATCGTATTATAATGATGAGTATTTATAAAAACGATGTATTTGGTTTACCAGGATCACAGCATCTCAATTTGTTTTAGTTACAATAGAAAGGTGATAGTCAATCAGTAGTTGAAAACAACTCAATGTACCTGAGCGTAATTACATGTGTAGATACTAGATAAGGTTTGACATCTTCATATATAATATTTATAATAAGCGTTATATAATTTTCACAGGAGCGAGATGTGAAAGTCAGGATCATTGCGCGTCTCAACCGTGTAAGAATGGGGCGACTTGTGCGTCGAACGAGGAAGGCACTTACACCTGTACGTGTGCTGCGGGATTTACGGGGGCGGCGTGTGAGAGCGATGTCTTCGAGTGTGCGACCGACCCCTGCAAGCGGGGGAAGTGCCTCAACACCCACGGCAGCTATAAGTGAGTAGATATTTTATATGGAAACTGTTTTGATACATTATCCCGACGGATATGCTATATATATATAAATATTTCTTGAATTCTATGATATATTTTTTGTATCACAGCGCAAGCTTATTGATTCACAAAACAACATTCAATATACATGTACGCTAACTTCTAACCGATTATATAGCTGGTTGCAGCATTCACGGGTTTGAATACCAGTACAGTTTTTTACATTATTTTTTAAATCGATTTATGGAAATTTTCGAAGAAGTGGATGTCTAAATTTCCTCCCACCCATCTGATCCTACCATTACTAGTACAGTCCTAGCCCTATCCTTCTATCCCTTCACTCTCAGAAAAAGACAGGTTGACTTATAAATAGTTCTTTTGGTTCAACTAATGTTTAGAAAAGCTCCGTTAAAAGTCCATATCGACAGTGAAAAGGGGAAAAAGATGTAACCCACACACAAAAAATATTTTGTATAGCTCAAACAAAACGTCTATTAAATTGCATACATTGTGATCACCGAAAAAAAGTCTTTTTGCCTTTGTAGAGCCGATATGTATTTATATATAAATATAGTGTATTAGCACGTTTTTTTGGTGTGGGTTACGTTCTTTTTCGTTTCCACAGTCGATATGCTCCATATTAAATATCGTTTTAATAATCTCAATGCTAATTTCTTTTAAGGTGTTGAACTGTCAATTCTTGGTGGAAAGACATTATATTTAAAAAAAATAAAATAAAAACACAATTCATTTGTACTACTTCCACATATTTATAATGATCAGGACCGGTTTCGTTCATCACGAGCATTATCAACTGATAAAAATACAAACATAACAGGCTTATTTATATAAAATTGAGCGTAAAAATGAAGGTATATAAAACTGATGGTTCATGAACTGAGACAAGAAACAAAAATCAATGCTAATTGATGGTTTGAAACATAAATATCAATTGATAGTAGTATTTATTATATAAAATAAATTTATCTTTTGTAGATTATTATTTTTGATTAATTTTAAAATGCAATCTTGTTTCAGATTTGTTTTATTTCGTATTTAAATGAGCAGGAAGATTTATGCCGTCCGGTATGAAAGTGTTAAAAGTCCGCCATGAAGATAAATGCAGTCATTTCGATGATATATGACTTAACGATTGCGCCCCCCGTTCAGCTTTTCCCAATTAATTATTTATTGCTTTCATCTGTATGTTAATCCCGAAGTGCTGCCACGTATAATCGGTCAGCTTAGAAAAGGTTAGTGAGCCCGCGTGCGTCGATTTTTATTTTGACCGGTTCTTAGTGCACCTGCCATCGATTTCGGGATCGGGATGCTTTTCAAACATGCTCACCAAGTAATGTTGAAAATTAATAGAACCTGAAAAAATACAATTCTTAAAGATTATTTTTATAATGCCTCTCTACCAAGAGTTGTCAGTCAACACTTTAAATGTGATTCTTAAAGATACACTAAATCCTCATTTTACACGGGGGACATGTTCTATGCAAAATAGCCGTGCCAAAAACCGTGTAAAAAAGATGAAGTTAATATAAGATTCATCGTTGGCTTCGGTTACGGATCTCACAGGTTCGAATCTCAATCCGGACGGTTTCATAAATTAATTTCTCCATAAAGCATTTAGGAAAAAACAACTATTGGTACGCCGTAAATTTCGACAAAATACAAATTGTCGATATCCTGAAGACAGTTTATGTGTACTTTACATATTATCGTTATTCAAGGATTTCATAGCAAAGCCGAAGATTCATATCTTCCTTTGTTTCCTTTCTAATTTTCTGTTGCAATGTTATGCTAAATTTTCTATCCGACATAATAACTAATACTGCATCTTCACTAATGATTAGACATACGAATTTTGAGCATTTTGTTGAACATTTTTTTTTAAGAAATGTTAAAAGTTATTATATCATAGCACTTATAATCAATGTTGAATGAGATAAATTTATATTATGACTGTGAACTATTTGGTATCCATTTAAATCGGGTTTAAAATTAAAAAAAAAACAGGCATTTGAGACATTTCATTGACAGGGAAGTGTATGAACAACTCTTAACTAATATGAAATATACATTAAGTCCGTATACATCCGTAATCCGTAATATGAAGAGTTTGTGTGTGCTGCATCAAATGAATTTGGTGTCCAGTAATTAGTCTTGGTTTAAAAGACTCTTCAGCGAATATATTTTAACTATAATCGATTTTGGCACTAATCTGAAAGAATCAGCTTTCGAAGAATGTTTCATGACATTATATCTAGTTAAAATATATGCTAAAATTAAGCATTTTAAACGCCACAGAGCGCGAAAATCGAAAATGAAAATGCTGAAATTGATAAAAATAGATGCGCAAAGTACGGGTCTCCGCAAGTAATATATAGCTTCAATAATTTTAATTAAAAATTATTTTTACAAACGTAAATATCATATAAGGATCAGGCATAAAGCTTCTTTGAGGTTTAGAAATTTATACTTTACAAAAGACGTTACAAAAATATTACAGCTTACATCTTTTGTTTCCATTTGATGTTATTGGATGTCCTTAATATCGTTGTTAGGTATTGATTAATTTGTCAATTGCTATTTCATTTTAAAATGCGATAAATACAAATGACGAGTCTATCTCCAAGTGTTGGTATGCTTATATAATAATTAATATAATTTTCTTGTCGATTGTGTATTGGGAGTTTTTTTACGTTGGAGAAACTGAATTTTATTGGCTTGCGGTAATCAAAATCCTGTTCTATAGATTTATGGACAACCTAAACTTTTCTTTAACTCCGATACACATGCACTCATCTTTACGTCTCATTCTCTATATTCATACTTCTATGAGTAAGAATGAGGTAAGTGAACAAATGTAGAAAACAAAGACACCTTTTTTATATCAGAGATATCTCAGCCATTAGTTTATTGGTAAATATTCCTCTAGCTATTGTGTATAAATAAGATTATGTAACATATTCATTACCAGGAAAAGTTTGATACGTCTATGTTTATTAAGATATCATTTCTGTAAATTGATTGTTAAATGAATATAAGAATTATCGCCGTGATATTTCCCCTTTCGTCGCGCCACTTCACTTAACAGTATGTGTATTATATATATTTATTTTTAATTATGGATGCACTTTGCTGGGACGATGTCTAACAGTCTGTCAATGCCGATATGCCCTATCCTCTACTTCTACCGTATATATTTTGTAGTATAGTAAATGTGAATAGAGCATCTATTTAATCGATGTTCAATATACAAATACCTGTATGTATCGATCATCTATTCAATTCGTAAATGACAAGAGAAAACTAAAAATGGGTCTAATCAAATAGTTTGTTAATATTGGTTATTTGTTATTATTAGTTTGAAAACATCAGTGTGTTTTGTAAATATCGACAATTTTAATCCACGGCGAATTAACAGCAAAGCAAATTTAATATTGGATATGTTTAATAATTTTTTGGGCTTAAATTTATTTGATACAATTTCTTTGTGCAATGGTGACTCGAGGCGTTAAATTTTATTTCGTCAGATATCCTTCAAATAATAAGGCAGATTATTTTATTCGAGTTGATCTTTAGGTTCAAAGACTCAGGTATAAAGCGGAAAGGTAGCTCCGCGCCTCATCATAAACTATCACAGTATCTTCTCGTATAGAATATCACATGCGAGCGCAAAAGCCCAATGGCGTACGTACATTTGTGACTTCCACATTTCCCACTAATAAATAGTAGGTAAGTTTTATTATATCTCGATTAGAGCATCCAATCCCGGACCCTTTTTGTGATCCCGGGATACCGGGATTGGTCATTAAACGTAATTTCATGTTTTGAATTGCATATTTAACATCAATTTTGTGTCTATTATTGTTTCCATCAGAATGAAGCTATCATGTTATATATATTTTTTTGACATAGGAATTTTTAATTTCATTTTATATTAAAAGTGAACTTCCACAAAATTACCGCCGAATCCATAGAACATATGGGAATAGTTCGTTTATTTATCAAAAATCAGGCTTATTTCGTACTTTCATAATGCAAAAACAATAAAATATATTGTTGTTAAAATTATTTTGTCGGCGTCCGTGGCGCAGTTGGTTTCGTCGCTGGCTACCGTTACGGATGTCTCGGGTTCAATTCCCGATGCGGACGGTTTTCATAGATTGATCTTACAATCGATTTATGGATTTCTGTTCGTGGTCTGAGTCCTCCCTCCCACCAATCCCATCCTCACGGGGCGTAACGAGAGCGATTAGCTAACCACTAGTCCTGTCATAGCCCTATCCTTCTATCCCTACTCTCTTCAACTGAGTGACAAGCAGTTCTCGTAGAAAAATTCTGTCAAGATACCTCCATTAGGAGACCATATGCTCCACATTGGGAGCGGACATGGGAAAAAAAAAAAAAAAAATTATTTGTTCCTGTCTATGGTAGTTACGAAATATGCGAACGAGGGAGACCACAATACGTATTAATTATGTAGGTTCAATAAAAAAATATGTTCATAATAAACAAACCGAGATACACGTCGAAGTTAATCAGGAGATATTTAATTTGAAATATGAATTATTTTTTTAACATTTACAGTGGATCCTGAAATCCCGCGATTGATATTAAAAAAAAAAATCGGGATCGGAAGCCCTATTCTCGATGTGAAAATATTGTGATTTTAGAAATATTACAGTAAATGATACGTTATGAGAATTTCATAAGCGGAAATAGATGATGTTTAATTGTATGTAGACAGTATACATTAATTAAAAAAAATGTGGACGTCGTTTGGTATTCACACAGTCATTAATTTAATGCACTTCCAAGTGGCTTGTTGGGCGTATCTTATTTTTAATTAGCTCCAATTATTATCTTTACGCTTCTGTTTTACTCACTAAAAAAACATATCCTAGATTTTATATAAATACAAGTGTAATTGAGAATAATGTTAAAAGTCAAAAGTTCAAAATATCACAATTGACCTAGAAATGGCAGCCAGAATAACATGTGCAAATTTCACGTATGTACTGTACACCTTGTGGGAGGAGTGAATGTGATAGACAGATAGATTTATATATGTATCTGCTATGTATTACAGTAGAGATGATGCACTGCATTACAAATAGTGAAGTTGTTATGTGTAATCAATACTTTTTAAAATATGTTTAATAATATACTGTATTAAACTTTCAGGGTGCATTGTGCTTGCGTATATTATAGTATAATACATGACATTAGCATCTTGGCCACCTTGCCCCTACTGTTCTGGACGCCACTCTCCATATCTTGGTTCCTTCCATCGCGTGCCGTTAATTGTCCTTTCCTCCTCCTACTGCTCGCTTTTACCGGTTGTGACGATACCACCAGGGCTGAAACTGGTCTCTTTCAAATGATCATTACAATAAATTATTTTGACAACAGTTATTTACTCAAGGTTTTATTCATAAACTACCTACTTCACTTGTGCATGAATTGTGTGTTTACATATCGGCACTTACTCATAGACGATTAATATCCAACATGTCGGTGACATCGCATTGCCGCTTTGTAATCGCCAAGTTAATATGTATTTGGTCAGTAAAAATAATATTAAAATAACATGAATGATCTTTATTGCTCTCTATTTTGAACGAAGATGCTTCTCTAAAGAGCGAATCACGCGAAGTCGTTGAAAATAAATTGAACGCCGAATCTATCAAAACAAGTTTACTTAATTCTAAAATATATCTTTCGATTTTACATATCTCTGATGTTTGAAAAAAAAATGATCTTCCAGGAGAGAAAAAACAAAGTTTACTCCTGAAGTAGTTTTTTCAGCAGTGTTTAGATATATAACACAATGTCTTTAAAACAAGACTTATACTTAGATACATTATTTTTTTACTACTACCCTTTTGCAACAAATTCAAATCTAATTTTAGATATCGACTGAGGGCGCTTGATGGAATTTCAATGTAAAATTTTAATTATTGAGATTTTGTACACTTCCATGTATTTGGTCACTAACGACCCGGGTTTCGCCTTTCGTCGTCTTCAGGCAGACAGTCAGTCTTGTCAGTTCGAGTTCATTCGTGCGCTCGAATGCCTGAAGATGCCGAAAGGCGAAACCCGGATCGTTAGTGACAAAATACACGGAAGTGTAAAAAATCTCAATAATTCAAATTTAATTGTAAATAATGAATGTGTTTATTTATCACATTGGTTTTCTTTGTCCGACCTTTAAAAGATATCCCACAGCTATCGTGCGTGTAAATCCAAATGCGTCTCTGTTCGGTAGCTCGAGTTGCCCATTATTGTTTTTCTATTTGGGATTCCTTCTAATTCACGACATAACCAGCTTTTTCGTTTTATTATATTTGTAACATGAAAAGCGTGCATTCGACGGACCTTTACTGGACCACTTCGAATCACAGGATGTGTGCCTTCTCGCTATGCCGAGATGCGTTATCTTTATTTCAAATCACTGTGCGATTACAAATGAATCGGAGTAAAAAAAAAAATTGTCAGCGTATATAAGACATTATTGACAAATAATAACATCAAAGCTAATTATTTGGATAGAGTTTTAAAAGTACCTATTTTACATTGAATCTAAAGTAATACGATTAATCAAAAGGACTTTTCAATCTTTAATATTTTATTAATTGAATTGACGTGTACTTGTTGGAGTTCCATAATAAGAGGGTAAACTTAACAAAGCATTCAGTTCTCGAATAATTGTATCAGCTTGTTGGTAGCTATTTCGGCTTCAAGCAATCACCAGAACTATGTTTAAACATAATTTAGCTGTATATACCGTTTTAGAAGAGATAATATCGAGGCTATTACTGACGGAACGCATTATGTTAATTTTGGACAGTTTTTTGTTTTAATTCTCAAAATGTATGCAATTTAACGTTCTACGTACTGGTGCAACGTATGACGTCATAGGATATAGTAAAAAACAGTATTTAGTCGTATTGTTTTTTTTTATTATTATTTTGGCAGAAAACATTATATGACTATAACTCATCTCACTTATGATCTGTATACCAAAAAGATTCTTTATAATGTATAAAAAATCTTTTTAAATCAGTTCGTGTCCATTCGTGTAATCGAATGCCTGAAGATGCCGAAAGGCGAAATCCGGATCGTTAGTGACGAAATACATGGAAATGTACAAAATTTCAACAATTCAAACAAACGTGCTATAAATGCGATTATCTCAGAACTTATTTTGAAGACTTGATGCAATCCGTCAGTATACCCTCGATATTATATATACAATATTATACGTAAAATTGAAAATTTTTGGTAGCGTTTATTTCTGTAATAAACTGTTTTAAAAAGGCGAGTTTCTGTATTAAAGTTTCTGCATTATTTATGCACACGACATGATTTTGCATATTATGGTTTTTGAAACAGAAAATTATACGTCCGTTTTATATTTATTTTATTACATCGGTTCACAGACCCTTAAGAAATTTTGTATGGTATATTTATTTATGTTTTTTGATTTGTGATAATATAACTTGTTTGTTGTGTCAGAGTTTATTTAAATCTTCTGTTTATAAAATAGTTAACCGATTATATTATTAATCTGTAACATTACTGTGTATCTTACTAAGTCATAACAAAGTTAATACAAAACTTAATCTTATTTTTTGTTTTTTTTTAATCCTCAGGTGTATTTGCGACCCAGGCTTCACAGGCAAAGACTGCGAAAGTGAATACGTGCCCTGCAATCCATCACCTTGCCTCAACAACGGCAAATGCAGAAGAGTTGAAGCTCTCTCATACGAGTGCAAATGTCCTGAAGGTAAGTCTACACAATTAAACAATCAAGCATATCGTTCTGATAATCTAAACAGGGGTTTATTAAACGACGTAGGTATTCTAAAAGATTATTTGATTAGGGCCGCAGCAACCGATCACTGGACTCAGTTATCTATTGTGTGGTTTATTCTTTATTAAGTACAAATCATGAATACAAATGGTTTTAACAAGATGAATAATATAATTATTTATTTTAAGAACACAGAGACACAGAATTTGATCGACAAACGGACGTGAAGTGTATAAATGTCCGGCTCTGACTTCTATAATTAAAGTATTGCATTTCATATTGATAATTTGTTTATATTTCCGGATCACGTTTAAGTGGGCGCGTAACCTATTAAATTGTATTACTTTTATAGATAAACATTTAGTTTTGTTATTGCTAGCATGAGGTGAATGACTATTAAGTTCATCTTTATAATATTTAGTGTAAGGCGGGGTACATAACAGTATATATAGACAGACAGACGATGTAAACACGATTTCTTTTCAGTCAATGAGTTTTTGGTATCATAATTTAATTTCATGATCATATTTTACTATCTAGTATTATAGAATATCGAGGTTATACTGACAGAAGGCATTACGTCATGAAAACAAGTTTGGATATAATAGCATTTAATGCATTATTTTTTTAAAAGTACCTTCTCCCAAGAACAATTGTTACTACTAAATACGGTTTTTATCAAAGCTATTATATCCTATGACTTCATGCGTTATACCAACCAGTACGTACGAGCGTTTAACTGCAAACATTTTGGCACTTAAAACAGAAAAGCATCAAAAACTAAATTAATGCGTTCTGCCAGTATACCTTCGATATATTGTTTTATTTTACTAGAAAAGCAGCAGTCTCGATCATCTAGTATTAGATACACGAGATAGATCATATGATGGACAAAATTAGGCAACTCAATTACAGTTTCCTATCTACCAACATTCCTTCAGCAGTATACTTTTATAAGCGACTTGAATGTTTGTCGAAAGACTGTTAGCATAACATTTTTTTTTCATTTTCCAAGAGATTATAATAGTATTCTTCTTTTACCTAACCGCGATGTAATTGGACGAAGTAAGAAGTGGCAACTACCAGCGAAAATGATGTAAATATGGTGGCTGGTAATGTGTGTTGGCAGATTATATTGCAATTACAGCAGTTTCAATACTTTGAGTTGCACGAAGAGATGTCGTGAAAAGAATCACACAATCAACGCTATCAAAAAGTCGCATCTTAATTTTGACACTGGCAATCTGTTGTCACCTTCAGTGTCTATATTCATTTCGGTCAACTTTGTCTTTTTTATTCACTTAAGCAAAACAAAAGGTGTGTATACATTTCTGGGAAACAAAAAAGCTTAATCCATAACTTGCAGAGCTCCAGTAAAATTTCACACTTTCAAAAATGTGTTAATAATAAATTGTTCCGCAACGGCGGCGTGGCCTTTCGCCGCATTGGCAGTCCACTTTTCGCAGTCGGTTGTTGCAATTCCAATAATAATTGCATTAGTATCTAATAGTAATAGGAGCATGCAGCGTCTGCGTCTCCGTTGGGAAGTTGTCGCTCGTTCGAGGCGTGTCCCTCCGCTCTCCGCCGAACAATGCTTTCTCACGTTCGCCATACACGCGGAGACCGGCCCCCGGCCCGCTGGCCATGTCTGCCTTATCTCACGCGAATGCCAAACTGTCGGTCAACTGTGCTCGTCCTCTGATCCAGAAAATAAAGAGATGTCTTCTGATTGTCCGGTGGTTTCTGCGTTTCCCAGTTGAAAGCACACTTCCTTGAGTTTCTTGACTTGTACAGATAGTATTATATGAATGTAAAATCTTTTGAGGGTTTGATGACTCTGTGTAATAGATTTGTAAACAGATCTTTTCCGCATATTATTAATCTCCACGAAGAAGTGTTTGAGGGATCGAATAGAAAATTGTCTTTGCTAAAATATCTGCTCTTTAATTTTCATTTTTAGTCCATATATTAAGAGCGAATATGATTTGGAAAACTACGAAATATTTTAATAAATGTAGCGGTGTTGGGCTAGGAAAGGACTGGTGGTTAGCTAATCGCTCTCGCTACGCCCCGATCGGATGTGACAGGGAATTGTAGACATCTCAAACATCGATGCCTACGAACAGAAATTCATAAATCGATTGAAAAATCAATTCATGAAACTGTCCGTACTGGGACTTGAAACCCGAAAAATCCGTTACCGAAGCCAACCACGTTGACCATTGCTTCTCGGAGCCGACGGACGGTGTTATGCTATCAGTAAAAAAAATGAGAACCCAGTATGTGTATTCTGCTAAATGTTGAAAATCTTTTAAGACTACACGGAAAACACTTTTAATATGTTAACAAACTATCGATCGATCGTGGAAGGCATTATATTTTAAAAATAAAACGCAATTTGTCTGGTACTACTTCCACATTTTTATAATGATGACAGGAGTGTAAAAAAATACTTTTTTGATAACCTATTTCGGAAAATATTTTTTGTACACAATTGTTGTGTACACGGAAGAAGCTATTTCTTTCCAATTACACAATTTTCGGTCTCTTGCGCTTACATGATATTGTTCTTCCGACTTTTAAAGTCTTGATCTGGCTTTCGTGCAGAATAAAGATTTATTTTTGTTATATTTCTACAAATACGTAATATTTATACTGCTTCAACATTGTCTTAAAGGACACGAGCCGTAGTTTGTGTATCGCTATTTTCTGCAAGCCTAACTTGCTGGTCGAGATCGCCCGAGGGATTGTTTTACTATGCAACGCTCAGCTCTTAACAGTGACTTTCAACCTTTGCGACTAAAAAGACTGTTTCTTACCAATCAAGAGTTGAATGAATCATTTATTGAGTTGTCATGTCCGTTTCTCTTCCTTGTAGAAATTTTTGGAACAACTCGAAAATATTACAGCAAAACTACAATTTTACTAGCAAGACTTAATTCATACTATTTAATGACAATGTATCGAAATATAATTCTACTCTATTGAACATTTCATCAATCTTATCTTGTCAAAAATATGGACAGCATTTAAAAGAAACAGTATATTATAACGTTGACGTGAATTTCCATTTGTATGATAATGAAACCAAAGGACGTAAGAGCAAAGAACTCGTATGTCGCTTTTTGATACATCAAATAAAATGAAAGGTTTTTACTGGCGATTGTAAATTATAAAGTTACCGATTTGCAAAGTTTAAATGTTTACATTGGTCTGCAATGCGTATTTAATGCGATAATCGGATGTTATTAGTATTCATAATATATTTAATTCCGACGTTAAACGTTCCAACTATTCATTTACTGCCTTAAAATTTACCTAGGTCCGTGGCCGAGTTGTGAATGTCGTTGGCTTCGGTTAAGTTGCTCACGTATTCGAATCCCAGTACTGACAGTTTCGTAAATGGATTTTTACAGTCGCTTCATGGGGTTCTGTTCCAAGGCAAGAATGTTTGCGATGTCTAAAATTCCCTCGCACCCATCCGATCCTAAAAACGAAGCGCAGCGAGAGTGATAAGCTAACCACTTATCTAGTTCTAGCCGTATCCTACTTTCCCCACTCTCTTCAATAAAGATAGCTTGAGCAACTGACTAACAAGCAATTGTGGTAGAAAAACTTATGTTGAGATATCTGCATCAGGAAAAAGAAAGTTGCCAAAATAAAAAAGGCTTACGAATTTATTAGGGAATGTCTCTTCATAAAATTATTCCAAAATATTTTCCTCGCCACTTGATCACCGCATCGAAAGTTGTCCGTCGCAGTTCGGTAGGTAAGTGATTGTACCTATTATAGAAACCGTTGAGATGTTCTCCGGGCAAGAATCGAACTTCAGTCTGCTATGTTCTGGTGCGCTGTCCCCAGGGCAAGACACGACGCGACTACGCCCACTTCTGTCCGGTACAAACTGTTTCACTTCCACATTATAATATCTTTATTAGTATTCTTCAATTTGATATCTATTGCTATTCAAATCGAATCTACATATGATATTATTCAATATCTAGAGGGGTGGATTTTTTGTAATCAAACAACACAGTGACTAAACAACACACAAAAAATCAGAACAGGGAATAGTAAAATTAATTTTGAAAAACTAAGACCTTCGTAATGAGTTGCAATTACGGAATACATCTATTAATTCAATTAATAATCTGCAGTTATTGTATTATATTGAGCTAGTATAACCGTACCCGTCATAGACGACGGTATTGCAATTGAAATATTTAATGTTTAAAGTAGCTAGTATGTCGGAACTGTGTGCATTGCATAACATTTTATTTTATTTTATATATAAGCGCGATCGCTTAGGTCATGAGAAAATTCCATACCTACATGTGATATGTGATAATGAAGCGTCTATAGAGCGGTCTGGGTTATTATTTACATATAAGATATGTCTATACAATTGTGTTGTATATAATTTAAGAGTTCAGTTAAGATTAAGGCAATTCTCGAAATGTTAACTCAGGTATCAGTGTGGCTCTCAGACGTTTAATATTTTACCTCGTAAATAATATTTGTCGTATTTGTATCTTCTATATAAACGTTAGAAACTGTTTACTGTCTGTCAGTTCGAGTCCATTCGTGAGCTCGAATGCCTGAAGATACCGAAAGGCGAAACCCGGGTCGTGAGTGACAAAATACATGGAAGTGTACAAAATCTCAATAATCCAAAGTCAATAATCCAAAGTTGTGTTGTATATGTATTTAATTCTAAAATAGATCCATCAAAAATATTATTTTTCTCCTGTGTTGTTTTATCACTGTTATGATTTGGCATTGTTATGATTTTTCTTTTTTTTTTGTCTCATTGACTTTTTGATGTGGCTTAATTTTTGATTTGTAAGAGGTCTTCAAAATTTTAATTGTAAACTATTTAATTTCGTTGATGTATGATTATCTGTAAATTCTTGGCATAGTTCTTGGACCAATTATTTGATATACCCTGCAATTATTAATACTCAATTGCGTATAAATAGCTTTGTTAAGATTTATATTTTATCAGTGTATAATGCTCGCGATCTAATTGTATAAAAACGAAAATCCTAGTTTTAAATGTACAGCAGATGGTCTTTGAGGATTTGGTGTTACCGGTAAAAACCTTAATATAATAAAACATATAATATTATGCGATTTTCCTTGTCGTGATGACATTTGGTACACTAACATGCTGCTATCCATAGTCACCAATATTTCTTGATGGGTGTAGTGAATATTTCCCATCCTACCATCCGTTAGTAATATGATCGTTTCATTCGAAATAAAGCTCCATAGATTGGCCACATTGATGTAAAACAAAGATTCCACTGTACTCCAGCGTGGAGATGTGTTATCTAGTCATCACATCCCATCAAGTCATGATGGATGCCGAGTGATAACACGCTTCAGGTCTTCGCTAATGGGTTGTGTTACAATTTACATCAACGCTTCAGAGTTATCAAGACATCACGGTGCATAGAGGACTCCCTTGTGTAAATGTCAACTCTCTGATTAATGACGTATTTTTCTTTTCTTTTAGTTTTTTTTTTTTGGTATATTTTACTATTTAAAACACATTTTTTTGTCATGAATCTGGGAAGAATATTACTTATTATTTCAAGTAGCGAATATTTTTATTAGAATTGTGAAACGCATATTTAAAAATGTAAATGAAATAATTCATTATTACTTTCAAATAATTTTCCAAAAGCATTTACTCTCAGTTCTCTCTTGATGCTTATTCTAGGAAAGTAGTCGAAACGAAATGAATTTTTACGCTCAATATTATATGGCGACAGTTACTTTCCAAATAATATTGACATTTTTACAAATAATTATTATAATGTGACTGCCAAACATCACTTCTACATATGTCTACAATCTAGATCTGAAGGACATATCACAAAATACTTCACCTTACATGTACGGCCGAACTACTCGAAGGGTTAATAAAATGTACTAAAACAAATATTACGCGAGACTGATTTTAATTTTTATGCACGTTTCTAAAGTTATGTGTCTGCTGGTATGTGTTTGCTTAAATTAAAAGAAGTTATTAAGAGCTTGAACCAATTTTTGTAAAAATATCTTCAAGAGCGTAAATATGTAAAGGATTGAAGCGGTACAAGACAATTGTTTGGTGTGGTCATCAGCAATCCTTACCCCGCTAGGGTTTCGGTCTACTTTTTTCTTTGAAATTAATGCGTACATTTGTAATATACATACATACCATAACATTTTCTCGTCATCGTCCATATTGTGTTCACGATTTGTTCCAACTCCTCGCGGTATCAAATTGAATCATAGTCGAATAGTCAAAAACCTATGATCAAAAAATATCCAATCACACAGCAGGTTTACCGTTAAATACAATTTTCTTTGGTAATCTACTACGTTTCGGAAATTAAGTTTACTTAAGCTCACCTACTTAGGTTATTAGTTACCCGACGTATTGTCATTCGATATAATAAAGCTCTATCTACAATAGCAATAAAACCAAAGCTTTTACCTATCTTAGTGCTAGAAAAGGTGTATAGTGGTTATTACCGATAATGACAGGGCCCGTTACCGCATTGTTTCAGCGCCCGGCCAGGCCGCGGCCGGTATTAGCCAGCTCTGGCCGATAAGGGGTAACACGGGTTCGATATCGTGCCGCAAGCCTATTTCAATAAATGCTTCGGATACAGCTATCTCAATTTATCTTTCCGGTGAACGGAATTGTTGCTGCTTTGTGCTCAAACAAGAACTGATAAACCCTTTCTCTTTCATTTCACCCTTACCCGTTGATTGTAAAAGATAAATTGGTCTATTGGCTGTCGTATTGCTGCAATACTCTACATGCGATAGTTGTGTGGAAAAGTAAATTTAATTAAATTAATTTTTTTTTCTAATGCTCAAGTATTTTTGCCATACTTTTTTGTTTTACGATACTCACGCATTTCATACTAGGCAGGTGTCGCCTTACTCCATAAAAAATAACAATAGTGGAACCCCGATCTATCGTTCTCCCCCAATAATCCTTTATTTTTTATAGTCCCGGCTAAACACAATCTATAAGAACAATGTTAAATAATCCCACATTCGCGCTTCCCCGATTTATTGGTTAAATATTATGGTCCCGTCACAAATATTACCCCGATTGATTACCTGTGTCGAACATTTATAATCCTGCTCAGAAGTACGCAGGACTTCATTCAGCCGATATTGATATTATATTATTGTTTTCGAAAACACCTCATTCACAACCAAAGTGCGATTCCATTCAACCACTATCGTAAAGATGCGAGTCTGCAAACGTCGTCTTGTTATGATGCCAGATTATAATGCTTCCACTGATGACTCGCCTGCTGAGCACGTACATAGTGTTCAATCATCTCGCCTAGTCGGTCAGTGTTCATTTTTGCTTAGCATTTCGCCTCATAATTTAACCTGACTCTAAGCTGAGAAACTGAAATGAATTATTCAATAGTTTCCCGCATTCATCGCGTTTTTCAGGCTTCTCTTTAAAAAAACGAAGAATCGGGGTTCCACTGTACATACATATTTTTCGTTGATGTCTTCAAATAATATGGCGATAATTATTATTTTCTTAATATTGATTGTGGAATTTTCTAACCTGACCCATTCCTAGGTACGCATTTCGTTATCCTGATATTATATATAGCAGACAACTGCCAGAATATCTATTTAAATTATTAATGCGTGTACTTTGACTGGATTTAAAATCACTTGTATGGGTAATGGGTAGACATTAAAATGTTTACCGTTGACATCAAAAAATATACAAAACAAAATTAATCGTAAAAAGTTTGTCTATTCAAAATGGACTTTTATGATAGTTTCACTAATATCCTCAAATTGTGTTTCTATAAATATTTTATTATCACTACACTACGCCTACAATTCTTTGACGTATGCAAATTTGTTTTAGAGATTTCTCTCGGATGTTTATTTTCAATTATAATTGATTTATTTGCGAGCGTTTTTATGTTATCTTTATTTGATCTCAACGTAAACTACGTGAATTTGATTTTATTGTAATTTTATTAAAATTCTATTCCGGGCGTTGTTAGTTCAACTGTGAATTTAAAATTTCGTTCTCAAGGAAAGGAAGAAGCGGCATTAAAAATGTTTCTTTTATAAGTATCACATAAAACATGTATAAAATGTCTCGTAAGACATTTTTAATGTTACCGCCACTGTTTCTAAAGTGTGGGATATGACACGCAGTTCTCGTAAAATATTTCTGAGATCGTTATCAAGAATCTGGATTATTAATGTAGAAGCTTAACCACACACCTACTTACCGTTTTAAATAACAAGTTTAATTAAAAAATAAATATTTTTTAACACATTCCATCATTTTTTTTTTGTCGATGTATATATTTTTTTTACTGTGCTTCATTCAAACCGCGGGAATTTCTTTGGATTTATATCTTATAATTAAGTAATTTAAGATATTGACTGAGGGTGCTTGATGGGATTTCAATATCAAATGTAAATTATTCAAATTTTTAACATTCCCATACGTTTTTTCACTAACTAAAGTTTATCTGTTTTTATTTTGTTTTGAAACAACAAAATCTTAGTGCAAAGATATTGCAAGTCTAGTTTTTTAGAAATTGAGTTAAAATACACAAAACGTTCGGTTGTATCATATCTTCATACTGTAAAAATATTGTACGTCCAAACAGGGTATCTGAGGAGATATTTTATCATTCAAATGTATAATATGTTCACTTCCCCTATATTTTTCATGCATTTTAAATCTTCAAATTCAATTTTCTCAAAATGAGCAAAACTGAATTTCGACCACGATTTTATTGATATACAAAACACATTAAACTTTTGTTGCCGCTAGTACTATAATAAATAATTATTTCAAAGTAACCGCCGAATCAAAAAAATAAATATTTAGGTATCTATTTTAAAATATAAAACGCTGGGCATTTATAATTAATGTAATATCTATGAATAAAATAATTAAAAAGAAAATATGTCGGTTGTGCAACAAGGCACACTTTGTCAACCACTGTTTCTGTCCATGTCTCAGTCATGTCAGGCTGTTATGATGTTTATTTATTTTATTTGAAAGTCAAAAACACATGCCTCGAATTGTGTATACTGTACCCACTCATATTATAATGTGAAACATAATTTTTGTCTATTGTACGTGTCTATGCCGTCTATGGGAAGAAATGATTTTGTTTTATTTACGAGACTTATGGGCTATGAATAATAAAAATACACACACCGAAAGCTTATTTTAATATTATGATGACAAATTTTCTATATTGAAAAATGATGTATTAAATATTATTCTTCATGAGTTATGTTAATTTATGCCGAATTAATTGTCAATCTAAATCAAAGATAACATAAATAGATAATTATGAAAAAAAAAAAACTTTGTTAAGATTTTCATATTTTAGAAAAATATTCCGGAAAAGTAATGATTACTTTTTTTTTCAACCATGACCGCTCATAAGTGTGAATCATATGTCCTCCTTATGGAGGTATCTCATCGGAAGTTTTTCTATGAGAACTGCTTGTTACTCAATCTCTCTTTTTGTTTCGAAGATAGTACGGATGGAAGGAGAGGGCCAGGACAGGATTTGTGGTTTCTCCCGTTTTTAGGATCGAATGGTTGGGAGAGAATTTCAGACATCACAAACATCCATGCCTTCCATGCCTTCGAACAGAAATCCATAAATCGAAAGAAAAATTAATTTATGAAACTATCCGTGCTGAGATTTCAACCCATGAGATCCATAACCGAAGCCAACGACGTTGACCACCTCACCATGAACTCGACGATTTAGATTTTAAATTCCATTGTATTAGCCCAGTCAAAGAAACATGGCAGTCAAGTATTTAGTCTTTCTGGTGTTCACCTTGAGTCCTTGTTTTTCACAGGCCACTGTTACCCTATTTATTAGTATTTTTAAACCTTCCCTACTGTCTGCAATAAGTACTGCGAGCAAGTGGATAGACTGTTTAATGACTGTATCATACAATAATTATATAAAATTCTCTTTAGTTTATTTTATTATTTAATTTTTCTTTTCTTCAGGTTTTCGAGGGAAAGACTGCGCTGAAAACATCGATGATTGTCCTGGAAACCTCTGCCAGAATGGTGCGACGTGTGTCGATGAAGTGAATCACTATAGGTGTAGCTGTCCGCCCACTTTCACAGGGAACCACTGCGCTACTGATGTTGACGAATGTTCCATGAGGTAATTATTTTTGGTATCCATATTTTGACCATCATTAACATATTTTGTAACCAAAAGATTGAGTATGTTTATTGCAACACACCCACCTCTACTTCTTTCCACTTCTACACAGAAAGAAATACTTTGATACAGTTATCAAAATAGTATAGATGCTTAAGATAAAATACACTAATATAAAATTAAATTAAAAATTGATAAAGAACGTATCAGATGTCTCAAAAGTAATAATTTTTCAGAGTTTGCGAATCATTTAATTGAACATGATCATACTTTTAATAAAAATAATAACATAGAATACTCCTAAATAAAAAAGGTATTAAAATGAATAGCTTAGAATTTTTAGAAATCAATAAAACCATTAATTGAGGATTAGTAAATAACATTTTAAACAGAACAGGCGGCTCGCCATTATTAAATTTATTCCCCTTGGGTTTCTCACATCCAGGTGCCAGTAATTGATTTGTATACAATGTAACAGCGTTTATACCTCACCCCCTTCCCCCCTCCACACGTCCAGTAGAATGTAGTGAAACCCACCTCCACCCTTTTAAGAATAAAAATCATCGTTTACCTTAGAAATAAATGACCTTGCGACACGGTTAGTCTGAAGATGCTTCTTAAAGAGGTGAAACGCGTCTCGTTGGTGATAAACCAAGTGGAATAACTAAGTTATCAATTTTTAATTTAATATTAAAAATGAACTTCCACAAAGTTACCTCCGAATCCATAGAAAATATTAAAATACACTACATTTCTTTACATTCCAGGTTTCTTTTTCATTAAGACTTAGTGCTATACGCAGTTTGCTTTAGTGTTATTTATTTCTCTTTGTGTGCTTGACTAACAGTATTCCTTTTTCAGACCTTCTGTTTGCCAAAATGGTGCAACATGTACGAATTCACTCGGCGGATACTCTTGTATTTGTGTCAACGGATGGACTGGACCAGACTGTTCTGTAAATATCGACGACTGTGCCGGCGCAGCTTGTTTTAATGGTGCTACATGTATTGATAGAGTCGGCTCCTTCTACTGTAGGTGTACACCAGGAAAGACGGGTGAGGATTTTTACAGTCACTGCAGGAACAGTAACTAACAGATTATTTTTCGAAACTTTCTCAGCTAAATTACAAATCACTCCTGTAGAATCTGTTAGAGCTTTACATTAAACTTAATTCCTTACCTCCAGATTACGCAAGAGTACACCACCGATTGCTTTTTTAAACATAAACTATTTTTTAGGCTTACTCTGCCATTTGGATGACGCATGCACTTCTAACCCTTGCCACATGGATGCCATCTGCGACACCAGTCCTATCACCGGATCTTACACATGCTCATGTGCCAGCGGGTACAAGGGAATGGACTGCTCTGAGGATATTAATGAATGTGAACAAGGTATGCTTATTTTGTACCAATATTTATTTCACTGATATATATATTGCAGTTGGTATGAATTTACAATTAAATTATCACGTTTTGTAGGTTCCCCTTGTGAGCATGACGGCATCTGCGTCAACACTCCTGGATCGTTCGCATGCAACTGCACGCAAGGTTTCACCGGCCCCCGTTGCGAGACCAACGTCAACGAGTGTGAGAGTCACCCCTGTCACAATGACGGAAGCTGTCTGGATGACCCCGGTACCTTCAGATGCGTCTGCATGCCAGGTAAGAAATATTCAATTTTTTTTTAAACAATTACTTGTCTAAAGCAGTAAGAAATGAATGTCCGAAGAATAGGTGTTATTGGAATTAATTTTCAAGTGCACTGAAAATCAGCTTTGATAAAATATAATGTCTTTCCACCAAGAATTGACAGTTAACACCTTAAAAGTGATAAAATATACTAATAAATATACGAAGTGCTACTTAACTACACCCTATTAAAATTTGGATTGTTTTAGTTTAATTAATAGAATGATTAGTTGAATAGATTATGAATGAAAACTATACATAAATGTTGTAAGAAAGTATAATAATATGAGGTATAAATTCACAATCATAAAATTACATCAGCCTGTTTTGCATGCAATTCATTAGCTTGCTGTGGGACTTTGCTTATACTATCTCCATTGTGTTGCTTTTTTATTCCGATGAAATTTCTTTAAAAGTTACATTTACCCGTAACAGTTGGTTATATAAAGCGTGCATTCTCCATTGAAATTGTGGCGTGGGATTATTCTCTATGGTTTATTGCACATTAGCAGTTTTATTAAAATTCAAACATTTTTTTAAATGAATGTAAAAAGTGTTACCACAAATCATGACATTAATTGCCCATTGGCTAATTGATACTTTGTTTCAATTTTTGCATAGGAATTATTTGAATCGTGAGAGGCTTGCTTTTGCTTTTGCCCAGGTCGGAATAGGCAATACATATTATTACACATATTCATAATAATTATTTCAATTATATTTTGACACATGTGAGAATATCACATGATGAAAATTGTGACAATTGTAACTTTTTATTTGTTATACTTCAAATGCAAATTTTATATATTATTTCACTAACCATGTCCGCTCTCAATGTAGAACATATGGACTGCTTAGAAGTTTGTTGTGTATGCTGAAGTTTTTAATAAAAAATTGATTTTTAATTATAATGTAGATACTAATTTTTATTCCGTATTTATGTCATCCATGAAAAATGCACAGTGGGAATCTTTCTTTTACTGGAGTGCAGGGAGGGGAAGATGTAAACATTAATAGTAATAATCACTGGAGACAAAAAGTCTTGATTCCACATTAATGAGACAAAATATCAAAGTATTTTGTTCTACAGAATTTTATTAGTTAGATGATAGCTATTTTCGCCATCTAAGAACTAGATAGTTATCTTAGCATAATGGAGTTCTATCAAGTAAATGCCAATTCAATATATAGTATTTAATTTGTTTTCTTTTTACAGGATTCACTGGAACCCAATGTGAAGTGGACATCGATGAATGTGCAAGCAACCCTTGCCTCAACGGAGGAATCTGCAATGATCTCATCAACACCTTTAGATGTTCGTGTGCTATAGGGTAAGTCTTATTAATAATTCAACATGTTATGAATTTAAATTGGCGATATTTACTAACAATTGGTTTATTCCAACTCTTGTTTCAGATTTACTGGTTTTCGATGTCAAGTAAACATAGACGACTGCGTCTCGAATCCTTGTAGGAATAAAGGGATATGTCACGATTCGATTGCAGGCTACACTTGCGAATGTCCTCCAGGATATACAGGTAATATATCATCACATTTTATTACCTAGTGTCTCCAAAATGTGACATTTTTTGATGTGGTAAATGATTTATAAAAATATGAAAATATGTGACTCTTGCCATTTGACAATAAAAGAATTGTGTTGGTATGCTATTTTCGCTTCTTTTGGATATTTAGTACTGATTATCTTTCCATCTGATTTCAAAATTTTGTTTTTACTCTATTGTAAAATTGTGTCAACAGCAGATATAACACTTTGCCATCACTGTACTGATATGCTTTATAAGTTGAAATTCTTATTTTATCTTTTTTATATGCGATTTGGCAGGTCCATCGTGCGAGACAAATATCAATGATTGTCAGTCATCTCCGTGTCAACGTGGTGAATGTATCGATGGCCAGAACAGTTTCACTTGCAGTTGTCATGCGGGATACACCGGGTATCTGTGTCAGACTCAGATCAACGAGTGTGAATCGAATCCCTGCCAGTTTGGAGGTGAGAATATTTATTTTAAATCTTTGGTACACTTGCCCACTTTAAGTTATAATCGATCAGCAAATAGAAAGTGATTAGTATGAAATATTATTATAAAACTGTAATTAACTGTGAATTAAAAAATGGAAACCAAGTAGTCTTTGTTGTGCCATATTAAGAAAGATAAAATTACTACATCATGCTTTATAGGAATTATTTGGAATGATATAGTGCACTAGTATCATTCCAAATTATGCATGTTTTTTCTTATGTTAACTGATAAATGTAAATATTGAAGGCTCATTTTACATGTATAAAAATACCTTCCATTTGACAGGCCACTGTGAGGACCTCATAGACGGTTATCAATGTCGGTGTAAGCCGGGAACATCTGGACTCAATTGTGAAATCAATGTCAACGAATGCTATTCGAATCCTTGTAGAAACGGTGCACGCTGTATCGATGGAATCAACAGGTAAATATATTTTTGTAACTCATCTGAGAAATAAATTTCCAACAATTAATACATGAAATAAATAAATAGACATCTAGTCATCATGACTATGTTTGAATGATGTGTTTATTTGGGGAAAGATCTTTTGAAACCCAAAATACTATATTTTTATATAATTTAAGACATCGACTGAGGGTGCTTGATGGAATTTCAATATCAAATTTGGATTATTGAGATTTTGTACACTTCCATGTATTTTGTCACTAACGACCCGGGTTTCGCCTTTCGGCATCTTCAGGCATTCGAGCACACGAATGGACTCGAACTGACCCAGCGAAAGGCGAAACCCGGGTCGTTAGTGACAAAATACATGGAAGTGTACAAAATGTCAATAATCCAAATTCTATATTTTTATGTTGGAATTCAAGAAAATGCAATTCTAAGTATTTGTAAAAATCTAATAAATAAATCCAAAGCAATTTAAATTGGACAGTAATTACTGTTTGGTACTTTGAATGTACTAATTTTTGAAATAACAGTATTCAACAACTGAAAAAAAAAATTGCAATTAAAGATTTATTCCTGAAATAAAGGTAATTTTTGGAAATTATTCAACAGATAAAATTATTTAATATTTTTCGCCGAACCCAGAATTAATTTTGTTTAATTATTCTTACTCTTAAAATTCTATTTTATTACAAATGTATAAACTATTTAATGAAATGAAAATAAAATGATACTTGTGCCCTGTTTGGGAGGAACATTATACAGTACTTAGCAGGCTGATCCTGCAAGAGGCGGGTATGCGCTATGCTTCAGATTGTTAGACATGGTACATTGAAATTTTTCTATTTACAGTATTATTTTCAATACAATTTCGGAAAATATTCTTATTTTTTGTATTATCTCTGTTCCATGCAGCATCTATAGAGTGTAAGTGTATTGTAATAATATGTGTGTTTTTATTTAAAATTATTGTTTATCAATTTTAATCTGTGGTAGATTTTATTTATATGTTCATCAATCTGGTGATACATCATTTCACGGCAAAACATTATGCATGTACATCTTACAGAATTCATTACACTGACTTTAATCAATATTTGAGATTCAAAACGTGATTTGTTAATTTGTTCTTACTGGTATCCAGTATTGCATGTTTGTTCTTGTTATTTTCAATTTTATCACAAGCAAACTGCAAGATTTTGAGTGATAATGTTTTAAAATTTGAATTTAGGTATACATGTGAATGTAATGCCGGATTCACCGGGCTGCACTGCGAGACCAATATCAACGAGTGTCTGTCCAATCCTTGCGCCAACGGTGGAAACTGCATCGATCAGATTAATGGATTCCGATGTGACTGTCCTAGAGGTTATTATGACGCTAGGTGAGCAAATCAATCAGGATAAATTAAAAACCACAACTGGCCTATTGTATCTTTGGCCATATTTTCTCTGCCACTTTTTTTTTCAATTTTATTGCAATTTTATTATTCTTGATTTATCTGTCTATCTACAGCACAACACTGCGAGGAGTGTGTGCTGCCATCTAGTGTATAACTTAGTAAAGTATAAGAGTCAATTTAATTAAGCGCTATTCTATTCCAGGTGCCTTTCTGATGTTGACGAGTGCGCATCGAATCCTTGTGTCAACGGAGGCTCATGCGAGGATGGAGTGAATCAATTTATATGCCATTGCTTGCCTGGTTATGGAGGTACATTTCATTTAGATTATTTATTATTAATTGATAATACCCATGTAAACTTACTCTACGTACCAATTTATCTGTTATTGAAAATTATAATCATTTTTTTAGGCAAACGTTGCGAAACAGATATTGACGAATGTGGGTCGAACCCCTGTCAACACGGAGGATCCTGCCACGATAGGCTTAATGCCTACAAATGTGAATGTGTCCTCGGATTTATCGGTAAGTTAACTTAAAAAAGCTGCACCTTGCTTTGTAATGTTAAATTCATTAGACTTTTGGTGATCACTTTCGTGTTATTTTTCAGGAACAAACTGCGAGACAAACATAGATGATTGCATTAAAAATCCGTGTCTCCACGGAGGTTCGTGCATCGACTTGGTTCACGATTACAAATGCGTGTGTGATCTGCCGCACACCGGAAGAAACTGCGAAGAAACATTAGATCCTTGCACGCCTAACAAGTAAGTTATTCAATCAATCAATAAATACATTTTTCGCCTTGATTTTTCAACTGTTCTTAATAAATACAACTGGTGATGTTTATATCATGCTTAATTTTGCAGATGCCGAAACAATGCTCGATGTTCTCCGAGCCAAACGTATTCAGAATACTCCTGTGCGTGTGGAGGGGGTTACACAGGGAGACTGTGCGAGAGAGACGTGGATGAATGCGCAGCCGGCGCCCCCTGTCGAAATGGAGCCACGTGTGCAAACACTCCCGGCGGTTACCACTGCGTCTGCGCTAAGGGTTACGAAGGGAGGGACTGTGCTATTAATACAGATGATTGTGCTACATGTAAGGGATAATTCTATTTACCAATTCGATTCAATTCTAATTTTCATAAATGTTACTTGATATTCAGTATCAAATTTGAATCATCCAATTCCATACAAATTATTTAATTGTTAAAATGTAAATATTTTTCAGATCCTTGTCAAAACGGGGGAACTTGCTTAGACGGAGTGGGCGACTACACCTGCCTGTGCATAGACGGCTTCGGAGGAAAGCATTGCCAACTTGATGTAGACGAGTGCCTTTCGATGCCTTGCCACAATCATGCTACTTGCAATCAGGTAAATATATAATATTTTCATTATTTAATTTGCTGTGTTTTCGTGAATTGAGCTTAGGTAAGAAGTGTTAATTTGTGTTTGAAGATCAGTTTAATCGCACAACATCTCTCTCTCTCTATTTCTAGTATGTGAATTCTTACACCTGCACGTGTCCTCTCGGTTTCTCCGGTATCAATTGTCAAACGAATGATGAAGATTGCACTGAATCAAGCTGTATGAACGGTGGCACTTGCATCGATGGAATTAATTCTTACAATTGCTCCTGTTTGCCAGGGTAAGTTAATCTTTAATGGTTTTTTTTCAATTGCATCTTATATTTAAAAGCATTTTATGTGTAGGTAAGGTAACCACAACTGTACCTATAAGATGTTTTCCCTTTTCATCACTACTGAAACAGAACTACCGAGGCATAACTCTTCTCAGCATTCCTGGGAAGGTTATGGCAAAAATTATCTTGGCGAGATTAAGAGTTCTCGTAATCCAGGTCCTTAGGAAATATCAAGCCGGGTTCCTCCTCCAGCAGAGCAACGAATTCAACAGCGCTCTTGCTTGTTGTTTCGTCGACTATGGGAAGGCATTTGACAGTCCATATCGACGTTCGTTATGGAGGATACTGGATGCATACGGGATTCCGCCAAAGATTGTGGCCATCATCAAGTCCCTGCATGAGAATAGTGCATGCTGTGTAAGAATCGGTGTCTCAATTACTGAATGAATCGGGGTCACAACCAGAGTGAGACAGGGTTGCGTTCATACTCCGTTCCTGTTTATTATGATCTTTGATTTATCTTTGATTTCATACTTTGGAGGTCAATCCCACCCGATCGAGGGATAGCTTTTGCTCGCGGTCTGAGGGTGTGTGACCTTGAATACGCCGATGATGCTGTCATATTTGACAAATCTGTGAAGGGTATCCAGGAGACTATTGACAGGTTAGGACATTGGTCTGAAAATAAACGCAAGTAAGACCAATGTGATGTGTAACCATGCCTGTCATGACTCTGATAGGACCCTGACTAGCGCAGAACAGACCATCGGGAGGGTTGACAGTATCAGTTACCTCGGTGTACACATCCCGGAAGACGTTAACACAAAAAAGTAGCTTGCTATCCGGTTAGGAATTGCCGGAGCCGCATTTAACTCAATGCAGACCGTCACGCAGCTGTACACGATCAAAACCAAATGCCGTTTGTTCAAAGCTTGCATTCTACCTGTGCTGTTTTACGGTAGCGAAACATGACACCTGGCGAAGTCTCAAATAACCATATACTGAGCTTCAGAATAGATGCTTGCGTCAGATATTGGGGGTGAAGTGGTTTGATTTTGTGAGGGATTCGGTGATTAGGGAACGGACCAGGCAACTCCCTGTCACATCGGCGGGTCTGGAGAGGCGTTGGAGCTGGCTGGGTCACGTGCTGCAGATGCCTCCGGAAAGAAGGAAGCAAAGCGATCGGCGAGTGACAGGGATTCATGGAGACGCCGCGTGGTAGCCATATGCTCCATATAGGGAGCGAATATGGAAGAAGACGAAGAAAAAGAAAGAGAAACAGAACTTGGTTGATTTATTAATTAAATCATTCTGGAACAATTATTGGCTCATGCTGGTTTTTATCAACAAAGAATAATATATGTTAAGGTAAATACTTTTACTGCTGTTATATAATTTTAATGGTTTTCAAATAACTCTTCAGGTATACTGGATCGAATTGCCAATACAAAATCAATGAATGCGACAGTGCCCCATGTTTAAATGGAGCGACATGTCATGACCACGGAAAGTACTATACCTGCCACTGTCCTTATGGCTACACTGGAAAACATTGCGACTCCTATATGGACTGGTAAGACTTGTTTAATTTTGTTACGCTTTGCATATTCAATACAATATCCAAAATTATAGCAATATGTTTGTGTTTACTTTGTAAAGCTATCAAAATATCAAAGTAATTTAGTTCTACAAGAATTGTATGGTTTGGTCGATAGCTATTTGTGTGTATGCGGTATTTTTACTCTACAGCATTGATAAAATTAAGATTTTTGTCTCGGATACATTTCATAACTTACTCAAAATCAAAAGAGTTGTTGAAAGCAAAAGCAGATTTTGAATATGAGTGTGTTTTTACAGGTGCGAGAGAAATCCTTGTGAGAACGGAGGATCTTGCCGTCAGTCGGCTCATCTTTATCGGTGCACTTGTGCTCCGGGGTGGTCAGGAAAGCTTTGCGATGTCGAAATGGTATCATGTAACGATGCTGCAACCCGAAAAGGTAAATTTTGTTAAAATTAATATAGACGAAGTTTGTTTGTTCAGATACTAAAACATAACCAATTCAAAAGTTAAATCTCTGAAAAAATCTTAGTAACTTAGTCTTAGTCTTAGTAACTGAGTCTTACCCCTCTATGTCCAGTGAGTGGTAAAATCACCAAAAATATGCTTGAGGTATTGGAATTGATACCTACAATATGGATAAATTTTCATGATGCAACAGTCTGAAGATACTTCGCTTCAGTGAAGGATTTATTAATTTTAAAATAAAAACGTATTTCAAGAAAGTAACCACCAATAAATTAAACTAAATGTAAATCTATTATTGCAGAGGTGAAACCGAAAGAGCTGTGTAACAACGGGACGTGTGAGGATATTGGAAACTCACATAGGTGTCACTGCTTAGATGGCTACATGGGATCGTACTGCCGCATCGAAATTAACGAGTGCGATTCTGCGCCTTGCCAGAACGGTGCCCACTGCAAAGATCTCATCGGCTCTTACCAATGCCAGTGCTCGAAAGGTTTCCAAGGGCAAAACTGTGAACTAAATGTCGACGACTGCCAACCTAGTCCTTGCCAAAATGGAGGAACCTGTCACGATCTTGTCGACAACTTCTCTTGCTCCTGCCCTCCGGGAACCCTGGGAATCATTTGCGAGATAAATGTAGACGACTGCACTTCAGATTCGTGTCATAATAACGGAACGTGCGTAGATAAAGTGGGCGGATTCGCTTGCAAGTGTCCACCCGGATTCGTGGGACCGCGATGCGAGGGAGACATCAACGAGTGCCTTTCCAACCCTTGCTCCAACCCTGGCACCCAAGATTGCGTCCAACTCGTCAATGATTATCATTGCAACTGTAAGATGGGACACATGGGCCGACACTGCGAGACCAAAGCCAACTTGTGCGCCAATTCTCCTTGTCAAAACGGCGGGGCCTGTTCTGCGGTGCAGTCCGGAGATCATTGCATCTGCACTGATGGTTTTTATGGTAAAAATTGCGAATTCTCCGGTTACGACTGTGACTCTGATCCCTGTTTGAACGGAGGAGTGTGCCGAATATCAGACGGAGGAGGCTACATCTGCGATTGTCCTCTCGGGGTCACCGGAGCGAATTGTGAAATTGACACGTCTAATGCCTGTCATTCTAACCCTTGCAAAAACAGCGACGCGGTCTGCAAAAATAAGAACGGAGATTACATCTGCTATTGTCCGCCGACCTGGTCAGGGAAGAGCTGCGAAGTGTACGATCCGCAATTCAGAGGAGGTCTCGGCAGAACTTTGATTGCCGGATCCAAAGGGGTGTCCGTCGCTAACGGGTACGATGCAGATTTGGAGTATCAACGAGAGCAGTGCATCAAACGTGGATGTCGGGAAAAGCAAGGAAATCAGCAGTGCGATGAGGAATGTAACACCTACGCTTGCAACTTTGACGGCAACGATTGCTCTCTCGGAATCAATCCTTGGAGAAATTGCACTGCTCCGATAAACTGCTGGGAAGTGTTCATGGACGGGAAGTGTGATCAAGTGTGCAACAACGCGCAGTGTCTGTTTGATGGCAGAGATTGTGTTAAGTCATTGCTGCCGTGTAACCCTACTTACGAAGCTTACTGTCGAAAGCACTACGCCAATGGACATTGCGATTACGGTTGTAACAATGCTGAATGCAATTGGGATGGGCTCGATTGCGCTTCAAATGAACCGCCAGACTTGGCGGAGGGATCCATCTCGATGACAATTCTGATGGACATGAGGACTTTCAAAGCCAGCCTTATGGCATTTTTGAGAGACGTTGGCTTGCAATTGAGAACTACCATAAGGGTTAAACAGGACGAATTCGGAAATGACATGATATACCCATGGAAAGGCTCCACCGGCACTGGACTTCAGGATACCGTTTTCGGCCGTAAACACAATATTGTGTCTACCGAACGCGTCGGGCAATCGGGGGTGAAAGCCTATTTTGAAATCGACAATAGAAAGTGCACCGAGAATCTAGACGCCGAATGTTTCGCGTCTGCCAATGAGGCTGCTGAGTTTTTGGCCGCTTCTGCGGCGCGACATTCTCTTTCGCCCGATTTCCCAATCTACCAAGTGCGAGGAGTGGTGGGGCCGTCCGGCGATGACAGCTTTGAACCTCCGAATAATCCTACGTATGTCGCCATCGGCGTGATAGCCTTCATAGTGTGCGCTGTCATCGCAGGGGTTCTGGTCATTTCTCAGAGAAAGAGAGCCGCTGGAATAACATGGTTCCCGGAAGGTTTCCGGAGCGCCGATACCGGCACCAGGAGGCACTCGAGAAGACGCGGACCCGACGGTCAAGAAATGAGAAATCTCAATAAGAACAATTCCATTGCTTGTATGGATGTGGACATGAACGGTGGACATGAAGCTCGTATTGGTGAGTACAATCCTAATACATACACATTATATGTAAATTAAGTTAAGGTAACTTCCAAATACAGTGTTAATATGAAAAGCTGATCAATTTACATCAAATGTATTCTTTCTATAGGTCGCAACCAACAATGGTCAGATGAGGAAGATTCTGCCAGCAATGGAGCCCCTCGTGCGAAGAGATCACGCGGTCCCGGAGACAACATGGGAAATGCTGGTGGATATGCATCGGATCACACGGCGGTTACAGAATATGAAGAACCCACCGGTGCCACCGGGCCTTCCAGAGTTTGGACTCAGCAGCATTTGGATGCTGCAGATTTGAGAGTTCCGCCTAGTATGATGACTCCTCCTGCGAATGTAAGGATTTTGTTTTATTTTTCTTCAAATAACTGTTTTTGTTTTTCTATATGGAAATGAAAGACGTTTTTTGTATTGTCTTTTTTTGACAGCAAAAAAATTGCAATATGGATTTAAAATTGCTTCGTTACAAGTCAATTACAATTAATTCTACACATAAACAAAATACATAATTTTGTATAAAAGAAAATAATATCTGAAACATACTGCCAAATAATGAATAAGATCTTCAACTTGAGTACTGTTTTGTTTAATTTTGAATTTAAATTTGGAATACATAATTTATTTAATCAGTTAATTCAATAAAGCAAATAAGCCAATATTGATGCATATATTTTATTTACCTATAGACATAAATCCATAACTATTTGTACTTTATTGTAGAGTTACATAAATGCTCATTCAATCAAGAAATTTATTTCACTGTATAATTATATATTTCCTTTCTATGATCAGCACGATGGCTGCATTGACATAGACGCTCGAGGTCCATGCGGAATGACGCCGTTAATGGTTGCCGCCATGCACGGCGGAGGAGGAGGACTCGTGTCGGGTGGGGCTTCCGGATTGGACGCCGGTTCGTCCGATGCGGAAGACGAACAGACGGCTCAAGCCATTCAGGACCTAGTCGCTCAAGGGGCACAGCTTAACGCCGTCACCGACCGGACAGGCGAGACTAGTCTGCATCTCGCTGCAAGGTACCAATCAAGCTAGATTTATATTGTGACATTGAGTGATTAAAAACTGCAATGTATATGATGTCTGAGCTACAAAAATGTTTTTTCATCATTCAGATATGCACGAGCCGATGCGGCCAAGAGATTGTTGGACGCAGGCGCCGAGGCCAACTCTCAAGACAACACCGGCAGAACTCCGCTTCACGCTGCTGTTGCCGCAGACGCTGTCGGAGTATTCCAAATCTTACTCAGGAACAGAGCTACCAATCTCAATGCCAGAATGCACGACGGTACCACACCGCTCATATTGGCTGCAAGGTAATTATTATCATTCTTTTTAATTGGTTTCAATACATTGACTTCAAAAAAACTGGTGATATTTGTAAAACACCCTTTTTAAATGATTTCCTATTATTATTCCAGATTGGCAATCGAGGGAATGGTAGAAGACTTAATAAATGCAGACGCAGATATCAATTCTGCCGACAACAGTGGGAAGACAGCTCTGCACTGGGCAGCCGCTGTAAACAACGTGGAAGCTGTCAATATCCTATTGGTTCACGGAGCCAATCGGGATGCTCAAGATGATAAGGTATTAATTTCATTCAAACAAATAATTTTGTATAATAATGTACATTTTTTCACTCAATATTCTAAGATAAAAGCAGTCAAACACGTTCTCTTTTTTTGTTTTCATAGGACGAGACTCCGCTATTCTTAGCAGCTCGAGAAGGCAGCTACAGTGCGTGTCGGGCGTTATTAGATGCTCACGCAAACAGAGAAATAACAGATCACATGGAGCGTTTGCCCCGAGATGTGGCTACAGAGAGAGTTCACGAAGATATTGTAAGGCTACTCAATGAGCACGCCCCGAGAGCCCCGCCTCATCATCATCACCATGCGCTAGTCGGTAAGCGGAGAACGAAACACATCTCGCTTGGATACATTCATTTGCAATTTTTGTTGCCGTTTTTAACACTTAATTTTGGTTTTTTCAGCGTCTCCCAATCATCATCAGTTGATAAGTCATCCGACAGTGATAGGAGGCAACGGGGTTACGGGAGGTAAAATGAACAAGTCCAAGAAGGGACGAGGCGCCAAGGCGTCACCGACGAGTCCTCTCGAAGGGATGACTATGCAGGATGCCGCCGCTGCTGCTCAGCATCAGCAGATTAGAAGGTATTTAATAACAGCATTTTTTAAATGTGATACTATTGATAAATAATTTATTTTATAGGTTTGTATAAATATTATGTAAATGCAACCAGATTCCAACAACACAATATGAAAATTAAAAACCAAGATTTGACAATATAAATAATCTTGGACCACTCTCTGCTCATTTATGTGTTTAATATCGAATATAGAACAGTGTAACGAATGGTTTCATTAGCTAGTAGAAGCAGATTAAATGAGTTTATTGATTTACAGAAAACCCAGTGTGAAGAAGAATAGCAAGAAGACAGGACAAGAAGTAATTCAGAGTGGGGAGTCCATTGGGTCGAGTCCCAGTCCTGTCGAGTCGCCGCTCAACAATATTCCTGTAAGTTTAATATATTACAATGGCTGTGTGTATTGTTAAAATATTGAATGTTGCTGAACGGAATTTATTTTCAAATAATAACCATTTCTTGCATTGATTTCAGTATTTTGCCAATCAATTTGAAGCGGCGTCGTATTACTCAAATGCCAGAGCGCAGTTGCAGAGCATGGCGCACCTCGACCATTTGAGCTTGATGGGCAACAAACAGCCGCCCAGTTACGAGGATTGCATCAAGGTGAGGATACTCATTCAATTTATTTTCCTTTGTCGACTGAAATTATTACCAATGTCATAGTATTATGTATTCTTAAATCACAATATAAATGAGTGTGTATTCTGTAACCTGTTTTATTTTTGAATAACTATTTCAGCATTCATAACTGTGGTATATACATAGATTTATGACTGCATAAATAACCGATACAACTTATTCTTCCTAACCTTGTACTAGTATGAGTAGTTGTTACAAAAAATTTCATCATTATTATAAATAGAGTTCAGCGATTTTTGTCCCCTTTATTCTAATTATTTAATAATAATAATTGTGTTTGTAATGTTTTCCAGCCCGGTCAGTTGCCTGGTTTGAGCTTAGAAGTGTACAATGCCGGGGCGAGAGGTGTTCCGCCGACGACTCTCTCGCCACCTTACTCAAATCATTCGCCCACCCACTCCAATCATACCAACTCTCCACAAGCGTATATTGGTAAGTTATTTATCATATTATTATCATGTCCCTTCATATGTTTATTTTCACTGGTTATTTCTGTGATGATGTGATAAATTGTGAATTCATAGTTATTTTTAGATAACACTACTTTTTTGTATTGTTCCATAGAAGTGTTTTTTGATTTGCCAAAATCAGTTGTTGAACACTGATACATAATCTTTTTCATATTTTTTTTTTATATGTAATATAAGTCTCGTTTCCATAATGATACGTTTGTTTCTATTACTGCAGATTCATAATGTTTTTGATTTTTTTGTAGGATCTCCTTCACCCGGCAAGTCTCGACCATCGATCCCGACAAGTCCGGCTCACATGGCCGCTCTGAGGGGAGCTGCGCAACAGAGACTGCCCCCTGCGCCACCGCCGCCACCTCACAACGGCCAACAGCCGTATCACACGCACTCTCATTCGCAAACGCACCTCGCTGCAGCTAAGCCTGGAAGTATGTATTGCTTATATAAATTGTCACGTTAAAATATATTCTACCCAGGGTTAGAAATGTCGATATATTACAGAAAGAATATTCATAAATGTTTATGAATTAACATAGTGATTGTTGGCTCTAAAATGCCGAGACCTCTTGGCCATTTGTGTATTAAAGTCTATTTTATTTTCCCCTAAATTTTCCTGAAACATAAATCAGCAAGTATAGGCCGATATTAATTGTGTTATGACAGCATGACTGTGAAATACTGTATACTTAATAAATTGTGCGTTGTTTTTCAGGTATGTATGGAGTGTGGTCCTCGGACACGTACCCGACGCCGTCTCCAGAATCTCCGGGTCACTGGTCGTCGCCCAGTCCCCAGACCCCGCTCACTCAGAGTCCTCATTCTGACTGGTCGGAGCTCGCTCTGACCCTCTCGCCGACTGACCTCAGACAGACGGACAAAGGACCCACAGAGGCCATATACATTTGACAAGGAGACGCCCCACAACTCAATCATGAAATCGACAATGCGGGAATGTGTTTGTTCCGGGTCTAGATGACGATCTATGCATGCAGCAAACTTATTCTGTTAAACGGGAGTCTGCAATCATTGAAAATTTACAACAGGATTATCTTTGCGAGAGATAAGATAGTATAAATTTGAAGTAAAACACCTCCACTTCGAATCTAATTTTGTTTTGTATATTGTATATTCATTTTTGTAATCCTAAAACGGTAATAATTATTGATACTTTTCCAGAAAGTAGATTTTCAATACGCAGACTTCCTGTTGTGATTTTATTTCTTGTTGCGGAAGGTCCGTTAGTTGACCTGACCTGTATATATTTTACGCGATGAAATTAATCGTAGATATAACATTTGTTACATTGTAATATGTAATAAGATCTAATTGTCTTCGATGGTTGTTTTTGTTAAAAATGAAGCCACATCCGAAACAGATGCTTTATCACGGAAGTGCGTTATGATAATGGGCCCGCGTACGCTCTCATCAGTTATTATCTCCCATTATATTTCGATCCCTTGGACGTTGTCTTCATTTTGCAGACGTACAAGTTTATCATTCGATTAAATAACGTGTCCAATTTGATCGCGGTGCTGTGGTTTTCCTATGCATTTAACTGTGTCATGATTTATAACTATTAATAATGTAGAGCACTTGATTGTTATGCACTTTTGATCGGAACCGAGACTCATGTTTTTAATGTTATTATTGGGACATTTTTGAATCATGGATTCTGACTAATATTTTTAGTATTCGTAACAAAATGCCATGACTTTTATAGTTTATTTTACAACCTGTGACAGAGTGATACGTATTCAAAATAAAGTTTAGCATTACATAAAATATAGCAAAATGAACAAATTGTTAATGAACTATTGTAGTAGTATTTTAAAATGTGTTTTTGGAGTAATATGTAATTCTATGAATTTACTATTATATTATTTAACTAATTTGACAACATAAAATTTATTCGTATTCAATACATTGATACAATCCCTTCAAAAATTCTAATGATGAAGTAATGACAATCATGTTATTATGCATTATTTGTTTCCGAGTTGTGGGGCCTGTTTTCTCATAAGTATTTTGACAGTGAGACAATATTAGCAGTTTTTTTTTATTTTACAGTTAGAATATTGAAATTCACAGAGCTGAACATTGACGCGTAAAATGGGGTATGGGATAGATAGCTAAAAAAAGAGTTTTGGAAAACTGCTCAACTGTGAAACGCATTTGGCGGTTATAAATTATACAACCTGGAGTGTAACTGACGTTACGCTGAAATTGAGTGATATTTAAAATACATTTATATATTTTATGATATTTATAGGTTATATTGTCACATGGTCTCAGTTTTTTCTGTAAAATATTTTCCTATATTATTAATTTTAAGTCGTCGTAAAGTCTACTCTATATTATTTTTCATGAATTTCTCACATTCTTATTAAACTGCATCGTAAATCTCGACAGCTCGATCGTTATTTGTATGTTTTGCACTAGTTTTTGAATTTGTTGTGAATTTTACTGAATGTATTTATATGATTTAAATTATCAACACATCCAGCGGTCATTCTTTTCATATTAGCTTTTTAAATATATCCTTTCGGAATACTTATGAACTGTATCGGCAGACTATGACATCTGTATATCAACTTGATTATTATTTTTTTAGCATTTTTATTCTGAATATCAGATTTTATTCTTAAACAAATAATGTCACAGAAAAAGACGTATTGTGTGCTTCCTGTTTATAAGGTAATATGTAATAGCTAATAATGTAGTGAAAGAAGTATTTTTCTATATGGCAGCATTATGTGCACACAAACAATATTAAAAGCTTGGCAGCACTCTTATTTGTAACGTGAAATAATAACGTTCAAAAAAAACTTTGCAATAATTAGTCATGAAAACTGCCGAGTTATTGTGATTATAGATTCGTTTTCATTTCAAAATCTCTCAATGATTCGTTGTGTGCAACTCACACTTATTCTTTAAATAGTTATCGTAATATTCAAATTAATATTGTTTGTCTATGTGTATAATGCTGCCATGTTTTTGACATATTTTTAAGGTTAGGCTTTAAATTTTTTAGAATATAGTTATTAATCGAGCTATATCATGGCGACCATAGATTTTGTGCCTTTTAGTACGTCGGAAGTTCTCCGGTGACGCAACAATGTATTACTCACCATAGACTGTGTAAATAAATAAATATTTTTAATCAACTTTGAATCTCTATGGCGACAATGGCACGGTTAACATTAACGCCTACAGAAATCTCAATGACAATAAGCTGATGTTTATATTGAAATCTCACGTTTTTAAATCAAATGAATTATATATGTCGATATGCTGCTTGAAATTAATTTCGTTTCAATCCCAAATAGTAATTTTTGCTTCCAGTTTTAAAGGAATATTCTTCCTTATTCATTTTTTTAAATAGTTATCCTTCAAACGTAAAAAAAGTGTGTTACAATTTAAATATTGTTTTGTTCATCGGTCTTTCTGAAATTTATTTAGATATATTGCAGTAGTTCCTTAATAAAATTGTACACAATTTTTTTAAAACCATACCTATATTTGTAAAAAAATTGAGTGTTCTCGCAAGATCTGAGTTTTATTGAACAAAATACAAATCGAAACCGCCTTTGTAAATAAATATTGTATTAAAAATATTTCTTGTGATAGTGTATCGGATAGGATTTTTAAAAATTTAACTGTATAATTTAGTCTATAAATGATTACATTTTAAGGTCACATTTAAAAAGATTGAAAGTCGTAATTATTATACATTTAATAATTACTCCCCAACTGTATTTATGCATGAGTTTTGTTTGAATCGGCAGCCTGTCCGCATACGTTTTAACTGAATTTGTATAGAAACAATAATTTTATTCCTATTTCAATTAGTAATTATTTAATTCTAGAACAAATAAACTATCCCTTTTATATTTTATGTAATATAATGACAATGTTTACAGACATGTATTTTGTATAAATACAATAATTTAGTTGAACTGTTCAATGTCAAATGAGCTGTTCTATTTTAATTGCATCAACAGCTTTGTTGTGTCGTTAGTTAGCTTGACACGATATAGATGGCATTTATCCTCCTAATATGCTATCCAATATTTCAGCATCCTCAATTTTCTCTCTCGGGCTGTTTCACATTTAGATGAATATGAACAAATTTTGTTTTGACCTATGAATTTATAATTTTTTATGCAACTGTGTCTGGTCAATCGAAATATAATAATCCAAAGTTGTTATCCGTTTTGAATATAGTGCAGCATGTATTTATTAACAACAAATTTTTACAGTTTCGTAAGCATTACTTGAATGTAATGAATTTTATACTAAATCAATGATAATTAGCTTATAATATATTTAGATATCTTTGCCACTATTTTAGTATTTTTTTTTTATCAAATATATACTGAACAATAGTACATATTGTTGAAGTCCTTGTTGGTTTTAAATAATTTCAAACACAATCTGCATTTACTGTATTATTTTAAGGGTACAAATTTTTGAAATATTTATTGTAATTTTTTTTTAATCAGCCGGTTTCAGACAGTTTTAACTATTTGAAGTTGAGAATTCGCCCGTAAATTTGTGATTTTTTTATGGAAAAAAAATGTTTCAATCAAAAAGAGATAGTTGAACTGATAACTTTAAATTGAATGTGTTATATTGAGCAATAAAAAATGACAATTTTTCACTTTAATTTTGTATCTATTTATTTTGTAACTGTGTCATACAAATATTTGTTCTGATTAATGCATGATGTATTGATTTAAATATTGCCATCTAAGTATACTTTACTGATTTGCCTAAATTGTTTCTATGGAAAAAAGAAATGTAATCTTCAAAGAAATACCTTTAGTATTAGCTCCAATTGGAAGGTAGATTCAATTTTATGACTTCTGGTTTCAAGAATAACTTTATTTTATATTTCATTTCAAATCTAATCAATGTCATTTTTATCTATTTAACAATTCTTCAATTAAGTCTATACAAACTATCAACTATAAAAAAACATCAAATTATACAGGGGCTTCCAATCAATGGGGAATTTAAGATTTCCAAGGAGAGATTTACTGCTGTTTATCAAAATTTTTCAATATTAAATATATGCAAATTTGGAAAGCGCCTTTTGAGTTGAGATTATCTTTTGGGATGGGGAGAATTTTATTTTTAACGTAAGTGAAAGGGGGAATCGAGAAAAAACGGTTGGGAACCCCTGAAATAATACGTAGGCAATATTCATTTCTTTATAAAACTTAATTGCATTGTGTTTTCCTGCTACAAAAAATTTTGTATCTATTTTGTTTTTGGCTTTAGTTTATAAAGATATGTAATTTGTCATTTTTTACATGAATCTGTAGGCTAGGTACATTATTTTTTACAATTAATGTTATTTTAGGTAAAATATTAAATTCACTTTATCAGGACTTGTAAAATATTTCAAATTTTTTAAAATTTACCTTTTTATTAATTGATTACTTATAGTTTTAAGTTTAGTTTTTAGGTCAATAAAATATGAATTTCATTTTATGTATTGAAGTATTATGGTTATTATTGCGGTTGAAAATCTTTAAAACATTTAAAATCAATATTTGTTTATGTATTTTTATGGATGAGTAAAAATGAAAAATAAAGTACTTTTAATTTTAATTTATGGTTTTTATTGTTAATTTATTCGACTTCACATTATCAACTGGACCAGTGGGGTGCGGTAACTTTCGCTACGAGGGTAAAATATCCATAGCAGGGAAAATACCTAAAAATGATATTTTTCTCCGAAAAATACACAAAATGATGTTTTAAGGTAGAACAATCTTTTATGAAGCTAAATTTATGGAGAATATTCGTGAATTACGAAAGGAAATGTTGGAAGTGGTTTAACGAAATGTCGCAAACTTTCGTGTATCTTAAGTACCAACCAAACAGAACTCCACATATCGATGCAGAAAAAATGGCGTGTTGACATGACAGTTTGCGATCGCTTTAGAAAGTGTCAAATTAAATGTTTTAGGGTAGAACAAACCAAACCAAACCAGCCCTATCCAACCCTAATATAAACTACGACAACATAGCTCATCATTGTGTGGTTTTCGGTGAAAAATATAATTTTTACGCCTTGTCCCTGCTAATTGATATTTACCGGGAGTATTACAATCCTTATCATTGTTAATTATTAAAGGTAGCGACAAATCAAAAACGATTTATCTGACAATATCGACCCGGAAGCAGAATTGAAAGCACATGCAGTCTTATACGAACTGTCATAAACACGCATGCGCGATCCATATTGCAAGCTGCGAACGCATTCCGAACGAATTTTGGTAGTCGGCTTGCTTATGGTTTGAGGTTTGTCCACGAATTTCGCATTTGTATCTTCTATATAAGCGTTAGACACTGTTTACTGTCTCTCAGTTCGAGTCCATTCGTGTGCTCGAATGCCTGAAGATGCAGAAAGGCGAAACCCGGGTCGTTAGTGACAAAATACATGGAAGTGTACAAAATCTCAATAATCCAAATTTAATATTGAAATTCCATCAAGCACCCTCAGTCGATGTCTTAAATTATGATATATAATAATTATCGTCATCGGTTTTATCGAACTTCTTACAAAAGGCCCTTTCGGGTCCGCCTGCTGAAAGTATGACTGACTGAAAACTGCATGTTGGTTTGTCGTGTGTGCGGTGGTGAAGATCTCTTGAGGGTGTATTGGTAGCCGGTAACGGTAACGCGCTTTTATAGTACCTAACCGGCGCAAGGACAATTTGAACGAGGATCACGTTTCTCAGGCCGTAGTGTTCTCTTGTATCCCTACTTGCTCATATACAAGTGAGGTTGTGCGATAGAGATAGCTCGACCGCACGTCGCAGGTGTTTACCTTTATACATTAAAACATGAGCGTTTCTGTAAATATTTTATTACCTACTTCCATCCATAGAGTAATATTTATACTATTATAGAGGCAGCACCAATACCATGAAGTTGTTCAGTTTTGTTGGAATTGTCGCTAACTTCTACTCGGAATAGGTATTTATTAATTTATTCAAAAATGGCTCGAAAAAGGTATGATCGATTTAGAGGAAAGAAAAATGATAAGTTGTTAAACACAATATATTTAGTGACGAAAAATTCTCACATGACAATAAATATAGCAAATAATCAAACAATGTATAGACAATTATTATAATTGAGTACCTTCAAATAGGGTCACTAATTTTCAATATGTTTTTAGTTCATTGTAAAAATTTGTCAAATTTTTGTAAGAAAACGTATATTGAATTCAATTGTTAGGAATAGCATTATAAACGGTTTATGAATGTAAAATCATGATAGTCAAGCTGTGTTTTTTTTAAATTAAAAATTAGGCAAAGTAACCCAACAATGTGATTACTCTGCCCACCCCAATTTAATCAAGATTTCGCTCATATAATATTCATACATGGGTAGGCAAATGTTGATATTTGATGGTCACCTAAAAACATTTTATTTCAGAGTTGTCTGTTAAAAGTTATCGGTTTGTAGGCAAAATTAACCCCCGGTTCACGTTCATACATTTTAATTTTTCAGGCATGTACATCACAATAAAAATTAAACTAATAATTTAAAATATAATCTAATTTTCAGAAAGATTTAAGAATAAGCATGTACAAAATGAAAAACAATATAGCTATTAGAACTAATAACTTCTCGTAAAACATTAAATAATAAAACAACAAAAAGTATGCTAAATCTTGCTGGATAAAGCAAAAAGTTAATATCGTTAAAATATATTGTATAAGCCGCCATACATTTTTTCTCAGGATACTACTAGACGTAATACATTTGCAAGATTTTTTTTATATGGTCTAAGAAAACGGATGAATTATTTCTTGCTTTTATACGGTAACAAAAAATGAAAAGTATTGTTAAATACAGTATATATTTAAAAAAAATTCGACCCTTGGGAATATTGGCGTCATAATTTTTGCTATTTTGCGAATTTTAAGTGCAGGTGTTTATGATTCATGGGCGACTTGTTATTGTTTAAACACATTTATGCTGCTCTTCAAATCAAGTCAATTTATTACTTATTATATATGGAATCTATCTCCCGTTCTTGGGTGTGCACCTTATCTTTATTTACCTGGTTTTTTTTTTTGGTAAGCTAGTCTCTGGAACATATACCACATGCAAAAAAAGAATCAGGTGTATAAAATTTCTTGATTAGTAATTTAAACTTAAAAAAAAAAACAATTAAATAATTAGGTAAATAACTAGTAAATAGGTCACATACATAAGTCACAGATAAAAATATCTGAGTTCAATGAAATGAGGTGAAGTCTAATGAAAAATAAAATAACAGCATTCTTCAAAAAATCATACATGAATTCAACTTTTTTTTTTATCCATGTCCGTTCCCAACGTGGAGCATATGGCCTCCTAATGAAGGTGTCTCAACAGAATTTTTCTATAAGATAATAATTTTTGAAGAGAGTAGGGATAGAAGGATAGAGCTAGGACAGGACTAGTGGTTAGCTAATCGCTCTCGCTACGCCCCGTGAGAATCGGATGGGTGGGAGGGAATTTTTTAGACATCACAAACACTCAGACTACGAACAGAAATTCATAAATCGATTGAAAGATCAATTTATGAAAACCGTCCACACCGGGATTTGAACCCGAGACATCTATAACCATAGCCAACGACGCTACAGACGCCAATAAATTCAATATTCTAAATGTTAATTATTGAAAAAGAACGCCTGTAAATAGTTACTTTCAAATTGAAGTAAAATGCCTATTTAATTTATAGATAGAAAAAGTTTAAAATCATACTTAATTAAATAGTTATATACCTAACTACTTAACTTTTTGACATCCCTAATGTAGGCAAAGGAATCCCCATAGCATAATTCAATTACTAATGTCTGGTGATTTATGTACTATAAAAACCAATCAAATTTAACTAAATAAATGCTTAAATTATTTCCAACATATCAATAAGATACATGATAGATTATTAGAAGACTATCTCATATAGTTTTTTAGATACAACGTAAAGTTTGAAGAAATCACTCTCCAATCTGGATTTTCGAAGTTCACTAAAATGGCGCAAAGCTGATGTGAAATGAGGTAAAACACAGTTGGCAGTATTAAGTGGTTCCAGCGTAGAACCCTTTGTAATATTATATTTGAATCATTGATATACACATTAAAATAAGTACTTTGTGTGCAGTTTAAAAAAAAAAGGCAGACACCCATCGGTAGGCACAGTAACCCAATTTAACGGTATGTAAGATATATTTGTTTATTTCCTTTATTCAGTAAATGTAAATAAGGCTATGGTTTGTTTTTCAGCAAGTTCAATAAATTTAAATAAAGCTAATTTTTCAACAGAAAAGAGTATAAAAAGGTAGTCATTAAGACTGATTGCAATATAATTTTAAAGCAAATAAAAAGTAAATTTTGAATATATGCAATACATAAATGCACAATATCATTTCAATGGAAGAATGTGCCTTTTTTATTCTGATTCGAAGTGCATGGCCAGGCTAAAAATTGACCAAATTCCGTTATGCTAAAGCATAGAAGTGCTTCTCGCTCTAGAAATTGCCAAAATAATGACCTTGCTTATCATAAAACTGCGTAAATTCTGACTACAAATTAACCAAAGGTACTAATATGGCATATTCCTGTAAAAAAAATAAGCATCTATACTTGTCAACGTGCCTAGACATTAAAAAGACTCACTATTTTGGTATAATTCTCTAAAAATATTTTCCATTTGTTTCATGAAAGAAACACATAAGTAACTAAGTAAGAGAAATTTTATTAGAAATACATTGTAATGTAATTTAGTATGATAATTTAATTATATTAACATTAATTATAATAATTGTTGGCGTCCGTGACGCAGTTGGTAGCGTCGCTGGCTATGGTTACGGATGTCTCGGGTTCAATCCCCGATGCGGACGGTTTTCATAGATTGACCTTTCAATCGATTTATGGATTTCTGTTCGTAGTCTGAGTCCTCCCTTCCACCCATCCCATCGTCACGGGGAGTAGCGAGAGCGATTAGCTAACCACTAGTCCTGTCCTAGAGCCCTATCCTTCTATCCCTACTCTTCCAAAAAAAAAAAAAAGAGCTTGAGCAACTGAGTAACAAGCAGTTCTCGTAGAAAAATTCTGTTAAGATACCTCCATTAGGAGACCATATGATCCACATTGGGAGCGGACATGGAAAAAAATAAATTATAATAAGATAAAATATCAAAGTATTTAGTTCTACAAAATTTTTTTAGGCAGTTGATAGCTATTTCGGCTTAACACCATCGTCAGAACTATACTTAAACTTATTTTAGCTTAGCTATATATACTGTGACACACCCTGGTTTTTCTTAAGTATAAGTGTCATTAGTGTCCTGAACTGAAATCGGCCTGCGGCAAACAGCAATATTTCGCAGTATAGGTTTTTTTCTTGTTGCCAGGGGTTAAATTAGCCCCCGGCTTCAGCCGCTGGACGAGTTCATTTTTACTGAAAAGGGTAGCTCCAACTTTGCACGGAGTTTTTTTGAATTTTGGTAGACAGTCGATTACGATCCGCCGAGTGGGACGAGCTGCGGTCTCGTGGCAGCGGAGGTGACATGTGAACTGTTTGCTTTTGTGTTTTGATTTGCGTTGGATTTAATTTAAATTCGTTGTGTTATTTGTATTATAACTTAAAGTAAATTCAGTTGCTAAGTAAATGTAAATGTAGAATCAATTTTATGTGTTAAGATTTATATATTTGTGTAATATTAAACCACTGCATCTTGAATGGAAAATAAATAAGTTTTTGAACCGGATCTGAAATGGTGTTTGTCTGAGATCAGCCCTTCCAGGACTCCGGATAACCAGCCGCTCGCCTCTCTTCGATCCGGGGGACCTCTCAACTGTTTAGAAGAGATAGACAATATTATGTCACCTCACTTATTCAAATATCATATTTATTTAAAATTAAATTATTCGTGTTAAATTAGTAGTGTTTTTGAAAAAGGAACTTATGTGGTGTTATTAATTAGTCATTAAAATAAATGTTATTAATAATGCTTAATCACATGAGCATCTTGTAATGGTTTAAGTAAAAAAGAAGAATTGTCATTTATTATATCTATTAATTTATAGTTGTTCTAAAAAATTTAATCTGAGGCTCTTTCACACAAGTGTAGACATACCGGTGATGAATTAAAAGTTAAATTAAAAATGAACTTCCACAAAGTTACCGCCAAATCCATAGAAAAAAAAAAAAAGTTATGTTGTGTGATTCTTTTAAGAGGTGGCTAGCGTATTGAGAATCTGTTTTATTATTATTAGATGATCTTATATGATCTTTAAATCTAGTTGACATACTCCCTCATGTCTGTCCAATATAGATCGAATCACACAGGCCGCAGTTAATATTGTAAATCCCGCTTCTGTCTAGTTTATCAATTTTATCTTTGCTATTTTTAAGGTGTGTACCAACATTATTCCTTACTTTAAATGGCACATTAACAGAGTGGAGTTTACCATTAATTATCCCTAAGTAGTTAATCTATTTTCTACGAGTATGTTAGAATAAATAAACTGTCGAGAGTTTCAATCATTTTTTATAAAGTAATTTATGTATCACTGCTATGTTTTAACCATTACTAGGCGATATTTGTTTGATAATTTTAAGTTCATTATTGTAACCTATTTCATTCATGGGTACACTGATTAATCTGTGTCATAGAATTGTAAGCTGCAAGTTTATGGTGCCAAGAATGAAGAGATTTTGCGTTATTTATATAAAATTGAGTGTTAAACAAGAAATTACTGATTATCAAACTAATCTCTACTATATAGCACAAAATTCATGTAGGAATATTTATGTTTGTATGTCTGTCGGTCACAACAACTCCTCCCAAACGGCGCACATTAGGGACGTGAAATTTTCATACGTCATTTTGGTTGGAATTGTTAGTTCAACTGCGATATTTTCAACTCTCAACATTTAACTTTTAACCTAAAACTGAAAACGATGTATTTTTGACGTTTACGATTCGGGATAAAAAAATCAACAAACGCTGATCGCCTAGCGACCGCTTCATTCCAAAAATATTCCGTGATCGTCTAAACATAGCGTCGTGTTGCTTAGTAACTATAGATAATGTCATAAGCGTCAGAAATCATTATCGTTCATGCTTGAATCGTAAAGTTTGTATAAAATCAAAAGATGCGGAAACTTATCCTTACAATCCTTTGCTTTCGAAGATGTTTAATGCCCACGTCAATGTTAAATGCTGTGTATTTCAGGAATTTTAATTGTTATTATGTACGAATGTTGTTGCAAAAAGTCAAAGGTCTAACAAGTTTCAAAGATATCCGAACCATCGATAGAATTGAATGTAAACGTAGCTTGGTAGATTTGTAAATCTTTATGTGCATCTGGAATCATCTGGCGAATCCACCAAACTTGACATTGACTGGATTTTTTGAGCACTGCAAAAATATTAGCTTTGAGAATACATTATCATAGTGCGATGATCCGAACTTCAAGTCAAAAAAAAATTTCAGTTAACGCAAGGAAGGTTCAATTGTTAAAGGAAATAACAAAATTTGATTTTGAGGCAACGGTCTTACACTGTGCACTCCAGAAACTTTGACTGTTGTTACATTCTATGTAATATGACTGATATCACACAGCGTCAAAGGTTCAACGAGTTTCAAAGATTTCCGGTCCATCGATGGAATTGAATGTGACAAGCAACGTGAAGGACCCATATTGGGATTCACATTGAGACTACTCGATAATGACAACCAATAGAAGACAACTGCACATATTGGGATTCACCATTGAAAAAATGAATACTCATTGCAGTAATCCTCTCATTTTGTGAACGTTCCAACCCAAAAACACTTTGGGAGAACAATAAAGACTGCATGTCTGAAGATATATTCTTTTTAATATCTTGCGTCAAAAAATCTACACTTTGCCTTGAACTCCTCTACTCATGGCATCTACAACGAGGCACCCATCAAGAGTAAAGGTGAGGAAGTTTTTATCTTTTACTACTACTATTTTCAACTTTTACGATTATTGGTAATTGATGGACTATATTTTGTGGGTAATACAAGAGGTACAGTTTACGGTGATATTTTTAACTTTCAACCAAATTTCGATATAACGACCAAAGTCTAAATGAAGTAATATAATTTAAGACATCGACTGAGGGTGCTTGATGGAATTTCAATATCTTGATGGAGTCTCAATAATCCAAATTTGAAGTAACATAAGCGTCCTTTATCTCGGGCGAAGCCGGGTAAAAAATACTAGTTATACATAAACCAAATAAAATAGTACACAATTAACATTTTAAGGACTTCAGAAACAAATGGTTTCCAAATGTAGACAAATCTCCTTTTTTAGCGCTAGCTAGATGTTCTTTGATTGTAATATTAAAAGATCTTCCTGTTTGTCCAATATATCTTCACAGGAATTAGTTTAATAGATAAATACCACTTTGGTTCAAAGTATTGACTTTATCCTTAGTATTTACTAACATGCTACATAAGTTTTGGGTATTGTAAAAGGTGACATTGTAAAGTTTTTTGTCTATTTTTCTAGAAATAATATCTGAAACTCTACCGAAGAAACTTAATTTGACCCACCGTTTTTTAAGAGCGGGCTTATCAACAATGAAGCCAGAGCTTACATTTAATAATGCAGTTTTCTTAAAAATAATCCCATCAATTAAATTCGTACCATATCCGTTGTTACATGCAATTTGCTTAATTCTAAATCAAAACTCTCTTTAGATGTCGGAATCGTTAAGAGACGATGAATAATGGAGTGGAAAGTTGAGAGTTTATGTGTAATATGATGTCTCAAGGAATTATTTATAATATTGTCGCTGGACGTTTCTTTTCTATATATGCTGAAAATATGGCGTTTATTAATTATTTCTATAGTTAAGTCCAAAAAGTTGATTTTACTATTACTTAGTTCCATTGTAAATTGAATTGCCTGATAAACACTATTAATGTTATTTAAAAAAACTACTAAGTTGTCTTTCAGTACCTCCCCATAGTACTAAGATGTCATATATGTATCTGAACCACTAAACGACATTCTTTAAAAGGTCTAAATTCCTAATTTTTGATTCTATAAAATTCATGAAAAAATTAGCCAAAATTTGAGACAAGGTATTGCCAAACGCTAAACCTGCTGATCTATTTTTTCATTGAATTTGAAAAAATTTTGATCTATGCAACAATTAATTATGGATTTTAAATCTCTAGTTAAAAAGGGATTATGATTTTTACTATCTATAAAATCTAAAATTGCTATTTTTACATCAGGTATTGGGACACTAGTAAATAAGCTCACCACATCGAAAGAAACAAATTTAGAATTGAAAGGAAATACTATATCTTTGATTTTATTAACTAATTCAATAGAATTTTTTTACCGAATTTAGGGTTAAAATCTAATCTATGTTTAAAAAGTTTGTTAGCAATTTTTGCTAATTTGTAAGACGACGCTGAGTTGAAAGATAATACTGGCCTTAAAGACATATTGAGAATTGACAGTTAACACCTTCAAAGTAATTTGATTACTGTTATGAAAAGTAACTTAAGTATTCACGATGGATATTTAAACCAAGGTTTATGGACATATTCGCTAGCATATTCCTCTGAAGCTTTGTTCCTGTCCCATGGAGTATCCTTGCCTTGGCGAGAGTAGATGGACGTGTGTCTGACCTACACGGGCCAATATGCTTTTATTTTTATTATCTGAAACAAAAATAACACAGAAAGTGTATTACTTATTAACTGTCTATTTTCAAAAAATTAAAACTATTGTGTGCGTTATAACAACATGAATCAACTAACTTTAGTTCCAGAATTCTTAACAATAGTATATAGGAAGTGTTGTTTTTCAATTGAATTGAGAATTTTAAACACTATTTCTTGTGATAAAGATGACGATTTTGAATCATCAATTACGAAGAAGACAAATAAAGTTGCTTTAGAAGACAGCAGTGAATATTACCAAACTTTTTATGAGTCAGTTTAAATCCGATGGTAAGGAAGTTAGTTGAGATGATTTCACAAAAGAATGAATAACCGAGCAATAATTAAAAGTTGTCCACATCTGACTGTAGTGTTAACAGTAGGTTAAAATTGTTATACACGTTTTGGTTACTGTGGAGTTTTAAGCGGGTTGACTGGAGACACGGCAGGCCGTTGCAAGTTCTATCAGCAGCAACAGAGATGACAGGATATCTAGAATGATAAGAAAATTGTAAGAAGTTAATCCATTTCAGTGAAAAATCCATTCAGCATTATAACACAACACAAACTGTGAATCTATAGATACAAACAATAAATAATAAATTCTTACGAGTTATTATTCTTGCTAAAATAAATCTCACATCACATTAATAAAATTAGATAAATAGTGGTTATAAAATATAGCTTACCCAGGCGAGGAGCAAGTGAAAGACACTGATGCAATGAAGGTCTTCCAGGGTTAAAAGCTGTTCCAGGCTATACTGAAATGAATTAACATTTTTTATCATATAAATATACCGAAGGAGTACATTCAGTGGTTGTATTTGTTTATTACATTAAATATCTATGACAAGGTATAAATGTCAAATTGTAACAATTATCAGAGATTGACACATGAGTATTTAGAGGAAATATCGGATACACGGGCATAAAAATGATATTTGTAGAAGGAGAAATACCCAAAATGAAGTGTTAAGTAAGTTTAGGTTTGTTCTATCCTTACACGTTTCATTTAGCGTATTTTCTGAAGCGACCGCAAATGTCATGTAAGTCACCATTTTTCATTTCACATTAATTTAATTATTGTGTAATTTTGTAATTGAGTTTGACATATTTACATACAACTTTTAAGATAGATATGATGAAATCTAATACAGTATGCTGCTATGAGAAATTTCATTATTACCTGGCATATACAGGTGGGTACTGCCGAAATATTCATGTAACATGCACCGTGTTATAATAGCAGAGTAAATAACTCACGATTTCTGTTGCCATCACAACTTTCAACAGCGCACTTTTTATCAAACGCATTTGCTTTTTTACGAGATGTCAAATCAATAACAAAACTAAAACGAAGTACATGTTATAATTGCGGTAAGCGGGTATTTTGAAGTTTCCGTGCGCCTGACGGATGCATAGATAACTATACTTTTGACGGACGTCTCGTCTGTTTACGTCATAGACATTTTACTGTTTTGGCCATAGAAATTTTACATTTAAAAGAAGTCATATTTATGTTTCAAATCTTTAATTTTTCAACAAAAAACAATGTTCAGACTTCTTAACCAGTATTTTAACCACTATTTATTTCATTTTTTTCGGATTTATCGAAAAAAAATAATTTAACATTCCATATTCGTAAATATTTCTATTAGCTCATTTACTAAATGTGTTTGATTCCAACTAGTTTTCCGTTTCCTCCAGTAATATGGTTCCGTCTGACAGAATTGAAGTGGTATTTTAAATTTAAAGATACAATATGTGCATATGTAAAAAAATGCCACGCTTTTAAAATAAAAGTTACAAAATGCTAAAAATGATAGGTATACAGTTATCATTAATATTAAAAAGGTTTTTTTCCGTTTTTTCCCAATTTTTCCATACGAACTGATTACCAGGGAAAAACTCAATTTTCCCGGCCTCGTATCACTACTCAGGTTGCAGCAACTGTTAGCTTTTAGTGCATAAATGTGAAATTTTGAAGTAGTTTTGTTTCATCGCAACGTCAAATAAATATAAAAAAACGTATTTAATAACAGAGAGATAACACTTTCTATTCCAAGAGTTAAAGGTATGCACCGCATGTATGAAAGGCACGCCACTAATCTGGACCATGTTTAAATAGATTTTTACTTGTGCAATATTACTAACCAAAAAAAGGAACACAAAATTCCGATCTCGATCTATTGTTTTAGGTAAGAATCCACAAATTGTAATAGAAGTAAGCAAGTGGTGACACTGCCAGCTAGGATCAGGACATGGGTAGTAAATATAAATGGCATCATACAATTAATCTAATGGTTATTTTCAGAGAAGTTTAACGACACGAAATAAATCAAAAATGTAACAAAACGACAATTTTAAATTGAAACTCAATTTTCACCAATTTATCGCTGAATTCACTGAACACATAAATACTCTTTTTTTCTTTTCCCTTTTACCTCTTTTTATATAATAACGATATACAATCGATTCTGGTTAATTGGGACATCGAGACTAGAGCATTTTGGCCTAATTAAGTAACCGTTCAAAATTCCTAATGCTCCCAATAGTTAATCACGAAAATTTTGCGGAAAATTTGTGACTACTGATATATCATTTCTACTTCTCAACATTCTCGCATGATTCATACTCACACACTCTTTCACTTATCGTGCACTGGCGAAGTGTTGTGCTGTGCGTTACAGGCAGATAAATCTAGACAGACATACATGATTCTATATAATAACTTTAAGAGATTTTCAAGAGTGTGTATGCCATACATATTAGTCAGAATCAATTAATCGATTGCAATTCAGGGACCAAATAAATAGGCAGAATTTTTAACAATTATTTTATTTGGTCAGGGAAATTTACAGTATCAGATGTGGGGTAGTTGGTTTTTGTACACCTATATATAATATTTTTTTTATGAATGAAATTTTTTGAGTTACAAAGGTAATATAGCTTACTCTCAATTAATCCTTTGACAGTATAAGATACAATAAATACATATCGCCAGACTAGGGTGCAAAGCTTGTAGCATTAAATGATAATTCAAAAATTCTCTGTATGGTTTTAGTATTTCTATGAAGTTAGTATGTAAAAATGGTAACAAAAATTATTGGAGAAACTTATTAACTTTAAAAAACAACAAAACTATTTGTTTATTGAAGTTTCATGATCCTTTCAGGATAAAAACATACTTACTTTTAAGGTGTTAACTGTCAATTCTTGGTGGAAAGACATTATATTTTAAAAAATAAAACACAATTTGTTTGTACTACTTCCACATATTTATAATGATCAGATCTTCCACATAAATATGTGGAAGTAGTACAAACAAATTGTGTTTTATTTTTTAAAATAAAAACATACATTATTTTTATGCAATCAAATATAAATTTGACGCGAAGATGTGATTTGGGAATCACTTGCTTTGCGTTCCTATTTGACAATACGTTAATTAATAATTTTGAAATCTATTTAGATCTTTATTTGTCAATATAATAAAAATACATTGCGTTCAGAAGCGTAGCTAAAGGGTTAATACTATTGAATTCTAGAAGAGAGCTCGAGGACTCGAAGGGATAGAAGGCTTTTGGTTTCATTTTAACTAATTTAAAAAAAATACTAGGTATTGTAATAATACTCCAAAGATTGAAGAGATTTGAAGTTTGGTTTTATTTATAGCAGAAATATGCCTTCTGAAATATTAGCAGAGGGGTCTACATATTAAAGTTACGCTTCTGGATATATGAAAATTAAGGTGCAATTTTGTAATCATGTATTATTATTGGTATACCACATACATTAATATTACTTTTACCATTTCTGGCAACAATTTCTTAGAAATATAATTAAAAATTATTCTATTTACATGATAAATGAGATCAATTTAGAATTAAATCATTTACACATTTATTATTTGTGTGTTGATATGAAATATTCGTCATACCTGTTAACTAAAACTTTTATGGTACATATACTTGCAGAAACACATCCGCTCCCTAGTCGGAGCAAATGGCCACTACACGGTGCCTAAAAGATTCTCTGTCTCCCGCCAGTCTTCTTGCTTCCTCCCGGGTCATTCCAGCGACCCGTAGCTCCACCGAGTACATCCTATAGATGGTCATCACTGGCCTTCTAGGGTGACGAAATCCACCCAATTGGTAAAAGGCAGGATTCAGGCTCCCCTGGGGTATTCACAGCACATGTCCAGGCCAGGTCCATCGTCGGTTTTTTTATATTTTGGGCGTTATAAGAGGCTGGTCCGTCTACTTCCTACCTCCGAGTTCCTGACGAAGTCAAACTACCGAACCCCTAGTATTCGCTGCGGGCATCTGTTTTCGAAGCAAAGTATATGATTTTACTGTGCTTTAGTGATGTGCCATGACTTGCAACCGTAAAGTAGCACTGTCAGAATTATTCGACCCTTATCTAATAATGTATAAATTAGTGGTCATTTTTATTGACTTCCCTTTTTTGTTGTGTTGTGTCAAAATTTTCTTTATTTAAATTAGTTGTTGGTAAAATTATGAGTGAGTCAATGACAGACGTCATGTACAGCTTGCAGTTGTTTTACAATTGACACAGCGAATATGCATTGTCAATAATATATTTGCTTTTATCGTTTATTACAACGAGCTTCATCGAGCTATTATGTTATTTTCACTTTTAGTTAACTTAAGATAATTACAATACATTTGAGTTTGTTTTTTGGACCTCTCAATAATTTAACACAATATTTATTGATTGATTTTATTTTGCCCACTTTGTAGTCTTCCGGTGGGTTTCGACTTTGAACTAGGCCACTGACTATAACTATTACGATCCTTCTTTCAGAAAGTATTTATTTTTGTTGGCATTCAAAGTGCTTATAAAGAGGTGCGATGTTTTTATTCGATTTTTTAAATTTACCCTTTATTAGTTATTTATAATTTTAGCAAAATATTTAAAATTGATAGTAAATATCATATTTTGCAATATTGTCACCCCGAGTAAACATGGTTCCGTATGCTGTTTTTTCACAAAATCACTTTTAATGCAGCTTTATTCACATTCATAATACGGTTCTATCTGCATTTAAAAAACCTTACATTTGTCTGTTAATCCATCAATGTTTGAATTAGAAAGGTGTTGTATCTGAAAAACATACAAATTTTACAGTGCGTCGAGGTTCCATCTGCATACATAATTAGAAATATCACGTGAAGGAAGTCAGTCTCTCAAGCGACTGTCTATTTCATTCACGTATGTGGATGTATAAGTGTATTTCATTCAGAAAGTAAAATTTTCTGAAATCTTAAATTGCTTCTCCTGAACAGTTTTGGTTTTTTCAGATAGAACCTTGTTTACCCAAGGTGACGATATGTCAAATTATCTAAAAGAGTTGACTGATTGAAGTGTTGATTCAGTCGAATTTCACAGTATTGATATTTGATTTCCATTAGAAATCAACAATTGAGTGATATGAAATCACTATTTTTTGATTTTTAGATGTAATGATCTTATTTTTAATATGCATTAATAATGCTTGTAAAGGTATCGGAGTAATGCATTTGGTAGCAAAATTCCTACATGCATGGCTAAGCTCAGAGATGGGGAACCTGCGGCTTTATTGATCCTCAAATGTGGCCTTTTTTCGTATCCAAATTATTCATTCATTCACAAAATAATCTCGATATATTTTTAGTTAAATCTTATTGAAGTTTCTATTGAATACGGTATTATCAGTTTACAGATACGATCTTACGATATGAAAAGATTGCTCACCGCTGATTTAATTTATAGGGGGAATTTATTGTATAAGTTAATATCAAACAGATGAATAATACAAATGCTGAAGTCCCTCATTATCCGTAGGCTTATGCTAGGCCAACATGCCTCAAATAAAAAGATAACTCGTCGATACGTCAACAGAGGTTTGCTTCTCAAACAGTCTCAATATTTTCAATCGTTTTGATTTCCTTTCATATCGATTATTAAAAACAAAAAACAGCCAACTTACACATTATTTGTTCTCGTACAGTAATATATATTAATTCGATTTCCATTGACGGTGTTATTACGTTTTTCCATCGTTCAACAATTGAACCTTTATCTCTAGAAGTAGTTTGAGGTCCTTTTTGTGTACCAAAATAATAATAATAGACACGCCAGCCGATTCTATGGATAAAGAAATAACTGCACAGAAAAACTAAAGCGTTCAATGGCAAATCAGGTATTTGAAATACAGCACGTTGCGCAGTTACACGACATGCGCACTAGTAAGAAGGATGACTGTTGCAAAGCATTTTCTCTCTCGCAAAGGAAAGAGTTTTGATATTTGGTATTCTTAAACTATTACGATTTATTCTTATCCTATGCTATTTCACATCATGCGGATAATGAAAAATGTAGATATATAAATTTCGAATAAAATGTCTTAATTTCTGTATATCGTCTACCGGGATTAAGTTCACTTTGATTAATTCTCTATAAGCAGTCTAGGCACACTACACAGACTACAATATTAATTATAAAAGTCATTAGTGTAAGTCTCCAAAGAATGGTCGAATTGACGCCGACACACTATTCCTTTTAAGAAGGCTTCGATTGAAGTCCAATTAAAAGTGAGGGCTGAGAAGTGGGTCGTAGTCCGCATCCTGGGTGAAGGCATATCGCTATCTCCCTCCCTCGAGGAAATATCTCGCCGGCTGGCTTAAAAGTTTTCCCAGTTGTATTCTTTCATCCCTGTCTGGTGTCATCAGCTCCGTCTGAAAAAGTAATAGAAAAATTAATGGTAAGCAGTTATTCTGAAAAGGTGTTACGCGTGATGTAATTTAAATATAATGCATCGGGCAAAATTGAAAAATACGTATATATTTTTGAAATAAATATCGAAGGTGAAAATAAAGAGTCTATTTATGGTTGGCATCACAATTTCACTAGCGTCTTTACATACTACCAAATATTATGTCGTATACGCTATAATGAAACCGAATGATAATAAATAGCTCAAGTGGTACTGGTTTCGCATAGGGAGTAAGAATTTTTAACTGATGTACGACTCAAAAATTTGTTTTATAGGTTTATCAGGTAAAATATTTGTGGCTCGAAAGACCCTTGGTAATTTCATATCCTAACGGTCAACATTATTTGCTTAAACAGAATTGAATTACAAAAGAAAATAAAATTGAAAATATTTCAATGCTTATGCATTGAAATATTCGACGAATCATAATAATTTTGGTAGATTGTCTTCCTTATAAATTATTAAATGTTGAATGCTTACCATGTCTTCTATATGTGATATTTAAAAGCAAACACCGATATGTCCACTTTAGTTCAATTGTTCAATTTTAGTAGTAAGCGACTTTTTGTGTTTCACGCAATTTTGCTTTAGAGATTTATTTTATTCCATTGTATTGTATTTCCAATTAAGAAAATTGTGCATATTTTTAGCAACCAGTCAACCACTAATTACAATAAATATAAGAAAAATAAAATTGAACGTATCAGTATTTGATTGTAACTATTATACTTATTATCGGATTCTGCACGTCATTAAACGTTTAAACATTTTTTTCGTATGCTTTTGTCAGGTTTTGAAGATATTTGTCATTACATTTCATGTTAAATGACTTATTGTAAATGTATGTATTTTTGTTCAATTTCGACAAAATGTGGACTTATCGGTTTTTGCTTTTCATCACGTCATGTAAAAAAAAACAAAAATCTTCTAGAGAAATATAAGGTACAATAAAGTAAAAGTTACCGTAATTTACGTAGCAGTGCAGTATAATGAATAGTAAAAACCTTACTAAACCCTTGGCAAAACTACGTACAAAACTACAAAAATGTTACTGAAATTAAAATGGATAACTCTATCGTTCCACTTGTGTTTTAGGTTTTTTATTGTTTGAAAAGTAATTCCAGACTCGCGATTGAAAGAAATTACGTTCGATATTGATTCCAACCGCTTCATTATTTTATTATATACTTTCCTATTTATTATAATATTTCGAAAACGGTTGAACTTTTTTTTCGTAAATCTGGAGTCTGGTAAAGTTTGAGGGCATCGGCTTTCACGATAATGAATATAAAGTGCGTTTGAATTATGGTGTAATTTTCGTATAAATACTGGCCACGCGGGCCATGTCACCGTGATAACGAAAATGGGAAACGACTTATCTTATTTTTGCCTCGCCTCCGAAAAATCCCCTTTACCAAAATCATCACACACACACATTATCCAAGGACACTGAAAACTTTCCTGATAAAAGATGTCTCGAATTGATAATTTTTTTTTCACGGAGAAAGCTTATGTTCTAGCTGAGAATAAAAAATCTGATTTAGTAACTTTGTGATAAATGAAAAAATGTTTTACAATTATTTGAGGTAAAAGTTCAGCTTAAATTTAACTTATTAAAAAATGTGACATTTTATTTTTAAAATATAATTCCTTCCCACCAAGAATTCACAGTTAACACCAAGTGATTAATCAAGCTTATATGGCGAAATTTATTGTCTTATATAAATAAATATAAATGGACACTGTGCTTTGCGTCTCAGTACTTAATATATTTGGTTTAATCTAGAATGCGTCCGTCTTAGTAGTATGCGAAAATATTTTAATTTAAAAACGAAGTGCAGTTTTCTAAAAGCGTTAAAAGCCCTAAGTTGGCGAAGCTCGCATAGATCAAAGCGGTTCTTCACGAGTTGATAATGCTCGCGATGAGTGAAAACGGTCCTGATCATTATAAAAATGTGTAAGTAGTACAATATAAAACAAGTTGTGTTTTATTTCTAAAATATATAATGCGTTTCCATCAAGAATTGACAGTTAAAACCTTAAAAATGATTTATGTCATTTTACTATGTCATTTGACAAATTTTTACTGTTGCAGACAATCAACTTCTAAGTTTCGGTTTTGTTAGGCATAACCTGGTAACTGCTTTTTTGGTCATTTTGTAGTAAGAGTAAAAATTCAGTCACTAGAGTATCTTTCTTTTGGCCTGACATCTGTATTTCATTTGAAAGTGCTCAAAATGCAATGATTTTATAATGTAAACAAACATGGGTCAATTCAAAGTTTAAAATCACTCTCCTCTAAATTGAGCATTTTTCAAGTTTGAATTATTAAGATTTTGTACACTTCCATGTATTTTGTCACTAACGACCCGGGTTTCGCCTTTCGGCATCTTCAGGCATTCGAGCGCACGAATAGATTCGAGCTGACAGATAGTAAACAGTGTCTAACGTTTATATGGAAGATAAAAATACGACAAATGCTATTTACGAGATAAAATAGTATAACACTAGGATCCACACTGATACCTGAGTTAAAATTTCGATAATCGAGGCGAAACCCGGGTCGTTAGTGACAAAATACATGAAAGTGTACAAAATCTCAATAATTCAAACTTGATATTGAAATTCCATCAAGCACCCTCAGTCGATGTCTTAAATTATAAACATTTTTCAATTAACAGGTTATCCTCAAAAGTTGGATAGCTAGAATATTATTTTTCATTTGGTAAAAGCTTGACATTTATATTTCACTTGAATATGCTCAAAACGCAACGGTTATAGTATGATGACATGTAAACGAATTTTTAAATAGCTTTTCTGTAAATTCAACATTTTGCCGTTTACAGGTTATGTCCAAACAACACTGGTTTGTATTTATATCAATATATAAAGAACATTGACTTCTAATATTGAATTTGGAGTTACGGGATGTCCTGGGAGGAATCAAGAAAGTGGCGGGGGACAGAGAATCTCGGAGGAACCGTGTGATGGTTATATGCTCCGAGTAAAGAGTGGAAATCGTAAAAAAAATACTGAGAGTTTGATGGCGCTGAATCATTTTTCAACCTACTGTCCATTTTCAAGTAATAGGCATGATATAGAGTACAGTAAAAATTCTCTGCATCCATATCCTTGTATATATATATATATATACATTGCATACATACTATAATATGTACATTGAGAAAAACATTTCAAATATCTAAATAGCAACGTGAGGATTCAAATCACGGACCGAAAATTACTTTGAAGCGTCAACCTCCACACCACTGCAATCAGAACCGTCATCAAATTCGAATGAATATATTTGTGTATCATTTAAAAATATCGACTACTTTAACAGGAAAAGCAGCAGTTCTGTTAATTTGAAGAGGAAATATCATTCAGTTTTTAAACCCTTATTACAACGTATTCAATATACAATTCTAATAGAAAGATGCCAGCAAAATAATTACACTGTAAGTGTGTCTAATTGGAAACCCATTATGAAGGTCTTATGTCATATGCCTTTTTTTCAAATATGCTGCAAAAACTCCAATGGAGGTTTTTCAAATGATTATCAGAAAGGTTTCATCGACGTAAAATGTAAGCTGTGGTTGATTGAAAATAAATTATAATGAAAATAGTTTCGTGAAATAAATCACGCAACTACTGTTTCGTTTTTATGGAAATCTCTTTCGATGATATATTATATCGTTGTATTTTTGAAAATATAATGCCTTTTCACCAAGAATTGACAGTTACGCATTAAAAGTTATAAGTGTGCTTAGACTAACTGTATCGCAAGGATATTTATTTCCAAGATAAACATGAATTCTAATTCTTAATTGAAAACAAATGAAAGGTTGAGTTATTTCCTTCTACTGGACGTGGGGTGGGGGTAAGACACAAACGATAATAGTACTATTTACCATAACACTACCTGTTATAATATTAATTGCTAGTGTTTGGAGGTGAACAACTAAAGCGAAATAAATTTAATAGCGGTGAGCCACCTGTCTTATTTGAATTATTATTTAAAAACATGAGAATACCCGGATCGAAGAGAGGCAAATGGCTGGTTATCGAACGTCCTAGAAGGGCTGGGATCTCAAACAAACGCCATTCCAAATCCGGTTCAACACTTATTTATTTTTAATCAAAGATGCAGTGGTTTACAATACACAAAAATACTATTCCTAACACATAAAATTGATTCTACATTTACATTTACTTAAAAACTGAATTTACTTTAAGTTATAATGCAAGTGACACAACAAACGATTTTAAATTAAGTTCAATTCAAAACAAACACAAACAATTCACAATGTCACCGGTGCGGCCACGGCCGGTGGTTAGCCCGGCTTGACCGCTCGTAATTGACTGTGCACACATACCATTAAAAAAAACTCCCTGCATCGTTGGAGCTACCCATTTCCGTCAAAAATAGACTCGTCCAGCGAACGTGCCCGCCGGCTATTAAACGAGCGCCCTTGGCAACAAGAGTCGGGCTGATTCTCAGAATTATTGTCGTTACTCCTGGGCGATTTCAGTTATGGACACTAATGAAACTTAAACATAACAAAAAAACCAGGGTGTGTCAAACAATTGATTAATGTTAATGGTTTTATTAAATTCTAAGAACTCACTAATTATTTTTATTCATTTTTTAATTATTCGCCAGGTCCGTGGTGCAGTAATCAACATCGTTGATTTCGGCTACGGATGTCTCGGGCTTAAGTCCCGGCACGGACAGTTTCATAAATTGATTTTTTAATCGATTTATGGATTTGTGTTCGTAGGAATTGATGTTTGTGATGTCTAAAATTCCCTCCCGCCTGTAAGATCATAATCATGGGACGTATAGAGAGCGATTAGCTTACCACTAGGCCTACCTTCGACCTTTCCTTCTATCCCTACTCTCTTCGAAAAAGAGAGGTTGAGCAACTGAGGAACATGCAGTTCTCGGAGAAAAACTTCTGTTGAGATACCTCCATTAGGAGTTCATATAATTCACATTAGGAGCAGACATGGTTAAAAAAATATATACGTTTACTTAATGGACTAATTCTAGATTATATTTTTTGTTAAAATCATAATTTTAACAAATTTAGTATAAACAGTGGAGTACCTAACAAAGTTATCAACTTTAATTTTATATTGCTATAATGATGTTCATTTGAACACTATTCTCGTCCGTTCCTTGGAATGCGAGCAAGTATAACATTAGCGGTAAACCACCAGAGATTTTCTTGCTAGCAAAGGAATAAATATAAAATAAAGCAGGAAATATAAATGTGATTTTAAGCCAGATTACCACTCCAACAGGTAATGCTGGAATAGCGTGTATACATTTGTGTTATCTTCACATAAGGTAAATGAGACTTTTTGTTTCTTTCTATCTATCTGACTGCGCACGTGACTATTCTAGATTCCAGGAAAGAAATAAAGGAAGTATTATCATCATCGCATTACGAAAAACGATTAGAATTATTTCGAAGAAAATAATAGTTTTGTTGCCTCTAAAGGTTTCGCAGCATTTTTTCCACGTACATAATTATGCGTTTAAAAACAATGCCGAAATAATAAAACTAATTTAAGACATCGACTGAGGATGTTTGATGGAATTTCAATATCAAATTTGAATCCTTAAAACTCTGTACATGGAAAGTTAGTTTAAAACTTTATTTAAAAAATAGGTCTAAAAACATGAATTTGAACGATTCAAATATGATTGAACTAATTTTATTCAAAAATATTTTATCAGTAGAAAATGTTTGCGTTCGACGAAACCGGTCCCCGTCATTGTGGAATTATTCATTAAAAAAAACAAATGTGTTTCATTTTCATAAAACAATCTTATATTATAGAAGTAAGATTCACTTGCCCTGCTCAACCCACCGCTGCTTTCCCATCCGTTAATTTAATACGGCAGTATTCAGTGGCGTAGAAAACATTAAGCGTATCTAATGTTTTTTTTCCTAATTGCAAGTGTCTTAGGAGCAACTGACCATGACTCGGTGGCGAGCACTTAAGCGTACAGAAAATCAATCCCACCAGACAGACGCCGCAAAATTTTAAAAAGTCTGCTAACTTGCCTTATTCGCCACCAAGTCATATATACAAATTTCCCAATGAAAAGTATTTAATCACAATTGCTCACTTCTGTACACCATCTGCAAAAGCTCTCTGTATCAAACAGAAGGATCCGGGTCGAAGTCTTGGCAGCATTAATATGATTTTTTTTTAATTTGAGTTTTTGTGGTGTGTTTTATTTTAGAGTTGTCTTTCAAGAAAAATTTGCGGTTTTTTTGAATATCAAACAGTGTTTTATAGAAGGTTATATCATTTTTCTGAGCGCACATTCGTTTTTGGTTTTATTGGCATATAAAACTACCTACTATGTAGATAGTGAAAAATGATATATGATTAAATAGTGAAGATTTTCCTACAAGTCTAAAATATTTAATATTACAGAAAATTTTAATGTCATTGGAAAGACAGCTTGGCAAGAAAATAAACCACAAACACTCAAATTAAAAATGTTCATATTGGCGTTGCCAACCCAGAATCTTCTGTTTGATACGCATACGAGGTTCTGATAAAGTGTCAGAAAATGTGACTGTGATTTGATAAGCTCAATAGCCACTTACGTTGGGTGGCATTTGATAAGCTCTGACTTATATCTAGCGTTTTGATGATGATGATAAGGCTTTTTGCTTCAGTCAAAACACGCCAGCTCAGTCAGTCATCTTTATTGCAGTTAGTTGTACATTTTGGTTGGTGAATTCCAATTCTCCGGTTATTAAGCGCCACTGGTTTTTTCAGCCGGAACTAACTGCAATATTTGGCTGGCATGTTGTCTCCAGGTTGTCGAACTTCGATGGCCCCACATCGGGAGCCATTGGATAAGCTTCGATTTATATCAAGCGTGCTGATGATGATAATGAGCTTTTTTGCTTCAGTCAAAATACCCCAGTTCAATCAGATTCATATGTTACCAGTTAGTTGTTGTACATACACAGAATTCAAGAATTTACAATAAAGACAACAAAAAAACACAATTAACATTCACGACAAAAACAAACATCGAGAATAAACATCAACCGTAAGAGTCACGCAGACAAAAGGTTGAAGATTTAAAATTCGAGAATACACCTCGCACGTCGTTGGGACACTGGCAAAATTAAAACACACCCTCGCCTCCCTTCTCGAAGTGATCGACTGAAAGAATTTAAAAGGGCAGGCTCCTTGCAATCCGTTCGAGTAACTGGATCCCTATCCCCTCATCCGGTACAGCATTTTCTGGATTCGAAACAATACCAGGCGATGTTGCCTTAATGAAGCAACGTTTACAAATGGAAACAATGTTGTCATCTATTATCACTGCTAAAATTGTCTTGGTGAGATGACTCGAGAAGAGTCCTAGCACTGTTTGTGGTTGGGCCGCACCAAACAAAACCGGGTCGTGTCAAGTTGTACCTGGTTTTATTTCATTATCATGAGTTGGAAAATAGCAAGGTTTTTTTGTTGTATGGTGAAGTTTTTATTATCGATATGAAATATAGCGTTGCCACGACAAAGTAATTTAAAAATAATGAGTATATTAAAACCCATTAAAACATTAATCCTTTTTATTTACTTACGACTATCTCTATCTTTTAGAAACTATTGTTACTTTTTCTCGAAATCGAAATTTGTACATTAATTCATCTATGACAAAATAACTGAAAGTAAATTCATTAATCATCGGCTATAGAAAATTACACATAAAATTGTTTAGTTTTTAATTGTTTTTGTCAAATAATGTTACGGTAAATATTCGAATTCATCGAAAATCAATTTTTTTTTGAAAATTCTTTTTAAATGAAGCATTCAAATCGTGTTTCTTTGAAATCGCTCCACTATTATTTCCCTGGTGCAGTATTAACATAAAACGCCTCCACACAAAGCACAAAACAAACATTCCAAAACGGAAAGGACCAAAACAAATAATGTGATAATATGTAAGCTTTAGAAAATCTTTATTTGACTTTACTCTAAGGAGTAAAATAGAAAAATGTGTGTCTGCCTATAGAATAAAATTTATTCTATGAATACACCCACTTGGGTTTGTTCAGCGTCAGACCGCTCCTCTAGCACGGTCGCGAGGTCTAAGGAAGGTCTGTCGCGACCTGGTCTTGCAAAACTTGGATATCGTACTCCTCGGCCGGCTCCCACTTGCACTAGCGACAGTCCGACACTCCCTGCTCCACAATTTCGTCGACGCGCTCGCTCTCTGAAATATATTAAAAACAAAATATCTATAAAACACTGTCATTTTGTTATCCCGGCTTCCTACTCCAATTGCCCTGAGATATTACACGGAAAATGAAGTTAAATTGATATGTAGCATAAACTTTAATCAATTGATTGAATTGGAATGTACTCGGTGGAACTCCATCATAATATGGTAAAAATAACGAATTATTCAGTTTTGCGAAAAATTATCATTTCATAACTAAGCATAGTCCTGACGATCGTGTGAACAAATTCTTGATTGATAACTTAATCCATGGGTGACGAACCTGCGGCTTCTTAGGGTCTTAAGTGCGCCCTTTTGACTGAATAAAATCTTCTAAATTTTAAATTTTGTGAATAAATTTCTTTGTTTTCCTTAATTTACAAAATTATGTATATGCATTTTTACAATGTTTCTTAAATGCGGCGTTATTTGACTTACGACAAATAAATTAGGCTTGACAACAGGAAAAGGTTCAGCACTACTGACTTAAGCCATTACAAGAAGATAACTTTATTACGCGCAATCAAGAAAATTCCAATACATTTACGGTTAATGTTTGTTCCTTTTCCTAGAACAATTCAAAAACACAATTTGTACATACGTAGATTATTTAAATTTTAAATAACAGATATGATTTTGGAATAGGTGAGATATTGTATCTTCTAAAATAGTTTATATATTTAGCTAAGCTAAATTAAGTTTAAAAAAACTGATAATAGTTTGAATTATTGCTTAAATTATCTTAAATTAAATTAAAAACTGATAAAAGTTTTGTAGAACTGAATACTTTGTTGTTTTTAACCTATTAAACTTTAATCATTTAAAAATCCATTACCTGCATTTTAGTGAAAAATACACCATATAACAGAAAGTGCATTAGCTTTACAGGAAAACAAAAGAAAATGATTCAGAGATGGAGATTATACGTATGTGTCTTGATATGCTGTTGGAAAGGGTAATCCAATAATAAATCATTAAGACTAGCAATTTTGACTTACATATTGAGGTGTTCTATGTGATCTTTACTTTGTGTTTGAATACATTTTTTGGTACACTTCAGTGATTTTAAATCTATTTTTTTTACAAAAAGTACACCAAAACATTCTTTACACATTTACACAAAACATAAAGCACATTGTAAAAAGTTATAACTGAAGAGATTTAATCCATTAAACTAAGCTTAAAGAAGAAGAAATGAAAATCAAAAATACTTTTGTACATTGTTAACAACGTATTGTTCAGTTTTATCATAGATTTATCAGAAATAATATTTGAAGTTTGCAGGAATTTAATAATTTTTTTTGTAAAATGTTTATATCGTCGGTAAAGCGGCAAAGTCAAAAAACCTATAAACTAAAAACTTTATGGGATTCGTTAATCATTTACGAATTCGATTTAATTATAGTAATTATTTTTTTAGTAATATTAACTATAGCTTTTTGACACTAATAACTGTGAAAGAAATTGACTTAACTCTTGTAGATTTTTTCAAATTACGTAACAAATACATGGAATATGGCTGAGTTTGTTTTTTCAGACGATAGATCGTCGTAAAATCCATCGTACTGCATTCATATCTCAAAACAGTCGATTTTCGACTTATGCTCTATGCTGAATGTATGAAAAGCCAACAAAAGAATGTTTATGGACAAAAGAATAATACAAACAGCCATTATTTGCAATTAAGTCCCATGGTATCATAATAAGAGAAACGCAAATACCTACTATTTAAAAATAAATGTGTGTAATATGAAATAAATTGGTAAATTTAAATTTCTTAACAATGTAGAAATGGATTATTGAGATTTTGTACACTTCCATGTATTTTGTCACAAACGACCCGGGTGTCGTCTTTCGGCATCTTCAGGCATTCGAGCGCACGAATGGACTCGAACTGACGAAATACATGGAAGTGTACAAAATCTCAATAATCCAAATTTGATATTGAAATTCCATCAAGCACCCTCAGTCGATGTCTTAAATTATAAAAAAAATGTAGAAATGGTTGAATAAGAACATTGGATGAATTTTATATGTCAGTTCTAGTAGATTGGTATTGGTTTTACATACCTTGCGAGTTTTGCTCTTTTCCTGAGACAGCAAATGACGAGCAGAGCTAATATCGGAAAGCCGATTATCGATGAAACGATTGGCACCACCACACTCTCGGGGGAAACTGAAACCAACATACGAATTTAATTTAATTTAAAAGATACCACGCCTATATCCAATCCTCGTTTCCAGTGCAGCTCCTGACTAACTATGGAACAATTATAACTAAGTGTACTCGCAACACTAGGGCATCCAGTCCCGGGATTCATTGTAAATGATAAAAAATAATTCATATATCAAATTAAAACTTTGTGATTAACTACAACCTGTATCTCGGTTTTTCGTGTACGGATTTTTTCTAAAATCTCTACTATATGTCAGAAAATACATGCAGAAATCTATCATTCTGTATGTCCGTACGTCTGTCGGTCACAAGAACTCCTCTCAAACGGTTTACAGTAGCGACGTAAAATTTGCACATCAACTGTGCTATTTTATAGGATGGAGGACAATATTTACAAGTCGAATTGAAGGACATGTCCTCTTTTTGATACCATCTGGTAAAACCTACTTTAATAATGCAATAAATAAAATAAAATATGAAACTATTTTGATCATGGTGTTTTTTTTTGTGAATGACAATTCAAAATCAGTGAAAAAAAAGCATTCCAATGACTAAAATAAATACTAAATCTGAAATACATTTCGATTTAAACAATAATGAATACAAATTCAATTTTAAATGTACAATTTAACACATGAAATTACACTTTATGACCAATCCCAGCATTAAAAAATTTTGAATCCGGAAATCCCAGGATCTTAAAAAGTGTCCAGGATTGAATGCCCTACGCCAGGGGTGACGAACCTGAGGCCTCATAGGGTCACAAGTACAGCCTTTTGGCTGAAATAAACAAACAAATAAATTTAATTTTATGTATGCACCTTAAATACGGTCTTATTTGATTGTTTGATAAATGGATGCGGCCTTTCAACAAGAAAAGATTCGTTATCCCTGCCTTACGCAATAAATCGTATTCGTTGGGAAACCTATAATATAAACACGGTGCGATGACAAATCAGAATATGACAAAATAGTTCAGTTACTTTTAATGTGTTAACTGTCAATTCTTGGTGAAAAGACATTATATTTTAAAAAATAAAACACAATTTGTTTGTACTACTTCCACATATTTATAATGATCAGGACCGGTTTCGCTCATCACGAGCATTATCAACTGATAAAAATACAAACATAACAGGTACAAACATAACAGGCGTATTTATATAAAGGCGTATTTTTTCACTCAATTTTATATAAATACGCCTGTTATGTTTGTATTTTTATCAGTTGATAATGCTCGTGATGAGCGAAACCGGTCCTGATTATTACAAATATGTGGAAGTAGTACAAACAAATTGTGTTTTATTTTTTAAAATAGTTCAGTGATAAAATAGAACAGACACAAATCAGAACAGTGACAAAACACACACAGAGGGAAAATATAATACAAAATATTTTTGTCTATATTTAACTGTTAATTAATTTTATTATCTATACAATCTGCAGTTATTATAGAGTATTAAATATTTCTTTAAAATAGTGCGGTAATTCATAAATAGATACGACTACAATGTTATGTTTTTATTTTCCCCCTGTGATGTTTTTGTTATTGTTCTTATTTTTGGTGTGTTGATTTATCACTGTTCTGATTTTTCATGTTTTGATTTACCTGGTTACCTATAAACGATTACCTATTTAGAGATGACGAATTTCCTTAGCGAGTAAAGCTTGTCAAATGTTATCACAATTCGAAGACGGCTATGTAAAAGCAATAACAATGAATCTAGTAGCAGACCCATATAAAACAATACATTGGATTTTGAGCACCCAATAAAACTGCAATTTATGGGAATCGATGTCATACATATATTTTTTCACTATGTTAGTTTTAAACATGGAGTATATGGATTACTAAAAGTGTGAAGCAATCAATAATGAATTGAGGAGCACTGACTAGTTAGTGGCTAAAAATCTCTTTTAGGGAAAGGTGAGATTGGGAAAGATCTAGAAAGAAAGTATCTAGCTTCTTTTTTCGAGATCGAATCGGACAGAAAAGAATGGAAACATCACAGATATTCATGCCTTCGGGTATGCTTTCATTATTCGATTGAATAATAAATGTACGGAAACATTCTTTCGGATATTTGAATCTTGATGATCGCCAAACCGAATTAGATAGGGAGTGGTGAACTTACAATTCTATGCAAAAAGAGAACGCTTTTGAAGCAAAAATAAAAGATAATGATTTTGAAGCATAATAAAGCATTAAGAACACAATATTTATCATCTATTAGACAAATAAATAACCAGTTTCAATAAAATACAAATCTATATATTATTATGAAGACTAGTTTCACTTGGAATCAAAAGGAATATATTTTCTTTCTTAACTCAATATTTACATTATTGAGCTTAGAAAGCTGCCTTTAGATTAAAAAAAGATACTTCCACATTCGCAAATCACTGCGTATTGGAAAACCATACGTTGAATGTGGATGATGGGGTTAAATTGTTGCATCAAAACATGGGGAATCATAAATTATTTTATCAAGAAATTTTAGAAATCAATAGAGCCCAGTTAAATTCCTTACCAATTCTGAACGAACAGCTGAATCTTCCAAACTCCCCGTTGCTTTATCATATACGTTGAATCACCTAACAGATGCCACTAAATGTGGAATGATTGTATATATTTATCAATGCTATTATAATTGTGAAATCACTGGTAATTCTAATATTAGTTGGAAAGTGGTAATTCACCCCTCTGTTAATGCGTTGTTTACAAAATAAGGATTAAGGTGATTCTCGAAATTTTAACTCAAGTATCAGTGTGGATCCTAGATTTATAATATTTTATCTCGTAAATAATATTTGTCGTATTTGTATATTCTATACAAACGTTAGACACTGTTTACTGTCTGTCAATTCGAGTACATTCGTGCGCTCGAATACCTGAAGATGCCGAAAGGCGAAACAAGGGTCGTTAGTAACAAAATACATGGAAGTGTACAAAATCTCAATAATTCAAATTTGATATTGAAATTCCACCAAGTATCCTCAGTCGATGTCTTAAATTATTATTCTCATAGGTAAATTTCATGTCACATCTAGTTAAACAGCCAATGGGATAACAAAGTCATCAATTTTTATTTTATTTTCAAATTAATTCTCTACAAAGTTATCATTGCATCTATTGAAAATACTAATCTTCATGTTTTATGTTTATACTGAAAAAAAATACTACCAGTTCCCAGTAATTGAAAAATTATTTCATATTTTATTCCATTTTTAACTAAGGAAGTTTGGTAAACAAAATAAGTTTTTTTCTCTGAATATAAATATTCTGGGTAAATTGGATCTGGAAGCGATCGTGCTTAAAATGGATAGTATCTAAAATCTAAGCCATGTCAGTGCTACGATTTACGTTCTACATTATACGACGGCGTAGACTTACAATCAATTCAACTCGATCACTGTACTACTCAACGGAACTCTGAAAAATACGCTTATAAATTAAAAAGTATTAAAATTCACAACAAATCTTTTTTAAACAGAAAATAAACGAATACATTTTTGGATTGAGTAGTACTAAATAATCACGAGGCGACGTTGGACAACTTTTGAATTGTATTCAAAGCTACGATGTCAAAACTGGATACAAGTAGATGCTAATGATGTTCCAGGAAAGCGGAGTTGTGCCTAAGACTATACAGTAAAGATTAATTATTATTATTATTAATAAAGGATTGCGGAGTTTTGAATAATTTGCAAGGCATCACAGCATTGCCAGCCCGACAAACATTATTCCATTGTGTGCCTAATACAGGCTGCATCCAAAAGTCAAATTAAATTTAATCATTATTGAGAAGAGAATCTGATGAATAGCTATGTATAAACATTGATTAATACTGACTAGAAGGAGAATCTTCTCTTGTCAAAACGATGGAAAACACAATGTTACGATACTCTTTTGATAAACAAGATATCTTTAGAAATAGTGTTCCTAACTTGTATTATTACAGGGACTGACCTTAAAGTTGGAGCGGTAGTTAACCGGTCTTGATGTATATACAGATTTGTTTGTTCGACCGTCAGTGACAGAGTATTGACGTATATTTTATCGTAAGGTAGCGCCGTGTCTATGACATTCGATCGCGTTCTGTCTATCGCCCGTCTCGGTGTATGGAAAGTGTAGTTCTCTATGGTGTATGGTATGACGCGTTCTGTTGGTGTCTTTGCTTTCTCCATAGTTGGCAATTCGTCTGTGTTGTCAATCGTACTTATTATTTCCCACAGCACTCTTTCCCCAGAAATTAGGAGGTAATTTCGTTAGGTTAGGCTTCGTCCACAGGTCCTCCCCTTTCCCGGAAGTTGTTGCTGATCTACATGTTGTAGTTGGAGCAGTCGTTGTTGTTGCGGGGATTGTTGAGGGAGTGGGATGGAAAAGGGGGTAAGATGCATGTCGACGTGGTTGCTGACTAACCGTTAGCTGAGGATAATACTAAATTTGATTATGAGGATTGTTGTTGGAAAATGGATCACTTATTTGCTGCGTCTGTTGTAAAACCACTTGAGAGTACTCAGGTGGTTTTACAACAAACCACTTGAGAGTCCACAAGAATTTCACTTGCGTAAATCATCTTATACTGTTGCTGCTGTGTCGCTGTAAACATTTAACATTTGAACGTAATTTAAGACATCGACTGAGGGTGCTTGATGGAATTTCAATATTAAATTTGGATTATTGAGATTTTGTACACTTCCATGTATTTTGTCACTAACGACCCGGGTTTCGCCTTTCGGCATCTTCAGGCATTCGAGCACACGAATGGACTCGAACTGAGAGACAGTAAACAGTGTCTAACGCTTATATAGAAGATACAAATGCGACAAATATCATTTACGAGGCAATACATTATACGTCTGAGAGCCACACCGATACCTGAGTTAAAATTTTGGAAATCGTCCTAATCCTTATTTTGTAAACACCATATTACCAGAGTGGCGTTTGCCGAAGGCGATTGCCGCTTTTCAACTTCTTTTAGAAATACCAGTGATTTTACAATTATAATAGTATTGTGGGTTTTGACGGGATGTAATTCGACGAATGGGTAAATATATACAATCATTCCACATTTAGTGAAATCTGTTAGGTGTTTCAACGTATCGGATATAATAGCGGAGAATTAGGAAGGTTCAGCTGCTCATTCAAGATTGGTAAGGAGTATAACTGGCCTCTATTAATTTCTAAAATTTCCTGATAAAATAATTTATGATCCCCCATGTTTTTATGCAACAGTTTAACCCCATCATTCGCATTAAACGTATGGTTCTCCATTAGCAAGTGATTTGCGAATGTCGAAGTTTCTTTTTTAATCTAAAGGCAGCTAAATGTTCTGATACCCTTATATCTAATGTACGTGTGGTTTTACCCACATAGAAATGTTGGCAATCATTGCATTGTAATTTATAAATACCAGATTTGTTCTTAAAGTTTACTCTATCTTTATTGTTAATAAGTAATTTGCCTAGAGAGTTTTTGCAATAGAACGCCGGTCTAACACTATCAGCGAGTTGTTTTTTAATTTTAAAGCTTGTGCAACCTAAATAACTTATTCTATGCCAGATTCTAGGGCGGTCTATGTCTTTAGACAAGTTCCCGAAATATAGCATCTTTTCTGCTAATTTACGTTGTTTTTTGATACAAGACTATCTATAAGAGATGCCTCATAGCCATTATTAATGGCAATTTGTTTAATAATGTTTAGTTCGTTTTCAAAATTAAATTTATTTAGAGGTATAGTGACTAATCTGTGAACCTGAGAATGGAAAGCAGCCAATTTATATGAGAAAGGATGGTCTGACTTAAAATGGATCGCGGCTTCTGAAAACGTCTGTTTTCGGTAAATTTTAAATTCATGAATGGAGTTTTTAATATCAATATTAAGGTCAAGGAAATTTATATTCTTGCCCCCTACTTCTAAAGTGAATTGAATTTTATCATCTAGTGAGTTAAGAAAATTATGAAGGTTAGAAACTTGTCTCTCAGTTCCATTGAATAGACAAAGGATGTCATCTACGTAACGGAACCAATAAACTACGTTTCTAACTTCTGTTTTATTGCTAAAAATAAGGTTTTCTAAATGGTTCATGTAAAATTCTGCTAATAGTGGTGACAAACAACTTCCCATTGCAAGGCCTTCGGTTTGTTCATAGAATCTATTATCAAATTGAAAATAGTTCTGGTCAACGCAAACGTCTAATATATTAAGTAATTCCGTAGTAATGACAGGATTAACTCTACGCGTATTAAGGGTATCTTTGATGATTTGTTTACATTTGTTTACAGGTACATTAGTGAATAAGCTAACAACGTCAAAAGAAATTAATTTGGCGTTTAACGGAATGTTATAATTTTTAATTTTATCTACTAACTCTAATGAATTTTTAATACTATACAATGGCTTGAATTTACTGTGATTGCGGATGAGAGAGTTAGCTCTTTTGGAAAGTTTATACGCTGGAGCATTCATATATGAAACTACCGGTCGAATTGGTATTGAATCCTTGTGAATTTTCGGTAGCCCATAAAATTTGGGGGCTTGTGGATTTCTAGTAGATAAAAAGGACAAATCCTTAGGGTTGATTGTAATGATACAACTATTTATAACCTCTTTAATATTTTATTAAATTTCACAGATTAGTCACTATACCTCTAAATAAATTTAATTTTGAAAACGAACTAAACATTATTAAACAAATTGCCATTAATAATGGCTATGAGGCATCTCTTATAGATAGTCTTGTATCAAAAAAACAACGTAAATTAGCAGAAAAGATGCTATATTTCGGGAACTTGTCTAAAGACATAGACCGCCCTAGAATCTGGCATAGAATAAGTTATTTAGGTTGCACAAGCTTTAAAATTAAAAAACAACTCGCTGATAGTGTTAGACCGGCGTTCTATTGCAAAAACTCTCTAGGCAAATTACTTATTAACAATAAAGATAGAGTAAACTTTAAGAACAAATCTGGTATTTATAAATTACAATGCAATGATTGCCAACATTTCTATGTGGGTAAAACCACACGTACATTAGATATAAGGGTATCAGAACATTTAGCTGCCTTTAGATTAAAAAAGAAACTTCGACATTCGCAAATCACTTGCTAATGGAGAACCATACGTTTAATGCGAATGATGGGGTTAAACTGTTGCATAAAAACATGGGGGATCATAAATTATTTTATCAGGAAATTTTAGAAATTAATAGAGGCCAGTTATACTCCTTACCAATCTTGAATGAGCAGCTGAACCTTCCTAATTCTCCGCTATTATATCCGATACGTTGAAACACCTAACAGATTTCACTAAATGTGGAATGATTGTATATATTTACCCATTCGTCGAATTACATCCCGTCAAAACCCACAATACTATTATAATTGTAAAATCACTGGTATTTCTAAAAGAAGTTGAAAAGCGGCAATCGCCTTCGGCAAACGCCACTCTGGTAATATGGTGTTTACAAAATAAGGATTAGGACGATTTCCAAAATTTTAACTCAGGTATCGGTGTGGCTCTCAGACGTATAATGTATTGCCTCGTAAATGATATTTGTCGCATTTGTATCTTCTATATAAGCGTTAGACACTGTTTACTGTCTCTCAGTTCGAGTCCATTCGTGTGCTCGAATGCCTGAAGATGCCGAAAGGCGAAACCCGGGTCGTTAGTGACAAAATACATGGAAGTGTACAAAATCTCAATAATCCAAATTTAATTTGAACGTAAATTGAACATTTTGAAATAAACGGGTTATGCCCTAAAACTACCGAATTATTATATATTGCTTCTTATAACCCTAATGTTATCAAATCGCTTTAATCTCGAGCCGCATTTTACTTGTTGACTGTTGTTACATTGTTGACTGTTGTTTGATTTAATATTGTTGAATTATGTCTATTCAGTCAATTTCTAATTGGGACGGGAAAGCTGTTTAAAATGTATTAGCTCATATTAATTAATAAAATGCTCAACTGAACTCGGGAACCGACCAGATCGTACTGATACTGCGTATTCAATTAGGCGGAAAAATGAGTTTATTAATTATTGGTAAATAAGCAACGATAATTTATTTTCAACTCACAATATTATGATCCTATGTTTCAAAATATTGGAAGCTGAGAGGCAAAAACCAGGCATTGAATGGACAATTTTGTGAAGGCACACAACGTATTAATTATTATTCAATTATATAAATAAATAATCATTGGATTGGAATTAACATAAAACACAGCGATATTATAATAATTTTACAATTTAATGTAATGGTCATACTCACAATGAGCAAACCGGTACTCATTATGTGTAATTTCATCTTTACATGTTCACAATGGGCAAAACTGGTAATGACCATTACATAAAATTGTGAAACTAATGCAAAATAATGTGTTTTTTGTTTATAAATATATATTTAATGCCTTTCAACCAAGTTAGCACCTTGAAAGTGATCGAAATTGTTATACTTATTGGATTGTCTATATCAGTGGTTTACCAACTGAGGGTCGTGGAATAATTCAAATGCGTAGTAGCACTAGCTTTGGAAACCATTGGTCTACATTTTAATGATTTGAAAAACAGAAGGGATGTGAATTAGTTTTGATTAGAAACACAGTTATCTCTGACGTGTTTGTATACTTATTTATTCTGAATTAAGTGCAGTTAAAGTAGAGTGTAGAATTAGCTAAAACGTGAATGGTTGATCCGATTGCATTAAAAGAATTAATATGTCAATTATTAACTGAAGCTTCTATGTGACGTATTTTTGAAAGTGTCGGTAATACAGACTGTGATAATATTTATTTTAATTAAAAAGAACTACTGCAACGAGCTCCGTTGTAATTTTATAAATAATGTCAAAGTTATCCCATTTTCAATGCATCGATAATTCTAGCACTTAGAACACAATATCAACTGTCGATTTAATAATTTTACACTCAAAGTGGTCGTATAAATAATAATGTACAGTAGAAAATAATGCGTGTTGTATTTCAGACGGTTTAAAACCCACAACATTTTTTATTTGTCACAATTTTTAATAAAAAAAAAGAAAGGTTTCCCTTCGGTCTGCAAATAAGTGTTTGGTAGGCTCAAAATACAAAAAAGATTTTTTCGACGGCCAAATTTTTCGCTACGTGAGACTTAAAAAAAACTGTTCCACATGGTTGCAAACGAAAGTAAAAAATATCGCAGGTGAGAGTTAAAAGCAAATGTCTCGAATTTATTTTTATGTGGATATTTTGAAGCGGAATATCTAAAATATAATATGAATAAAGTTGCTGAATTTTAATTCAAAAAAGGCTATGTCGGTTGTACAAAAATATTAATTATACTTCTAGCACATACTGTATAAGTGTTGTGATGTGTGTCAGAAGATAAGCTGGATATAGCACACGAAGTATGTGACACGACAAAGCATTTGTCATTCTGAATAATTTCGCTTACTATCAATTAGTACCTTTGTAATACATTAATTAAACATAGATAATCTTTAATGATTGTTTGTAAACAAAGATAAACAACATTTTTTTAACCACGTCCGCTACCAATGCGGAGCATAGAGAAAGAAGCTTTTTCTATGAGGAATGCTTGATACTCAGTTACTCAACATTTCTTTTGTTTTGGAAGAGAGTAGGGATATCATATGGCTAGAACAGAACTAGAGGTAAGCTAATAGTTCTCGCTACGCCTCGCTTCTAGGATCGGATGCGTGGTAGGAAATTTTTGACATTAAGTATGCCTGGCTAATCTACATGAATTTCAATACATTTTTTATTGACGTAACTAATTTACTGTAAGGAAGATAAAACCAAAATCTGAATTCCGTGAAAAATTGAGTATGTACTTATATTTATGTTATTATGTATTCTTTCAAATCAGAATACCTCGATACCCAGTTTATCAGATTTTAATATCCCGGAAATCAAGACGTTCAAAAAGTATAGCATTTCAGAGAAATCATCATCGGATTGTCTCGAAACAGAATCCCTAGTGCATATTAGAACAATGTATTATAGTAATTGACAACTTTTAAGATGTTAACAACTGCCAATTCTTGGTGGAATTTTTTTTATATTATAGAAAGGTTGAGAACAGTTTGTTTCACTTCCGTAACTTTTGTAATGCTCAGGACCGGTTTCGCTCATGCAATTGAGTGTTAAAAATTACTAGGTATATAAATATAACAACTGGTTCGATTACTTGTTATGTATTTTTAAAAGGTGCTAACATTTTTATTGTACACTATTTGATTTAGTTTATGTCTAATTTGTATGATTATCTGTAAATTAGTGTCATAGTTCTTGAACCAATTGCTTTATATGCTTGTTTATTATTATTAATCAATTTTATATAAATAGCCTTTTAATTATTTAAACTTATATCAGTTGATAATGCTAGCGATGAACGAAACCGGTCATGATCATTGCAACAATTTGGAAGTGGTACAAAACAAACCCTGTTTTATTTTTCTTAAAAATATACTTATTGAGTTGAATAAAAAAATAACTTACATCAGGTGATATATTTTAAATCAATTACAAGCAAAATCCATAAAGATTTACTGAGCTGGACACCAATTCAACTGTGTTGATTGTTGCAAATTTGATAGCATACAACTCAATTGCTTTTAAGACTTTATTTAAAGGTTTGTATGCTGCTCTTTAAGATATACCTCCAATATAAAGGGGTTGCAAAGCCGTGGAGAGTCATATTGTGTACGCTGTTGAGTTTTTTTGAGAAGATACTGGTTCTTGGGTACGCCTTGACGGTGATATCTCGCGTATTTTGTAAGGCGACATCGCTTGGCTATAACTCGGGGATCGAAGAAAGAAAATTGTGTTCATAAATAGGCTCGCATACATGATAGCGCAAGGCACGAGCTTAAGATGTTTTACAGAGTCAAATAAGAGCTTGTTACAACATGATGGTACTAAATATGCTAGAATGTTCTTTTCCTGAAATATATAAATATACTGTAAATTGCAGAACAATAAGGCTATTTAATACTGATGATATAAAACTGATTTCGAGGCTAGGGTTTTACAAATGTATACACCCAAATCAGAGATAAATTTAGTGCCACAGGGAACAATAACTCTTTATAAAAATACGCGGCATCCTCTCAGAGAAATAAAAAAAAAGCAGAATTTTTTTTAAAAAACAGCTTTTTCCCAAATGATCTTTTGAAACCATTATATTTAGGTGTGAAAAAGACCTTGACGTCTGTCAAATTAACCATTTCAACTCGTCAGCGTTGAACTGACAAAAAGCATATTTTTGGGGTGTATTTGAAAGAATTTTTGCAAGTTCATTCTACGTATTTTTCAACCCACCTTAATTACAATAGCAGTATCATATTTTTATAAAGTAAGTAAATATTATTGAACTTTCTGCGAAAAACAATGATTTAAGTTAAAGACGTGTACTTTTAAACGAAACACTTTAGTGACATTTACTGCTGCATTCTAATACCACGTATTTATAATTCAACTCAATCTTTCTATTGGGTAGACCAGACCAAGAATTATTACTGTATAAATAAAAATAGCTTATAAGTTATACTATAGAACAACCGCATTGTATATTTATTTTTGAAGTGGGTAATGTGTATTTTCCGGAGACTGGATACGAAGAGGATAAGGAATCATCACTCGCATTAATAATAAATTATTATTAGGAATAATACCGGACTATTCTGACTGGTAGAATAATCACTCGTCATTAGTATAATAAGAAGCGTCTATGACACCACCATTTTGTCTCTCCGTCTTGAATCCATTATTATTGAGTTTGGCATTTGAGAAAATCGTGAAAAAAAATGCTTGCGGGTGGGAGACATCAAGATGATCTGTCGACGATTTTTCATTTCGACGCTAATAATATAATTAATCAGCCCTTTGTTCAAGACCCTTCTCTTGGAAAATTCATAAACGATACGCCGCCATGCCACGTTCGCTTGTGACGTCACGAACCAATTCCCTCTTGTTCATTTTGGGGCTTCGTTCGCGCCATTTGTTTGTGTTTTCATTTTTTGTTTGGATTTTTTCGCTAAGGGTTGTTTTTAAGTAAATTTACATTTAATTCGTCTAAAATGAATATTTTTCAATGAAATTTACGATACAAATTTTGGTACCTGAGGGTGTAAGCTCTAAGCTATACATTTTTATAAATCTAGGGTAAAGTTTATAAGTAACGTTGCCGAAATTTTTAATTTAATTAAGCACACACAAACCTTTTAAAATACAAAATGTTAAGTCAAATATTATATAAGTTAAAAGAAAAGTATTTAGCTACAAGAATTATATATAAGTGTATCATAGTTGATAATCATTAATAATATAAATAAACATAACGTATCATTAATACCTAGATTCTTACATTACTTTCTTACATTAAAAATAAAGCGTAGGATGGATTTAAGTTTATCAGTGTTTATGTCTTCCCCTCCTCTCCACGTCCAGTAGAATGGAATAAAACCCACCCTACCCTTTATTTTTAATGTAAGAATTAGAATCAGTGTTAATTTTTTAAATAAATAGCCTTGCGATATGGTTAGTCTGAATATGTTTCTTAAAGAGGCGAAACGCGTCACGATAGTGATAAAACCAGTGGAATTAGGGCTTACTATCCCGGGATCTGGGATCGCGAAATCCCGAGCAATAAGTCAATCCTGTAATCTCGGGATTGACTCAATACCGATACCGGAATTTCGGGATTCGCAAGAAGTCTACTTATGACTCGAACACAGCGCGAATTGTTTTTTTTTTATGAAAATTTAACTCCTTACCTGACCCGCCGTGTGACGGACGCGTGAACGCCCGGGTGTCACTGGAGCAAAAAAAAAATTAAAGGCCCGGTCGTCGCAGGAGCAAATTTTTTCGAAGATAGTAGGAATATAAGTATTAAGTGAGGGTTTAACTAATCACTCAGAAGGCATAAAGAAGGTATAAATACCAATCAATAAATATATTAGTCTGCTGTGAAGCATCTGATAAAATGTACATTTGAAGCATCAATATTAAAATATTAAAATATAAAGGTAAATAAAACTTACGTAACACAAAAATAATCATGTTCTGAGAAGTCAATGGTCTATGATTGTCTACAGTGCATACACTATTCATGTGATGAAAGCTGATGCAACTATTTTGTAAATCCAACACAGTGACTAAAGCTGAGGTAAACTCATCAACAATACCCGACGCGATTGTGTTCAAGACTACGTCAATTATAAAAACAGTGATACAGTTGAATGAATCTTACTTTTCTGATATATAATAACCGTTGGCCTCTTGTTATTGTGCATGGCCCTTTCGGGGGCCATCGTATGCGCATGGCCAGTGATACCGGTCACCGCGGCCAAGGGGCCGGCTGTGCTTGTCCCCATCTCGCCTTTGACGACCACACTCAGCTGGATTTCGCTAATATTATTGTCATCGTGTACATGATATTGCAGAACGTGGTAATAGCAATCAATTCATTTGCTGGCAGTTATTCTGAAACAAAAGAAAAATGTCTATATTAGTTACATATATTATTGGTATTATAATATAAGATAAGGTATTATAAGACACTCGCTACGTATACTCCTGTATCTGCAAACATGAAATTTAATAGGAGAGCCTTTGAAAGATTCATAACGCAATCGCAACAAAACATATTTTTTTGTAATTGTCACGATATTTTACGCCGACGTAAATTTATTAATATATTTTAATATTGCATGAAAGTCATCTCAAATTCACCAAGAAAATAAACAGTTTTTTATAATAAGTAGCCACGATTATAGATCATAAATAAATCCGCTTGATGGGTCTATTCCCATTATATGAATTAATCGGATGCTCCATCACTCACTCACTCACTACTCACTACCTTTATCTCAAACGAGATACAAAAGGTAAGCTTTCTACTTTTCCTTTTTTATTATACGAAAAAATTGGAGAATGATTTCCCTTTACTTGAGAGATTTATTTTAATCTTAGTTGTTTGGGTGGATATTCGAAATATTTTCTATCATTGTATACATTTTCTACACAGTATAACTTAAACCATAGATAAGTTAACCAAAAAATATGTACACGTTGAGTATGTTCATAATGAGGTATTCAAGAAATAGGCAACTAAACAATTGATACCATACAATATAGTGATACTTCATATATATCAAAATAAAACATATTTCAAGAAACAATGTAAAATTCCCCTTACATAAAAAATGCCTGAAAATAAAACAATACGTTTAGAAAAGGATCCAAGTATAACATAATTTGATATTGAGTTCTACAGTTTTAAAATATGCGTTTGCTTATTGTAATCCAAGGTTCTAATAATTTGTATGTTGGAATGACAAATATGTATTGTAAAAAATAAAACACAATTCATTTGTACTACTTCCATATATTTATAATGATCAGGACCGGTTTCGCTCATCACGAGCATTATCAGTTGATCAGCATTATCAGTTGATAATGCTCGTGATGAGCGAAACCGGTCCTGATCATTATAAATATGTGGGAGTAGTAAAAATGAATTGTGTTTAATTTTTTAAAATATAATGTCTTTCCACCAAGAATTGACAGTTAACACCTTAAAAGTGAAAAATGTATTGGTTTTCTAAGTCACCATAATATGACGTTTCCAACATGACTGATGGCTTCCTTACCCCATGGTGGAAGAGTAGGACACAATAATAAATTTACTTATTAGCTAATCGCTTGAGCACAATTTTCAATAAGTGGGTAAGGCCGTAACAGTCCAAGAAGTATATAGGTGAGTAATGATCGCTGTTTTTGTAAAATATGTTACGTCACTTTGACGAATCAAATTTTTATTTTCACCAAAATACTGCTGTAAACATAGGAGATTGTAATTCAATAAGCACACGAAGACGTCAAAAAACCAAAAGTGGCGACTGTCATTTTTAAAACCAGCTCGCTTATATATCTTACACAATGGTATTACACCATGGTGAGCTGGATAAAAAATTACAATCACCATCTTTGCCTTTGTTGACGTAATCACTCGTTGTTACAATTTACTTTGTTTACAGTAGTGTTTTTGGTGACAATACAAATTTGATTCGTCAAAGGAACGTTACATATTTTACAAAAACAGCGATCATTACTCACCTATATACTTCTTGGACTGTTACGGCCTTACCCACTTATTGAAAATTGTGCTCAAGCGATTAGCTAATAAGTAAATTTATTATTGTGTCCTACTCTGCCATTGAACTATTCCTTTAAAATCACTTAAAAAAACACAGTTTTTTGTTTTAATAGTTTTGGTGAATTAAAGTTTTCCCACTTCGTTTAAGCTTATTATACAATATATATTGTTTATAAATGGTGTTATTATTAAAGCATCAGTTGATAATACTCGGAGTGATTTACAGTTTCCTTTTATACCTATTATTTCCTATAATGCATTTCCACCAAGAATTGACAGTTAGTACATTAAAATTGGTTGTTTATTTAAGAGTTGGAATATTTTAGCAATATATAGACAATGCATGTCACTTTTTAGCACCATGAAAAGAAATATTTGATTTATTGTAAGTTAATAAAAATACTAAAAGACTTAATGTATTATTATCCGTATTAATGAATTAAGCTTACCAATATTTGAATCCGCTGGCGTGAAAATGGATTTACTAGAATTACTCGTAAAAAAGAAAAGGTTGCTTTAATTTTAATATATTCAAACGTTATCTATCCTTTATTATAAAAAATGGACTAATATGTGAATTAGTGACGTTCTACAAAAATGAGCATATGCTTAAATTTTTGATACGGGATAGCAGGTGTCAGGAGATTAAAAACAAACTTCAACCCTTGGGTAATTAATTATAGCTACTGCTAAGAGACAGGCCTTGTGAATATTTTAGGTACTGAAATAAAGAAATAGATTATTGTCAATGTATTTTTATTAAAAAAAAAAAGAAATTGACAATACATGGTAAAACAGCTCTCGTCATTACGTGGCATGCATTTGAAAAGTATTATGATGTAAAAAAAATTTTTTAAGCCATTTCCGCTGCTAATATGGAGCATATGTCTTCGTAATGGAGTTATCTCAAGATAAGTTTTTTACAATAATTACTTATCACTCAGTTGCTCAAACTTTGTTTTTCGAAGAGAGTAGGAATAGAAGAATGAGGCTAAGTGGTTAGCTAATCGCTATCGCTACTCCTAGTTAATGACTGGCATAAATTGAAGTTTATTTTTGAAAACCGATCAAAAACACTACGCAGAATAAAACGAATATTTTTTATTCCAAATTCATGATTTAAGAAAAAAACACTGTTTTTTAAAAATGCCGTACATAATATAGTAAACACATTTTATTGTTTCCTTATTTTAAATAATCTATCTTCATTACATTCATAAAAGATGGAGAATGCGGAATATGAATCAATATCACAGATTTTTGAGAAATATAATTGAATTGTGAATCTGGTGAACTAGCGTATTCAGCTCCGGCCAAAATCAAGTAAAACAACCCCTGTGCCCATATCATAAAGAAGAAGTATTTATTTCTGGAACTGCCTCTGTCTTTACGACAATTCTTACGTCTTATTGATATAAAGAATAGTTAAGACATGTATCTACCAACACATACCATGTACGGAGCGTATTTCACATTGTAAATTATTCATCGCAAAATTTATGGTTTGAAAGTTTTTCTTCCCTGCCCCAAGGGATTGCGATACAGAACAAATATTTGGACTTAATTTTCAAAGCTCGCATGTTTATAGATAGATAATATGGCTTAACACGTGCATATTTTATAATATTTAAACTTTATACGGGCAAAGTTATACCAATAACTTATAAAGTAACGTGAATTATAAAAACTTTCCGTTATGTTATCAGGTTGATATTTTAAACGAGGCATGTCTCTAAATAATTATTTACTTTACGAATTATTGTTTATTTTATTATATATTTCTTTTTATAGTGTAAATGAAAGTTATACCAAGCAATTATTAATTTTTATAACCACTGTTCAAATATGAAATATTGATGTTTGAATTATGCCGCGCATTTGTCGGTTTGGCCTGCTCAGCCTTTGAATTTCTCTCAAAGAAAACCTCTCGTCTAAGAGGGAACATTGAATATCATGTGTTTTTTTATTAACTAATAAGCGCTAAAATAATCGATTCAAATAAAGAAATTATTAGCCATATTATGAATTTTATTGTATAACTTTGTCTACTTTTATATAAAATCGATATATTCCTATGGAAGTCTTCTCACTTAATTTAAAGTAATGTCCTACCAACTGGTCTTATGTTAAAACTTGTGTTAAGTCTTATGAGAAACAAAATAAAAGTAAAATGTTTGTAACTTGCTTTAAAGTTCTGCTTGACCAGTTGGGAGTTACTTTAGAGAGGTCGTTCCACAAATCCAAGTGAACTTTGATCAAAGCAGAATATATTGCTTGCCGCAATAATGTTTTCAAATATATCTACATGTACGTATACAAGTGAAAAGCATAACCAGGTACTGTATGATGGCAGCAATCATTTGGCTATAATATATCATGACGCCGTTGATATTCATCCTATTCCACCTAAAACGGACAACTTAATCTCCCTAACTCCCCTTCATTGTATCCTTTACGTGAGATGAGTTCATAAAATAATCATAAATTACTCCAGCAATCAAAACAGTTTAATTCTTACGGCAGTACGTGATCTGATGTGTAACCTCACAAAACCAGCAATTTAAAATCAGTAGATTACTGTATGTTATATTTTTCCCAATAACATTTTCGCGATAATTGGTTATTATGACCACCTGCAATTGAAAAATCCTATGAGTTTGTAATTGTTAATGCAATAATTTTTCCAATTAAGCTTAAACGACATCGTTATCAGATATCAATGTAGTTTCTAATAATTTTTAATATATGAACGATATAAACTTGTATTTAATAATTGTCCGTTTGAGTTCACTCGTGTACTCGAATGCCTGAACATCCGAGTTGTTAATGATAAAGTTTGAACAGTTTAAATTTAATATATTTACCAACTGAGACTTTCCGTTTATAGGCTAATTATTTATTTCTTTGGTGGGTACTAGGGACTGGGGCTGGAACTGAAACGTTTATAAAGACTCAGTCCATCTGTGGGACTGATAGACTAAGTCTTTATATGCGTTCCTGCCTTATTACACATTCTGAAATGTGAAGAATTCGAATGGGGAAAACAAATCAGAAAATCCCGTCATCAAAACTGTTTGTGAATGTTTAATAAACAGAGTTCAATACTAATAAGGAATAAATTGTTGATAATTTGCTTTTGTTACTCAAGTTCACTCTAAAATTGATGTGTGACATTCAATTCAATCGACGGTTCGATAATCTTTGAAGCCTGTTGGACTATTGATTTTGTACAACGGCAGTCGTATGTAATAACAATAAAAGTTTCTGGAGTGCGCATTGTAGATACAGCCAAGAGCGTTGCCAGATCGAATGCCGCCATGTCCTTTAACAATTGAAACTTGCTTGCATCGTCTGAAAACTTTTTTAAATTGGATTTTCTAGCGTCGCAATATAATAATATATTCGCAAAACTATCATTTTTACAGAGCTTCAAAAATCCAGTCAATGTCGTGATTGTTGGATTAGCCAACAATTTTAGATCCACATGAAGATCTACGAATATACCAAGCTCATTTTCTACCAAATCAGTAAAATGAAATTACATACACAAATATGCTGTCGATTTTTTCATTCCGCATTGAGACTTCAAAAATATAGAGTATTCCCTTCAAAGTTAATATGTAGTCGAAAATTTTAAATAACACAGTCCTAGAAATGACAGCCAAAATGAAATTTGCAAATTTCATATCGCTCCTGTATATCGTTTGAGAGGAGTTATTGTGACCAACAGACATACAGACAGATGTATACATGCAATTTCTGTTATATAGTAGACGTTATATAATAATAATGATAGTGCTATTTTCGCTCTCAAAAGTTAAATGTTTATTCAATTATTAGTTTCTTGTAATAATATAAGTGAGTAAAATAATCTGTTAAAATAATGAGAAAATAATGTAAAACATGAAACTTTAGTTGTTGGCTGAACCTTTGAAATAAAAATGAAAAATAATTTAAATTTAACGTCGGAAATAGTCAATCAACGTCATTTTCGTAAGTATGAAAAATGTCGATGAAATTTAATGTCGCCTCTTTTCATGGAAATTATTCATACATTTTCCATTGTGGAAAAATTTGAAGAGTGCATGAATTTTCGCCATTTTCAATATCCGCGGAATTCGTTGAACCTTAATGGGAAATATTTTTCAATATCCTCTGAAGTGGGGACTGTATTGGAAATATGTTGTATAATATAATACTTTAAATAAAACAAAAAAAAATGATGTATAATATATCGTTTGCTACATTTCAAAGACGTCATTGTTGTTAAAAGGATGAAAATAAATCGGCGATACCGAGAATTTACAAATATAAATTTATGACTGATAAGTTTTATGATTCGTATGCCATTTTTATTTACATATTGGTGAGTATAGTAGTATTTAAAACAGAGCGTTGAAGCGGAGCTCAAAGCAGTAGAGCAATGGGTCTTAACAGTGCTCCACTGCTCCGAAAATTGTTTACGTACGTAATTGTATGTAAAAAATTTGTCGTACATTTCAATGAATGTGTTATTAAAAATAGTAATTATCATAAAAAATATTATATTAGACTTTTCGCAACACTAGAATTATTTGTCAATTTTGACATATTTACGTACGAGACGTATGACAACACTGCCACCTAGTACGTCCAACACTAAAGTGAGTGTCGAGAGATTATTTTCTGAGCTGAAATTATTATTGAGCAAAAATAGGCAAACATTGAATGATGATATACTGTCAGTTCCTGATATCGAGCATAAGCGTTGCTAATAGAGTTTATTTCAATGAAAGTTTTCTACGAGAATTTCTTGTTAGTCAGTTACTCAAACTATCATTTTCGAAAAGAATAAGAATATAAAGATAGTAGTAGGATTGGACTAGTGGTCAGCTGATCGCTCTGACTGCGTCCCGTTTTAAGGGTCGGATAGGTGGGAGGGAATTTTAGACATCTATGCCTTCGAACAGAAACCCATACATCGATTGAAAAAAGAATTTGTGAAACTGTCCGTACTGGGATTCGAGCCAAGCTAAAGACGTTCACCACTCGACCACGGACCCGGCTAAATGTTTAATTAATAAATGAATAATTTGAACCTATAACGTTTAATATATAAAATAATAAAACTTTCAAATCTTGCATTATATTCCTACTCTATTTGAAAGAGATATCAAAACCAAAAAATATCATCAAAATATTTAAAAAAAAAAACAAAATGTGTGAAAATTTTAATCGACACACATTTTCTCAAATTATATGAGTACGTATTATTTTAGATTTATTTCGATAATTATTTCTAAGATAAAACATGAATTTACTATGTTCATAGTAAGTCAATCTTCCTTCAATCTTCAATTCAATCTTCCTTCACTACGGAACGGAATTCGATGGCATTATTAGAAAATGAAATCACAGCCTGTGTATGATTGGATAACCTGCCAAACTGAATGACTTATTCATAATTGCCTGCTGCCAAATATCTAAGAATATTTAAATCAATGCTGGAAAGTTTACAAGCAGTTTCGGATAGCCAGCAGGCCCAAAAATTTCCGTAAGTAATTAATCTTGATCTATCATTAACCCTTCACCTTTTATTAGCATTTAATAATCCGTGTTCTGCCTACAATTAAGCACCACATAAATCATTTTCACTTTTTTATTTATTGCAAATATGGTTCAACATTTACAATGGATCCGGCGGTAAATTAATCTATATATATAAAAATGAATGTCTGTTTGTTGGTTTGTCCGGATCTTATAGGTTCCTAAACTACTCAACCGATCGCGATGAAACTTTCAGGAAGGACTTATTGTGATCATGCCGGGAAATGTTAAAAAAAAAATGTTTATTTGTCCTTTACGCGTTCCTTCACCATTCATACGATTTCGATAAAACTTCGGTGAGTTGTTGTGCACACACCCGTGAAGGGTTCTGAAGAAAAAGAAATTGAAAATCTAAAATTGAAAAAAAGAATCAAATACGTACATACAGCGACATATAGAAAAAACCTTCTGACTTATTCGTGTACACACTAGACGAAAAACAAAAATATTGTGTTATAACAAGTGTGATATTGAAACTCGGGTTCGGGTCGGGCCAGAACTGAAGATGATGGGCTCGAACCGGGTAAGTCTATGAAATTTCAGCCTGTGCAGACCTCTAATCCAAAAGCAGTTCAATAAACAGAATTAAAACACAAACCCTTTCTTTCTTTGAGTGGCATTGCAACACATGCCGGGTACTCACTAGTTTCATATAAAATTAATATTGATAACTTAATTATTCCACTGGCTTTGTTACTAAATGTGATAAGTAGTTTTATATTACAAATATGCCTGATTCCGAATATAAGTAAAGATATATTTTTTTCTATTTTACATATTGGTCTAGATCAGTGGTCGGCAAACTACAACCCTCGGGTAATTGAATTACCCAATACTTGAGTTACTTTGTTACCGGCTAATATAATATTTTTTTATAAAATCATTTATTTATTGAAAATAACAATAATTAAAAAAAGGTTTTAATGAATAAATAATAATGTTTTTATCACTAATTAACGTGCTGTATGCACCATTTGTTTGGATAATTTGACTGCGTGAACTTACAATGTTTAACGACATTGTTTTATTTTATATATATTTTATTTTATAGTTAAATTTTTACTCACTAACCAAATAAATTTTCAAAATTGAAATTTTTTACCCAGTCTCTCAAAAGGTTGCCGACAACTAGACTATATTAATTTCGGGCTATATACGATATTTGTAGTTCAATATTTATATACGTAATATTCCATTTAAGTTAATTATAACAGAAAACGATATGTATTAGAAAAATGAAAATATGGCAATATAATGAAATCAAAAAAATAAAAAAAAATTCCACAATTTACTTTACAAAGTATTTTAACACATGCTTGTGCCAAGTGAATCCAGTCCTGATTAGAACATCCAATTCCATTGTCTTTTTATGATTTTTTCAATTTTCAATCCCAAAATAGGTCATTAATCGTAATTTTATGTTTTAAATTAATTTCGTGTTCATTAATGCTTCGATTGGAATGAATATATGATTTCATATTTTTCTGTATGGGAATAATTTTTTTATTTATTGAGAACTCGGCTACATTTATGTTTGTTGAAATTGTTTTTTGAATATGGGAAAAAGTAGCACCACAATACGCATGTGTATTAATTATGTAGGTATGATAATGCACATAAACAAGCCAAGGTATACGTTGCAGTTAGGGCTTCCAATTAACCGGAGATTTTAACTAACCGGTTCGGTGTTTTTTTGACAAAAAAAACCGGTTAACCGGTTTAAACCGAAATACCTCAGTTCATTATTTTCAAAAAAATCATATAAAAGTATTTTTTTAACTACACCAAATTGAAACAAAGAGTTTTAACAAAATTTCAATTTCAATAATAAAACTTAAACTTAAATAATAAAATAATAAAAAACTTCAATAATATTTAATAATAATTTCAGTTCGAGTCCATTCGTGTGCTCGAATACCTGAAGATGCCGAAAGGCGAAAAGTGGTTAATAATAAAATTCGTAAAAAAGATTACTATTTGAATGTGTTTAAAAAATATTAGGACAGTAACTGGAGAAATTATAAACAATAGCAACACATACTATATCTTATACAACAACAAAAAAAATGTGGTTATACACACGGAGCAGAAATAAAATCAAATAGACGAAAATATCTAATCAAAATAGAATGAATAATAACTATTATAAATATGTACATATGAACAAAAATATTATTTCCGTATGTTTAATGATAAAATTATCAATTACGTCTAGAATAAACCAGAAAACTCAAGTATAGTTTGTATGATAAAAACAAGTTTAAAAATTTGTATATTTATTAAAATAATACATGAAAATTTATTTAATATTTAAAGTGTTTACAGTTTATTCTAGAATTTTGAAATCTTTAATCAATTCCCGTGTGTCGTTGTGATTTTGGATTAACAATCAGAACAATTGATATGCTCTTACGCATTTCATTTATTGTATTGGTCTCAATATTAATGACTCCCGTATTCCATCAATTATAATTATATAATATCTTTTGGGTAAAGTTTTTTCGTAATAATTTTTGCAGACGAATCTATGAAAGCTTAATTTTAAATATAATTTAGTAAGTTTTATGATAGTTTTTGGTACGGTTCTGTTGTACAAATATTTCAACTAAGAAATCAGTGGCTTATCAAATCTCTTCGTTCCAATAATCACCGTGTTTGTATCTCATTACTGAGAAAACTTTCAATTCTTTCGAATTGATAGTTTAAAAAAATCAAAATTTCTTTCGTAGTTGAAATATTTACCTAGATCAATTTCACAATTTTTTTTTACAACTTCTAATGGTCGTAAATCAGATTATATAGATTTATAATTTAGTAATACACACAATTGATAATTTCTTTATTTGACTATCAGTAATATGCTTTGGAAAAAAGGTGTTTTGTCAAAACGTCAACAAAAGAATATAATAAAAATCAAATTGTGGGTCCTACGGTCGAGAAAACATCTGGTTAGGTTAAGTTAGTGATGCTATAACAACTTGCCGCTCAAATATTTATTATTGTTTATGGATGTCATATTTTTTATGACGGTATATTTTGTCAAAAACATAAATTTGCGAATGGATATATTGTATGACCTGACGACTAATTAGGGTAAAGTAAAATAGAGTTTTATTACACAGCTTTCTATTGCTTATTCTTGAAACAAAACTTTCTCAAGTATTACTAGCTACATAAAAAATTAGCCGCTTTAGGTTTTTAAACATACTTTAGTACGTCACATATAAACAATATACTTAAGTATCACTTAAAAGCAGCGGAAGAATAGAATTTTATTCCAACAAGCAAGTAACGGAAATATCCATAAAATAACATGCACGCATAGACATGAAAATATTTACTACGATTGTAGGTTATAAATATAATCGGCTTTGTGGTTCAGTGCTTAATGTTGTTGGATACGGTTACGGATGTCTCGGGTTCAAGTCGCGGTGCGGACAGTTTCATAAATTGATTAATAGATTTCTGTTCTTAAGCATGAATGTTTGTAATGTTTGGAACTCCTTACCACCCAACGGATCCTAAAAAACGGAGCGAAACGAGAGATTAGCTAACCACTAGTTCTGTCCTAACCCTATCCTTCTATACCTACTCTCTTCGAAAAAAAATAGGTTGAGCAACTGAGTAACAAGCAGTTCTCGTAGAAAAATTCAGTTGAGAAACCTCCATTAGGAAGACATATGCTCCACGTTGGGAGCAGACATAGTAAAAAATATATTGAACTAAATATTTTGCTATTTTTCACTTCTTCATAAAGGATTTCTGGAAAGTAAATGCTAATAAATCATTAAATTTATTATTAAAGAGTATGATCAGCCTATAGGAGCAGTCGACTCAATGAATTTTTATATTGGAAAATATGAATTATTTATTTTTATTATTTTATACAAGGTAAACATAAAACTAGCACTTAACAGTTATATAATGTCAACATTATTTAATTTTATTATAATTGTAATCTCCTAAAAGTACTGTGTAAGTATCATATTTTATGTCGCTAATGCACGATGGCGTTTATAAAGTACAGAGTGTTTTTGGGTGAAAATATATCAAAATACTATTTTTTTTGAATATTTTTCCTATAACCTCACCTATTCATTGCATATGAACATGTTTTTTTATTTAAAAGATTAAAATCATGCATTTAAGCGTAAATAATGCATGTGTCTTTTGATGATGCCGTGTAATTCTTTATTGTATAAAATATCGCTGCCATAATTTTGACACCTTTCTGATAGAGGCGATTATTCAACAATATGTGTTTTCCTCTTAAAGGCGTTAAATTTTAAAAATAATATAAATAAAAGAATTTTTGAAAATATTTTTAAAAACCCGGTTAACCGCGTGAAATAAACCGGTTTTCGGTTTTTTTCAAAACACGCGATAAACCGGTTAACCGGTTTCAGTTTAAACCGGTTTGGAAGCCCTAGTTGCAGTTAATCAGGAAGTATTTAATTTGAAATATGAATTATTTTCAACATTTCAGTGAATCCAGAAATCCCGTGATTAACTTATTTACAGAGATCACGGAATTGTAAGCCCTAGTCCTGATAACTTAATAATAATGCTGTTTTTTTTACATTTATACTGAATATAATGTCATCCACCAAAGACAACAATACAAAACCATAATATAAATTGAAAATATTCACTATTTCTGATTAAATGTATCTATTAATTTCCAGTTGTTCAGGAAGATTAAGCTTAATGCTCTAGTTACACAAATGCAAGCAAACACGGCCTAAATTAAATTACATTAAAAAATATATAAAAATATCTAGCATTACAGCTAACAGTCAATGTGCCAAATATTTTGAAAGAGATATACTCGATGAGCTTTTTATAATTCATTCGGGATCAACTCGAGGGGAACAGTCATCACACACATCCATGTCCAAGATGAGAAATTTGAATTTAAAAAAAAATCTAAATTTGATATTGACCTTGACGGGACTTGAACCCAGAACCGCCTGATCACTATGACAAAAGCTGACCGATAGTAGTTATGCTTTAATAGGTGGTTCGTACTACTGTCGAACTGAATACTTATTTTAATTTTACCCTATTATTTGTAATTAATCATTAGGGAATAAATAAAACAGAGTTACTATTTTTCAATTTTATATAAATGAGTCGTTTCAATGTATGTAATATGTAGAGTTATCAGTTACGAATAATACTGAAGGCAGAAATATAATAAATCACTCTTTGTTAAAATCTGACGCGTGAAATGTGATTAAAAAACGGGCATTTTTTATGAATAATAATCTATTTCAAACAATTGGAATCCAGCAGAAATCTATGCCACATCGTTTATCATATTTTGCAGGAAGCTCCTGACTAGGGCATCCAATCCCGGAACCTTTCTATAACCCCAGTATTTTGGGATTCAAAATGTCTCAATCCCGGGTTTGATCATTAGGCGTAATTTAATGTTTAAAATTGTTTCAATTGGAATGTAATGCATGTATGTATGACAAAAAAGAGTTTGTAATGGTTCAGACATTTGCAAAAAAAGATAAAAAATAAAAATATCTACAATGATTAAAATAGTTTATATTGTATTTTACTTCTCGGAATTTTAAAGTATGTTTTACTAGATGGTATCCAAAACGACGACATGTTTTTTAATTCGACAGTACAATATTGTCCTCCATTTAAAGCATTCTTCCTTTGTTCTCCATTTCAAATTCGTTAAAAATGGCTGTTACGAAGTGTGAAAAGGAGGGAGACCACAATGCGTTCGTATTAATTATACAGGTATTATAATAAAACTGTATACATAAACAAACCGAGGTACATGCTGTAGTGAATCTGGTAGTTTTTAATTTGGGTCCATAGTGTAGTGGTCAACGTCGAAAACTTCGGTTACCAATGTCTCTGGTTAAAATCCCGGTACGGTCAGTTTTATAAATTGATTTTTCAATCAGTATGATGTTTCTATAATTTCCTCTCACTCATACGATGCCAAACCGGAGTGTAACGAGAGCGATCAGCTAACTACTAGTTCTGTCCAAGCCCTATCCTTCTATCCTTACTTTCTTCGAAAAATAGAGGCTGAAAAACTGACTAGCAAGTAGTTCCCGTAGAACAACGCCTGTTCAGATACCTCCAGTTGTATATTTCTACATTAGGAGCGGACACGAAATAAAAAAAAAATGAAATATGAATATTTTTTTAGTATTTACAATGAATCCCGAAATCAGGAAATTGATATTTAGACAATCCCGTGATTAAAGGTTTGAATAATTAACCGAGATCACAGATCACGAGATTGAAATCCCTACTTCTACGAGCAGCTATGTCTGCGGCACAAAGAAAGAGTAATGAGGCGACGCACTAGGATGATATTGCTCCACATTTATGCCTGCGAGATTTCATATCTCGCAGGTCGAAGACTTATCGTAAGAGGTCTAGCAATATGAATTATTCGAAGTAAAACGGGAAGCATGCAAATACCAACGGCAAGTTTATGATAATGGCCCGAATAACGCTTCTGTATGACAATTATTAGTTATTTTCAATGACAGCCACTGTTTTCACAGAAGAAAGAAGATGAAATGAAATGGAAACTAATCCTCTTGGTCAGTAATTAGTTCCATAAACGATCAGTAACTAATTTTACAAACGGTCAATATGAAATAATAAATTTTCAGTTAATAATTATGTTTGGTCAGTAAAAAATTTCCAAATAAATGATGGTTAGTTTAGGTTTAATTTAAAAACTGACCTTTTATATAAAAAACTGATCCGTGTATACTGAGCATTTCAAATAATTACTGACCATTTATTATTTCTTACTTACCAACAGTTGAAATAGTTACTGACCCAATAAATGCAGGCCAAACCCATAAATAACTTCAATTAGAATAATTTAATTCTTAAAATAATCCGTCATCAAACATTTACTCCATACGTCAACTCATTTATGGTACATTTTTCCCCGATTATATTTGAATGATAATTAATTCGTATGATTAATAAATACTGGCTCAATTAATCAACTTTATCATAATGGGGAAAACAGTTACTGTCGCTTTGTTCCGTGTAGTCTAGCGACAATTTCATAACTTTGAATTATTCTGTCTACACCAATCTTCGTCAATTGGTTTGACACCCATCATTCAAAATCCCTTACGAAAATAAAAACATGGTTTGGGTGAAGATTGTAGTACAGGATATTTAAAATTGTACCACATGTTTTACTGTCATGTCATGTATTTTTTTCAAAGTACAATTTGTAAAATTAGTCATATTAAATTTTAAAATAGTGTTGATATTATACTTTCTCTAAAATTTGAATGCAACATAAAATTCAAATTTTTAAATAGAAAATGACGAGTATTACCGCATTCTATTATAATTTTAGATATGGACTTTCCCCCTCTTTCCTCCGATTCCAATTAAAAATAAAATAAAAGTTTATTGATGTTTCCCCTATTAATAAATTGGCAATTTTCTTCGTAGAAAGAAAATAAAATATTGAGACATTATATTTCCGTTTGATGTTTGAAAGGCTTCTGTGCAGGTCAACCGGAATAATCTTTCGTAACTGAAAAGATATTATTTCCCCGAAAGAATAAATGCCAGGTATATAAAAAAGACAATAATAACAATTTTATTTCTTGTAATATGGCATAATTAAAAAAGATAGTGGTAAAGTAAATGATTGTCTGACGAATAACATCCAGTATTTAAATATTTTTTTAAATTTTGTATTTAAAATTTCAAAATACAATGAATCTAAAAAATATATACAAACAATTGTCATGATTAAAATATGGCTGTATTTGATTAAAGCCGAATGCCATTTGATCAATGCATAGTTTCTGTCTGTGTCACTTTGCTTGAAATACTAGAACCTCTCGCAAGGAAATGACAAACCTATAGTGAAGATGAATGCGAAGAGAACGGTGCATAATTTATCAAGGATTCGGAGATAAGAGAGCGGACTATGCAATCCGATGTTATGTACAAAACTGGATTGATCACGTGTTGTGGATGCTACAGGGTTGCCAGGACTTCGTTTGGGTCATCATCAAGCCGAAAGTATTTCGTCGTCCTGCCGATGTCCGTCTATTGCAGTGCTTCCCAAACTACGGGCCGCAAAATGTTTCAGTAGAGCAACAGGTTTTTAATTATTAATTTTTTCATTAACACATTACTTGTGATTTTTAAATTGCTTGGAGAATGCAGTATACTAAATAATTAAATTTTTGGGTAGAACCGTGGCTTATTTTTTTACAGCTGAAGAATGAAAAAGTTTGGGAAGCATTGATCTATAAGACGTTCTCGTTAGAAATACGGAACATTGGTGTTACTTGAGTTGACTTGAGACAAGGATGTTTGCCTATCGAGATTAATGGTCTGGTAGTAATATTTGATGTATGGAATATTATGTAACAATATAAACTATACTTACATTATGCTTCGAAGATAATGTTTTTTTTGCAAATAATTTTTTTAAACCGTATCCACTTCCTACTCGGAGGATATGGCCATCACACGGTGCCTGCAAGATTCTCTGTCCCCCGCCAGTCTTCTTGCTTCTTCCCAGGTCATCCCAGCGTTCCGTAGCTCCAGGGCGACGGGATCCATCCGTTGGCAGAAGAGACAGGCAGCGTTCAGGCTGTTCAGGGGTACCCGCAGCCTATGTCCAAGCCAGGTACACAGTCACTTTTTTTATTATTTTGAACGTAATAAGACGCTCTCTTACCTCCGAGTTCCTAACAAAGTCAACCCACAGCCCCCTAGTATTCACCTCAAACATCTGTTTTCGTAGCACAGTATACGGTTACCCTGTGCATAAGTGAGGAAAATCGACACTTATTAATTCAAATATTAATTAATTATGATGAAATATTGAAAATATTTTAGATATATCGTAAAGTAGGCAGTAGTCAAATTATGCGATGTACCAACAATGCGTTGTTATAATATATATCTATAAATAGACTGATTCTCAACACAAGACGCTTAGATAACCTCTAGGGAAATTTGTTATTTTATATAGCATAGTTAAAATTCCTTTTTCTTTTTATCGTCTATTTGTACATAGATTTTCCACTAGAATGCCAAACGATAATTTGTACCACATAAATGTATTCATGTAATCTTCATCATCATCATCATCATCATCCTGATGACATGTAAAACCTTTTCAAACTTTTCTCTCAGCGCCATCCTTCGTGTTCCCCAAAAGATCCGATCCCTCGACGTACACGTAATCCGCGCTAAGTTCCAACGCTGTTTTGTTGCCTAAGGTTTTTGATCTCAAATCATATTTGAGGAGTATTAGATATTAATAAAATATGTGATTGATATTTTAATGTCTATCTACGTAACGTTGCGTATCTGCATGATTTGCGCCTTCATACTGTAGAAGAAAAGTTGCCGCTTCAAAAGCTCTCTCAAATACTCTGACAGATTTTCGGTCGTTTTAATATGACAATGACGCAACTAAAATAATTTTCAATGCAAAAGACGAATTTTCACAAATTACAACTAGAAAATCACCACCTAGAAACTGTAACTAATAATAAGTTAAACGTTCAGACCTCCATGCATTAACCGCGGTTTCGTTTCCGTTAAATTTATTGTCCCTAGACTTTGCAGTTATTATATTATATTAAATATTTCTATGAAAATATGGCATATATTGTATTTAATTAATTACTAGATACGACAAAAATATTATGTGTTTTAGTTTACCCCTATGGTTTTTTGTCACTGTTCTGATTTGTTATTTCCTGTTCTGTCATATTCTGTCACCGAACCGGTCTTATGGTATCATCTGTTCCTGAAATATGTCCTAATGTAATCCTTTTAATTCATTGCAAAGTTTTATGTGGACAGCAAGATAAAAAAGGCATATTATAATATGCAATAATAGCAACATTCGAATTTCAGAAAATATAAGAATATTTGATATGAGTTCTTATTATATTTCACCTGAATTCAATTTAGGAATAACAATTCGTGAAAAAATGCATGCGAATTATTTACAGCATTCAAATGTTGAAGCACCTGTGCCTAGGTCTACGGAAAAGCAATTCAACTATAGTATTTATTTATCCGACGCTCGGAGTGTTTATGGCGTTCGGGAGATTAATGATCCGGGGTCATGCGTGACAACCCTGTTTTGATAAATCACATTCACCCCTTCTAAGTTCACTAAAAATGGGAAAAAAACCGAGCGAGACTATGAATAAAGCGTTTATGCACAAGGGATGCAAACGTGTGTTATGAATATTTTAGCTTCTGTGATAAACACGTGAGTATTGAAATAAAAATACTTGGCCATTTATGCTTTTTTGCTGTAGAAATGAAAGAGTCTAAATGTGAAAGTCTGTATATTGGGTCTAAGCCCAGATATAAAAATAGTCACAAATGTAACAGTAATTATTAATGTTACGAATAGGGTATATAAAAAAATATAATATGTACTACACGTGTAGTCACTAGTACAGGCAAAATGTGGCCATAAAAAATTTCGCATTATATTTTGGATGAAAAAAATATTAGGCTGAGCTGTTTCTGTAAATTATCATTAAAGTTACCCACAGTTTGACATTTGTGTCCCAGACATACTGAATTCTTAAAATTTTAATTATATTTTCCCAAGAAAAGAAAAATTTCATTTTTTTACAGAACGCGGAAAAAAATTCAAACCGTTTTATTAATGAAAAAAAAAAAACTAATTCCATCGGAGAATGAATTTTTCATATTTGGGTAACTTAATAATTCCTCGACAAAGTCGTTATTGATGTAATAAGATTCTTTTGAATATTGAAAAATTCTTCAAAGCTAAATTAAAAGGAATATAATTTATAAATAGGAATTATTATGATTTTCTACGTATCATATAGAATACGAAGAGTTAAGGAGTTTAAAAATTTTAACAACTAAATGAATCAAAAGCCATCAAAGTGCTTACACAATATAATGACTATTTATTTGGCGTTATGGCAAATGTTGATATGTCCGATATTGTCGTATTGGGTTTATTCTGACCGTAAAATAATTGGCAAAATTCGGTATGCTAGTCTTTACCTACGACGAAGATTAAATTGGAAATTTGGATAAATAACCAAGGTTCATATTTCTTCTCCTGTAAGCTAAGGTAAAACTGACATAAATATCAACTTCTGCCATAATGCCACAGAATTTTATTATTCACTTTTAAGGTGTAAACTGTAAATTGTTGGTGGAAAGGCATTATATTTGAAGTATTATATACTTATCAGTTAGATCAGTTGATAATGCTCGCGATGAGCGAAAGGTCATGACCGTTATAAAAATATGTAAGTAATACAAAATCAGTTCGAGTCAGTTCAGTCAGTTCAGTTCAGTCAGTTCAGTCAGTTCAGTCAGTTCAGTCAGTTCAGTCAGTTCGAGTCCATTCGTGTGCTCGAATGCCTGAAGATGCCAAAAGTCGAAACCCGGGTCGTTAGTGACAAAATACATGGAAGTGTACAAAATCTCAATAATCCAAATTTAAATTTAATACAAAACAAATTGTGATGTTTTATTGATTGAATTGGCATTTACTAAGTAGAACTCCATTACAATAAGATAAAGTAACAAAGAATTTAGTTCTACAAATTTTTTATCATGTAGTTGATAGCTATTTCGGCTTTACGCCGTCGTCAAAACTATACTTAAGTATAATACTTTGTTATTTTATCCTATTGTGTTGTTTTATTTAAAAAAAACCTTTTGTTACATTTATTTGATGTTGTGTTTTTGGGTCATAGTTCATGTTGGATCGCAGCCGTTTTGTAATCACTTCATTAAAGAAGTGGTGGGTCAACTGATTTTTAGAAAAATGGTTATAAAATAATTTAAACAATATTTAAGTTTAAACTTACGTCTTATAAATGGCATTTTAATCCTTCGTTGTCGCGAGCGGAAAGTTGGCTATAAAAATTCTCTTAGTGAAATCGGTCACGGCCACATTTAACAAAATGTGTATAATTAAAATTTAATTTCTTAAAAAATATTTTTAATATACCTTACATAAGAAAACAATATGAATCGTCAGAAAATATAGCTCATACAGAAGTAAACAAAAATATTATTCAATTGAAAGATAGTAGCGACCGAATTATTTATGTAATAGTATCGCAGTTAAAATGGCGACCACCTGTTGTGGAAAGCACTCCATTTTAATTAGGTTAGAGGGTAGTGCTTTTTGGTCACACAAAAACCTGCTAAAAGCATGAAAACGAAATCCCGAAAGAAGATAGATTGTCAGGTTTTCCAAGCCGACCTTAATATATAAAATTATCTCTAGTAGTTTTTTTTGTGGTAGCTTTCAATTTAAAGAAAGGATAACGATTTTTTCACTTACGCTAAATCTCTAAATGTTATAACTATTTTAAGTTACCACGCTTGGTCCCTATGTATACTATTTCAACACAAATATTTTACTATGAACACTCTCTAAGCCACTGTTTTAAAAAGGACTACATATAAAAGTCGTCGGATTAGCAAGTCTTTGAAGTGAGCAAGGTAAGCATATATACGATGAAACTATCGAATATACCACAAATACCTATAGCATGGATTACGTCTATCGAGAGATTCATCACAGACAGGACATCGAGAGAGTCGACGGCTTCAGGTACTTGGGGGTAAACATTGCAGGATACGGCAATCTGATAACCATGTTCCACCTATTCAACGCATACATCCAAATAAAAAGCGACATGAACCTGCCCGGACATGCGCTGCGAATACCCCAGCTGAGCCTGAATCCTACACGTATCTTCTACTAACCGGATAGATTCCGTCATCCTGGAAAGCCACTGATGACCATCTATAGAATGTATTCGACGGAGCTACAGGGCGACGAGATAACGTGGGAGCATAGTGTAAGAAGTATATGTGAGTTGAATACAAAAACGAGAGTCGCCATTTTTATTTGTTGATGTAATCGCGTGTTTATTGAATTACAATTTGCTATGTTTACTACAGTGTTTTGATGACAGTAAAAAATTAGTTTGCCAACGTGACGTCAAATATTTTACAAAAACGACGATCCAGCTCACCTATACTTCTTACACCATGACCTGAGAGGAAGCAATGTGACTGTAGAGGGATATTAACATTATATAATTAATCATATTTAAGGTGTTAACTGTCAATTGTTGGTGGAAAGGTATTATATTTTAAAAATACATTTTTTTTGTATTACTGCCACATTTTTACAATGATCAGGTTCGGTTTCGCTCATCGCGAGCACTATCAACTGATAAATTATAAATCTTTAGAAGGCTATTTATATATGAAAAAGCCTTAAGCCTACTAAAATTCACATAAATATTCAATAGAAGAACATATCGCACTTCCAGTGAAGTACTGTAGTATTCCCGGTAAGTTATTTTCAAAGTAAAAAACAAATTGTGTTTTTTTTAAAGAAAACATTCTCTTACTCATTTTCGGTATATAATCTAGTTCTTCAACCCCGTACTAGATGTCACTATGAAAGTTATTCGGTGACTGAAAAATTAATTTTTCTGACAGTTAAATAAAAAGTATTTTATATTATTTCCACGATAAAAGAAATTATCTCATACGTTATAGTAATATTTCATACGCCATTATTATTACTATTATGTTATACATTCCTGAGTGTTTCCTTTATCAGACGAAATTTCCGCTGACAGGGTAGTCGTGGATGACTAAGTATTACTGACATTAATATGGATCAACTCGAGTCCTCGACATAATAAGGAAAGGTTGAAATAATCCAACCCTTGCCATGCACACGCTGCTAAATATGACAACATTTTATCAGATGGCCCAAGACTATTGTCTTAATTTTAGTTATTAAAAAAAAGTAACATCGATTGAAAATATAAAATGTTATATTTTTATTCCATAATATAATTATTAGAGGTGTCATCAATTTGGGTATGTTTGCTCATTGGTCTAAGATTGGCCCACTATATGGATAAAGGTGCTGTTATAATATCATGAAAATACTAATGCCATATGAATATTTTTTACCTAAGCAAAGGTATTGAATAGCCCTTGGCAGTAAAAATACGAATTAATGTTCTACATAATTTTTTTCATTGTTGAATTTGTAAGCTGTCAGTTTTGAATGATAAAACACAATTTTAAAACTTTTCTTGAAATAAATTGGATTAGCCATATTTTCAATTTGTATTATTAATCTGTAAAACAAGTGCTGTATATTTTTTCTCATCTCAATTATGTACAGAATATATGAAAGCATAAAGAAAAGTTGGAAAGATTTTAAAATCAATGAATTTATAGTAATCACAGTGATTATTTGTATCGTAGGCTAAAGTTACCCGACTAGGATGTAAACCTTGGCCCAACTTGTTTTATCCATATTATACATTAAATCAATTATAATAATAAATCTATTTATGTGAATTAAATTTCATTTTAAGACATTAGTAAACATATATGTACAACAATACCACATATAGATGCAATTGAAAGCCATACAAATACAAAACCCTCAGACCTGGGTCAAAGTTACCAAGATTGACCGTATTGAAAACATTTAACTAGTCATTATTTTTTTTTTTTAATAAGACACTTTTTTTTGTACTACTTGTACATTTTTATAATATCGAATGTGTTTTATTTTTAAAACGTAATGCCTTTCCAAAAATAATTGGTAACACCTTAAAAGTGTTTCATAGTTATATTCAAGTAGGGTCGAATTATTGCTATTATTTATAGGCATTAAGTGGTAGGATTTTGTAATGAAGGATAAAAATTAAAATGTTTGTCAATACGCATTATTTGTATGGATGACCAAATACAAAATAATTTTTATTTATTAAGTACAATCACAAGTAGAGTAAAAGTTAGATTTCGATTTGTAATTATTTGGAATAAATATAAGTCGATATAAAATTTGAATTGTTGAGATTTTGTTCACTTTGTGTAGGGTTTCGCCTTTCGGAATCTTCCTTGAAGATACCGAAATGCGAAACCCGGATCGTTAGTGACAAAATACATAGGAATGTACAAAATCTCAACAATTCAAATTGGACATGAAATTCCATCAAGCACCCTCAGTCGATGTCTTAAATTATAAGTCAATATTTTTCTAATCACTGACCGGAGACCTTTGACATCATCACCAAGGAGCTCGTGGACCACTGGCTGGTAAACCCTGTTCTTAATGGTTAGAAATTTTGTTGTAAGAGATCAAGATTTTTAGAAAACGGCTGTACAACCATCCAAAAATTTGAGTAGTTTATAGCGCCAGAAAAGACAGAAATCTGAACATTAGGGTAACAATGTTTATTTTTAAAGTGGCCCCCTTATTCGCGGCCATAAAAACAGCAATACTCTCTATATTGCGAAAGTTTAACACGCTAACTGCTGAAAATCAAATAACCTACCTTCCTAAAAAACATAAACCTTGTTTCCAATGCGATAAGCCAGAGAATGTCAACGAAAGAGGCATGAAAAAAACATCGTAAATCTTTAACCCTTCAAATAACTTCACTTAACTGCTTCGGCTCCACCTATTTCGGGTAACACTATGGGGTAGCATTGTGCTCGACAATGATATCTCACAAACGACGTTTTCAGATTCAAAATATCCATATTATTTTTTACACATACGCTATATTTATATGAAATGTAAATATTACACGGTATATACAAATCGAGTTATAGAAAAATTAAATATGTAGATAATATGAATTTTGAATGTATTTAGTCGCCGAAATGTAAAACTGAAACGAAATGAAGAATATTTAGTCCTCGAAGCCGTATGGTAACACTGCTAAGCTTTCATCTTACTCGGTTATGCGGCCAAGACCTCGAATCAACGAATGAAAACTATCATTCATTGTTAAAATACTGAATCAAAAAATGGGGTATCAACAAGTATGTTAAGAAATTTTAGAAATAAACAGGGAACAGCTAAACAGTTTACCAATTTGGAACGAACAAGTTAAACTATAACCTATTGTATCCTTTATCGTAAGAGATGCCTGTGTTTTTTCATCCATTCACCTTATGCAATTTTGAGGTATGTTATCAAATGAGCAATTAGCCAACAATCAGTGTTCTTGGTATTCTCTTTACCGAGCTGCTTTAATGAATGGCTGACTTACGAACAGCTATCGCTAACCATTTTATGCTGAACTGCTCTATTACTAATCCATATCAATGTCTTAGTGCAAAGATATTGTATGTCCAATTTTTGTCGAAATCATTTTTTGTCTGCATCATATCTTTATGCTGTAAAATATTGTACGTCCAAATAAGGTATTTGACGTGGATCTTAAATCTTCAAATTCAACATTCTAAAATAAGAAAACTGGACACACAATATCTCTACACTGAAACATTGATATGGCCTATATCGGAAGCAGACATGGTTGAAAAAGATAATGGTCTCTCGACAAACATTCAAGAAACGTTTGTAGCACATAAAAGTGTCATGTATTGTAGAAATTGAAAAAAAAGTATTATTTGAATAAAATATCAGAAAAAACTCTGCGGGAAGAATATGTAAAAGATGCTCATTTTTTTATTTTAGACAATTTTGAAAATGGTGGCTTCGATTTCATATAAAAGGTGTGATGTATGAGGACCGATAACGTAAATGTCGAATTCGGAATCCATCTACTGACCACAAAAGTTCGGTTCACATCCTCGGGAGGTTGGCGCAGCACGCTTCATAGCACACTCATAAAGGTCAACTGTTATAGTTGCGCGTAGCTTAAAGCTCATATTGTAAAAAGGAAAGCTGAAAATATTTTTTTATCGCGTCGTTTCAGACATCCTTTAAACAAGGCAACACGACAGAAATTTATCTTCCATTTTTAAAACAATTTTTGATATTTCATACGAGCGGTTAGTATAAAACATTAGTTTAACATTGGTTGGGTACGTGGCCATGTAGTCAACGTCGTTGGCGTCGGCTGCGGTACGACGGGCTCGAATCTAATTCAAATTTGATATTGAAATTCAATCAAACACCCTCAGTCGATATCTCAAATAACTACGGATAGTTTCATTAGTTTATTTTTTAATTGATAAAAGGATTTTTATTTGAAAGCATGGATGTTTCTGATGTCTAAAATTCACTCCCACTCATCTGATCGAGAGTGATTAACCTAACCTAACCACTAGTCCTGTCCTAGCCTTTCATCCCTACTCTCCTCGAAGATAAGAGGTTGAGTAACTAAATAACAAACAGTTCTTAAGATATTTCACTATTTTATTTCAGTACAAAATGTTTTATAATAAGTGTACAACTCAAGGGTATTTCCGATGGATTCGACGGTAAATTTGTGGAAATTCATTTTTAATCTAAAATTAAAGTTGATAACTTTGTTATGCCAAATATAAATGTGACACAGCAAGTGTACCGCTTTCAGCAATTTTTTCTTAAACCTTTTTTAAGCTCCTTAGCTCAGCACACTAGACGTGGTGGTGAAGATTTCAAGCCAGTGGTATAACAAAGTTACATACTTTATAATTTAAGACATCGACTGAGGGTGCTTGATGAAATTTCAATATGAAATTTGGATTATTGAATGTTACCGAATGGACTCGAACTCAGTTCGAGTCCATTCGTGTGCTCGAATGCCTGAAGATGCCGAAAGGCGAAGCCCGGGTCGTTAGTGACAAAATACATGGGAGTGTACAAAATCTCAATAATCCAAATTTACATACTTTAATTTTATATCACATCAAGGATGTTTGGGAAATTCAGGTCATGCCGACTTGATTGCATCTCTGACAAATCACAAAGCACTCAAAGAGTTCACGGCGTCCTATGAAAAGTGATTGGAATGTTATTTCTAAAAATTATTAGTTTTTAAACATTATTATTCATAGCTTAACTTCTTGCAAACTAGAGTGCTTCCTGGAAATATTTGAAACACGCATACCATTGCTACGCTGTGGAATACACCCTGTACGAGTGTGAAGTCGTACCGAGGTGAGCTCTAGGGCATTAAATTCAGATACGGCTGATATATACCAGCAATAATTTAGACAACCCAAAAAGGATTAGTTAGATTTAAAAATGAATTAACAACAAAACTGCTTACGTATTGTAGTATTCATCTCAGATTCAAGGTATATTGAGAGGGATACCGAATAAGCTTAGATAATATCCGATTTATATTAAGTCAGGTCTATTAAATCTAGTTACGTAATCCTATTAAACTTACTGCATACCTCTCGAGTAGACACATTAAAAGTGCCCCTGTGCTATTAAGATTAGAGGTCGACCTTTTACTGATCCGACCAAAATTTTCTTTACTATGTTAAGTCCAAAAATATTCTCGAAATATTTGATCTTAATAGTCACTGCAAAATAACTCGGCAGGCATTTTCTTTAAGGCGTCGTAAATCCCTTTTCAGATTGCAATGCTTTTCTACACAACATAAAATTGACGTTTATATTTATATCGTTAACTTTTTAGCTTTGGCCTGTTGTGAACGCTCGAGTAACCGTGATTCTTTTTTGGTGTTTATCCAAAAAAAGATTGCGTATTTTATAAGAAAATGGTCTACATGTAATAATAACCTTATAATAGCGCTAATTTTTCTACGAGAGATTTTGTAGCTCTGAATATTTTCGATGGATTCGGTGGTAGCTTTGTGGGAATTCATTTTTAATATAAAATTATTGTTTATAACTTTTTTATTACACTTGTTTCATTACTAAATTTGAAAAGTGTTCCCCCTCTTCGAGAAGCACCTAACTACGACGCGACTTTACTATATCACAAATCACAAGGTTATTTATTTCAGATTATTTCTTTCTACTAGACGTGGGGAGGAGGTTAATAATAGTACTAATTACCGTCTTACAAAACTAATTACAAGTGTTTGGAGGTGGGAATCCCAAGTGAAATATATTTAACACCTGTCATACTGTAAATAATTTTATTAATGTCAACTAATTATTTGATCAGTAACAAAACCATTTAATTTAATGACTGACTAATTTATATAAATTACTGACCGTTTATTTTATTAACTGAGTAAGAGTATACTGGCCATTTATTGAAGTTGTTACTGCTCATTTATTATTTCTTACTAATCAACAATTGAAATAGTGATTGAGTTAATAATTAATTTTTAAAAACTTTAAGCTATTAATTTTAATTCCTTTATGATTGTATTTTGTGATGGAGTATTTTTGCATTATTATTTTTGTTAAAATTATGATCATGTTCAAATAAATGATTTGCAAATTCTTAAAAAATGCTATATTTGTGTATAAAATGCCTTGCGATATATTTAGTCTGAAAATACTTATCAAATAAACGAACGTGTCACATTTAGTAGCGCAACCAGCGGCAAAATAAAGTTAATAACAATAAGTTTGTATTCTTTTTTCATGGTGAGGTACATGAAGAGAGGACATAGTTGAAACAAAGCTCATATAATTGACATTTTTAAATTATTTTCTATTTAACTCTGACAGAGGTGGTATTCAGTGCGCCTACCTGTGATGTATGAATCAATCGATGTACCGCGAAAGGCCGATTTATTTGTCTATAATATTTCCGGACAAACGCAGGAAAGCAAATTATTTGTGAATATGGTCAGTCTTAAATGTATATAGTATTTTACAACATCATATTATTGATTATAACATTGATTCTTTATTTGGATGACATTCGCAACTTATTATTGTAAAATTAAAATAAAATACGGAACGAAAATAATATTCACCAGTGATTCATAATGCAACTTAATAATTTCAAAGAATATATATAGTGTATAACAGAAAATACATGTATAAATATGCATGCTTGTCTGTCAAAAGAACTACTCTCAAAAGGCGATATGAAATTTGCACATGTCATTCTGGATACCATTTATAGGTCATCTGTGCTATTTTCAACTTTTAAAATTATTATTGATTCACTTAAGCCTTCAGGTATTAAATAAGGTACGGTCCACAGAGATATTTTCAACATTATTATTAATCTTTAGACTATATTTTATGGATGTGACATGAGGTACGGTCCATGGTGATATTTTCAAATTTCAACATTAGCTTGAACCAAAATAATGTCATAATAACACCATCGTCTAAATTTTTGCGCCCTCCATCCCAGGCGGAGATGGGTAATAAAAACTAGTATAATATGATTATGGCTAAGAATAGAATATCAACATAATACAGATTTGATTAATTGAAGCTTTATAATCAATGAAGTCAATCAATTAAAATATAAATAGATACAGTTAGGAATGTGCTCCAGCAAAGCATAAGCCGACTGTCAGCTATGTAGAGTATGTCGCAATGGTCAGTAAAAATAAAATACACGCTATTTTTTAATTCGCAGGGCATTCAATGTCGTACCCTTTTTATGATCCGGCATTTCGGGATACACAATTTTTCGATCCCGGTACTGTTCATTAAGCGTAATTTTATGTTTTAAATTATGTATTTAAAATGAAATTTTGGTCGATTAACGTTTCAATTGGAATAAATATTTGAAACATCATCCAATTGAAACCATTTGTTGTAGGCACGGGAATGGTTTTTTTATTTTTTGAGAATCAGACCTAATTTTTTTAGTGAAAATATTTTATGTATAGATAATAGTTGAAATTGTTTTTTTTCATAAAATGTAGGCAAAAAAAACATCAATATTTTTACCATGTCCGCTACCAATGTGGACATATGAGCTCCTAATGGAGGTATCTTAACATAAATTTTCTACGAGAACTGCTTGTTACTCAGTTGCTCAACCTCTTTTGTTGAAGAGCGTAGAGGTAGATGAAAGGGTTAGGACAAGACTAGTAGTTAGCTAATGGCTCTCCCTTCGTCCCGTTTTTATCACGGAATTTTTTCACGGAATCTAGGATCTAATGGGTAGACATCATAAAAATCCATGACTACGAAAATTAAAAAATCAGTTTATGAAACTGTTCGTACAGGGACTTACCGACCGTAGTCAACGTCGTTGACCACTGCACCACGTAGCCGACAATTTATTTTATTCAAATTTTTCTCTTCCTGTCTACGGCAGTCACGACATATAAAAAGATGGGAAGGTAGGTTTTATAAAACAATCTATTAACATAAACAAATCGAGGTACACGTTGTTGTTAATTAGAAAGTACTATATTTGAAATATAAATAACTTTTAACATATACAGTGAATCCCGGGATTACGAGAGTGGAAACCGGGATTGGAAGCCCTAATGGGTAGGTAGATTTTGGACCCCTAAAAGGTAGGCGAGCCATAAAAATGCAAGCCTGCAACATTATTTTCGAATGGTTGGTCACCTTACTGCAGATATACGTTTTTATGGAAAGTCACCAGCTGTTGTGAAAGTATCTGCAATGAAAATAACAGTTTCTGTTTAAACTTTATCCTTTCTCATCCAAGAAATTCATTGAGCTTAATTTCACGGAACAAAAACAAACTGTTGGCTCAAATTTAGTATTATATATTATACCAAAAGCTAGAATATTTCGCCGAATACTGTCTTATTTGATGAACTGTATTTATATTATTACGTTATCTGGGTAACTTGATTAAATTTATCCAATAAAGACAGATACTGAGGTATAAATGTTTTGCGTCTGAATTACCTGGGGAATTTTAAATACTTGATTATTTGAAATATTGTATTTAATCAAGAAATGTTACTGAAGGCTGCGAGCTGCGATGGATGGATTTTAACCACAAATGATTAACTTTGTATTAAAAGGACGCAAGCTTTCCTGTGTACTTAATTTAGTGTTTGAGGTAACAAACGAAATAAATGGTAAGCTAAAAAATTAATGTCGCAGAAACTAGAACAATAATTCACTTAAATGTTGATAAACATAGAGGCTTTGGACAAATCTCGAAATAAAGTGGTACCCAAAAGTCACTTAGAACATCAAGGGCATCCAAGAGCACGCTGAATTGAACCAAAAATAAGTGAAGTGAGTCAACTGTTAATTAAAAAAAAAAATGAGTTAGATGCGTTGTGGTTTTCTACACGTCATAAAGTATCATAAAATTGAATTGATGTAAGAAAATACAAAATGTACAAGTGCTTTATACATCTAAGCCTCTTGATTTACATCCGATAACTATTTATTTTTTAAATTCAATTCACTGCATTTTATTGTTTCTTTTGAATTTTTAAATTTAATCAACAGTGATGTCGTCTAGAATAATTAAGACTCAAAATAGAAATTTTCTCGAGTAGGAAAAGCATTTTATTCAAATAGAAGTTTTTATCTAGTAGAATAATGTAAGTGAAGATGTCTAGCCTTCAGGTCTTTGCTCCGCTCTTCTGTGCGATTAGAATCTATTCAGTAGATAATAGGAGGGTGGATTACATTTTCATATTCGGTACCATAGCTGTGAAGTGCTTATCTCAATGTTGCTCCACCCTCGACATATGGAAGAAACGAAATATTTGGTAGTATGATCAAGTTCCACATTATTCAAGAGAAGAGATGGCTATCAATCCCTGTGCGCGGTTAGCGATTCTACATAAATTATAAGCACTTCTAAGGAAATTAATAGATTCATGAAATAATATTATATTCATGGATTTATTTGCAAGCTTAGAGTGAGTGATGAAATATTTTTATTTCGCTATTCAATGATATGTGTTTTTTTAATAAATTACGATATGAAATATTGACAATTATTTATTATCTAATGCAGCGGCTCCCAACCTATTTTGACTTGCGTGCCCATTTCGCTAAATTGTACCCCTAATATAACAAAAATGTTTGTCAAATTTGAATTATTGAGATTTTTTACACTTCCATGTATTTTTTCACTAACGACACGGGTCTCGCCTTTTGGCATCTTCAGGCATTCGAGCGCACGAATGGACTCGAATTGACCCGGGTCGTTAGTGACAAAATACATGGAAGTGTACAAAATCTGAATAATTAAAATTTGATATTGAAAATCCATCAAGCACCCTTAGTCGATGTCTTAAAAATGTTTGTATTTTATGTAGTTGCTGTCATTTCAAATCTTACGGTGAATAAATAACATTAGTGTGGCAAGGAGCGTTCGAGCAGGGCAAGCGCAATAGGCTATGCTTTGCGAAATTTTGTAAGAAAATGCTGATTTTTGCAAGAAGAAATAAAATTTTCTGCTATAGTATGATTTTTACTACATTTAACAATACTAATAAGGTAGCTACAACTGCATTTTCGAAGTCTTTATTAGTGGCAGTGTACGATGTAAAAATCAGCATATTCTTATTTTGCGTTGAAAACGTTTAAAAAAGTCACTTTTCTTGTTTTCATAATTTTAATGTTTTGTTTGTAGATGACACAATAGTAGAGTAGGATTTATACAGCCATTTGACAGCATTTTCCCACACGTTACGTATGAAAATCCATATTTTATGAATTCGTCGTAGTATTTTCTTTTTTACTTCTCTGAATAACAGAAGACTATACCTTTTCAGCGCGTCCGCCAACATTGATTTACCTTTCATGTTCCCGTAGCTACCAATCGCGTACCCCGGCTCGGGATTCGATGATGTAATGAATGTAATATGGATATTTCATGGTAAGGGCTTGAAAAATATTGCATTCAAAGCGCATCGATATACACCGTGTTTGTTTGAAGCGGTGCACATTTTAATGGTCATCGAATGTGAAGCGAGCTATTGATATTGAATTTGAACATACGATTAAAATAACTATTTAGATGTGATCTCAAAAAATCAAAAGATTAGTCACTTCAATTAAAAAAATATATATATTACAGTATCTACAAAATTCATCAAAAGTATTTTGTCATGATAGTAATCCCCGCTTATAATTATTGGTCTGCATTTATTGGGTCAGAAACTATTTAAATTTTTGGTCAGAAAAATTAATAAATGGTCAGTATACAATGGTTAGTTAATAAAATAAACGGTCAGATATTACTATGAAAATGTCAGTTTTTTAATTACACCTGACATAACCTGACCATTTGGCAATTATTTAACGACATTTTTAACGGACCGTTTATCAGATTAGTTACTGACCATTGATGGAAGTAGTTACTGACCAAATAATAGTTGCCCTAATTGTACAGCTTCGAATATACGTAATTACGAAAAAATAATATATATTCTAAATGTTTTAATATATATAAAAATAATTTCAATTAATAATTTTTCTATAACTTAAGTAATGTTTTAAAATCTTCTCACAATATCCATTACTGAAAACTGGAGAGAAGTAGAGATTGCACAACTGTTGTAAACGGTCATCGCCAATCTAATATGTTCTTCTTCAATTACTCCTTTTTAATAAGGTAAACATATGAAAGTATTTATATCTACAAGCATTTTAGGATATGCTTGACAGCTATTTTGACTTCATAACATCCCCAGAATTAATTATACCATGGTTTGAACCACGACTTATATGATACTAGCGAGTACCCGGCATGCGTTGCAATGCCACTCTGAGAAAGAAAGTGTTTGCGATTTAATGTTGTTTATTGAAATACTTTTGGATACAAAATATTTTTTGTCCATCTGGTGCGTACACGAATAAATCAGAAGGTTATCCGAGATGTCGCTGTTTGTACATTTTTGAATTTTTTTTTTAGGTTTTTATTTTCTACATTTTAGGTTTTTTTCAGAAAACTACACGGGTGTGCGCACAACAACTCACCAAAGTTTCATCGACATTGGATGAATGGTATAGGAACGCATAAAGAACAAACAAACATTCATTCATTTATATATATATATATATATATATATATATATAGAAGATGTGATTCTTTTTTTCTTAGAGAACATAATTTTAAACCATTTATCTATTCACTGGAGATGAAAATTGGCTAGGCTTGGGGTTGGCAAAACAATGCAATTATTAAACAAACTGATATTGTTATGTAAGCTCCAATGGACTAAATCAATTTCGCTGAATGTTTTTAAAATTATTTTTTTATATTTAAATATTAAAATTAATATTGAGTTCACAATAACACACATATGCTGTTTATAATTTATCGCTTTTGATGATGGAGATGACAGTTGATCTGTTCTAAGAGTTTCAATCCTTGGCTATTTTTTCATGACCGAAATACCAATGTTAAAAATGAAAATAGTAGATATTTGAGTAGTACAATATTGAACATTACAATTATTTAATGAATAATTGTCATTAAGCGTTGACCTGCAAGAAGTTTTTCTGCAGCTCGACTTATTTGCAATAACATCCTGTCAAAACTGACAGATTCCAGCATTGATGAATTAGCCCTTTTGATGTTATACTATTTATGAAAATCAGTATTTTTTTAACACCAGTATTTATATATTTGTTCAGTATTGCAAACTCTTATCTCAACCAACTAGTACTGCAACATAAACTACGCATAAATAATATAATTCAAAGTAATCCGCATAAAATAATAACATGTATAGTATTATTAATCCACATAATATGTTCAAATTTACAACGATTGAAATTTGTATGATTTATGCTTAGTATTAGCTGGATTGTAATTAATAGCCAGGTTTTGACACTAATCGAATTAATTTGGGATTGTGCGTTAATTAACAGCCTACCTGCTATGCTAATTATTTATTCGAATTAGCATTTAGTGGTCTAAATCAACAGTGATGATTTATATAACGGTTGTCATACAAATATAGATTATTGATAATAATTTATGTATCTTTTCAGTATAATAATATGAGAAGGTCCGAATCGAAGAGAGGCAAATGTTTGGTTATCAACGTCCGAGAGGTCTGGGATCTCAAGTAAACACCATTTCAAATCCAGTTCATCCCTTATTTAACTAACGTAGATGCAGTGGTTTATTACACAAAATTATTACTAACACATAAAATTGAGCCAACATTTTTCATTAGCTTAACACATGATTTTACCTTTAAGTTATAATACAAGTGACACTACAAACGATGCTAAATCAACATTAAGTCCAATTTCAAAACAAACAAAAACAATTTTATAATGGGCGATACCAGCCACGCCGGCCGGCTCACCTTGGCCAGCGAAAACTTTCAGTCGACCGTCTACAAAATCAAAAATTCAACTACTGAAACTGTTGGCTCCTCCCCTTTCCATCAAAAATCGACTCGTCCAGCGGACATGCCCTTTAACAGCGTCTGCTTTCTAATTTCAGCTATAGGCCCTCGTCGGTTAGTAACCGATGGCTTTTTAATGGCCATAAACCGGTTAGGATAGCTAACATTAGTTATTAATCGGAGAAATTATTTGGAGCATTGCGATATTAAAAGGGTTCGAATGCCGTTCTTGGATCATAATTATTGAATTACAGTGTAATAGATGCAAGGTTGGTAATCAGTTACTATTAATAAATGAAACTATTAATACAGACATATTGTATAAATAGTACAACTAAATCTCTCAGAGGAAACACGTGGAAATGTCACATATATTTATGTGAACTAAAAGAAACGCTCCGATGTATGCAATTATTATTTGAAGAGACTTTCGTGTGGGGGCCATTTTCGATTCAGTCGATTTGAGAAAATATTTTCCATACAACTCAATGTGATTAAAATAGATAAAAGGAATAATTAAGAAAGATATATAAAATAATGTCAAAATGTTTTCAGTTTTACAAGAATTTTGATTAAGAACACTACATCTCTTATAGAACTAAATATAATATTTATAAACGATATTTTAATAGTGTTTTAAATTGATACAAAACGTGAGAGAGATATTACTGCCATTTTGACTTAGCTATGTTATGATGGCATATTTTAATTTTGCAACACACATGTTCAATGTTGTCAACATGTTGTCAAGCAGTATGTTGACTACGTTCTTTGAGAATTTCCATTTTTATATAGTCACTGAATAGAACTATCTACGATAGTTTCACCTCATACAGGACCAATTATTGTTTATGCCAATGTTGAATCCATTAGTTTAACACGTTCACTAAGATCTCTAAGCTTAAATTAATCCGGGAAGAAGGTCGCTTACCTAAAAACATACTTAAAGAGATAGATTTGATCTCTACACATAATTTTAAGAAACCTTTTCTGAAATAATTAAAATAATTTATCTGTTTTTTCCCTGGATATTGGTCATCATTCTTTGCTTGCCAACCTTGATGAAAGGTTTTAAATTAAAAAAGTGTTAAGGGAATGGACTATCTCTTCGGAATTTTTTTTTGAATAATATAACTTAAGTTCATTCGTTCATTATTTTTTTTGATCTTTTGTAAAATACTACGATACGCAAATAAATATTGTAACTTGTGACACACCCTGATTTTTTTTGTTAAGTTAAAGTTTTATTAGGGTCCGTAACTGAGAACGCACAGCGTTAATGACAATGATTCGTGGAAGTCGACCCAATTTTTGTAGTGAAGGGCGATCGGCCAATCGCCGGCGGACGCGTTCGCTAGATACATCCATTTTTGACGGAAAGGAGTGACTCCGACGGTGCGGGAGTCCGATTTTTGATGTTTACGGAGAGTCGATTGCCATCCTTCGAGCCAGGAGAGCCACCGGCCCCCGTGGCCGACACCGTTGACGTTGTGGATTGTTTGTGTTTGTTTTGAAATTGGACTTAATTGAAAATCATTTGTCGTGTCACTTGCATTAAAACTTAAAAGTAAATTCATGTGTTAAGTAAATGTAAATGTAGACTCAATTTTATCTTTGAGAATTATTTTTGTGTATTTTAAACCACTGCATCTTCGATTAAAATAAATAATAGTTGAACCGGATTTGAAATGGTGTTTGTTTGAGATCCCAGACCTTCCAGGACGTCGATAACCGACCATTCGCCTCTCTTCGATTCGGGTCTTCTCATTTGATGCCTTATTAGATGATCACTGAGATATGATGCCAATTGAATATCACCAGGGACACACTCTCGATTATGCACGCTGTTGAATTCAGCATAAGCGAATTAAATGATCATCCGAAATCATTAAGTAATGCGATAAGAAAGTCTTTCAAGTTTTAGATGCCTCGAGGGAGAAAGACGCTCAACCGCTGGCATTATAAACACGCCGTATTCGAAAACGGTCTCTGAAAATAATTATTTTATGATTTTAATGAAATGCTGAATCACTTTTCTATTAGATTTAAAAATATTCTGAAAATAATTTATTATATAAAATTGATTGCGTACGGAGTGTTTCGAATTGCTCATAACATGTAGTAACATATTTCGATCAATCAAAAATTCAAATCCAAAATACTGAAACAGAAACTGGAAATATTAAAAGCTCACTTGTATTGAAATCATAAGCTTGGTAACACAATTACCTTATTTACAATAACCCGAGCTAAAATGTTGCCCGAAATTTAATCCAATTTGTGTACAACAGGACTGCGGCAATGTTTTAGGATCGGCATAATATCATGCTGATATTGCTGATCCGCGAATACCATCAACGCAAATCGATGAAAACTTGGATGTGGCATCATGAGGTTATGACAAAATCAGAGCGTTTTAATATTAAAAGTGATCGGATACTAACATCGTAAAAAAACTATTTTTTCTAAAAATGTATTTATATAAAGCTGAATAACGGGTAATCGATGTCGGGATAATATAAAATTAAAATTGATAACTCAATTATTTCACTGACTGTGTTACTAATGTAACGCGTTTTGCTTCTTTATGAAGCATCTTCAGACTATCTATATCGCAAGTTTATTTATTATTAATGTAAATAATGATAAATTAAAATGAAGGGTTGGGGGCGGGGGTTTGTTTGCAGCTCTGTATCGGATCAAGAACACGAGGAGTAAATTCGTTTCTTTCCTTACATAATATTTGTATGATATTGCAGTGAACGTAACTGATTTTTTTAGCAGTCGATTGACTTCATTTATAGGCTGCTTATCCATTTTGTTCTGCCGAATGTCGATTGATGAATGAACAGTTTCTTAACTTTTCGCAAAGAAAGTAACCATATTGACCGTTCAAGATTGCTGTACGCCATTGTTCACCAAACTTTTTAAAAACGTACCGTATTAAATATTTTTTTAACTTAGGGGCCGGATGACAAATAAAGTCGCATTTGAATCCAATTAGAATATTTATCTATATGTGCTTACAGAATATATGAAGGAATTACGTAAATATCGGCGTCCGTGGCGCAGTTGGTAGCGTCGTGGGCTACGGCTACGGATGTCTAGAGTTCAATTTACGGTGCGGACAGTTTTCATAAATTGATATTTCAATCGACTTATGGATTTCTGTTCGTAGTCTGTTTGTGTTGTCTAAAACTTTTCCCTCACCCGCCCATCCCATCCTCACAGAGAGCGCGATTAGTTAACCACTAGTCCTGTCCTAACCCCATCCTTCTATCCCTACTCTCTTCGATAGAGATATGTTGAGTAACTGAGTAACAAAAAGTTCTCATAGAACAAATTCTGTTGAAATACCTCCATTAGGAGACCATATACTCCACATTGCGAGCGGACATGGAAAAAATAGCCTAAGATATATATATTATATAATGGGAACTAAAATTAAAAGAAGTGCGATCGAAATTTTCAATACAAAGTTTGAACATTCTGTTTTATATAAACTGTGGGAGTAACCGTTGTTCTACACAATGCAAAACTCACATGTATGTAACTCAAAACCAATTTTTGCAACCTTCCTTCGAAAGAGATGAGGAAACGTATATAAATGCTATACTCTGTGTAATATTTTGTACACATTGAAGACATTTTATGTTTTATAGAACCTTCAATAATTTAATGCCGCATTTCTTTTTTTCTAAAAATTACACACTAAAATTTATCTGGTTTGCTTGTAGCGTTGTATTATAGCGTTGACCTGGTAAGATTACTCAGCATTGATTGAAACGCATTTGCTTGTACCTCGATGTTTGCTATGTTTTATGAACTTCATTTCATTGCTCGTACAATTCCATACATGTATTTTCATAGTTGATTGATCTATAAATATTCGTTATTGGTTTTGCTTAATACGGACGCAGAGTTTGGAATTATTCCAAATCCAATAAAATAACCCAATTAAACTTAAAATCAAATAGTCGTTTCGATTGCTTGTGAGCTATTGTTGACATGAGCTATGCTATGTAAATTATTTTTGGAAATATGAGCATTACATTCTTATAAAGACGATATGGCGCCTATAACGATTATTAAAAAAAAGGTTGTTTGGTTTGAAGTTGGTTATTTATAATTTAGAAATGATTCACTTTTGAATGATGAAGATCCAACGCGTATGTCAGAACAGAAGTGATTCAAATGATATATTTTAATGATTGTCGTAGAACAAGCGTGGGTAGACTAAAGCCCTCGCTTATGTATTGTTGTACGGGCTGCGAGCTATAATCGAATTTCTGAAAAAGTTTACCTTTTTTCTCTCCTTTGAAGTTTTTCTTTGTTTTAATGAACATAGTATAATACCAAATTAGGATTATTGAGATTTTGTACACTTCCATGTATTTTTGTCAATAATCCAAATTTGATATTGAAATTCCATCAAGCACCCTCAGTCGATGTCTTAAATTATATAGTATAATACATTGAAAAATCTGTTGACTTCTAGATTGTTTTACCATCTCTGATTTTGTACAAATTAACATTTTAAGAATTCGAAATTCCGCCAATCGAAACGAGCAAATGTGTGTTCTAGTCTCTATCACGGATATCAACGAGAACTCTTTAAGACCAAACATCACTGATGAACATTTTCAACCAATTTCTAGAATCTTAACTACATAATTAACTATATTTTAAGGTATCGACTGAAGGTGTTTCAATATCAAATTTTGTACATTTTCATGCATTTCGTCACAAATCCTGAAGGTGCCGAAAGACTCGTTAGTGACGAAATGTTGAAAGATGTGAACAATTAAGTTATTGGTCATTAGAGTTAAACTCATTTTTCATGATAATAAATAATTTACTTGCGGCCCGCCATTGATTTTGAATTCTTAAAATGGCCTGTCAGCTTTTTTTTTCCAAAAATTTTAGACAGGCCTGTCTTGTGTTATCAATAATACACAATACAATATATAATAATCTTCGGCGTTTTGGCCAATTGATGTAACCCTCGAAATTGAAATTGTTCAGGAGAGAGTAAAAACTGTTTTTATCGAAAACATTATATCGTGAGTTTCGTTATGAATCTTTGAAATGAACTCCTGTGAATTCTCATGTTTACAGATACAGGATAATACGTAGGGATTGTCGATATAATAGTGGCTTACATAAAGGGGGTTGGGTTCGAATTTTTAAACCTAAAACCAATATAAAATGATGTTTCCCTTCCAAAATGAGTTCAATTTATTTTTCTTATTTACGTCATTTTTCCGAAAACTGCTCTCTCGTCTTTAAAATGAGATCCAATCATTAATTCATTTTCGTATTTTTGAGGGATAAATCAATTGGCCAAACACCTTTAATATACATTGGTATGTTGCAAATATCACTAATAGTCAGAAAGTATGCTAATGTAGTGAACCCAACAATTCAGCGATACATGTAATGAATTATGTATGTTTGCATATGTTTGGTGGTCATTTTTTAAATCACCTTTTTGGTCAAAAGCCAAGAATCTGAGACCACTTTATGAAAGGATAAGAATGCTGGCATAAGCGTGCATGCGCATTATATTTTGAATATATGTATATAAAACGTGAAGTAAAAAAGTCCGCTATGACGCGCCAAACTAAGCTGTGCGTTTTTTTAGATTAGTTTTTAGAACTTCCGGCAATGGGTGAGGTTTCGATTAAAAGCAGAGGGAAAATTCCAGAACCGTGGGAAGGCGGAGGAATGCTAGCGGTCAATACCGCTACCCTCTGTATATAATATAATTGGTTGAATCTATTATGACATTTTTTTTAGAATAATTTTGCGCCTTTTTTTTCTTGGAAAGTCAAAAAATAATTCTTGCATACGAATCGATGTTCCGTTTCGATTCCGATCTTCATTTACTTATTTTAATACAAGTATTTTTATATACCAAGTCATCGTCGCTTTGGTCAAAATACCCAAACTAATACACAAATTAGGTTCATCCCTTTTAGATGATATTATTTGTTTTTAATGTTGATAATGCACCGTCAACTAATGGACACTAGTTTACTCACACTACAGTTCCATGACTTAACAGAACACGACAAAACAGAACAATTTGAAAGTAATACTTAAATAAATATTGTACCGTTGTTTTGAATTGTCGTTGTCTCTATTTTGTACAGAAATGACTATCGTATAAGCAATGGCAATACGTACATTTTTATATATTTATTATAATATATCAAACACAATGGTACAATATTTATTAAAGTTATGTAATTTATAAAAACAAAAAAGAATATTAAACTCTAGCATGAATTCATGGAGACGCTGCGTGGTAACCATATGTTCCACATAGGGAGCGAATATGGGATACTCGTGTTGGGATCCGTAAAAATACGCGACTAGAGCCTGCTAAGAAAGCTTAAGGATTCCTTTAGAAAGTGTTGTACATTTTATTTTCTATTGGTCAGAAGAGACGACTTCCATATCTTTCTGAGAGAAGCATTTGTCCATTAAAATAAATAAAACAGTCCATTAAAATAAATAAAGCAGACTGGAACAACCTTATAAGAGAAGTTTGTATGTGGAAAGTTTCGTTAACTGACAGGATAATTGGCAAGCATGGCTTACATGTGGAAATCATAATTATTTAATTTAACTCCTTATAGAATAAAATACGCTTGCAGCCTGTATTTACTTAGCTCAGTTTCTTTGTATGATTACTTTATTGCATGTAGAATACCAAAGCATACATACCTCATTTTATTCGAAAATATCTGTTGGCTCTCTTCACTTCAAATTGGCTCAGTTGTTCTGAACATAATACATGTAGAGTTATTAATTAATTATTAAAGGAAATGTATTGAAATTCTAATGATTATGTGTATGTTCGTGAGCTTCTTGTAATGGTTTAAATAAGGGTGAGGAATTAATGTTTGTTTGGTCATTAAAGACGTTATAACATGGATTATATCTATTAATTTCCAGTTGTTCGAGAGCATTACGCTAAGGGTATTTGTATTGTACTTAAACCTTTCATGTATTTTTATTTTTAATGAGTCTATGGTATCTCATAATATTTAAAAAAAATAAAGCTCTTGCTGTTTGACAAAAACGAATAAATTATTGGTTTTTTTATGGTATTTTACACGGATAAATAAGTAAATAGTTATGTGTCATTTGGGATGTAAAAGTAACGCCGAATAACTGAAAAATAAACTACGATAAAGAATGTCAAAAATCCGACAGTTTAAAAAGCATTCGACTATCGGAAAACGATTATTCGGTTAAATAAATGTACGAAAACTCGGGAAAATAAAGAAAAACTCTTTTCCTTAAAACGCAAAAAATACTGGATTACAAGAGGGTTTTTTTTGTAGCAAGGGTGTCTTTTCCTGCTTAAAAATGAATAAGTAATACATTTATTAGATTTAAATAACTTGGATGTTTTCACTGCGTTTTTATACTTTTCAGGTGATTAATGTGCGTGAAAGAATTTTTTACTTTATGCAAACATAATGTAGATGTGACAGAATAGCAAATATTTTGAACACGAGAAGTTAAGCTTTTTTCACACAGTAGTGGATTTGATACTATTTCTTGACGTCAAATTGTTTTCTTTACATATACTGTCGGCGTTCGTGGCGCAGTTGGTAGCGTCGCTGACTACGGTTACCGATGTCTCGGGTTCAATTCCCGGTGCGGACGGTTTTCATAGATTGAACTTTCAATCGATGTATGGATTTCTGTTCGTAGTCTGAGTCCTCCCTCCCACCCATCCCATCCCAACGGGGTGTAGCGACAGCGATTAGCTAACCACTAGTTCTGTCCTAGCCCTATCCTTCTATCCCTACTCTCTTCCAAAAAAAGAGAGGTTGAGCAACTGAGTAACAAGCAGTTCTCGTAGAAAAAATCCTGTTAAGATACCTCCATTAGGAGACCATATGCTACACATTGGGAGCGGACATGGAAAAAAAAATATTACAATTTATCTTAATTTGAAATGAACATGTGCCCTTTAAAAAAATTTGAGGAGACGGGTATGCGATTTTCTGCTTCCCCTTATATGAAAGATTATATATACAAAAACGATTGATTAAAATAATATTTTTTTTAATACTAAACAAATATATATGTGAGGCCACCCTGCAAGCGATGCCCATGGCAACTGCTTCTTCCGCTCCTCCTCAGTATGGGCCAGATGGGCCTGGAAGTGAACAATATTAATAACACATGACTAGGACGTCCCCATTTTATAATCCCAGTATTTCGAGATTGAAATTTTTCAATCCCGGGATTGACCGTTAAGTGTAATTTTATGTCTTAAATTGTGTATTTAAAATTAAATTTGTGTCCATTATTGCTTCAATGTGGAAGAAAATATGATTTTATATTTACTTTGGGCATGAGAATGGTTTTTTTTTTATTTATCGAGAATCAAACTTTTCTTTTTTATTTATTGAGAACATTTTATTTATAGAATAATGAAAAAAAGTAGAATATATTGTTGTTAAAATTATCTGCTCCTGCCTACGGCAGTATGAGAAGGAGGGAGTTCTTATAAGGTATAATTTTTTTAGTATGAAAAAAAATGATCTAGCATAATATTAAAAAATATTGTGAAATTGGAAAATCATACGAAATAAAACCAATGAAAATATTTAAAGCTCACTCAATATCAACTGGAAGAGAAGAGATATCATAGAAACCCATGTCCAAGATCACTAATTTAAATTGAAAAAATAAAAATTTCAATTGAACCTACTCCATCATGATCGCTATTGCAAAGCTCTTACCACGAGACCATACAGGCCGACATTATTTGATATTTCCGATAACGTAATGCTTGCTGGTTAAGGAAAACCGGTCCTGGTTAGAAAAATAGTGTTGAATAATACTTTTGTTGAAATGCTTTTTGGCTTCCAGCGCGAACTTCGGTATTCGGCCAGGGAATAGTGTCGAATTTTGTTACAACATTTGAGAATAAAATCTGCAATCATAGCACGGTGTCTTACCAAAATAATAAGTTTATTTTGTTTTATTTAATGTGGCTAAAATTGTATAATTCATTTAATTTAAGACATCGACTGAGGGTGCTTGATGGAATTTCAATATCAAATTTGGATTATTGAAATTTTTTGCTCTTCCATGTATTTTGTCACTAACGACCCGGGTTTCGCCTTTCGGCATCTTCAGGCAGTCAGTTCGAGTCCATTCGTGTGCTTGAATGCCTGAAGATGCCGAAAGGCGAAACCCGGGTCGTTAGTGACAAAATACATGGAAGTGTACAAAATCTCAATAATCCAAATTTGTATAATACATATATTATTGGTAATTCGTCTAGCACCTCATAAGTGTATTATATACTAGATACTAGATTGTTACCCTTATTATCGCTGCTTACGTTAGATTATTAAACATGTATACAGTTATAATGAAACCACAGTGTTCTATTAAATATAAATATTATATATCGACGGTGCTTTGGCCAATTGTTGTAACCCTCAAAATTGAAATTGTAGAAGAGAGAGTAAAAACCGTTTTTATCTAAAACATTATATGGTGAGTTGCGTTATGAATTATTGAAATGCACTCCTGTAAATTGTCATGTTTGCAGATACGGGAATATACGTAGGGAATGTCGATATAATATTGGCTTAAATAAAGTGGGGGGGGTTCGAATTTTTAAACCTAAAACCAATGTAAAATTATGCATCCCTTCCAAAAAGTGGTCAATTTATTTTTCTAATTTATTTCATTTGGCCGAGACCTGTTCTGTCGTCTTTAAAGTGAGATCCAATCATTGCTCATTTTCCTATTTTTTGAGGGTTACATCAATTGGCCATAACACACTTGATATAATATAGTATTCATTATACAGAACTTCATAATTGTTTATAATTATTTATTGTAATGTGCAAATGAAAATAAATACCCATTCATATTGAAAATTTTGTATTGCAAAAAGTATAAAGAAATGTTTTTTATACAACACAAAGACAGTATTCCTGCATGTAATTATTTATAATCTATTCATAAATCAAAGTAAAATACTTAAAATGAATATTTTTTTGCGGTCAATGAAAGATTTTAGCCAAATCCTTTGTTTATTTTTGTCATTTCGAAATATGCACATTGCGATTTATTACCAAACGTTCGTATTCATGTATGATATTTTAACTGTCATAAATATTCATAAATAACGCTATTTTTATCACAAATAATGGTAGCGGCAGAAGCGTTGGTTTTTTATGTGAAAAAAATCATACTCTACTGTGACAAAAAAGAGCAAAATGTTCACACCAGTGGCGGCGTGAAATATAGCCCGTCAGATTGATTGTGATATAGCCCTATCACAAAAAAATAATTCACAGAATAATAATTATTAGGTTCGCGAATATCAGATTAGAGTGATTTGAATCCGCGCGGCCATTTGTCTTATCGTTATTAAAAAAGAAAAGTCTATCCAGTCGATCAATGTAATGACAGAGTTAATATTTCATCGACAGGTCGCTGATTTTTATTAAGATTGTCAACAGTTAATTTGATTTTTTTTAATAAATTTATTACGATGATTATTATAGAGTAAAAATAATTAATGTTGTGTGATTTTTTGCCAGACGGTTCGCCAATTGAAAATCTGTTTTTTATAATTAAATTTTCGTATATATAATGTTCTTTAAATCCAGTTACAATATTCTCTCCTGTCTGTCCAATGTATAACAAATCACACAAGCCGTAGAGGCGTCTAATTCAGACCTGGTATGCCTGAATTTTTGTAGTAAAGACTGATAACTGGAAATCAATAGATATACTCAAAATAATTACCTCGTTAATGACCGAACAAATATTAATTCATCACAATTAATTAAACGATAAATAATACAATTTTAATGGATATATTATAGTGATTAAATAATCATACTATTTATGTCCCCTTTTCTACAACAATAGTATGTTAAATATTTTAATTCTCAATAAAATTTATAATGTAGGAATAAGTGAGATGATACAATATTGTCTATCTCCACAAATACGTGGCGTGAAGCCGAAATAGCTATAGCGTATCTTCAGGCATTCGAGCGCACGAATTAAATCGAACTGACTACACTGACAAAATACATGCAAGTGTACAAAATCTCAATAACTCAAATTTGATAAAATTCTTATAGAACTGAATAATACGTTATTTTTATAATCTAGTTCTACCAAGTAATTGCCAATTCAATCAATGATGATAATTAATTATTGACACACTAGGTATACATACGCTCAATCATCTCATCCCCTAATTTTGGACATTTTTATAAAATCAACGCTCCTGGTACCTGATCTATTGATGTAATACAATATATTAAGTGAATTTTCTACAGCATTTGAATGGGTCCGTAAGTTGTCGTAAGACAATCAAGCGTGGAATTTTACAACACAGATAGTGACCAAAAGTTATTGAGGTGTTGTTTATTGTCAATGTGATAGAATACATTTTATTTTGACACCTATAATAATTTGGTATTGTTTTGTCGATGCTCATCCTAAATATATTATGTTCTCAAGACATAAAAACACCTTAATAAAGTTGTGTTTTTAGTGTTTTCACAGTGGGTGGGAAAGCGGTAAAAATGTGGCTGACATAAAACCTTCCTTGCCTTTGTGCAATCAATGAGAATGGCGTTTTGACAAAGAGGGCGGAGTAAAAAACGAAAGTCTCAAATTGACGAGCCGGGCCTGCTATGAACACCGATAAGGTGACACTTACAGGTAGGGATCTGAAACAAACTTTATGTGAATGTTATTTCATGCCCGTGGTGTTTTATTATTTATAACGCAGTCATAGTTTTGAAATTTTTATGAAAACGAAAAACATAGAACTGGCTGAACAATCCACCTGGCTGATATAATACGTTGCAGTATTTTTTTTTATTCAAACAGGTATGAAATATATTGTAAAATATATCGTGTATACAACTTTCGAGAATTTTGAATTTCGTTTTGAATGAGGTAAAAAGCATTACTACGTAAATAAAGCATTCATGTCGAGTCCCAATACGCAGTTTCATAAATTGATTTATGGAGTTCGGGTCGAAAGCATGGATGTTTTTGATGTCTATAACTTTCCCCTACCCATCCGATCCTAAAAACGGGAAGCGGAAGCGATTAGTTAACCGTAGTCCTGTCATAGCTTTATCCTTCTATCTCTCCTCTCTTCGAAAAAAAGAAATTGAGTAACTCAATGACAAGAAATCCCTCCATTAGCAGACCAGAGAGTATATTATTTAAGTGTTTGATATATTCTTTGAGTAATTGGTGAATATTCAGATTAACACATTAAAAGCAATTCATATTAATCTAAATTAGCAATTATTAATACCACTGTCACAGAAGGAGGTCTTTCATTTTATTACTTCGAATAAAAAGTTTAGCCAACAATTCAATATGTTTTAAAAAATAAAACACAATTCATTTGTACTACTTCGACATATTCATCGATGAGCGAAACCGGTCCTGATCATTATAAATGTGTGGAAGTAGAACAAATGAATTGTGCTTTAATTTTTAAAATATAATGTCTTTCCACCAAGAATTGACAGTTAACACCTTAAAAGTGAATTCAATATGTAAAAAATGCTATATCAATAACAGTAATTAATAGTGCTTTGATTTGAATAGTTCAAGTTTTGTACGTGTCTTTATGTTTTGACACTGACGAGTAAATTAAAAGTTAGCAAAATAGTCAAAAATTACTCCAGCAATCAAAATAATTCAATTCTTATAATAATACGGCACACGATGTTTATCTTAAAAAATCCATCAATTTAAAGTCAGTATCTATCTCTTTGTTATACTTTCCCCGATTACATTTGAATCATAATTAATTGTTTCCTATGACGTCCTGCAATTGTAAAATCCGATGACTTTGTGATTTTGTATGCGATTATTTTACCAATTTAGGTTGAATGTTATTTTTATCAAATCAGTATTAACTCTTCCGTATTTATGGTGTAACAATGAGTTACTTCTGCCTTTGAATTTTTAAATTACTGTGAAATAGGTCATACAAAAAAATGTATTTGATATTTATAAATAAAATAGTTCTTAATATAATTAAAAATACATTATAGTTTACGTCTTTTCGTATAATTAATTATAATTTGAAAAACTCGCCAATTTTACCATCAAAACATACAGAATTGTAGAATAGTATAGTAACAATCCGATATGCATGACGTATCGTATGCAACCGTTTTGATTGAAACGGTACCGAGACTCGTCTCGAGCTTGTTCTGCTACGAAGAATTTCGATTCTTGCCCCCTTCGATAATTTCGCATGTATTTCAGGTTTTACACACAAAATATGACTGAAATAATTACTTAATACTACATAAAACCATATTTCAATTTCGAAATTGTCATTCCGCTTTATAAATGTGTTTATATGACAAAAACCACACGGTAACGAAATGTGACTGCATGATATATGAAGGGATTTTTTAGCATGAAAACGGGAAAATTAAAATTAATTCAGAAATCACTATGATAATAATTTTTCTTAATTCGTCTCACGTAGAAACGATATAAACTATTTACTTACTGTTATCCGTGTCATGATGTCGTCTGTCATGCTCGAGTTCATCCGTGTACTCGAATCCCTGAAGATGCCGAAAGGCGAATTCTGGGTCGTTAGTGACAAAACGTATGTAAATGTACAAAATTTCATCAATCACCCTCAACCCATATATTCAATTAAATAATGCACTATTTTTATGAAGTAATTAATACACTAGTAGAGACAGAAAGTTACAGTTGATTACCTCTGATTACTAAAACGAAAGCTCTCGGATCGATTGCCTGGACGTGTAAAATTGATTTTGGCGTAATCATAACGAAGCGAATTTATATGGAAGTCCTTCTTCCTTTGAAAAGGACGAGAGAAAAAGAAGAGGCCAGCGCATTACGAGGCAGGTGGCGAAGAGTCGTCACGACTCAAGAAAAATGATGCCGAACGGATAAGTAATAACAGAAGATGTAAAAAAGCCAAAGAGAAGGATTTTAAGTATTTACAGACCCCTTGAGACGACACGCTTCAATGGTAATGGAACTCATATTCTTTTATATTATATAAAACGAATATAATCACTTTTTTATACGTAAAAGCATAGACGTAAAATTTATGTGGGCTGTTCTATAAAACGAAATATAAAATATTATATAGTTGCTATTTTTAATATGAAATTAAAGTTGATAACTTTGTTATCTCACTGGCCGTGTTACTAAATGTGACACGTGTTTCGCCTAATTAAGAAGCATCTTCAAACTAACTACATCGCAAGGTTTATTATTATTGTAAAATGTCAATGATTCTAATTCTCAATCCTCAAAATGAAGGGTGGGTTGGGTTTATTTAATTCTACTGGACCTGGGGAAGGGGTTTGACAAAAACGATAATAAATTGTAATTTTCATAACACTACTAATTACAATATTAATTAAACTCATTTAAGATTAGCTATTATTAACTGTTTATAAGAGCTTGCCTGGTAGTTTAATTAATAATACCATGTAATCTTTATTTACAAAAAAACAATTGGTATGTTATATATTTTAATTTGAAATAAATGTTATGATGTTGGAATAAGTGAGACGACATACCATTGTCTACCTATTCTAAACAGCTACAGATAGCTAAGCCTAAATAAATCTGACGATGGCGTTAAGCCGAAAACGTTATCAACAACATCATAACATTTTGTTTAACTAAATACTTTGATATTTTATACTACAATAATGATATTATTTGTTAAAGTAATCCTATAATATATTTGTGTAAGTTATATGAACAAATAATATTTTAATATAAAAAATGAGAAGAATATATTATTGAAATATCGAATATTTGATTGGAATCCCTAGTAATGAAGTGTGGTCTTAAGGAAATACTATTTGTTGTGTTAATCTCTTATTTTTAGTATTTGATTAGCTATATGAAAGTCACAGATATCCATGTCATTGGATCCCAATCAACATATCAATTGAGAATGAATTTATAAAAAATATTCTGGGACTCGAAACCTCGTTTGTAGTCGTAGACCGAGTTCAGATACTGTGATCGATGCTGAAAAACAATCATTTTTTTTACCATTTCCGCTTCCGATGTAGAGAATACGATCTCCTAGTGGAGTTATCTTGACAGAAGTTTTCTACGAGCATTGATTGCTACTTAGTTGCTCAACCTCTCTTTTTGGGAGAGAGTAGAGGTAGAAACATAGACCTTGGGCAGGACAAGTGGTTAGCTAATCTAGTGCAGGATTTTGAAATAAGAAATCTTTAAAATTAGATAAACAAGAGATTTTAGAAATAAATAGATATAAATTTTTGCCCAATTCAAATTTATTAAATGAGCAAACCGTCTTTGCATCTTCTCCTTTGTTATATCCGATTCATAAATTTGTATTATACCTGTTAGTTTATTTTTAACTTGTAAGAATTGATTCTGTCTCTGTGATTTTTGTTTTTCAGATATTAAATAAAAAAAAAATTAATTTATTAATTATCCACTCATAGCTGCTCTGCTTTCTCCACTAATATCAATTAGATACTTAATATTTGATTGTTTTTAAATGATTCACTAATTTTTTCTTGTAATTTTCCTGATTCATTATTGCTTATTGCATTAGTAATGTCATTAAAAAAATTTGCTCAGCTAAATGGACTTTTAATGTAGCTATATCTGTGATTAGATTAGTATTTATTGATTTGTAAGAGGTCCATAACATTTTAATTGTAGACTCTTTTATTTGATTTATGTATAATTTGTTTGCTTATCAGTATTATCTTGTCTTAGTTCATGAACCATCAGTTTTATATACCTTCATTTTTATATAAATAAGCCTGTTATGTTATGAGTTGATAATGCATCCAATTGTGTATTTTTATCAGTTGATAATGCTCGTGATGAGCAAAACCGGTCCTGATTATTATAAATATGTAGAAGTAGTACAAATGAATTGTGTTTTATAATTTAATTAATTTAAGACATCGACTGAGGGTGCTTGATGGAATTTCAATATAAAATTTGGATTATTAAGATTTTCTACACTTCCATGTATTTTGTCACTAACGACCCGGGTTTCGCCTTTCGGCATCTTCAGGCATTCAAGCACACGAATGGACTCGAACTGACAGACAGTAAACAGTGTCTAACGTTTATATAGAAGATACAAATACGACAAATATTATTTACGAGGTATGATATTATACGTCTGAGAACCACACTGAAAATTTCGAGAATTGCCTTAATCCTTATTTTGTAAACATATTTGTATCGTATTTGTATCTTCTATATAAACGTTAGACACTGTTTACTGTCTAACAGTTCGAGTCCATTCGTGTGCTCGAATGCCTGAAGATGCCGAAAGGCGAAACCCGGGTCGTTAGTGACAAAATACATGGAAGTGTACAAAATCTCAATAATCCAAATTTGAATTGTGTTTTATTTTTTTAAAATCTAATGTCTTTCCACTAAGAATTGACAGTTAACACCTTAAAAGTGAAAAAAGTATTTGATTGATGCATTTTTACCGCCTCTAATTTGTATTTGGATATGGTATTTCTACGAATCCATTCGACGCCAAGCGTCTTCGCTTTCTTTCTGCTATTTCAATATGTATTATCTTTAATATCTTCTTATTGAAAATCCATCATTCAAAAGGAACTGACAAGACGTTTTTCTTTGCAGTGTATTTTATTTGTTTCAAAATAAAAGAAGCTCGATACATCATGGAGGTTGAACAAATGAAAAACGTTCTATTTTACGATCGCTTTGAAATGTTCAATTTAACATCTACCATAAGGCAACTGACTGTCCGTATACGATATACCCCTCAATTTGTATAGGGCATCGAGTGACTAGAATGATATCCGGCGTAATTTGTTTCGAATCGCTTTTCTGTGATATATCGAAATATTGCTGATAAAGGTATGTCCTTGAAACAGAATTACTTTTAATGATAATGTAAATGTTCAATACAAAGACATTTAAATAGCCAGCAGGTACTATTAGAATTTATTACCTACGTTTCTTTTATATAATAAAGGATAAAATATGTATTAAGGAATTGTCTAAAAAAGAACGTAACGATTGCCATTACGGGCTTTATTGTTTGTTTGATGAAACAAATAAAAATATTAACATATACGTGTTTAATGAAAATACATATGGGTACCAATTTATTTCATAAAATATTTAAGAACTTATAATATAAAACTATACCTGTAAGATTTTCTGGGGAGATATCGAGATATACATTGAAAATCATTATATTTACTTTCTATGCCTTTGTAAACCTTTCATGTGTGTACAAAGAGTGTTCGTTGATGAAATAGTGCCAGCTTCAATATCTATGCAAGGAGCGTGATAGTTGGACATGATATGTAGCGATATATGATATTAACAAAACATTACATTTGACAAGGAGCTTTTATGGCAAGTCATAAATAAATTAAGAAAAATTATACTCGCCAAATTTAATACTTGAATCATAAAAAGAAAATTCTGCAAATACAGTTAGTGAATTCAAGCACTGACCCATATATACGACGCCAATTCTGCATATGTAATGATAAAGGTGAACGCTCTGAAAAGGCAAGTGATGGTCATTAAAGTAGAACACAAATAGCCGACAACGGCATATATATGGACGACCAAGGGAAGGACGGATATTCAGTCGTCGCGCTCGGAACTGCATACATCTCTCGGGAATCACACGCCATCATCATCCTATAACTACAGTTAAATCTCGTCAATCATAAAAAAGTTGTAATTATATTCCTAAAGATATGACAGTTATAATTAGCATTACTTAAGTTTTATTTAATGAAATTTAAATTTCATTTAAATGGTAACTAAAATAACTGTTTAAATACGTTTAAATTGGTGAAGTGTTTTCATAGATTTGTCAAAATATGAAGGGCCCAGTGAGAAGCCCAGGAAAAGCTTTTAGTTGTATTCATACAGTGTCAGTTTTGAAGGCATTGATATACAGGAGGCCCTCGATTTTCGCACGTAATAATTGGTTTCTACAAATGTGTGCCAATATTAAATGTTAGAAAGTAGAGGAATATAAAGATAAACATACAGTTTACTAAAATATTTATCAATGCATATAATACAGTTAACGAGGCTAGGGCATTCAATCCCGGACCGCTTTTCTGATCCCGAGATTTCGGAATTGAAAAAAAGTTAGGTTCTCAAATTTGAAACTGTCAAAAAAAAATTGTAGGAAATATGTACAACGATAAGCCGTGTAAATGAAGTCATGGAAAAATAATGTAAAAATCCTCATACAAAATAAAAATTAAACTCCTTGAAAAGGGATTTGCAGTTCATCAAAATAGGAGGATAGGTAGGTATGTTCAACAAACATAATACCCAGGTACCTATATGATGATTTTATTTATTAACTAGGTATCGGAATATAAATACAAAATTATAATAATTGTGAACACGTCCAATTACACAACATTTCTTTGAAAAATATTTAGGTAGTAGGTACTTAGGTATATTCATAATTATGCAAAAAGTATTTTCAAGCAGAATCTTGAGCGTTTATTTTCTTCGATTATTTTGTATTTTATTAGTAATTGAAGACCTATTACAGTTAAATAACAAAAAAAATTCACTGTGCGTATCTAAAAATATAATAGAGGTCAACTGTTTTTTGTAGATAAAAGAAGCAATAAATTGTCTGTTCCTATCCGCCAGCGAAATATGAGTGTGAAGGAAGACACACATATATCATTTATGTTTAAAATATATAAACCGACCATACCTAGGCGCTCGGCCGCCGGAAACGTTGTTCGTATAGTAAATCGGGTAATAGCTTGCATTTTATACTTTATAGTTCATCGGCGATAAGAATAAGAATTTGCATTTAATATAATAATTGCTCAGGTGAATATCTTAGACAGCGAATAAGCATAGAAATCCAACGTGGCAATGCTTTCGCCGTTATGGGTACGCTCGAGGTATCCAGGGGGATGCAAGAAATTTTTTTTATTCTGGGCGATTACTAAACATTAAAAATTACTACAAAAAAAATTTTAAAATTATGTTATTTTAGTAAATTGTATTTTTATTGACTAATAAATAATGTATCTCTTTTTACGAAGCACAAAAAAAATATAAATTATTTTTTACTATTTTATAACGAATCCCGAAATCCCGGTATTAGTATTAAGTCAATCCCAGGATTACATGATTAACTAATTGCTCGGTATCCCGGGATTAGAAGCCCTAAACGAGGCGTATTAACATTCAGGTGTTTTCTTTGTAAACTTGTCAAGAGATAATATACCACCTTCTTTATCTTTCATTGATAAAGCGTCCTACAACATACTGTGTCTATCAATTATTGACCTACGTTATACCCTAGATATACGCTCTATATTGGGATCGCATTCTTCCATAATAGTCAAAAATTTCTTCAAATATACGAAGGCTTCATTCACATTTTTGATTAATAAAGTCTTGACATATTTACATGTGTCACAATGTGACACAATATAAACTGGCAAAGCACAACGGATCGGCACGCGTCCTTACGCAAGACCAAACATATTTACGTATTTGAGAAGGTGACGGGAAGCGAAGGAGAAAGAAAAGTCTGCATGGAAGCGCATAGTTTTTCCACTATCGGAAAAAATCTATATTTAAGGAAATGTGCAAAAGTCGAGGGCCGTCTGTAAATACAGTGCTAAAATGCTATAATAAATAAATAAATTGAGCGACTAGTTCCGTTCACGACTTTTTGATGTAGTGTAGAATAATAAATTTTACAAATAAAATAAAGTAGCTTGCGAGCTTACAATGCTTGAAATTCATATTTGAATTTGTAAATATGTACTGAATTTGTAAACTTGTCCTGACTACATTGAATGGTGGAATAGCACACAATTTTATTTTAATACGAGATTGAATTGAAAACTCCCAAGCGACATCATGTAGGCAAAACGTGGCCATTTTTTTGAAATAGATTGAACAAGAATTTTCTTTTATCACTTTTAAGTTGTTAACTGTCAACTATTAGTGGAAAGGTAATTTATTTTAAAAAGAAAAACACAATTTGTTGATCTACATTTTATGATGATCCGATATTGCTCATCAAGAGCATTATCAACGGACAGAATATGAATTTTAACATGTCTATTTATCACTTTTAAGGTGTTAACTGTCAATTCTTGGTGGAAAGACTTAATATTTTAAAAAATAAAACACAATTCATTTTTACGACTTTCACATGCTTATAATGATCAAGACCGGTTTCGAGCATTATCAATTGATCATCACGAGCATTATCATCAGTTGATAATGCTCGTGATGAGTGAAACCGGTCCTGATCATTATAAACATGTGAAAGTAGTACAAATGAATTGTGTTTTATTTAAAAAAATGGCTATTTACATGAAATTGGGTGTTAATAATTACCAGGAATATCAAACAATTGGTTCAAAAAATATGACAATAATTTACAGATAATCATACAAATTACACACAAATGAACTTAAATAGCGAGTTGAAATGTTAAGAACCTTTTACAAATCCATAAATTCTAATCTGAAATTAAAAATTAAACCTCAATAAAAGTCAACTATATGGAAAAAATATACTGAGACAGAATGTTCTTCGGTAGAATTCCATCATAGTGTCGTAAAAAACATTATATTATGTTCTACAAGAATTATCAAATACCTCTGGTCAATATTTAATGAATTTCGATGTTATTCAATTCAATAAAACTTGACGTTCAAGTTCCACGCAGAAATAAGTCTAAATTGAAAGCTTTTGTTATGATGTTTTTACAACACTCGTAAATCATTATTTGCTCTTGATATTATTTGGCGTGGCTTCGTCACGCCACCTACCGGAATCCTCCAAGAGGAGAATAAGATATCAACAATGGAAGGGACGAGATGAGTTATAAGAGTCCTCAAAATATCCCATCAAAACCGGACGTCTTGAGACGTCACGTGACCCATTTACGTCACGTACACAGATAAACGAATCACGCGCCGCAAGATACTGACATCCAGAAAACCAGATGGCTGGGTGAATATCAACCATCCTTTCTAAAGGTGGATGTATAACATCGAGATTATCTAGAAAGGATTACGCAAAGCCAGCATCAAAGCGATTCCTTTATGTTTCTGTAATATATGAAATAGTGTACAATATACTTAAACATGTTGGGTCTGTGGTGCAATGGAAAACCTCGTTGGCTTCGGTTTTGTATTCAGTAATTGATTTTAGAATCTAATTTAAGACATCGACTGAGGGTGCTTGATGGAATTTCAAAATCAAATTTGGATTATTGAGATTTTGTACACTTCCATGTATTTTGTCACTAACGACCCGGGTTTCGCCTTTCGGCATCTTCAGGCATTCGAGCACACGAATGGACTCGAACTGTGTAAACAACGTTAGTAAACAGTGTCTAACGTTTATATAGAAGATACAAATACGATACAAATATGTTTACAAAATAAGGATTAAGGCAATTCTCGAAATTTTAACTCAGGTATCAGTGTGGTTCTCAGACGTATAATATCTTACCTCGTAAATAATATTAAAATAAAATACATGGAAGTGTACAAAATCTCAATAATCCAAATTTGATTTTAGAATCGATTTATTGATATCTGTTCGGAGGCATGGATGTTTGTGATGTCTATAATTCCCTCCCGCCCATCCGATAATAAAAAGGAGCGTAGCGAGAGCGATAAGTCTTGTACTATCCCCATTCGTCCCCACTGTCTCCAAAGAAAGATAAGTTAAACAATTGAATAAAAAGCAGTTCTTATAGAAATAAATTTGTTGAGATATATCCATTAGGAGACTATATACTCCACATGCTCAGAGTTCATTTTAATAGACATATTGTTCTACTGTTCAATTAAAAAAGGAACAAAACTAATCAAAAATAAAAAACTTTTTCATCATTCCTAAAATTAATACATCAGTCAAATCGTAACGGGCCATTTGAGAGTGTGTAGGGTTGGATATGAATTCATTTTTTTATTGAAAATTCTTACTTGATGTTTTAGCATTAGACAGGTGAATCCACGTGAAAGTGAAACCACTAGATCAGTGTTTGTTATCGGGGACGCATTTATATTTTTAACATTCATTTAATCCGAGTGGGCGGCCACATCATTGCATATTGGGGTGATCAGTAATCTCATCCTTGCGAGGCCTTGTGTTGTTGCCTTTAATTCACGAAATCCATATAAACAATAGTGTAATATTGAATTTTCATTTTTACACTGCACTAAAGCAGTTAAAAAATATTTCAAGAAAAAAGACGTAATAATTATCTTAAGTATTTTTGAAAGTATGTAATTAGATTTTAGATCTACATTTTCATAGGAAAATAGTGGCCTGTAAACTTCTTCAAATATATAAATATAAAAAAGTTTACCGGCTAACCAAATTTAATTTTTAAAAGCCTAGGTCAGTGATTGTCTACCATCCATTTTTGCTTATCTCTAATAATAAAATTTCCTTACCGCCCACCAACATAGTAGAACATAATTCAATTCAGTGTAAGGATTCAATCATTTCTAGAAGATGAAGGATTTAAAAATAAATTAAATCTAATTTTTTATTTATACCATAGACAGAGTATATTAAAGAAGTAGTTTGAATTGAAAAACAAGACCTATATTATTATCATTTTTCAAATTATATTCAATAGTTAGTGAGAACCTTGGGCCTGATGCTGTGCCTAAGTATTTAGTGTCTGTTAAAATTTTTGTTAGGAATATTCTAAGTTATCCTTTTTGGGTGATGTTTAAACAATTTCTTTGCTTGATCAAAACCATATTAACCACACTGAAGCCTGATTCTACTAGGTAAGTGGTAGGGAAAGGTATCAATATATCTTCACTATTTGATATCAAGCAGACATTTTCCTATTTTACTATTATTTTTGGGTTCTGGAACTATTAAAATTATTTTTAACCTCTTCATCATATTTAAGTTCTGGTAGTTTTTCTTGGTAAATTATATCAACATCATCCAAATTTGCAGTAAAAAAATTTATCATCCAATTATATACCTTTGAATCCGAAATAACTTGGAATCGTTTTTCCACATCAAGTTTAATTTCATTATTGTGACAACTAAATGTTTCAATTTCTTCGTGTGTTATAAATTCTTTTATAGATGATAATTCGGGAAATTACCCACTGCATACCACGGAAACGTTAACCGGAACCGGTACGGAACAGGTTGACGACCACTGGTCCAGGCGTTTGACTAGCGTCAAAATTTCTACGAATATCTTAGAAGACGAATACCAAATCTGCTGGCAATGAACGAAAAACCCACGGTAGAGGAAGCTAGAAGAAGAATTTTCTTATATTAAAACGCTTCTGTGAAAAGTTATTGCTTCTATCTACAGTAACGGATTTTCATAATGACTTGATTGCCATGCCTCGCTGTTGTCACTGCGTTAAAGGCACGTTTCAGTCTCGCGGATAATCCTTAGACTTACGGAATCTGTATCTAAACACATCCATCCTTGGAAAGACCCTCCGGGACTTATAAACAAAGTCAAAACGGTCTGTAAATAATTTTACAGCGCCTCAAAGGCTGCGTGTACAAATACATCTAGAAAGTAAGTATCTTGATATTGCATACTTACTTAAAAAAATTTGATCAAACGAAATGTACTCGAAATTGTAGTAATGTGGAAATATCGTCTAATTTTGTTTCCCAGATAGGAATTTCCAAATGAAGAACGTATTATTTTGAAGGTGTTGCCATGCTAATAATGAAATTCCCCGTGTTACTTTATTATAAAAGTCATATCTCTTATATTTATATACATTCTTTTTACATTAAAAAGATTTGAATTTTCTATGTCTTTACGTTACACTATACTTCAGGCTAGGAATGAAAAAAATAATTGGCTTTATCTATATAAAATGAATTATTAAATAATATTTAAAAAAATAAAACGTTTTTACTACTTCCACGTGTTTATAATGATTAGGCTCTGACGAGCATTACCATCAGTTGATAAGCGAAAGCTCGTGAAGAGCGAAACCGGTAATGATCATTATAAACATTTGGAAATTGTAAGAACGAATTGTGTTTTATTTGTTAAAATATAATGCCTTTCCAACAAGAATTGACAGTTAACAGCTTAAAAGTCTTAAATAATAATAAATAATTGTATCAGTAGTTGAACGATATCTATTGATCGTGTTTGCGCTTTAAAGAAAACTGGTTCTTTCTTAATAAATATTCCTCAAAAAATGAGATGAAATTCGGTATGTCGAAATTACAATCGAAAATAATGATATTCTATTTAAGTAGATGATGAAAAAAACAGTTTTAACAGAGTACTTCCTTGTTGAATAGATCTAAAACATGAAGATTTATTTAAATTTGTAAATATGCAGGACCCGACAAATTATGTAAGAAGACAAAAAAGAATAAATTCTTACAATAAAACTAAAATAAACGTTTTATTTCGGTACTTGCTACAAAGCTGGAATGTATTGAAGCGCTACAAAATATTTCACGGGGGAAAGAAAGAACTTACGTTCATTTTTTCCTTTTTATTTTTGCGGAATTGAATAGGACGATAAATGCCAGCTATTTTTGTTTTACTGTGTAAGAGTTCCTTCGTTTTGTTATAAATGGCGAAGATATGGTAATTATTCTTATAGGTTTAATTAGTTGTATAGGGTATTGATGAAATTAAATTAACCGTGGAGTTACTTGCACCATTAGCTGGAGAAAAATAACAGCAACTTAGTACCGGAGTTGAGGGGGCAGAAAGAGATTTATTTGACGTTGGCAGAGGTTATAGAGGCAAGGAGGTTTTTAGCCTCGAGAGTAACGCATAATCGTAACTCTTCTACTCGTGTGGGGGTTACTTACAGATGTCGTGATCTTTTACACTTCCCTACTCAACGAAAATTACTTTTCGAATAAAAAATATGTGGGCCAGAAAAATAATATTCCAAATAGAAAAATATCACAAATATTATATATTTATGAATACCAAGTAAAATAATGTCTTTAGAAAAACATAAGTCTTTATTGAATTTATATAAGCAGAAAATGGGTTTCTTGAAAAAAGTTATAACAAGACAACGATAAAACAAAATGATTTTCTTTTCGAGATATTATATGAGCTTTACTGTGCGTACAGGCTGTGGTGCATATGTAGATACCTCAGTTCCAAAGTGTAACAAGTCAAAAAATTGCAGTTTTTAATAAATGAGGAAATGCTTAGAATATCGATATTTACCAGTTTCAAAAGAGGTCCTTTTAGAATGGTAGTGGTTATTATTAATTTAGGTCAAATCTGTAGCAAATACGAATATACTGAGGTATCGATCTATTATAATAAAATGCTTAAGTAGTTAATTGTTTTTCGACTTCTGTAGTATTTTGGTAAAAGTTTCACTTCGATTAGCGAATTACGTTTGTTCTACAACTTATGAATACTACGTTATGTTTTGATTCGATTTTATGGACGGCATTTTAAGATAAATAAGACTGAAATATACATTTTTTTATGTAATACCTGCCATTTTTAAGGTCTTACAAATACTTTAAAATTTTTATGATGATAAATCTATAAATCCAAAGATCTGTATAAATAATATCATTTGAATTTATTTTAATGGCCCATACATTATTTCATTGCCTAGAAAAGCTGACACACCGTAAATTATTTGAAAATTTTGCTTAAAATGGGCACAATAAAATTTGATAAATGGATGAAAGTTTTATTAAAAAATATTTAAGAAAACCACAAATGTATTTGGCTTTTGGAGAAACTTTTTCAATATTTCGATGCTAAATATAAAATTTATCAATTGAAAACATATCCAGTGAACTTTGTTAATTATTTGATAACGGGTCGATAGAAAATATGGCAATACATTTCTGGATCATTTTTCATATTGCCATCAAATATCCATTAAGATTCCCTTTATTGAATAAATATGAAACAAAAAATGTGTGGGTATTATTGTTTTAATAAATAGAGGATTGTTGGTAAACTTTGTTTTTTATTTCGTTAACATTTATGACAGTATAAAAAATCAAGTATTATAAATATGCTAGACTTTTTTTCTAGGAGCGATTATTTGATAAAATTTATTGATGGCAATTTTATCGACTGAAATCACTTGTAATAACATAATGAGAGAACAATAAAAACCCAATTTTTATAATTAAAATATGTATTTTGAAAACAGATATTTTATTAATATAAAAATAACTTTACTTTATTTTATAAAAAACGATTGAAATCCTCTAGGCAGTTTATTTACCCTATCATACTCGTAGAAAACCGCTTCTATAAATGGGATTAATGTGGCTTTTAAAGTAAATAATAATCTTGTACAAAACTTAAAAATTGCAAAGATAAAATTAATAAACTAGACAGAAGCGGAATTTACAAACTGTGATTCGATCTATATCGGACAGACAGGAAGGAGCATTTCAATTAGATTTAAGGAACACATAAAATCATTAAAAAATAATAAAACAGATTCTCAATTTGCTAACCACCTCTTGGAAGAAGCACACAACATAACAGCTAATTCAGCTCCGACATGCTTAGATTTGTGTGATAAAAGCCACAGGCTAAATCTTTTGGAACAACTCGAAATTAATAGATACAATCGTGACAATAACCTCCTTAATGACCAAACAAATATTAATTCATCACCCTTACTTAAACCATTACAAGAAGTCGATGTAATTACGTATACTCAGTAAAATTTGAATGTATTTATTTTAACGACTAATTAATAGCACCATGTAAGCTCCTTTTCTAAAAACACAACTAGTGTCTTGAATGATTTAATTTTAAATTCACATTATGATGTTTGAATACGTGAGATGACGTGATAAAGTTTATCTCTTCTAAACAGTATATAAAGCTAAGCAAAAGTGAGTTTAAGTATAGTTCTGACGATGGCGTAAAGCCGAAATATCTATCAACTAGATAATAAATTTTTTTTAGAACTAAATACTTTGTTATGTTATCTTATTATAAAAAATACCGATACAAAAAATCGAATTAACGACGGTATTATTATTATGTATTTCACTTCTAAAAAAAATTAAGTTCACATTAACAGTAATTTAGCCATAGTTTACCAATTTCTGTGTTTATCGAATATTTGAATTGTTATTTTTTTTTTTAATTTGCATCAAAAATTTTGCAATGCATATTTGCAGCAATTTTATCAAGGTCAAGTGTCAACCTACGTGATATGAAGTTTCCACTAGACATAAGCACAAAGTTATTTGAGCTTTCTCTAAACATTGTTTTTCGAAAGCAACGTATAATATAATAAAGTCAATTGTAAGAAACTAGACTGAGAAAAGCTGCTGGTTTTCAATCCCTGGATTAGACAATCATTGACTAGCGATGTATTAATATAAAAATATAGTTAATGTAACAAGAATCGACAGTAACACCTTACAAGTTTTTTGTAAAGTTATTTTTTAATGAAATCATCTTCATACGGCAGGATATATATTCAAAAATTGACTTTACGTACAGGTGACGAAACGAAAAAACATTAAAGAAAAAATGTCTTTGCTAAATTGCTGACATGCCTACATGCCCTTTATAAATTATTTTTCAAATGGGTGAATACGTACCCTCGTTAGAATCTATCTTCAGTGAGATCTGATGCCATGCATGAGAGGGTGTTTTTCTGGGCCAAGAGCTGTTTTGAAATACCTAAAAAATCTTTAATATAAAATATCTGACAATCTAGCCAACAAATAAATGACAGTTTCAACGAAAAATATATAATTAATCTCTTTTGGAATGTGAGATATTGGTCCTTATATTAAAATTGAATATCAACTTAACTATGTGAAAACACATGCATTTGATCGTTGGCTTCGGTTACGGATGTCACGGGCTAGAATCACAGTACTGACAGTTTCATAAATTGAGTGTTCAATCGATTTATGTATTTCTATTCGAAGACGTGGATGTTTGTGATGCCGAAAATTCCCTCTCAATCATCCTATCCTAAAAACGGGGCGTAGTGAAAACGATAAGCTTACCACTTGTATTATCCTAAGCCTATTCTTCTATCACTAATCTCTTCGAAAAAGACAGGTTGAACAGTACCTTCATTAGAAGGCCATATGCTCCTTATTGGGAGTAGATGTTTATGACATACAACGACAATCATGTAATATTTATTTAATATATTATACAACCCAACAATTAAAAAAACATAGAAAAAATAAATAAATAGTAATCATTGGAAATTGGTAAAGAAATCAACCTAGTGAGTTTGCACAAAATCTACGTAACTAAATTAAAAACAGTGCTCGTCTGAACTCACTCACGACCACGTGGATGTGTCAACATCCAATAGGAATACAATAACAAGCAATACTGTCTAAGATTGCTAAAGCTCTTCCCAGTGACATATTCATTGAGTGGCTACTTCCTATACTTAGAAAAAACGAACAATTTATGTTCACGATTCCTTAAAAAATATCAGGAACATAATGCTTTATGGCGTCGTATAAGTCGCAAGAACTATGTGGCCAGGTAAATTTCTCTTCGAGCGTTCAAACTATTGAACGTGAGCATGCCAAAAAGGAAGTCGATTGGGTAAAGCCATGGGTAGTATCCATATTACCTCAAATAGAAAAGTCCTAGAAGAACCTTCTCCACCATAAGGGTATACATATTTAAAGTATCTTGGGGTCCAAGCAATCAATCCAATCTCAAGATTACTTCAAACTAGAGTATTATACATTAATATTGTAATTTTATCTACCGAAAAGATCCCGGTGGTACGGAGGGTAAACCCCACCATTTGCAGTGCTTTGCTAAGCCTGAATGTGCGCCCGTATAGATGTACAATTGTGTATTTTTTCTATCTTGTTGCTAAGTGATTGGTGACTTCTTAAACATGAGTATATGTGACTACAATATTGAAAATCTTTATATGACATCGAAAATTTTATAACGGTAAATAGAATTTTGTCATTTATACAACATATCGTTTTTACAACAACTATTGTCAACGGAATAATGACTTCATGGAATCATTAATAAAATGATGATGACGAAGCTTGGTTTTAATCTCGAGACATTTAACTATTTGCCAAAGTGAGATTAATTTAAAATAGTTGTATTACTAATAATAAAAAATAAGTCTTCTAAGCTTTCTATCAATCGTCTTCGTGACAAGTATTAAATCCAGTTTACAGTGAATGTCGGCATAGAGTTGAGTAGAATATAATTTCTTTTTTGCTTACATAAAAATCAAGCCGTCTTTACGAATTAGGTCGATTGTATAAATTTGCGCTGAAACAAGGAATATTTTGGCATAAAATCTTTAATATTTATTTTTGTAGTAGAAGACAGGAAACGCTAAGTTGCAGATTGGATTCGAAGCCAGAAAAGTTTATGACGTTCTATTACCGGAATGTAAGATATTTAAAATTGAAATTTCTGAAATTTTAACAAGAAATTTTACCGCTTTCGGCAACCGTATACTGACGGATTCGTAAACACTGTTACAAAATACAGAAAGGTTTCCCAAACTATATTCCGTGTATGTGTATCTAATTGATTTAATCAGTGACTGATTCGAAACGAAAATACAAAGATCAGCCATAAAATATTCTGGGAGAATTTATTAGAAGAGTATGCCAAAACAAGTTATTATTGTTTTACTACATTTTATTTATGTCCAAGAAGTCCAAGAAGGTTTGAAATTACAGGACCTAAAATTATTGGATTCATTAAGAGCTTTCTTACATTTTTTAAAAATAACTTAATTAATAAGTGTTCCATCGCAGGAAAATTTTGGAAAACCCTGTTGTATAGTATAAAACTTACTGCAAGCCCTGATATTATTGCGTTTTATTAAGAATTAAACTAACGTTGAGGTTTTCTTACGAGTAAGTGAAATGGAATTGTAAGATGAAAATACACTTATAGCGCCTACATTTAATTCACTGATCATTTGAAATACTAACCGATGAAAATGTTTAACGATACTGTGGAATAAATATGTACTTTATTTATATTTTTTTTGAAATTTATTTTTAACATTTTTATGTGATATGACATTTTACGCCACGTTTGAAACAATTCAGATACAATACATCAGAAAAATGAATGATAATCATTTAGCGTATCGGAGGAAAATACATAATGTTCACTAAAACATGTTTGTTTTCATTAAAGCTTTATTATTTTTCTTCAAAAATATAAAATATTTTTTTAATCATATCCACTCCCTACTCAGAGCATATGATCACCGCAGGATTCTTCCAAGATTCGCTGTCCCCCACCAGTATTCTTGCTTCCTCCCAAGTCATCCCAGCATCCTGCAGCTCAGCCGAGTAGATTCTATGAATGGTCATCATCAGCCTCCCAGGACGACGGAGTCTATCCGGTTGGTAGATGAAACGGGTAAAATGCAGGCTCCCCTGGGGCATTCGAAGCACATGTCCAAGCCAAGGCCATCGCCGCTTTTTTATTTTTGACGTTATAAGGGCGTCCACTCTCTTACCTCCTAGTTACTGACACAGACAAACCACCGTACCCCTAGTATTCGCCACAAGCATCTGTTTTCGATGCACAATATACGGTTACCCTGTGATTTAGTCAGGTGACTCGCAACCTTTACGTAGCACAATTAGCTCAGCAATAATGTTTGAGAATGACAACTTTTCTTTTTATCTCAGATGAAAAAATAACAGACTTTGAATTATTCAAAATATGTGTATATTCAGGTATTCGATCCTTTGATCGTGAATCTGTAATATAGTTAAAGTGTAGTCATTATTATCTAATGTGACGCATAATTTTGACAAATTTAATCTGTAACTTTGAACGCTCAGACTCAACTATAGTTGAAGAAGTTGAGTGTAGCATAGATAAGGAAATAACTGTCATTATTCGTAACGAGTAATTTAAACTAAGAATTTCCTCACAGGAATACTCCTTTGCTTTGGAATATTCAACGTAGGTGTATATCCTCCGCGTGTAATATGTTCGGGATCCAATATCAAGATGTGACATGTTAATAGACCCCTTGTGTACACCACTTACAACTTTAATTTATTTACCCTCGACAAACACTCAGTCATACAAACCTTGATTAAAGCCAAATTTACTTCGACACGAGAAGGTTTAAATACAGTCGAGCCCACTTATTTGGTACACCTTGGGCCCTAACATTTTATTCACTTAATATACCTATTTAACTTTTGAAAAGAACGTTTAAATTACAGAAAACAACAAGTAGTTAGTAAGTTTCAGAAACAAAATAATCAATAATACTAAAAAAAGTATTACTGTATTTCCCCGACTATAGGGCGACCCTGATTATGATCTGTTTTCATTAAAGAAAGAAAATATATTTTTTACTGTCTATTTGAATACATATGTATATAAGGATTTATATAAGAACTAAACATTATGTAGGTATTTACAATTTTGACAATGACGCTAATTGATATTTGTAAACATCAAAAAACTTTGGTAATCTATTTTACAAAAAAGAAGTATAGGTTAAACAACTGAAGGTAGTTTGTAAACAATGCCATCTGTTGAATGCACTCGTTTAAATATATTGTGATGGAAGTAATATAGTGACCTCGCTCATCGCGAGGGAGTGAATTTATACTTGTTTGAGACTTGAATATCCGGCAACCCCTCTATTTTCGTGTCGCTTTTTTTAAAATAAAATCCCACCTTATAGTCAGTAAGAAAAAAATCTTCAGAAATTCATCAAGGGAAGGCTTTCTCTTGTTTTTTTAGGATTGCAATTGCACAAAATCAGCAAGGTTATCCAGAGAGAATTTTGATCCACCGTCATTGCCTTCTTGGATAAAATAACAGTGTTGTATTTTATTTGTCTCCTGGCTGGTTATGTTAATAAGAGAATATTCATCATAACTGTCGTCGTCTGCGCTTAATTATAAAATTTAATAACTGAATAACAAAAAATGCATCTACAGTTTTATTTTTCTTCACAACATACTAAATACTTATCCGTTGCCATATTATTATTTTTTGTAACAATTAAACGGAATGGTGTTCCGGATAACCGAAATAAATTACTATTTGTTTCTTCATTTGGTTTCTGCTCTTTGTGATTGGTCACAAATAGCCGGCTATCCCAATTAGGCGGAATTATCTCTCCATAGTTATAAATGATGCTACATATATGAATACATTTTGAGAGACACACAACATCAGAGATTTTCTCCGATCGTTCAATTAATACATATGGGTGAGTGTATAAATCGTGGCAATTAAATTATTATTTGCTTCTATATTTTAAAGAGTATAGCATGCATAAGAATTTTAGCGATCGTATTATATGAACATATTATTCATTCCAAACAGGAGTTCTGTGCAGCAAGCAATAGCTTCAATGATGGTGTACTAACGCCTGTTGGGTCGTTAGGGAACAGCAAGTGAAAAGTTAACATAAAACAAGAATAACGAACACAAAACATAACGTTATATTATGCAATATGATATCGTACAATACTAAGTTCGTTAAGCACCTGTTAACTGTTTAACCTTTGAAACTTATAATTATTAGTTAGCCCATTATCCATATTGTAATATTCTTTTTATGTCTTACACTGTAATTATTCTTTCATTATTAGGGCGGCCATTGAATCAGTGTGCGGATGATTTAATTTGACATGTGACCATGCAGAAGCTATGTATTCTTTAATGAGGGCCACTAATTGGCGCGAAAGCGTCTTGTTAGCGATATACGAAAAGAAACTAATGTAAGAGATATCGGAAACTCAAAGTCAACGAAAAATGGGTAAAGACAAATGATACACCTAGTCGGGAGGAGGTGGAGGTAAAGAGGGTTGGAGTCCTCTTCTGTAGACGTCGGTAAGGGACAAACACCTTCTAGAACCATTCAACAGTGAAAACGCCCCAGTCGTTCCAGATCAATATCTTTAATGCAGTCGGTTGTACAAAGTTGAAGATTATTACAGTTTACAGAGTGACTTGACAAAGTGGCTAGCCCCGGGCGGCACGATTCAGGAGGCGACATGAATAGAAAATTTCGACCGAAAAAAATTAATATTTTTTTATATTTAAATAGTCAATGCAAGTTATATAAGATTCATCATGTTTTCTTCCGTCTAATTTCTGACTCGCTGACAAAGCATACTTTTCTAGGGGCGGCATTTTTGAAAATTAGTAGAAAATTGTGTAAGTAATATGCAAATAAGAATTGTTATGCCTTCTGATTTGCTAACAAAATATATTTCTTTTCTGAAAGAACTATGAAAAATCATGAAGCCTCAATGTCGCAAGTATTGAAATGCTCTTAATTTATTTCTTCGCAATTGTGCTGCAAGCTGTGAAAGACGTTTTTCGAATATTAAATTACTAATAAAACAATTCAATATCAACAGTGAGCAATTTGCGATTACAAAAAACTTTAAAAAGCACACCAACTGACAGATAAAATAGATTTTGATAATGCTGCTGACGATTTTGCTAAGAACTGTTGAAGAAGAATTTGTTGTAATTTTTTAAAATGTTGTTAAAAAAAAATCTACTGAATATATTAATGTATTGTACATAACTAATTTTATATTTCCATATTAATAATAAATACAAAATTTATTTAAATGAATTTTTCGACATATTTGAAAAAAAAACCTACAAGATTTTACCAATTTAATATTAAATATGGCATTTGTATAAATGACAGGATTGTAAAAATATAGTATTTATTTTTCAAGAAATTATATATATACATAAAATTTTATAGCCTGCGGCGCAATCTTTTACATTCTTGTATTGATAAAAAAGAGAGTATCTAACAGCCTTAACCAACACTATTGTCTATATAAAATCAATATTTTTGAAGAAAAATTATTAATGTAAGTAAAACTTTCAAATTTTTTTTCAAAGTTGTGTCGCGTTTACAATAATCATGAAGTTTTACTCAGTTTAATAAATTGATTATTGTCGTAAGGAAAATTGTTGGGAACGTTTCGCTGCCTACTGCTGCTGCAGAAGATGTAGTGTAATTTGACAGAGTGAATTGTAATGTAGAACTAATTTCAAAATTATTTGTTCAGCTGAATTCATTCTGAAAAAGTGAAAGCAAAACATCAATGAAGAAAATACGTATCTCCAGTTTCCTCTAATGCGAAAAATTAAATTCATTCATCACCTTGTATTTAAGTATTAAAGTAAAACTTTTAACAAGTTTTTCAAAGTTGCCTCGTGTTAACAATGATCACGAGGTTTTATTCAAGTTGGTGCATTGTTTATTATCGCTTTAAGCTTGGGAACGTTTCGCTACCTACTGCAGAGGATGTAGTGTAATCGAACAAAGTGAATTGTAATGTAGAATTGGTTTCAAAATTATTTATTCATCCTGATCCCGTATACTAAATGTACATTCATTAATACATAAATTCCTGAGCCGGGGAACATCTAGACTAAGAAGAGAAACTCTTTTTATTACAAGGTTTTATCTGCAACACCTTTATTAATCTAGCTTTTATCTGTAATCTATTTTACGGTGGTTTGACTTTGTCTAAAACATGGAGGAAAGAGAGTTCACGAACCAGTCCCTTATTACGTCTAAAATTAAAAAAGCGACGATAGACCTTGCTCGGACATGTGCTGCGGATGCTCCAGAAAAGCATTAACCCTGCCTGTCTCTTCTACCAACAGGATAGATTCAGTCGTAATGAAGGACTGCTGATGACAACTCATAGGATGTACTCAAAGAAGCTACGGTACGCAGGATGACCTGAGATTAAACAAGAAGACTGGCGCACGATAGAGAATCCTGGAGGCACCATGTGGTCGCCACATGCTCCAAGCAGGGAGCGGATATATTTATTTTAATTGTACGAAAGATATGTTTTCATTCCTCCTCATCTACCTTTTATTAACTTGACAATTGTGGGTAAAGAGGTATGAGCTAACAATCCATGGCTTTTCTTGTCATGTAATACGGCGTTCTGGCACATTTTTCATAGATATTAATGTTTCTCAAAAGAAATTAGACAATGTTTTTAAACAAATTAGAGAAACAATGTTTGCGCTTACATAATTACAATTCATAATTTTATTTTGTTGTTGCACTTAGTGGCAGAAAAGAGCCGGCTTAGATTTTATTTCAATGATATTGTATTTGAATATAATTTTCTCTAACAAAAAGCTTGACAAAGTGTGAATTCCGGCACCCCTTTTTCAAAAACTAACACTATCTTTTTCCTACTTCCATATTACTAACTTTAGCACATCGACTGTGGAAAGGGAAAAGGACTTAGCCCACATACAAAAAACATTGTGTATGGCGCAAACAAAACTCGTATTAAATTGTATACATTGTGAGAATTGAAAAGACCAAGAGATAATTATGCCCTTTTGCCTATCTAAAGTCGATATATTAAATATAAATATAGAGTAATAGCAAGTTTTGTATGAGTTATACACAATATTTTTGGTGCGGGTTACGTTTTTTCCCCTTTTCACAGTCGACATTTAATTAAAAAAGTTGAGCTAATTACCAACAACTAGTTCATGTTAGCAATTTCTGTTGAAATGGTCCATTTGGAGATTATATGTTAAAAAATCTTGAATGAAAGATTTGGAAACAATATGTTATTTTCAATTTAACGTATTTCGTAAGTAATAATTATTTTAACATTATTATAGAAGGTTTGCCGAAAAAAAATGGATTTAATTTCATTGTTTTTTTATTTCACGTCGTGCCTTTCCTTCATTTACCGTTTATCCAAGCAAGCATAAACAGTTTCTCCGGGATCTTCAAGCACCTTTGACAGTGACGTACGTGTGTTCTACTCCATTACGTCAGATATGTGTTTCTGTTGAATTGTCGCCTTTCTTTTTATACGCCAGTGATACTCAACATGTGCGGCTAACGTTGCATAAAAGTTTAAAGCAACCAAGCCCAAATCTAAAAGTGCGTGACAAGTGTCCGCATTTAAAATTTATATTGTAATTTCGTCCACGCTACCGACCGAATGTCATTGGTGTCGGGTCACGGATACGCAAACACGGTTGGACAGGTCTCGTGGGACTCGTAAACCCGGTTGTTGTACCCGTGATTCTGTCAGCAGCGTTAGGAAATGCATAAGAAAATATTGTTATGCTTTACTGCTGTTGAACTTTGAAGCTTTGTTCGAAACTTACATTAAAGGTTGCGAAAGCTTATACTAAACTAAATTTGTAGCTCATAGCCCTAGTTCCGAACATCAATTTTGAATTGTTTATTTATTACACATTGTTCAATGGACTTTATGACAATGAAGAAAGCTGTAGAATATTATATCTAATCTGATTAAATATCAACTTTAAATGTTAATCAAAGTTTTACTTGTTTCCAATTGAATTGTATTAAATTTGAATTGTTAAGATTTTGTACATTTCCATGATTTTTGTCACCAACGACCCAGGTTTCACTTTTCGTCATCTTCAGGCATTCGAGTTCACTCGTGTGCTCTAATGCCTGAAGATGCCAAAAGGCGAAACCCGGGTCGTTAGTGACTAAATACATGGAAATGTACAAAATCTCAACAATTCAAATTTGATGTTGAAATTCCATCAAGCGTCAGTCGATGTCTTAATAATTATTGAATTGTATTAACTGTCAATTATTTATTGTGGGTTGAAAACAAAGCGAAGGACAATTCGAAACCTAATTTATAGCACTGTCTAAAAGTATTTATGCAATTATAATTAAATAATTAAGTACGGTTTTGCTCAGATATAGAGCACTTTCAATACGTAATCAATTTATAAATATATATCAAATATTTTGAGGAATATGATTCCAATTGTTGTATGATTGGCGAGATTTAACTGTAGACGCGTGGATGCTACGCAATTCCGGAAAGATACCTGCAGTTTCGGGAGCGACGACAGAATATCCAGTTCGACGGGCGACGACAGAATGAATCCAGTACTTTCTTCTTTGTTCATATTATATACTGTCGTCGGCTGTCTGTGTTTTGCTTTAGTCATCATGAATTGCCTTTTCAGAGCGTTCAGCTTTATCATAAAGTTTGCAGAATCCACGTCGCATATCGGTCACCGCTTGATTCACTGACTGCATTTTCAAGTACGTTGACTTTAATAATTACTGTGTTTGATAAATAAAATATTGTTTGCCAATATGCCTCGTCTACATTGATGAGTCAGCATAAATACTCGACACAAATAATGACAAGTATAATGTTTCGTAAATCTGTAGCGTCATGTTGGTTACTTGTCATACCATTTGTCAAAAATGTAATTCTGAAGCGTCACGTAACGTTACATTAAATGAAACATTTCTGATAGGAACCGGTTTCGACAAGCATATATAGGTGTCTAACAACTAAGTCAACATGAATGAAAAATGTTTTTACTCACTAAAAGAAACGTCAGTGATTTCAAATGAAATATGAACTGTGACATTTTTTATGTCATGGACACTTAAAATAATTTTCTCTCGAGGAGTTAGCTTAAAAAAGTAATTGTTCTAAATTTACATATAATGACTCTAAAGAGGTTAACTGTCAATTCTTGGTGGAAAGCCATTATATTTTAAAAATAAACAACATTTTTTGTACTCGGTATACTTGAGTATTTTCAGATGATAAAATATAAATCTTAACAAGACTGTTTGTATGAAATTGAGTGTAATAGTTACAAGGCATATCAAACAATTGCTTCAAGAACTATAACAAGAATTGACAGATCATAAAAATTATACATAAACGAAAATCAATAAATAGTCAACAATTAAAATGTTTAGGACCTCTTACGAATCAATGACTACTACCTTTAAAAATACTTTTTATAGTATTAATATGTTGCAATATAATGATTTCATCTACGTCAAAGCTATACTAATAGTTTTATAAACTAAGAGGGCATACATATTTTAATAATATTGAACATAATAATACATCCTATCAAATAGATCGAGTCAAATTATTCCCATAAAGGGTTCAGAGATTAACTCTGGGCGGAAATAGTAATAATAATTGTATTTCCCTTAACTATTCCCAATATATGGAACGGTTACGAAAATATTACACAATATATATGGGGTAGTAAGGAGAATATACTCAAATATGTCTATTAATAAGGCTACAGGGTGTTAAATCATTTATTATGTTTCTATAGATAATATTTACGTAGTAGTAAATTATTCAACAAATGTTCGGTATATTTAGAACAATAAAGTACACGCCATATTTTAAATGGTGCGTGTTATTCAGTTAAACGCCCGAAACTATAAATATAGATAGTAATATAATGTCTGTTTCGGCAGATTAAATCTTGTATTTATATATTATAAATATAAAACATTTATAGTGTATGGCTTCCGCAACTTAAAACAATAATGACTGCATCAAAACAGGGGTTATCGTAAATTGTTTTTTCAGGAAATTCTAAAAATAAGCAGGCCACGGTTATTACGAATTTTCAACCAACAGCCAAATCTCCCTAACTCCCCCCTTATTGTATCCTTACGTGAGATGATACAAACTCATCAATCAAAAGAATTAATTTCTCACAATAATACGTCATTTGATATTTACCCTAACAAAACCAACCAATTTAAAATCAGTAGGTATCTCTATGTTATATTTTTTATAATCTGTATGTTTTCATGAAATATGATTAGTTTAATTAAGCAGGACAATGAAGCATTTAATATTCTATTATAGGATATACAAAAAATGGCTAGCAATATTTCATAGAAAGAAAGCAATTTCACAGAAGTATAATATTTTGTCCTTATTCTTCATAAAAGACCATTAAAAATTGTTAATGAAGAAAATATTTCACGTTTAATACAACGAAACATATATATCACATAGTAGGTTTATTAAGGAATCGCGATGGAAAAAAAAAATTAAAATATAAAAAAATACTTATAAATCTGTTTGTCTGTCTGTCTCAAGAAGTTTTCCCAAATGGTGTACAGTAGCGGCGTGAAATTAAAGCATGTCATTCTGTCTGCCAAGTTTAGGTTAGTTGTGCAATTTACAACTTTTAAAATTATTATCTTTTGATGGAATTTATTTTGTGGATATTCAACTACGCGAAGTATGGTCCACGGTGATATTTTCAATTTTCAACTTTCAGCTTTTCAAATTGTTATTAATGGATATCCCGCATCCTGTGGGTGTTTCATAAAGTTCATCGTGCTATTTTCAATATCCAATTTTTAATATTATTACAAGAATATACTATTTTTTGTAGGTGTTACACGAGGTATAGTCTGCTGTGATAGTTTCACCTTTCAACATTTGACATTATTATTAATTGACGGACTATATTTTTTAATTGCTACATAAAGTGCGGTCCACGGTGATATTTTCAACATTCAACTTCCAAATTTCAATATTAGTTTGCATCACAATAACGACGTCTAAATGCTAGAGCCCTCCATCCCAAGCATGGCTGGAATAATAAATACATATACAGTATAGAACATAGGTTGCAACAATATGCGCTTCCTGGGCGCAAAGTGAATTAACAAGAGAATATTTACAAACGAGATGCATATACCTAGTAATTAATACGTACGGGATAAATTTTAGCAAATTACATAATGTGTTTTTTCATCACTTAGAAATGCTCAATCGCTGAGCGAAAACTGTCTTGATCAAATTAAAGTAGTAATTGTTGTGCTTAATTCGTATGAAAAGTCGATTATCTTTTTTTCAGTTATATGTGTGCAAGTAGTTGTAGGTTGGATTGTCGAGAAATAACATTGTCATGTTATGTTGGGTTCAAGTACATGTTGTTAGACATCAAGATAGTAGTGTGTCTGCCCAACCCTGCTACAACCTTCAGTTAATTGAGGGGTTCACTGACCTTAAAATGTAATTACCGATACCGGCAACATACAATAGAAGGGAATCAAGTTATACGGAATTCTGAAAATAGGGCTGTGTCTGAGATTGTTTATGTGCTGAGGTATTGGGCGACGGGCTACGTAATGATTGACAAGACTAGAGAATTAGTTGCCGAAATATTAATCGAGGTGTATGATGGACTGAACCAATAACTAAAAACGGATAGAGTGATTGAGAATGATACGATTTTCAATGAAGAACAAAATGAAAAACGTTTTAAAAAGCCGTTTAGAATAATCTAAAATCTAAACCTACAATAATTTAAGGATTAATAAATATCAAATTTGAATCATTCAAATTTTGTACATTTCCATAATTTTAATACATTTTAATAATATATTTTTCAAGGAATACATCTGTCCATACAGCTGACAGCCAATGCGCCAAATATCTTAAAAATTAGAAAGTCATACGAGATAAACTCGATGAGAATTTTTGATCATATCAAAGATCACAAATTTAAATTGAAAAAATATAAATTTGATATTGACCTTTCTGGGATTTTAACCAGGATCCACCTGATCGCTAGGGCTAGGCTCTTACCACTAGACCACTGAGGCCGATAATTTTGTCACTAGAGACCCGGGTTTCATCTCCAAGTATTCAAATACACGGTTGAACTTGAACTGACAGCAGTAAATAGTTTATATCGCTTATGTATAATATCGGCTCCGTGGTTCAGTGGTCAAGGTAGTTCGCTACGGTGATGGATGTCTCGGGTTCGAGTTCCGGTACGAACAGTTTCATAAATTGATTATTCAATCGATTTACGGATTTCTGTTCGTAGTCATGAATTATTGTGATGTCTAAAACTCCCTCCCACCCATCCTATCCTGAAAAACGAGGCATAGCGAGAGCGATTAGCCTTATCTTTCTATCCCTACTCTTTATGAAAAAAGAGGTGTTGAGCAACTGAGCAACAAGCAGTTCTCGTAGAAAACTTCTGTTTAGATACCACTATTAGGAGGCCATGCTCCACGTTGGGTGTGGACATGGTAAAAAAATGTGTAATATGAGTTAAGAATAATACATATTATATATTGAATGCCTGAAGGTGTCGAAAGGCGAAATCCGGATCGATAATGAAAAAATTAAGCGATTCAAATTTGATATCGAAATTCCATCAAGCACCCTCAGTCGATATTCTAGATTTATAAATATCAGTTGTTTATACTTTCTCATTTTATGACGTTTCTGGTATTTTACAATTAAGACGCTCGGTTCCAAAAGCAATATTTGTGGTCGTTTCTAAAAATAATTTCATTCCATGCCGAGACGTTGCAAGCTGTTACCATTCCAAAATCTGCATTATGCAATTTTGCACTAACAAAATAAAATTTCTGTATCTCGCTTTCTCACACAATATTTCAATGTGACACTAAGCAAATAATGTAAAACTAAATGATTGAATTAACGTAATTGTTAAAATTAAAAGAAATATACAAAAATATTATTTAAATCTGGAGCATATGGACTCCGAATGGAGGTATCTAAACAGAAGTTTGTCTAGTTGCAAAACGTCTTTTTTCAAAGAGAGTAGGTGAATACGGATAAGGCTAGGACAGGACTAGTGATTAGCTACTCGCTCTCGCTACTCTCCATTTTAAGGATCGGATGGGTGGCAGGGAATTTTAGACATTGCAAACATCTCTGCCTTCAAACAGAAATCCATAAATAGATTGAAATTTTAGAAAAATATAATGTATAAATTGACGGCTTAACTAGCAAACTGCGTATCTACCTTTCAGCAAAATTTTCAGGAGAATTTTAAAAGTCAATAAATTCAGTTTTAACAAAAATGTTAATATACTAATTTTATACGTTATGTTTTACGATAACTGATTCAAAACTGAATTTATTGAGTTTGAAAACTCTCATGAACATTTTTCTGAAATGTAAATACGCAATTTCGTAACTAAGGCAACGATATGTTATAGTAGCCATTTATAAAATATACTTTATTGAGTTTTATATTGAGAATAAAACATATTTTTTCAAAAGTAGTGTATTTATATAATGATTTGATGTTTTGAATTTATAAAATTATTTAATTATGATTACAGACAATTAGTAAGTTTATATTTAGACAAATTACAAAATACACAAACATCGATTTACATGGTATATTGGTTGCTTAAAGAATAACTCTTTATATCACGAATTTTGTACGTATTCGATCGCTTGATATAAAATTGACAATATGTTCTAATAGATACATTTTCGTTTATTTGATATTATTAAATATGTTTACTTTATATAAATAACGGAGCAAAGAGAAATTCAGTGATTATACAAAAAAAAGTTAATCAATTTATTATGATAGATTGACATATTACAGAAAATGCTATTATAAAAAAAGTCAAGTGAACCTTTTTTGTTTCCGTGATGAAGTTTTTTCTTAGTTTCAGTGATTTTAGGCGCGTCCGTTGGTGGCTTTGTAAATTTATGTTTGGACAAAGAATTATTCCAAAATGGATTCAGTTCTTTTGGAGACGTTTCAAAGTTAACACCTCAGTGCTTTTAATTCAAGAAAGAAGTATTTTGTATGCATATTTCATTCTCAAACATATATGACACTCTGGAGCATATTGCCGTCATCTTTTAATTCTTCCGAAGATGTAAGGACGCAAAAATAATTACTGAAAATTTAAGACATCGACTGAGGGCGCTTGATGGAATTTCAATATCAAATTTGAATTATTGAGATTTTGTACACTTCCATGTATTTTGTCACTAACGACAAGGGTCGTGTGCTCGAATGCCTGAAGATGCCGAAAGGCGAAACCCGGGTCGTTAGTGACAAAATACATGGAAGTGTACAAAATCTCAATAATCCAAATTACTGAAAAGTTTTGAAAAATGTATGACAATAGTGTAGTTAAAATACGAATATATTTTCGGTTAATACAAAAACTAGAAAATCAATAAGCCGCAAGAACTGAGCTGACAGCGCACGGCTACATAAAGCTTTCGTCCCCCAGAAAAAAAATCTGACCATATTTGAGAAGTGTTTCCTCTTTCACGTTAGTCCCTTGATCTTTCTTTGTATGATTTGTAATTTTTCCGTCCTTGAAAAAAGCTCTCGCCAAAAAAATCTGAACGCAGAATGAAGTTGAATCGTTTCATTCTTTGAGACAAAACCATTTAAAGAATTATAGTTGAATGCTGTAGTGTGGTCATACAAAACGACCGAAATATTTTATTGCATTTATAATAAAAGATATACCTACCAATTTCACCTATTGTCCACGACACGACATAATATTGACCATCCTAATATGTGAAAATAAACACTTATAAAAGCGACTTTTTCGGCTCTATTGGTTCTGTATTAAATTAAATTGCGTGATATATTAATATTTATTGATTATTCGTAAATAAAATTTGAACCATTTGCACCAAAAGCCGTGTTAATCGAGGTAGAGTTTTATACATAACATATTCATTGTATTGTTCTTGACAGGTAGGTTTGTAAAATATATTCGTATGCTATGCTTTTGAAAAGATAACAAATTAAAAAAAAACAATGCTATCGGGGAATCAGCAAAGAAAATAAGACAAAAGAACAAGACAATTTAGAAAATTATGTTATTATACATTTGAGAAAATGCTTTACAGTAAACGAAAAATGAATGTTTTCATTTCAAATGTTGAATCTGTATGATTCTAAAGCACATGTGTCCAACCTTTTCAGCAGCCGGGCCACAATCTTCAAAGCCATTTTTTATAATTATGCAAAGCAAAAAAAATGTATGATTCGTATAATGGCAAACGACGTTAATTAAGTTAATTTCAGTGTAAGTATTGCAAAAAGACAGTTATCACGACTTTTTTATAATAAGTATAACACAACAAAATTTAAAACTAGCTTTAAAATCAATAAATAAATAACATATTTATTAGCTTAGAATTACATAATTTTAGAAATAAATAAAAGATAATAAAATGATAATAATAATGTGACGTCTGATTTTGTATGGCACTAAGTTCATCACAATCAACAATTATTGACGTCGTAGCTGTTCGCAAAGAGTTTTCTAGATTTACATAGGTTATGAGTGATCTGATTTGAGATTTGGTGTGTTTTAAGCCATTAAAAAGTGCTAATGTAAGTATTACCAAAAAGAAAAACCATTTTTAGAGCAGATTTATAAATTCCGGGATATTTCTCTGTGTCCACATAATTTTTATTAAAATCTTCTATTCTAATCTTGTGGAATTTTTCTCTTGTATCAAGTATTACACTCTATATCACAGGGTTCCATTTGTAGATCTGATAGTAGTAAGGTTACATCTTCTTAACACGAATATATAAGAAATTCTTATGAAAGCTGAGATACTTTCACAAATACTAACCAATCATTACGGAAATATTTTGATGTGCATAAAAATATACACTAAAAGTTAAAATTTTGTTCAGCTCCGCGGGTCATAAGCCTACCCGCGAGCCACGCGTTGGCCACATATGTTCTAAAGCATTCCTAATGGCCATAGAATACTGTGATTAGGGTTTGAATTGATTTCACTGTGGGCTCGTGTTAAGTGGTTATAAATTATTTAATGTTGGTTTATTAGCGAAACAAGTTTAATGCGAATGCGCTATTGGGAGCGGCCAAGCGTTTAACGAAACGTCACTCATGCACGTGCACTCGAATATGATTTAATACACCGTACCTTAACGTGCTTTGCGGCTTGGAAACGCTGTTCTTTACCTATTATTCGGTAATAACTATTGACACCCCAAGCACTCGGCTATAATTGAACCTAGTCACATAAAGAGATATGATATCATAACCAATCCATTCAAAATTGGGCAGTCCATAGAGGCAGGAAAGCACTACGCATATTTAGTTTATTATGTACCAGTGCACGTAAAGTAGCTAAATTATAGATGTATTGTAGTCGGGTCCGTGGTGTAGTGATCAACATAGTTGGCCTCGGTTACGAATGTAACGAGTTTGAGTCCCGGTACGAACAGTCATAAAATCCCATCCATCCGATCCTATGAACAGGGAGTAGCGAGAGCGATTATCTAACCAATAGTTTTGCCTAGATAAAAAAAGGTTGAGCAACTGAGTAAAAAGCAGTTCTCGTAGAAAAAACTTCTATTGGTATGCCTCCATTAGGGAACCATATGCGTCACATTGGGAACGGAAAAAATGATGCATGCACCACCTTCACACCACTTTCTTAGGTTCACAAGCAAACAATCAAACCAATTGATGAGCACGCACAGCGTTCGAAAGTATCCGTTCGCTCAACGAGTATATGTCGTAGCTAATTTTATGTAAGTAATTACTGAATCAAGAATAAACATTGAACATATATGGATATGTAGATATAATCTTGACTGAATTAATTGTGGCAATTAAGTTGCTGTTAATATTATGTAAGCCAAGCCCACAATATTCAACATTATACGATTTTTTGTGGGAATAGGAAACTTTTTAATTTTTACCAATGGAGTCGATGACTATTAACTTTATATAAATACATTTATAAATTATTCACATTTTATTAAAAAAATGTCTATTTTTCATATGTTTAAGCAGACTGTGGATTATTTGAAAACAATATTTATTTCAACTAAAGCAATATTTGTAATATTCTAAGCACTACAAATATGATCTATAAATAATTTAAATTAACGTTATATTGTTATTGCTGCGAAAATAAATCTACGAATTGAAAAAAAGAATAATATTTTGAAACAATTGTTTGTGTGGTAATTATGAAAATAAAATATTTATCTTCCATGAATTATTGAGTTTTAGGAGAACGTATGTAATAACTTAAATATGTTTTCTGTGTTGAAAACCGGAGGGTTAATGTGTTTTCCGAATCGGAAACATTCGGCTATATTTGGTTTATCCTCGCAAAGTTTCACAAGTAATGGTCATCGTGAGACCTCACCACTATACACCGCCATCATTTCCAACAAAGATAATTACAGAAATGTATTGGAATTATAGAAATGATAATATTACTGTAACAATATTGATACTTATAGATATAAACTTTATTAAAAAAGGCACATTTAAAAATTTGGTTGAATTCTATTGGAGCGTTGTTCACCGAAAACTGGCTGTAATTTTTTTTTTTTTGGCTGTAAATCAGTCACCCAACCTTTCTGTTCAGGATAGGTATAACTCTACCAGTTCCGACGTCTCTTAATGACCATTGACGTAACAAGGCGCTGCCTGATGCGTTCCCTAATCCTCTGGTTTCTAATTACATCACCCCCAATATCCCACGAATACTACAGGTTATCAGGTACTACCGTAAAGCAGCACTAAAAGAATACAAGAATGAACAAAAGGCATTTGGCTTAATTGTACACAACTGCGTGTACCAGACGGTCTGCAATGAGTTAAATCTAGCTTCAGCGAGCTCTTTCTTTGTGTCATTATCAACTAAATAATGATGGTGTCCCGTGATCAAAAGCCGTGTAAATAAAAATGGCGTTTAACCGCCAATGGGAAAAAATTACACCCCACATCGTTGATTCTTTGTGAATAAAAAAAGTTTCGAGAATGAATCTTTAAAATATGTAACATGCACAAACATTTGATTTATCAAGTCAAGTATTGCATACTGATACCCCAAATAAAGCAGATATGAGTCTAGTAAAGAATCGTTGAGACCCAAATATGGAAATGGATTCTATTGAAAATTGGTATGAGATGAATATTCTTATTTCAGGTGACCCATTCTAAATTATGATAAACAGTTCAGTCTTCCGAAGTCCAAAATCCAAAGGTTCTATGATGTAAATTGTAAGCCTTCCGCTCTAAGTTATGAAGTTTTGTTTAATTGAAAAAACAATTTCAGGCCGTAATTGAAAGATGCAATGTTATTGCACTAGACAGAAAAATTTCCACCTAAACTTTTGGAAAATATGTAAATCTTTAGGACTCTATAATTGTAACTTTTGCTGTTAGTAAAATCAAAAGATCTTGCTGGTCTTTTCGTTTAATAAATTTCATGTCGTTGATGATTTTGCGGTTAAGTTTGACTGATCTATTTTAACAATATTAACACGGATTGTAAATGTTTGACATGTTATTAGTTTTTTCACGTTGGTCATGAAAAGTGTAACATTTGAATCGATCATATTTGTTGGAATTATTAGAAATGTTATTTGTTGGAATTATTTATCATTTGATTTACAGCTTGATTTGTGGCAGGTCCTCGAGAAAGATTACAGTGTATGGCTAAATTATACCGTAACTAATAAAGACCGGAATATACGAGCGTTCAGAATTACGGTAAGAAGGTTTTGCTATCGACCATTATCAATATCGAAAATTATTGTTGAAATTGAACATCTAATACCAAAAATAGATTGTGAGGTTTATCTAATGTTGGTCTCGTATAATATACTACATCTGTTAACCAAGAGTCATGATTTGAAGTAAGATGGCTGTGTGAAAAATAATCTAATTTAATTTTGTGATGTATTTTCTAAACTTATCTCGGTGTCTGTGAATCTATCTGTAAAGCCAATGTCTACAAATTAGATTTTAAGGAATCAATAACTACTAATCTGAAATCCAAATAATCCACATTAAATGTGAAGTATGTGAGAAAACTATAATGAGTTTTAAAATAATCAGGTAAGTAAATAAGCTATTAAAAAGTAGTAACTTAATGAGTTTATTTTGTTTGTATTGAAAGTGGATTATGAAGAAGTAACTATTTACGTAACTAGACTGCGGTTGTCCGCATGGTGTACTTGGGTTGTCCGCATGTTTCACTGTAGTTACAGTAAGAGTTTTAGTTCTGTTCCTGTCACCGCCACACAACCTTTAAAATACTAATTTAATACAAACTGCCTTTAATAAGCAAACTTCCCGGTCATGTATTTTAATGATTTTCTTGCTTAAAAATATGTATTCAATTGATACACAGTTTTAATTCTCATATTATAAACAGTATTAAATGCATTATTATTTACTTTTAATGTATCGACTGTCAACTCTTTTCGGAAACGCACTATATTTTAAAAACTAAGCACATTTTTTTTGTAAAAATGATCAGGACTGGTTTATTACAGCATAATTACTAATAATTTACAGCATATTAAATTAAATTATAAAACTGCGATGATATGTTTGCACTAAGTTAGTGTTATAATATACCAAATATCTTCAATATAAATCAATGTTTTTTAATCATTTACCTTACTAAAATACCCGTAGTTAAATCTGTGTTTTATTATTGTCTTGTTGTATTCTGTCGTTTTATAATAAAACATAAAACTGAATATTTCTAATGATGAATGTTTGTGAAAAAAGGAAAAATGAATTGGAAAAAGTACTCTTAAGAAAATTTTACATGTTGCGTTTTAGATTTTTATTTCTGTTATCCGCATTTTTAACTGGTATACTTAATTCGTTTCTGATAAAAAGGTGGAGAAATCAATATATTTTAAAAAGGCTTTTGATGTTATAGTGTTTAATTTACATGCCATCAAGACAAATTTGTATTTTTCCCATGACACCCTATGAGGGTTAATTGAAATTTAATAGTATAAACGAAGAAATGTAGCAATATAGTTTGTATTGTAGGTATATAAATATAACAGCGTTCGATTTTAACAGTTTTTTTTAGCAGTCGATTCTTGGTGGAAAAGCATTATATTTCTTCGTTGTTCTGGAAGAAAACACTAAATCAAAAAATTACATATTGAGTTAGTCTTACCGAAATGTTCCTTATTTCAAACAAAGGGTAGAGCATTTTAAACATTTCACAAACTTCATAGTCCAATTACTCAAAATTAGTATTTTTCAGTCGGTGATGACATATTTTTTTGTACTGATTCAAAATTTTTACTATCATGATCAAGACAGGTTTATCAGATCAGTGTACAAATTTGTGGAACTTGTAAAAAAAATATTTCAAAATATTAACTAATATAACAAAAAATGTCCGAAATATACAGTTTAGCTAGTGATAAATACTACAAAATATTTGAATAAGTTTAGGAATACTTACACACCATTCACCACCTTTAGTTCTCTTATAAATTATAATAAATATAACATTTAACTGCGTTAATGAAGAGGCGATAAAAAAAATTCACTGAAAAAGTTCACATTTCTTTGTATGCATGAAATAAAGCTTTTTCCTAGAATCGATAAAACTGATCAAATATGTATGCAAAAAAATATCAAATATTTACCAAACTCGTACGATAGAGTATGGTACACTAGTAGCTATGAAATAACGCACGTTTCTCTGCGAGTAATCGTAATATTTGAATCGTCTACGAGCGTTCTACAATTCGTAACGACCTCTTCGTAAGACCGGTTGGGGCGCACTGGCGAATTTTTGTTTTGAGGCAATGCTTGTAACTTGTGGCGTAGCGTGGCGTAACGTAGCGCTTCCGTAACTGCGATGCGCAGTCATAACGTAACTTACTTTGCATCACATGCATGCATGAATTTCTACTTAAAATATTTCGGTGCTGGATGAAATGAAATCAATGTATATAAATATCTTTACCGCTTTATAATTTTGCACTACGGCTTTTAGATCTAGGATCACGGGATTCATACATACTTATACACTGACACGCTCTGTGTATTATACACAAAGCGTATCAGTGTAGTTATGAATCAAAGCTAAAAAGCGTTTTTACTCTACTTACCTATCGAATATTTAAAAGAGTTATTTTGGATGATGAAAATTTTACTTCATCAAAAGTCTTTTCACTTTTTATACATATTTTTTCAACACAAATACATAATATACGATACATATTTACACATTCACGAGAATGTCAAACAATCATTTTTTGAGAAAGCATGAACATGAATTGTTTGTCCTTTCAAAGTGTAGAACCAGCCTGCCAATGAGGATGCCACTGGGATCACAATGTTCAACGGTATGCTTCGGATGTTGACATATTCTATCGGGGCGTGAGTGAGCTTAGACGAGCACTTTTTTAAAAGCAACTATTTATTAGGTCAGTTACTAATTCGATAAATGGTTAGTAAGTTATGATAAACGGGTTGTTAATAATTATATTTGGTCAGTAAATAATTGCCAAATAAATAAAAGTTGATAATTAAAAACTGACCGTTTTATATAAATTTAATTTAATAACTGACTATTTTATTTAAATTACTCACCATTTATTTTATTATCTGACCCTGTGTATACTTACTATAAATCGAATTAATTACTGATAATTTTGATAAATTACTGACCATTTATTATTTCTTACTGACCTAGATTCGACATAGTTTTTGACCCAGTAACTGCAGGCTTTTTAATAAGTATATTTTGCCTGAAATTACTAGATTGACGTCCTATCCAATTTCTATTTCTACTTTTTCCAATGTTTCATACGTTTTAATACGTGGTAATTTTTGTAACGATTATGTATAAAATAAATAAATAATGAATATGAGATAGCCATGGCTAAAATATTGCATTTTTTTTAAATAGGCATCCGTGGTATTCCTTGAAATAGTAAGAACTTTAACATGAAACCTAAAATTATGACGTTAATTGAACCTGTTGAAAAAGTATAGCTCATTGCAGAATAGTTTGAAAGTTCTTGGTTGAGAAGTGGTGGATCGAAGTCTACTGATAATGACGAAGCTTCTATAAATTTGTGTATTACCTGTTCTTTAATATATGGATATTACAATTTTTATTAGTGATAGAATAAGGTGATATTCATTTAGTCTGAATTGAGACAAATGCTCGCCACAAATGTGCCTAAGTGTGCATATTCTAGGAATTGAAAAAATCCATTATTTAATAGGCAACGAAATAAAGTTCATTATTTCACCCATTTATAGAGTAAATAGCACTTCTGCGGCTTATGATTAATGGAGGTTGGATTCGTTTTGGCCCCATACACCGAAGTCAAGAATAGCCAAGGACCAAATTTGTATCATTATTCTGATTAGGAGTATTAGAATAAAACAACTTGTTTTCTACTACTTCAACATTTTTATAGTGATCAAGACTGATTTCATAAGCTAATAATGCTCGTGATGAGGGAAATCGGTTATGGTCATTGTAAAAATGTAGAAGTAGTACAAATAATATTGTGTTTTATTTTCAAAATATAATGCCTTTCCACGAAAAATTGACAGTTAACACCTTCTTACAAGTTATATCAGGAATAGTTATTCATACCCAGTTGTTTTATTCATGTATTTAATTGCATATATTTATTTATTGTGTCATAAACTGCATGTCGTATCGAAGTCATATTAAAATAAAATGAAATATTCCACCAGGTGTTGGTGAAGTTTGAGAGACACTGATTACATGCTTTACCGGCGAGCTTTGAACTGGGGCTAGGGGATGCGATGGTAAAATATTGCGTCCCGTTAAAAGTTGTGACGCAATACTTACGGTTAATTATGATAATTGATACGTTTGGGAGTTATTTCATCTTTTTGAATGGAACATTGATGACATCCGAAGCCCACTAATAATAATTACACCTCTGAGTGAGTAATTAATTACCTAAAAAGCAAAGTTTTTGGTCTTTTATTCACAATTATTACCTTACTAATAAATTTCAATTAACTTCTTCATAAAGAAATATTTTAGTAGAACTGTTTTCACGATGATAAGAGTCATTATGTATGGTAGTATAATATGTAAAAGTGGGTGGAAATAGGTTAAAGACGTAACGAAATTATAATAATATATATCGACGCATCTTTGGGAGAATATTTAGGAATTTATTTGAAATGTTGAATGCTTGATGTGATTAAACAGTAGAACGGATGATGATGACAATTATATCAGTTCAGAGGAGATGTTTCCCGTTCAGCGAGTGGTGATATAATGATGGTTCTTTTTTCTTTTCGTATTCCACCTTAGTTCTTATATTGTATTTTTTCACATTTGCAGACTGTTTTCTTTTAAAATCACATATTTAGGAATAACAGGTTTCGTAATTCTGTTATGTCAAGTGATGACTTGATATATGTGTCATTTTATGGAATATTTTTCGTTAATACCTGAAATAAATTTTGCTGACGCGACGTAATGCTCTGGCACAAAACAAAACTTTTCCTCGAATATCAAATTTCGTAAATCTGAAGCGTCATGTATTACTTATAATATATTATAACTAAAAAATATGATACAATCAGGTATGTAAATATGATATAATCAGGAAAATAAATAGGTTCAATATTATCAATTAAGTCAGCGCCAAGCGACATTAATTGATATGACACATGAAAACTAGGTTTTGATAAAGAGAAATCAGCTAACATCTAGCATCCAAACTTTATTTTTCTGAATACAGAGTTGCAGAAAATGACTTACAGCAGTTTTTATAAAACGCTTTATATTTAAATGCTGTATATTACAGTCTATACTTGACGTATTGGCAACGAAAATAGTTACGACAGACGACAGTCAGAAGACATATAAATAAAATTATGGGATCTGTATGCATGCTCCTGCAGCTATTTTGAACTTGGCTTGATGAATTTGTTTGTTGTCTTGTCCGTGGTGCAGTGGTCAACTTTATTGGCTTCGGTTACGGATCTCAGGGGCCCGAGTCCCAGTTTGGACAGTTTCATTAATTGATTTTTCAAACGATTTATGTTTGAAGGACCTATGTGATGTCTAAAATTCCCTTCCACCCATCCGATCCTAAAAACTCGCGGATAGCGAGAGCGATTAGCTAACCACTAGTTCAGTCCTAGCCCTTTCCTTCTATCCCTACTCTCTTCGAAAAAATGTTTTCTCTATTAGGAGGCCGTGTGCTCCACATTGGGAGTTTAAAAAAATAGTTTTCAGTGTAATTGCTTAAAATAAATCAGTACATAGAATTCCTATACATATTGTATTTCTGAAAAAGTTCTAGAGTAATAAAATAACTTTCTTATACAAATTTGTTCTATTGAATTCTTTGATATTTACCTTGTTTATTTTTACAATATTTACTAACAAAGCAAATTATAATGGCTTCCAAGAAAACGGTATCTGATATTAATAATAATTTCCTTGAACATATTGTTGTCACGTACCAGCATAAATTTACCCTTGAAGAAAGTAGGGCTTTCTTATCATTATCCACTTACCTCTATTGTTCATTATGGGTCGTTCTAACACGACATCTTATGTCAGAACTTCATTGATTCCCATCCCTCAGCGAGCCCGTGTAAGCTTTGACACACAACCTATCTCATTATCTATTTGTATGGACGGTGGTGTTACTCAATATCATTAAGAAAGGTATTCGCCATTTTGGCAATACTTTATATAAATATAATATAATTTTATTATCTATAATTTCTTTAATGTGAAACTCATTTCAACATAGTACATGAATATTCAACTTCAGAGTAAGTATTTTGATTTTGTAATTTATTTTGCGTTTAATTAGGAAATCTTATCCATTGGCTATTTTCACTTTTGTATTGCTTATTTTCCTACCTTCATAACAAAATTTATTCAAGTGAGAAAGTGGCAACCCTTAAACGTGAATTTATGATTTGAAAACAACTATTATCGCTGGCTATTTTTGTTTCCATGGCTATATTTCCGTATTTCCAAATAAAATAAAACATCACGAAATTTACCAAAAGAAATAAGTTGAGTATATTAATATTACTAATGTTAATATTTTTATATAGATGTGTGATTTTTTTATAATGTATCTTTGAATGATTTCTAAAGAACGTATATTTATAAAGTTATATTCTCTCGTCTCTAGTCTATCTGAAAAGAATTTTATTTACATTATTTTGTTTGTTTTTTCCAAATTCACACCTGTAATATTAAAAAAGACAATACTGATGTTTCTTCATATTAATTATGATTACATTTATATTTAAAGTGTAATTGGTAATGGTGTCACACAGCTTATCAACGTATGTTAACATTTATTTTGCACCTGTAAAAAATAATGTCAATTTTAATCGAGCTTTAGCAAGCCTGAATATTTACGTCCAAAATAAAGCGAGCAACCCTGTTAACGTAATCCTCACGGAAGTAGGGTATTTCAAAATGTGGAAAGTGTGTACACACATTGAAAAACTCCATCGCTCTTGTAAAAGATATGTGCCCTATCTCGTATACCTGTTCAAGACACTAAAGTATTTGCTTTCACCCGCTGCTCAGCAAAGTTATTGCAGTTTTTTTTCGTTCCTCGAATGCTTGACGAGTGCTACGATGGGGGGATATCTAAAAATAAATATAAAAGTGGTAACACTATCTGGAACGGTCGAAAGGAGAGTCTTGTTATACTCGTATTCAATCAGTGCCGTTTTTCACAAGCGTTGCGAAAAACTGAACTTACATTAATTTTAGAATTTAACGAAGACTATAAAAATAATTAAATCAATCTTTTGAACATGAGAGCTATCAAAGTTAAAACTGTTTTATAAAATTTGCAACAAGGTCATATATCATTATCAGATGATAGAAATTTAGCTTTTAAATATTTGTGGAGTAGAAATTAGGTGTCACCTGAAAATTGCCTTATAACTTCTAATTAAATGACAATTAAGAATAAAGGTAAAATGAACTCACTTGCCTTCCTCCACCTACCACTGCTTTTCCATCCGTTAATTTTATATAGTAGTATCCGGTGGCGTAACAAACTTTAAGCGAATCTTCAATTTCCCCTCCAAAATTTGCAGTGTCTTGGTGGCGTGCACTTAAGTGTGCAAAAAATCAATTCCTCCAGATAAACGAAAAGCTTCGAAATGAGCTGAGGTCTACTCGCTCTCCTATAATTTGCCTTATTCGCCATCAAGTCGGAAACGCTTCATAAATAGTTAGTAGCTCGCAATCAACCGTTTGAAGATCGCTGCTCTTATTCCCAATGCAGTGTGAAAATAAGGTGCTAGAGGAGTGCTTAGAAGCAGGTTTTCTCATTTCTCAAGTAGCTCAATATACAGTAGTCTTGATCTCAAATGACTCTCACAAAATAAAAAGACTTTCTTTGATAGAGGAGAACTACTTCAGCTCAGATGTTATTTTCACGATATAGCGTACGGTATCTATAATAAAAAGGTTGTCATAAGAAAATCGTTAATATGGTCACTCGGACTGTGATCATGGCGAATCATATTAAATTATTTGGGACAGTAATGAAACTATAGTGTTTTTTGAATGTGAAACTACACAATTGAAAAGAGTCAGAGTCTCATTCCATGCATAATCTTACATAGCAGAAAATATATGTATAAATCTGTCTGTTTGTCTATCACTTTAACTCCTCCCAAACGATATACAGTAGCGACGTGAATTTTGTACTGTGCTATTTTCAACGATTAACCTTAAAGTGGAAAACACTATATTTTGACGTCTCAATGTATAATGAAAAAAGAAGCAGAACAAATAACAACAAAAGAAAGTCACTTATCATCCACTCCACACTGAAATATTCCCTAAGTGACGGTATAAATCAAACGCAAATATTTGTAATACATATTACCTAAAAGCTTCATATTTGTGATTTGGTAGAAAGTGAGCTTGGTAATTTCATACATCTTGGTGTGCAACTGGAATTGTCTGGCCGATCCACCAAACACGACACTGATAAAGTTTTTCGAGCTCTGCAAACATGCTAGCTTTGCGAATGCGTTCCAAAATTTTGTATAATAAATGGGGGAAGTTAAAAAAAGTTTTCAGTCGACGGAATCAAGCTGCAATTGTTAATTGACATGACGGAATTTGATCTGGCAACGGCTTTGTTTAAGTGAGATGATAATGGTCTATCTCTTCTTTAACAGTATAATATAGCTAAGCTAAATTATGTTTAAACATAGTTATGACGGTGGTGTGAACAAACTGAGAAAGTTCTTGTAAATGCTAATTCAATCAATAAACATTTGTTTTTGATAGTACCAATATGATGCGATGTGTCCATCACTGAGGTTGTAAAGGATTTTATTCTATGCGTTACTATTTCTACCTAAACGGTTCTGCTAATTCTGCAAGTTTGTCGAGAGTTGTTACATAGGTATTTAGCGGTGCGAATACAAGAAAGTTTTGCCCGCATTATGTAGCTTCTGCAAACTCCTCGACTAAAAGGAGAAATGCGGAATCTTGTAGGTATTCCCTCATTCAGTAAGTAAATATTTGTACAAGATTTAATATTGCTTTACTAATTATAAGTCTCGGTTGGGGGTAGAAATCATCGGCTTACGTTCAGATAGTGCCATGCTGAAAATCAGTTATGTTTTATTTTTAATAAAAAATAACACAACTCATGTTGTACTACTCGCACATGTTTTTAATGATCAGGACCGGTTTCACTCATCGAGAGCATTATCAACTGTTTTATTTAAAAAATATAATGCCTTTTCACTAAGAATTGACACTTCACACCTTAAAAGTGTTTCATAGTTACATTCAAGTAGGGTGGAATTATTGTCGTTATTTCAAATTGCTATAGCAATTTTTGTGTAAAATTGTATTATTTGTATGGGTGACCATATTAACAGTGATTATTATTTATTGAGTATATTTATAAGAAGAGAAAGTGCTAGATTTCAGTTTGCATTTATTTGAAATACATGTAATTAATTGATATTTTTCTAATCACTGATCAGAGACCGCTGAAATCATTAAATGTGGAAGTACTACAAAAAATGTGTATTATTATAATTTCCATTAAGAATTATTGACAGTCAACACCTTAAAAGTAATCAATTCTGTGTTGGCTTATCAATAATCAATAGAAAACGGAATGCATAGTACATCCACAGTATGGGTGTTCACATGTTTTCCGTTTTTCTCTTTTTTTCTCGTCCGCAATTGAAAATAAACATTTACCCTGAAAAAAGTGGTAAGAGGAATTAAAATATACATTTATACAATTGACTCACTGCACATCAAATTTGTCTAGCTTTATTGAATATCAATTCGAGTTGATTGAGAATATACGTTTAACCAGCGAAACGATTGTGCACATATTAATGAATGCATAATAATAATTATTTATTATATTGATTTCATTTAATACACAAAGTTTGCTTTAATTTAATTCGTTGAAATGAATTTGACAATTTTTAAATTTGTCTTACAACATAAGTAAATATAAGTCTCAAAAAAAAAATATATATATATATATATATATATATATATATATAGATATATATATATATATATATAAGAATTTGTGAAAAACGGAATGGATGCCTATACTATTTTTGTCACTCCCCACCCACAACTAATACTGAAAAGCTGAGCGATTAGCAAACTACCTATCCTTTATTAGCATCATCGTTCTTTACTTGAGCGACTGGCCTTTATGAAGATAAGCGATGACTTGCAACCAGTTCTTGTTATAAAATAAAGACTCATACTAAGATAATCTACTTGGGGTTCATATGTTTTTCACGTGGAGTTATAATATATGTTTAAATTTAATGTTTTATATATTGATTTACTCTAAGTAAATTAATGACGAGCAAATTTTTTGACGGTATAGAAGCCAAAATATTCTGGTATATTTAATTCTAATTGAATTTTACAGGGTGCATTTAATGAACATGAACATTGTGAGGAAATATAGGTGATGCTGTTAGCTGTTACACTACCCCAAATTCCTTGGATAAAAAACAATTTAAACTAAATTATATTACCAGACAAAAAATATTTTTTTACGCACGTTTATTTTTACAACTCTAACAAAGCTAAACATGTTTTACATGCCGTGTCAAACACCCACCTGAAGAAAATTGGTTTATTACGTATAAAAATTGAACCGTGTTATTTTTGAAAAGAACATGTCTCACGCGTGTATTCAATTTGTGAAGTAATGTTATTTTTATGTTGTAGTTAGCAATTTGAACAAAGACGTACAGATAAAGGATTATTTAGATTGTATTATTACCACTGCAGCACGCGGTCGACTATTATTTGTTAACTGAAATAATTATATGAAACATAAAACACTTAGAGTTTATATATTCTGAGTACATTATTAACTATTCAATTAATTTTATGACACCACCCTACAAAACAGTGAATATTTTAAGGCTACAGGGGAAAAAGGGGAACGTCAACAATTTTGTGAAATTGAGATTACAATGCCATCTGGTAGCGAATTTTGCTTATGATATTATGCCAAAAGTGTACATAACATAAACACGTTAGCTTAAGACATATGTAACTTTTCCTATACAGGGTGAGCAGTTTTTTGTGAGTACTTTTCTTAAAGAATAATATAAATCTTATTAAAATAAAGCAGACTCCCTTAATATTGTAAATCAGCGATAATTTAGTCTAATTTAAATAAACTTAAATTTTTTTTGAACAATTTTATTAAACTGACACTCCTCCATTATCCACTGTATCTTTAATTTTTATAGCCTAATCATACATCGGTCATTACTCACCCATGAAATTACAACTTTCTCTCGATAAATATTCCATATTATACTCCACATTGGGCTTGGACATGTTTTAAAAAATATAAATTGTCGTCAGAATGGTTGACCTCCGGATCGCAGATACGTAGTGTAAAAAATTACCAGTAGGTTTAAACGGTTGTTAAATATTCTAGTTGAAACAAAGAAACTAACACATCTATGAAATACACACACGATAGATATAAGTAAGACACTTGAGATTGTTAGCCTTGAGTTACCTTATTTTACAAGTGTAAAATTTGGGCAAAATTTCCAGACGGTTGAAAAGTTTTTTACCTTACCTGACTGGTTAAATTCTTTCCACTGACAAGGGAATTCTTCGCCCTAACTTCGCTTTAATATTTATTCTTAGACACTTCCCTTTAAGACACTCTAGCTTTGTATTTGTCATGTAGTATTTGAATATTATACTTCAGGGTAAAAGCTGTTTTACTTACGTCACTCTGAAAAGCAGAGATATTGTTGAATACATTTAAATTTTGATAAAACTCAAGATGAGTAATTTTCATTTTTTGTATTCAAGGTGGTATGAATAATACATATGACAAGATATATAATGAAAATCATTTCCCCATTAAAGGCTACGTCATATTTTTGTTGAATTTTACGTTCCCGAATTCCCTCGGTTGACCTCGTCTTAGCTCTCTATTTATAGCAATTTATTTCACCCTCTCAGTCAAACGAACTCTTCGCTCTTCGTATCAACGATTATTATTTGATGTACGTGTTCATATGATCATAGATAGTATAATTCTCTTTATCGTTTGGGTTATAACCAATATTCCCTCTGAGACAAGTGGTTCTCTATGCGGAAAATTCAATGACTGAGCAGGCCAAACCAACAAATGCGCGGCATAATTCAAACATGAATACATATTTGAAAAGTGGTTATAAAAAATAGTATTTTAACTAACGCTTTAACTGTAACTAATTACTTCGTTACACACAATTAATTTTTAGTCAGAGTATTTATTAAATTAAAATTACATCTGTATAGCATGTATTGGAGTGCGCTAGCCCGAGATGAGTGGGTGCCCTAAAACTGCTGCGTGGCTGGGCACACATGCAACTCAGAGAAGACATAACTCCGTATACGTGTGTAGTTTGGTCCATTAAATTATTGAATAAATACTAATTATATAACGTAGTGGTATTTTTGATTTTGTTGATTGTAGTCTTTTGATTGAAATAAATAATATTTTGCTTGATGGAATTTCAATATCAAATTTGGATTATTGAGATTTTGTACACTTCCATGTATTTAAATACATGGAAGTGTACAAAATCTCAATAATCCAAAAAAATGAATTTGATTTTTATTCTAAAACATTTTATTCTGTCATCAGGGTTGGTTTCGTTCAAGAAGTAGGCATCACAAGGAAATTCATAAAAACGTTACCGAAAAGAAATTACATAATTAATCTTGAATATTTTTTAAAAAATTATATGAAGAAAAGGAAATTTCATATTTTTGATATAAAAACATACTGTACGAAAATTAAAAAGATATATCTATCTTTAATTTATATTAGGTATATACGATTTTCTGCTGTGAACTGCTATGGAGTTTTAAAATCATATTATATTTCATTCCAATGAATGTTTTCAAAAGAATTTCGATAATTCGTTAAAATATACAGGTAATTTTTTATTCACAATTTACTATTTGAATCATCAAGTATCTTCTAAAGTATAACGTAAAAAATAAATTTGTTTATTGAAGCGTCTATTCTGAAAATTAAGTCATAATGAAACTTGATTTATTTTACGCTGGGATTTTAATGAAAAAGCAAAAAACTTAAAAAGTATTATTGTACTGATAGAGGCGCTGAAAGCTTAAGTGCTAGCGCATATATATATTTTAATGTTTAGAGCCACTTCATGCAGTTATATGGAAATTTATTTTCGTAGGAAAACATTACACCTGGCTGTTAGCAATTCGCTTGCGGAAGCGCGAGGTCAAAAGGTTAATTTTGATCCGCGAATTGTTCACATTACAAAGTTTCAATGTGGTGTTAACTGTTTGTTGTTGGATTAAGTGAGGAGTTTAAAATAAATGTGAGAAAAACACTCTGAAGCATACCTAACACAGCATAATGATTATTGACATTACGATGTTAGTGGTTCAAAAAATATTTTAAATAACCGTTATAAAAATGTTCCAAGTGAAATATTATTTCATACACTATAAAAGTAAATTTCGCTACGTCCTTTTGTATGGAACAATTAAGTTTATTGATTGAATTGACATTCACTTGAAGATTTTTGTAAGTTTGTTGATATATATTTTGGCTTCACGTCATCGTCAGAACTATGTATAAGCTTAATTTTGGCTAACTAAGTATTATACTGTTTTAAAAAAGATTGAAAATATTATGGTAGCATTTCACTTATTCCAACATCAAAATTCTTATTATTAAAAATCAAATATTTAAGCGGTGTGTTTTTGAGTTGTTTTATTAAAAGGAACAAGCATGTTATTATCAATTATTTGTTAAAGTAAATGCACTGACATTTTATTGATTATGTGTAATTACGTGGGTTTCTGAATAAAGAAAGGGATACAATATTGGAAAAAGTGAGATGATCTACCATTTTTTATCTCTTCTAAAACAGTATATACAGCTAAGATAAATTTATTTTCTGACATTAGCGTGACGCCGAAATAGCTATTCCCATATTTCATTCTTTGAAATCTTCATTTCGCTTTATAAATGCGTTTATTTGATAAAACCCACGCGTTAACGCAATGTGACTGCATGAGATCAGAAGAAATTTTTTAGCATGAAAACGGGAAGCTTAAGCAACGCAGCTGGCCAAGTTTTCAAATGAGTCGATTTGGCCTCATACTGGTATCATCATATCTGGCACCTATCCTTATGATATATTTTTTGATGAATGATTATTTAATTGAAAAGTATAACACTTAGTTAACATTAATACTGTATTGAAATAACAATTTAAAATTTTATCTCTTTACTCATTTTATTTGATTAGTACGATATTTTGTACCCATGTACTACACACACTCTTCAAATGGTAGCCTTTTATTTACAGCAAAGTCATTCCATTTTCCGGTTTATTTAAAGAAACGACTAAATGTTTTTTTAACGTTCGTTATGTGAGTATATTTAGAAATTCAAAGATTCTTTTGTGGGTTGGCACTGCCTAAAACCTCAAAGTGGGTGGTTTGAGCCAATTACTTAGAACTTGCCTACCAATATTCACATAATGTTGAAAGTTTTCTGAAATGAAAATTCCAAGACGTTGTTGTTGGATTTATTTACATATTCAGGTATTCGCGTCGCGGCATTTGTATTGCTTTTCATTAAGCCCATTATGTTTTGAGTTATACTTATAGCTTGTTGATGTCATTCAAACCACAACACACATTTGTAAATCTTGTTTTTGTTTTAAGGTTACGAATTTACCTGGTAGAATTTCATTGAACTAAAGTAAAAAAATGGAATATATTGAAAGCTATTTCTGCACCAAGGCGCGAAGTTTTAACGATGCCTTGATGCCTATTATACATATTCCTTGTGAAATTATCAAAAAATCAATACAATTTTATTGCTATTTTTATTATTTTTAAGAAATAATATATCATTAATTTACATTAATGAATTAACGTAATATAAATCATTTTTACATTTTTTCAAATAAAAATATGTTAAATTTAACTGTAAACATGAGCAGATAATACAATATTTAAAAAAAATAAACCTTATCCGCATCCTACACGGAGATATGAACACCACACGGTTCCTCCAAGATTCTTTGCCCCCCACTATTCTTTTTGCTTCCTCTCAGGTCTTCCCAGCGTCCCGTAGCACTGTCGTGTACATCATATGGATAGTGTTCTTTCAGTGTGACGGAATACATTTGGTAGTAAGATGAGACAGGTAGAATTAACGCTCCTCCGGGGCATCCGCAGCACATGTCCAAACCAGGTCCATCGTCGCTTTTTTATTTAGAATGTAGTAAACAATTGATCCATCCGCTTTCTTACCTCCAAGTTCTTGGAAAAGTCGAACCACCGCACTTCTTATTAAAAAAAGAAAATCAATGGAAAAGGAAAAGATTTTCCCCTTAAATGGTTTTTATTACCAAATTTGAGATATACTTCAAAAAAACCAAAAACTTCAAAAAAAAATGTTTCAGAGAAATAAAATAATATTAAATCTAAATTTATTGAGGTTAGTGATTAAACTGAAAACAATAAAATTCATTTCACACTCTTCCACAAGCACAAAACGAAAGAGTATATCAAACTTTTCTTTTGTGCAAACAACAAAGTTTAATTAACATTTTCGTATAAATTTTACAAATATTAAATAAAGGCTTGTTTTGTATTGATAAGAGAGGGTAACTTTTAAAATAAGACCGGTGTCTGGTTTTTGTGAATTTATTTCTAAAAACAACGTTCTGATTAAACAAAAACACGCTCTCCAGTGAACAAAAATTTACATTCATACAGGCTGTTTAATTGTGTATATTTTTAAAGTACCATTTCGATAGAAACCTTTTGTTATATTGAAAGACAACCCAAAATAAAAATTAATGTTATAAGAAACAAGAGATGTTATTTTATTCCTTTTTCAACATGTGGCGCATATTATGAACTCCTAATGGAGGCATCTCTGAATAGAAATTTTTCTACGAGAAATGTCTGCTGCTCAACTTCTCTTTTCCGAGTGGAGTATGAGAATAGAAGGATAGGGTCAGGACAGGGCTAGTAGTTAGCCAATCGCTATCTCTACTCCCCGTTTTTAAGATCGGATGGGTGGTAGGGTATTCTAGACATCACGGGTCAGTGGCGTAGTGGTCAACGTTACGGCTTCGGTTACGGATGTCTCGGGTTCAAATCGCGGTACGGGCAGTTTCATAAAATGATTTTTCTATCGATGTTTCCGATTGGTTTCTGTTCGATGGCATGAATGTTTGCGATGACTAAAATTCCTCCACCAGTCATCCGATCCTAAAAACATCGTTCAGCGAGAGTGACTAGCCAACTTCTAGTCCTGCGCTAGCTCTATGCTTCTTATATCTTTACTCCGATTGAAAACGATAGGTTGAGCAACTGAGTATAGAGCAGTTCTCGTAGAACTTCTGTTGAAATATAAATCCAGTAGGAAGCCATATGCTCCATATTGGGAGTGGAAATTTTAGTGAAAAACAAGCTGTGATATCTCTTGGGAATGAAAATCGGCTCAATGAACTAAAATTTTTGATGGAAAATTTGCGGACACCCTGTTCGTTTCTGGAATTAACTTTTCGAGCATAAAATAGAAGTTATCAATTCTTTGCATACCGTAGACGCTTCTTAAAATCTCAACTGACTTTACAACTGCTATGAAGTTTTTCTCTTGCGATACTTTACCTACTGATTTAATAGTTTATTTCATTTGGACAGATTTACTAATTCAACATTCGTACGTCTTTAAGGAAGATCGCGTTGTTATTTATCAAGCTATTTACTTATTTAGTTATTCTTACCGATAGAATTAGTTTAAGTTACTTACTGGGTTATGTCATTTATATCACAATAGTAAAAATAACAAAGTATTCAGTTCTACTAAAATTTCATCAGTTTTTTTGATAGCTATTTCGACTTCACATTTTCTACAGAACTATATTTAAACTTAATGTTGCTTCTCTATAATATATACTGTTCTAGAAGAAATAAACAATATTATATCAATATAAAATTAAATTAAAAATTGATAACTTAGTTATTCCACTTGGTTTATCACCAACGAGACGCGTTTCACCTCTTTAAGAAGCATCTTCAGACTAGACCCTAGCTTTTTTGGTAGCATTTTTGAGTGATGTGAGTGCTGAATCAGATAGAGCGCAAAATTTTACGTTTTTTTTTTGAATTATCGGACTAATACACTGGACAATTGACGTCTTGGATACGAATATACAATATAAACCGGTCGCAATTGTATTTATCTAGAGTATAATATATGGATAATGAAGTTGACTTTTATTAGTAAGATAATCAAGTACAAGTAAATGTGGTTGCAGCGATACATGCCGCAGCAGATTTGCGAAACATTAAACTTGTCATTATTTGTGTCAGAGTATTATGTCGAGTCACCAGGTAAAATCGACAAATAATATTCATTCATAAGTTAACGCACTTAAAAATGTAGCTAGCGAAATCAAGCAATGACCGATACTCGACGCGAATTCTGTATACGTTACGATAAAGGTGAACGCTCTGAAAAGGCAAGTCATGATGACTAAAGCAGAACACAGACCGCCGACGACAGTATATATGAACAAAGAAGAAAAGACCGGATTTATTCTATTGTCACCCGTTAAACTGAATCTTTACATCGCCTGTCGAACTGAAGGAATCTCCTTGAAACTGCATAATCGTCATCGTCATCATCATCATCATACTATACCTACAGTTAAATCGCGTCAATCAAAAAATAATTGGAATCATATTCCTAAAAAGTTAAACTACAGTTTGAGACATACGAGTTCAAAAGAGAGTATGTCAGCTTTCGACAGTGACGAATTAAGTAGAAATTTTTCGGAATCCGTTTAAAACCAACTCCCTGCGTGTAATTAACCTTTTTGTGCACATCTCTAAAATAAACGGTGTTTACAAAAAACATTACCGACCGCTTTCAACAAGCATACTATTAAATTACGAATCCCAAATGGCCATTTCAACTGGCATTGTTAAAAATTAAAGCACTCTCTTTCAGAATTTATGATGCCCTGAACCTTGTATACTTTGGCCCGGTAGCAGCTTATTTCTCATACCAACGTGATGTTATTTGGGTAAATGTATTTTTCTTCTGTAGCCCAATTTTCAAAATCGGACATCAGAGTCGCATGTAAGTTTTTGGCAATTGCGATGAAAAAGTATTTTTTGCATATTTTCCGTAACGGTTTTCTGTACGTATGTCAGTTTCCAATGCAGACCGTCTGGGACACGCAGCTGTACATGATTAAAACTGAATACCATTTTTTAATTTAAGACATCGACTGAGGGTGCTTGATGGAATTTCAATATCAAGTTTGGATTATTGAGATTTTGTATACTTCCATGTATTTTGTCACTAACGACCCGGGTTTCGCCTTTCGGCATCTTCAGGCATTCGAATCCATTCGTGTGCTCGAATGTCTGAAGATGCCGAAAGGCGTAACACGGGTCGTTAGTGACAAAATACATGGAAGTGTAGCAAATCTCAATAATCCAAATTTTAATACCGTTTGTTAAACGATTACATTATAACAGTGTTGTTTTGCAGTAGCGAATTATGGCACCTGATGAAGACTAAGAAAACCGGTTGACTGAGCTCCGAGAATAGATGCTTGCGTATGATATTGGTGGTGAGGTGGTTTGATTTCGTGAGGAAATCGGAGATTAAGAAATGTACCAAGCAGCGGTCAATGGTCTTGGAGAGATATTGGAACTGGCCGGGTCACGCGCTGCGGATACCTCCAGAGAGCTTCAATCCTACTCGCCTCTTCGTCTGACCGGTCGGATTCTGGCGTCCTGTACCACCGTCAAGTACTATCCGCAGGATGTACTCAACGCAGCTGAGGGCCTCTGACATGTCATGGGAAAAGGCAAAGCAATTGGCGGGGGAAATAGAATCATGGAGGCGCTGCGTGGTAACTATATGCTGCACATAGGGACCAAATACGGTCAAAGAAGAGAAGATGTCAGTTTTCAATTCCTTCACTGCTATCAAGATAGATGTAGATTTAGTCAACTGAACTAGAAGAATTACTCAAGTCGTTCCGACTGGGGCACCCAATCCCAGAACCTTTTTATAATCCTGGGATTTCGGGATCCACAATTTTTCGATCCCGATTGAATATTTTTAATTGTCAATTAAAAATTAAATTTGTGTCCATTATTGCTTCAATTGGAATAATATACGACTTTTTGGGTATGGGAATGGTTTTTTTTTATGGAGGATCACCCTTTTTTACATGTATTGAGACTTCTTATAAAATAATACCAAAAAAAAGTAAAATATATTTTCGTCAAGATTATCTGCTCTATCTACGGCAGTTATGGAATATGAGAAGGAGGGAGAACACTATACATATTTATATTTAGGTATTATAAAAAAACGAGGTACACGTGGTAGTTAATCACAACGTATTTAATTTGAAATATGAATTATTTTTCGACATTTACAATGAATCTGGAAATTCCGGGACTATCTAAATATGTTGCAGTCAAACAACATCTGGCGTATTTGTCGTGTGATGTGATGCCAAATATATATTTTAATCTTTTGATATTAAACAATTATAATTTAAATGAAATGGAAGCGAAATATTGTGTATTATATTTATACTGCATTTGGATAAATAAAAAAGCATGTATAAAAAATGCCATTAAAGCAGATTTTTTAAGCGTGTACATTACACCCAATAAATAAATAGTCGAAGAATTTTTTTGCAATTAAATTTTCTCCCAAAATTGATAAAAATGTTAAATATGAAAACTATTTTCATAGGCTCACTGCTGCTTTCGAGATGTATAAAAATAACTAAAAGCTTCGTGCAGAGCTTTTTTTAGAAAAAACCTCGTTCAGGAAGCACCGAAGCGAGTTTGTTTTAATTTTTTAATGCACGGAGAATTAGCATAATCCAAAGAGCGCCACTGCAATACTAAAAAAATATCGACAGGCGTGCGCCACTGGCTAATTTTTGTTTTTAAAGTAAAAAATAATTTTTATTTGTCTTCTATAAAAATATATTTATAATATATACCTATAGATTACATGACTAAGTAAGACAGCAATTGCAATAGGAAAACTTCATGACCAGGTGCACAGATGTCAGTAGTATTTATTAAACTCTTGCTAAAATAATTGTGTCGATTTAACTATTAGTTACCTAAAAACTGAATAATTAACAAAATCATACAATTAAATATATGAATTTTTAAATATATATATACTAGTAAACGTACCCGTCATAGATGACAGTATTGAAATTGAAATAATGAATGTCTAAAGAAGCTAGTACGTCGGAACTGTGTGTGCATTGTATAACATTTTATTTTATATACACCGCGGATGCTTAGGTCATTAGAAAATTTCATACCTGCATGTGATATGTGATTATAAAAAAATGTCGACAGAGCGGTCTGGGCTATTATATATAAGATATAAAACTGTTGAGTGATGTAGCATCTTCATTTCAAACAATGAAAAAAGGGTTTTGCTAAACCAGAAATCGTAGTATTGGAATAAATAATATATAAATTTCTAATTTCTATAGGTAGCTTGTAAATACAAACGCAAAAATATTTTTAAATATTACGCTATGATATATATAATGATAACGCATATGAATTATTTTTTTTTACAAATTGTTATTTCACTCAAATTTTATTGTCGACATAATAAGCTACTAGTATCATTTGTGTAGCCTGTAGCTGTATTCTAGTTGCACTTACACTAAAGCTATTAAATTTGACATTTGTGATGTTGTCATAGCAACTGAAACCATGTTGGAGTGTTAGTTATTAGCATTAGCATTAGTGAAAATATTCTCTCCACGCTACCATTATGACCTGGTAAAAAAAAAATACTCGCACATACAATGTAAATCCTTATATTGCTCTGGAAATTCTTTTTCTATCTGAGAAAAAACAACGACCCATTTTTCTGATACTAATTTTTGGTTCCGATCGGGAGATTGCATTTCTTTTTTTAATATGCCCGAAAACGGGAGATTCCGGTGTCCCGAAAAGCTTGTTCGCGACACTGGGACACAAGGCTTAAAAACAGTAACAGTCCCTTTTAATGGGAACGCCTGACAACACTGTATACAGCATACCAGTGAATAGTGATTGTTAGACTCATATAACTGATTTTAAATGATAAAACTTTGGTATGAATTTCAATAATGAGATTTAAATACAGTCTTAATTAATACTCTTAATTTTAAAAATGAAACACAATTTGTTTCAACACTTTTACGATTTTGTAATGATCAGGACTGTATTCACCATAGCGAGTATTATCAGTTGCTAAAGTATATATATATTTTTTAAATATAACACAATTCATTTGTACTACTTCCACATTTTTATAATGATCATAACCGGTTTCGCTCATCACGAGCATTATCAACCGATAAAAATACAAACATAACAGGCTTATTTATATAAAATTGAGTGTAAAACCAAGCACCCTCAGTCGATGTCTTAAATTAATTAAATTATAAAACACAATTCATTTGTACTACTTCTACATATTTATAATAATCAGGACCGGTTATCAACTGATAAAAATACACAATTGGATGCATTATCAACTCATAACATAACAGGCTTATTTATATAAAAATGAAGGTATATAAAACTGAAGGTTCATGAACTAAGACAAGAAAATACTGATTAGCAAACAAATTATACATAAATCAAATAAAAGAGTCTACAATTAAAATGTTATGGACCTCTTGCAAATCATTAAATACTAATCTGAAATCACAAATATAGCTACATTAAAAGTTCATTTAGCTGAACAAAATTTTTAATGACGTTACTAATGTAATATACAATAATGAATCAGGAAAATTATAAGAAAAAATTAGTGAACCATTTAAAAATAAACAAATATTAAGTATGTAATTATTATGAACAATAAACAGCCATCTTAATTGGAGAAAGCAGAGCAGCTATGAGTATCCATTAAATTTTTACTATCTGAAAAACAAAAATTACAGAGACAGAATCAATTCTTACAAGTTAAAAATAACCTTACAAGTATAATACAAATTAATGAATCGGATATAACAAAGGAGAATTTGCAAAGACGGTTTGCTCATTCAATAAATTTGAATTGGGCAAAAATTTACATCTATTTATTTCTAAAATCTCTTGTTTATCTAATTTTAAAGATTTCTTATTTAAGTGCAGAATTTTGAAATTTCCTGTTATGTCAAACGTATGTTTATTTAGAAATATTATGTTCCTTGATTCTAAGGTCTTTTAATATTTGTGATTTCAGATTAGTATTTAATGATTTGCAAGAGGTCCATAACATTTTAATTGTAGACTCTTTTATTTGATTTATGTATAATTTGTTTGCTAATCAGTATTTTCTTGTCTTAGTTCATGAACCTTCAGTTTTATATACCTTCATTTTTACACTCAATTTTATATAAATAAGCCTGTTATGTTTGTATTTTTATCGGTTGATAATGCTCGTGATGAGCGAAACCGGTTATGATCATTATAAAAATGTGGAAGTAGTACAAATGAATTGTGTTTTATTTTTTAAAATACCTTTCTTTCCACCAAGAATTGACAGTTAACACCTAAATTTTTTATGAAATTGAGTGTTACTAATTACAACGTATATCAAACAACTGGTTCAAGAGCTGTAACAATAATTTACAATTAAGACATAAAAGAGATTTAATACAATTAAAATGTTACTGACTTCTAACAAATCAATATCAAATAAGTAGTTATTAGAATATAGTTTATCGTACAAAACAAGTTGTGATTTATTTTTAAAACACAATGCCTTTCCACCAAGAATTCACAGTTAGCATCTGAAAGGGCTAAAAGAAATACTCTTAATTGTGAAATAAAATACATAGCAAACCTCGTCACCACAGAGTCTAATCCAACAAACACAGATCAAATAGGCAGTGCCCTAAGACAGTTCATTTAAGAGCAATTTATCAAGTCTTAGGTTCAGGAAAGTATGTTACACAAGATCTAGGTGGTTTGTATTTAAAGCTATACGGACCGAAACAGGTCTACCGATCTAATGTTTCAAGTCTCTGTCTACGGCGTAGTAAACCGCTACGGCATGTACAAGAAGTGAAATATGAAACATGGATTAAGGGTTGAACATTTTTATTATTTAAAATACATTTTTATGATATTACCACATATCAGCCAGTCCTACCAGTCGAAATTTACACCACAAGTTATATTCACAGTTCACAGTATAAATTAGTAATTATATTTATCTAAGCTAAATAGACTCAAGTTGAGATTTTAAATGTACACCGTTTTAACCGGCATGCCCTTAGAATCGTACATTTTGAATGGACATAATATAAAATAGTAAATCTTAGACCAAACATTCTTTTTATTCTTTATAATTCCTGATTTATAAATACAAATATTTATTGTTTTTTACATTATAATCTTCGAAATTTATTGCAGTTTTGACATTTAAGGGTTGAGCAATATATTGTCATTCAAAAAAATAAATTTTCCAAAGTGAATAAAACAAATGCTTACATTAATATCCTCAGTTCGGGGTTCACCTTTCGTCTTCTTCACGTTTTCGAGTATACGAATGATAGGAACTAAATTGATATCTGAATTAATTTTAATACTGATTTGATAATAATAACTTTCAAATTTCATAATTGAAAAAGTAGTAGCGCACATAACTACAAACTCGTAAGATTTTATAATTGCAGGTAGTCATAATAACCAATTTTCATTAAAATGTAATTGGGAAAAAACGTATAAGATAGAAATGTCTCCTGATTTTAAATTGGTGGGTTTTGTTAGGGTAAATATCAGATGACGTATTATTGTAGGAATTAAATTATTTTGATTGCTGGAGTAATTTATGATTATTTTACGAATCCATCTCACGTAAATAATACAATACGTGGAAGCTGTGGAGTTTAAATTATTCGTTCATAATTGGTCACATATTTAGTTGAATGTTATTTTTTTCTAAGATTTCCTGGTAGCTTTTGATCTCCCATGATTCGATGCAATATTGAAACACCTTTATCTGCCTTGAACGAGTGATTCTATGTGAGTAAATGGTTGGCGAATGTCAAAGTACCTCTTTTTTAATCTAAAAGTAGCTAAATAGAGTAAAACAAAAATACTATTATAAGTGTGAAGAGATTTAATATGAATTTGATATCTTAACTAGTGTCTTTTACCCGATTTTACCCAAGATAGGGGTGGCTTATATAAGTTTATTTGACGCTTTTGTCTTACTTTTGGGAATTCTTCTTGTAAAATCCACGAAATCAGGAATTCACTGTTTTAATTTTCTATAATTTATATGATAGATAATTTCCCAATTAGTCTTTTGATTTTTTTACAAATATCACGATTCACATGGAAAGTTACTATTTGTGTCATTTATATTATAACAAATTTACAAATTTATATCAAATTTACCACAGTTATGACGACATGACGGATTATTTTAGTATGAAGCGGCTGCTAAGCAACTATTTGCTATTATTTTTTCGGTTGCTTTTCATCGAGACGTAAAGAATATATCGTTTTCAGTTTAATGTTAGAAGTTGAGAGTTGAATGTTGAATGTTGAAAATAGCACAGCTGACTTGGAAATGGCAGCAGGAAAGACATGTGAAAATTTCACTCGCTACTGTACACCGTTTGGGAGGCGTCCTTGTGACCGACAGCCATACATACAAATATACAGATTTCGACACGTATTTTGTGCTATATATTTAGCAGAGATAGATAAAATAGAAGAAATAACGTAATTTAGTCTTGTATCGCCTCAGATTTAATAAAAGAATTTTTAGACCATGTATAAATCAATGCTACAATAGAAAACCTCAACAAGGTTTTTGTTCGTGATCATTATTATGCTAACATTAAAGCGATTTGTTATGTATGACCTTCGTCTTTGATAGCATGCTAAAGAAATACTTTTTAATAAATGGCGCCCCTATGTTCTGCTCGGGTTAATAATTAATCGGCGTAAAACGACGTCCGCTTTGTACGGCGTCGCACCTGTTAGCCGATGTGACCCACAGCGTCGCGACGATCTCCCACCATCACCCACCCCCAACTATGTAAATGACGTCTTTTGCGACTCGCTTGCAAATAACATTGTGTTTTTGGAAACAATTCCAACTCTTTGCTGCATAAAGTGCACTGCAAAATTTTCAATTCAACTGCATTCACTCTGTATACAATATTTTGAACACATATTCATTTATATCAAAAAGAAGCTTATGTAATTACGTATAATCAATAAAATTACGACGCATTAACTTTAATGAATAATTAATAATGTATGTTCCTTTATTTTTCGAAGGTACTAGTGGTTAGCTCATCGCTATTGTTACGCCTCGTTGTTTGGATGCGATGTGTAGAAGGAAACTCTATACATCACAAAAATATCTAAACATCTATGGAGAAAAATCAATTTATGAAACTGTCCATACCAGGATCTGAACGCGAGACATATGTCACCAAAGCCAATGACGTTGACCTCTGCACCACGGGGACAACATTTTTGATTGTTATTTTTACCCTATTATAATGAGTTCTACCAAGTAAACTCCAAGTCAATCAATACATACTTATTTTCTTTTGAATATACGCGGTGTCTCAATACTGCTTTGGACTCTTAACGAATTTATAGTTATTTTTTAATCGATTTAAAAATCAATTCATGAAACTCTCAAAGTCAACGAAGTTGAACACTGCAACACGGATCCGACCGGTATATTAATAAAAATACATTAAAGTATATTAAGTATTTAACATAGCAAATTTATTGATTTGATGATTTTTGGATTTGGATATTAAAAATACAGTTATTATAATATACACATATTGATTTATCGTTTAAATAGGAAACATTTCATTACTACTGTTGGTTTTACATACTACCAGAGATAGCCGTAGCTAAGTCTTGGTGTATGAAAGATATTTAACAGTATCAAACAATACGAAAATCTCCAGGGACATTCGAATAGAAGGGGTTTAAAACTAAACTAGAATAAGCGTTTTTTATTTGCTTTTTTGGAATAATAAAGAGCGTTATCAGGGTCAGCTTTAGAAATAAACAACGCCAACAGTACGTGAATACGAAAATAGACACAGTTACACAATATATAAACTAAAATAATAAATATATTGTATGGCGGGCGAAGGATTATTCTTTGGCTTTGCTACAACGCTACTGCCAAATGAACTCTTTGAATTTTTATTTTTAGTCTGATTTATCGTATGTACCGATATAAAATTACAATATACTGTTCCAGTTTAGTCATATGTTACCAGATACTAATGTTATGTTATATATGACATCAAGAATCACATCCAAACGTGCTATTTTTTTTCAAATTATGTAGATAGTCAAAAAAGTGTTTCGGCGTCGTCATCATGACATTGATAAATATTTTATTATTTATTATATCACAATGCATTGATTGAATTGGAATTTACTTGGAAGAACTCCATTATAATTCTTTTAACAGGTGGTTTGCGTATTGAAAATCGTTTTTTATTTTTATTATCTGATTCAAGCCTGGTATGTTTACATTTATGTGATACGCAACTTACTTGAACAACTTGAAATTAATAAATATTATCAAGATAATAACCTCCTTAATGACTAAGCAAGTATTAATTCAACAACCTCACTTAAACCATTACAAGAAACTCGCGTAATTACGCATAATCAATAAAAATTAAAATGTTTTTACTCTAACGAATAGTTAATAATACTAAGTATGTTCATTTTCTCAGTACAACTCCAAAACACAATTAATAAGTAAAATAATTTAATTTGTAATACAAGTAATGATGTCGGAATAAGTGAGATGATATAAGCTAATTTAAAAATAAACATGTTTCTGAAGATAGCTTGACGCCAATAGCAATCAATACACTGATAAACTTCTTGTAGAAATTAATACTGTGTTATTTGACATACATGATTTTTACATGAGCTTGTTGTAATGGTTTAGAATAAGGTGTTTTATTGAAATGAAATTTTGTTTCTTTGGTCATTATGGGGGTTATTACCTTGATAATATCTATTAATTTCTAATCGAGAAAATTTAGCCTTAGCGTTTTATCACACAAATTCAGGCATACCGGGCCTGAATTTATTTTTTGTGATATCTTGTTCAGAGGTTCGCGAACTGAGAATCTTTTTTATTATTATTAAATGACCTTATAAGTTCTTTTAAATCTAGTTGAAATACTCCTTCCAGTCTGTCCAATGCATCTTATAGACTAGCCTATAAATAATTAAATACGATTAAAAGGAATAAAAAATTTAACACAAGCGACTTAATTTAAAGTTTTTCATATCTTTTTGTAGACTTAAAAATGAATGGACATAAATTTTTCAGCTTGAGATTTCGTTTTGATAAACATAAGTAGGGCGTTAAATTATTCGAAAGAGCTTTTAAGCAGCCTAAAATTAATATTGTATGTACATAGAGTTGAGAAAACGCTTTTCTTGAGTGTTGGTAGTGGGTTTTTTTGTGAAGGCGCAACAATAAACCATCGAGAATAATAAATGTACGTTCTTACAACACTCTATAAAAGGAAAAACGTTATTCAGACATCAAAGGTCCAAATTTAAATACAGTTGACATCTTAGAAAATACATTCCTTTGAATGTGTCAGTTAAATAGATGTTCTCAATTTTTTTTCTGAATTTTGACCAGGGGCAGTCAACTCAATTAAATTTGAATTATCGGCTATCAAAAAAAATCCTTATAAGTAATGACATTGACTTTTTCAGTATTTATGCAGGTATCTACTTAATATTGATATTTAAATTTAATAAATTTTATTTACCACTTTTGAATGATTGATTTATTTTATACATAATAAATTCAGATCTGGAATTATTATCCATTTTGAGATATAGTGCTGAGCTGATACTTTAAATTTATATTTTCAGTCATGTTTCACTAATTTCTGTAACAACACGGTCATCAATTTTTCCGATATATTGCTTTTTTCAATTCGATTTTCACCATTTCCTGCAGTTGTAACTATTATTAAAATGTGAATGTATTTAATAACATGTAAAAAATTATGTGTGCTTTTGGTTTTAAATGTTCAATTGAGTTACCACATCTCTCAACATTTTACGTACATTAAGCCAAGTTAAATTGATTGCCCACCACTGCATTAATTCAATTTTAATTAAATTGTTGGAAAACTAGTTCATTCTTATCTTTGTTATTCGAGTAATTTTCTCTATTTAAATCCTCTAAAAAATCATAATTATTTATCACGATAACAAATTGTAGGAAATGAAAAAACGTATTGGAGGGCGCACAGACGGTTAAATTTGGGAGCAAAATCCCAACAGCGTAGAACTTTATAAGTTTTAATGAACGGAGTTTTGTTTCATTTAAATAAAGTATTTACTTTTACGCGTACTATAATAAAAGAGAACAGGTGTACCTGTGCAATGTTGTACAACCCTCTTACTATTCTCTGTTTCTTTTCTAGGTGGAACTCGTAATATGAGCTTTTCATTTATTTGAACTTCCTATCTGACAAGGAAAATGTTTCGTAGTCGATATTTCACTACGACGCTTGAAAAACAACAGAGATTTCAAAACAGGGTTTTATATACCATTATTATTACTTTTTAATATGTAATCAATGCTTTCCTATAACTATTCCTGTACTATAAATAATTTGTGTTTTCTTTGTTGAAATATGAATCCTAAATATAAAATATCAATGCTAGATAAACTCAAGAATTCAGGTGGGAATGTTGCGTGTGACCACCAAAAACCAAATGACGTAAACAAACAGGACTGACTATGACGCGATGTTATTATTAAAGCCAATTTCGTCGCAAGTTGTCCGTTATATATATATAAATATGTCGTGTCCCTTTCATTAGACAAACATAACTAAAGAGTTGTCGAAAGAGTAACTGTTGTTTTGTGTAAAAAGTACGACAGGTAAAAAGACCCTTAGTTTTTGAATAAGTTTTCGAAAAAAGTCGTTTTTGTCGAGAATTTAAAACCAACTAAAGAAGTTTTTAAAAAATGGGCAGCGACGCTGGCGCTCTAACCGCTATATGTGTCACTTAGAATAGTAATGGTGTAACTCCAGTTTTGAAGTTTTGAGAAAATCAAGGTATTGTAAAATGTTCTTAGGATCAAATAACAACCATTTTGTCAATCAACTGAAGAACTTAAACGTTAGTGTAGTAGTGAAGTCTGTCTGAACACTTTACTCTTATTCTGATATTGCATGTACTTCACTATTATTCTGAAAAATATCGTTGAATATGGGTATATAAAAACAAAAAACAGTTTTTAAAGAAATTAGGAGTATATATGGAGGTGCACCATTATGAAACTAATAGAATAACATTTTTTGAACGTGTTTGAGGTATAAACTCATTTTTCGTAATTTTTGAGTTACACCGTTACTATTCTAAGTGACACATATATAAATCAGACAGTCGACAGTCACTAGTCAGTATTAAAAGTAATACCTGAACCGCTGGACCAACTGACACGTTCTTAACATTCTACCAAGCCACATCTTAGTGAAAATAAAATATTATTTTATCTAAACTATTATTTCGTATCAATAGATGTCACTATCACAAAACTTCAGAACTTATATTCTTTGTAAAAAATCAATACAATTCATTTTAGTGGTAAAAACACTTAAATTTGTAAAAACACTTAAATAAGCAAGACGAATGAAAACTATTTCCCTACATCGACGGGAATAATTACTCATAAAGTAAGAGCTATCCATTGACAGGATAATGTGAATTTCGTATTTTACCTTATAACAATTTATCAGCTTAACCATCTTAACGATTTCCATACGTGTTACATCAACCCACATTCTACTTAAACAAATTAAAAAAATAACAATATGAAGCTTTAGTGATTCCCGGCACGTAAATTAACCAAACACGCAACAAGCTTTTAGCTTAATTAGAAACCTAAAGCTTATTTTCATTTCACTGTGATGTGGTCGGGTATTTATTTTTAGAACAGACGTTGTGTGTTGAACAAAGACATCATTATAACATATTGTTTGATATTGACAAACTGTTTGAAAGCTTTCATTGGCATTTAATGTATGTACGTTTAAGGCAAATTGAGCTTCGTAAGATGTAACCGAATTTCCACATTTTTTTTCTGTTTAAAATTGATCGAATAAAATAAACTTTATAATATTATTACTCCTAATAGTCTCAATCTTTTAGAGAATAAAATAAAGCGATTTGATTAAAAGATAAGTGTTTACCTTATTTCACATATTAATTTTCTATCTAGACCGGATTCAGCAGGTTGGTAAACGTTATTTATTACAAAAGCAAATAAAATGAGCTTTCTTGACAATATATTGCATACATAATTAATTGTTTTAAATTCTAAATGAGTCATGAAGAGACGATGAATGTGGAAAGCTTCTCCAAGATATGATGTGTAGATGAATTATTATTAATATTATCATTTCTGTAGATGCTGAAAATATGTTAAAATAGTTGCTTTGATTTTTTAAATTTCTTTTTCAAATATCTTTTGGATGTTTCTGACTGAAAAAATAATCTTCATTCCCAATGAACCGTTGTGCTATTTAGTGTCAATGTTGATATTCCATTAATATTTATTAAAATTATTTCAGTGGATTGACACTTTATTGTACAATTTTCCCATTTGCTATTTCTGTTGATTTATGAAATTTGAATTATTGAAATTTTGTACATTTCCATGTATTTTGTCACTAACGAACCGGGTTTCGCCCTTCGGCATCTTCGGGCACTCGAGCGCACGAATGGACTCAAATTGACAGACAGTAAACAGTGTCTAACGTTTATATAGAAGATACAAACACGACAAATATTATAAGTCTAAGAACCACAGTGACACCTGAGTTAAAATTTCGAAAATCGCCTTAATCCTTATTTTGTAAACAGACGCATTAACATAATGAATCATGAATTATTTTTACAAAATTGACTTTTAATATAGCTCAATCTTTGATCAGAGATTAGTCGTTATTTATTTGTAAGAGATCCATAACATTTTAATTGTAGATAATTTTGATTCATTTACTGAAATCACTTAATTTCATATAAATAGCCTGGTTGGGATTTATATTTTATTTGTTAATATTGCTGGCGATGAGTGAAACCAGTCCTGATCATTACAAAAAAAGGAGTACAAAAAACAAATTGTGTTTTATTAAAAAAAACTGTCAAATATATTCAAATCAGTAATGTTTAGGTGAATTACGACACCATATTTATGATATTTATCCATTTTATTTGGAACTATTCACATCCCAGTTCCTATATTTAAAGTTATGTAAAGGAAGTTAAAGTGGAGTATAAATTATTACCCTGACGATCCAGTTTGAAATAAAAAAAAAGAATTTAGAACATGTCGAATGTCAAAACCGTCTTTCCAACATTATGGTAATTTTTTCTACTTTCTTAGTTTTTAGGTAATAGATATTTTTTTAACCATGTCCCCTTCCAATGTGCAGCATATGACCTCGCAATGAAGGTATTTCAACAGAAGTTGAAGTGGTTGTTACTCGGTTGCTCAACCTCTTTTTTTCGAAGGGAGCATGGATGCAATTTTAAACATCACAAACATCCACGTCCTCAAACAGGAATCCATAAATGATTTATTAAACTATCCGTACTGGGATCCGATCCCGTGAGTTCTGTAACCAAAGACAACAGCTTTGACCACTGCACCACGGACCCTGCAATTTTTGTGTTTATTATTATAGAATAATAAAATTAAACATTCAATAGTGTTCAAAGCTCAAATATTTGCGAGCTGCTTCCGATATCAATTTATAAAAATGTTATATAAGCTGGGTTTTGTTATCCAATCTCAATTTTCAAAAATAAACGTTCGTTGGGAAATTTTCGGTCTATTACCCTTACTTAATAAATCTTAAAAACGATTCATACACGTTCTCCAAGTTTAGGTATTCATTTGCATTATAGGTATCATCCATTCCAATCAAAATCTCCATTTGAACGGTTGAATTGTGTTCCAATTTGCCGTCTACACAGTTCCTAGTGGAAAATCTAATTGGAAATTCACCAAAATTGCAATAAAGCTCGTTTTGTGCCGTACAGGGGTGCATCGTAAATGTTACAATATTTTTTGCTTTTTTTTTGTTTTACATTTTAAATCGAAGCTTTTACATTTTTTTGACAACAATTATTCGGTTCAACACTATGAATTGATCTTCTTCTTCTTTGATCACATTCACTCCGTATGTGGAGCACATGGTCTCTTCCTTCCATGCGATGCCTTCATCCTTCAGTTCCGCCGAGAACATCCTATGCATATTACCAGGTGGGTAAAAGACGCAAGTATTACTCTCCTGCAGCATCCACAGCCAGTTCCAAAGTGTGTCCATGGTCGCTTTTAGTAACAGTACGCTGCTTAGTACGTTCTCTAATCTCCGAGTTCCTCACGAAGTCAAGGCACCTCTCCCCGAACCTTGTTACGGCTTCTTCTCCATGGCAGAGTCTTCATCATGGTGGTATGATACGCTACCGTATAGGAACACTGGGTAAAAATACTAAAAAAACACTAAAAAGAGTTGAACAAATGGCACTTGGTTTTAGTCGTGTACGACTGCGTGTCAAACAGTCCGCATTGAGTTAAATGTGGCTCCAGCTATCCCTAAAAGAAATCGGGCTCTTTTTTGTGTTAACGTCTTCGCGTGTACACCGAGGTACCCGAAGCTGTCATCTTTCATTTAGTTTTCTGTCTTTAGAACTAAATGTGACTTTTAATAATTTGACGTCCCCTAAAACGTTGCTTCGGTAAGCGATGATCGGTTAATCGCTGAGGTGATGGACAATGGAGACAAATATTGAACCTGAAGTTTACCACGACGAGCGTTAGAAATTGTGAATCTGTAATTATATTTTCTATGACTACATAACTGCTTTTGAATAAAGTAGTATATTTAGTAGATACAGAAGGTATCAATTATTAATTACACAAATCATGAGAGAATAATAAGCGAGACTGGCCTACGAAATATTGAGACTATAATTTGACACACTCCAGTTATGCAACGCGTGCCCAAAACCATGCCCCGAGTCGCCTTTAACCATGACAATTCATTTGTATAAATATTGGCAACTAATACTTTTTAATTTAATTACAGTAAATTCATTATTAAAGAAAATCACACCCCCGCTGAACGGCGTAGTCGACGGAATCGGTGTGATACCCCCGTGGCCGAATTAAACAGTCATTTCTCATTCGTCTCTTCGTAAACTTCTTGCTATCCACTAAGGTCAGGGGTGAAACGCTTCACTTTTATCCGATCGGATGACCAATCTAGCTCTGTTTGCCAATCGCTCTGTTGCCTTTTTAATCGTATAACTTGTATAACGTGTATTTACTTGTAAATATAAATATTTTAAAATTCTAATGACCTATAAACAAACCAACAGTATCGAATAAAAAAATCACCGGACTAACTTCTTGGATGCTGATAACAAGACTTTCAGGTTCTAGTTCTCCGGGTGTCTCAAATTGTAGAAGAAAGGGTTCCAAAAATCTCGACGAAGTTCGTGGTTTTAAAATAAATCTATAAAAAGGTAAAAAGACCGGTGCCATAGTAATCTATCGTTGAGAAGAAATAGTCAAAGCACCGCATCGAATCACTACAGAATTAATTGATTTTGAATGTTCATTGCATTGTTCGGTCAATTACTCCACCCTATGGTTCAGCGAACAAAGCTTTGAAGTTAAACATTTTGATGGGCCTTTAGGGCTAAAGATAAACGTATAATATGGCTATTACAGCAAAATGATTGACTCAATATCGAGTAGTTTGCATTTTACAGCAATAAAATTGACCTATATAAACGTTAGACACTGTTTACTGTCTGTCAGTTCGAGTCCATTCGTGTGCTCGAATGCCTGAAGATGCCGAAAGGCGAAACCCGGGTCGTTAGTGACAAAATACATGGAAGTGTACAAAATCTCAATAATCTAAATTTGATTAAATACAGTGTTTCAGATTAAAACTCATTTGCGTTTGATGAGACAGTACATGTGTACACGTAATAACATTTGCTGGGTCCGTGTTGCAGTGTTAGCAAAGAATCTTACAGGTTTGCCCGTTAGCACGACAGTTATTTAAATCGATTTTTGTTTGTAGGAATGGATATATGTGATGTCTTAAATTACCTTCCACCTATTCGATCGAGTAGCAAGAGCGACTAACATAGCACTAGTTCTGTCCTATCCCTATTAGTCTATCTCTACTCTCTTCGAACAAGAGAAGTTGAGCAACTGAGTAACATGCAGTTCTCGTAGAAAAACTTCTGTTGAGATACTTCCATTACTCGCCATGTACTCCACATTGGAAACCGACGTGGTTAAAAAAAATTAAATCAATTTCCACTGACATGGTCAATTATTAAGAGTAAATTCATTTCATGTTCGAATTAAATAATGTAAAACAAAAGAAAATTTTGGAGAGGATAATGATACTGTTATAGTATTAAAAGGATTACTGAAAATAAACGTGTAATATTGAACATAAAATCAGTAGCTTGATCCCTCAATAGTAGTAAAAGAAGCGTTAAATTGCAAAAACAAACGCCATAAAATTTACTGGTTATTTATGGAAAATTATATTGTTGTTAACATAATCTCAGATTTGATACGACTTTCGAAGTTTTATTGTATTTACATAAACGCCAAACTTTACGGCAAAAGTCGTCAAATTGTTTTCCCAATATTTTATATTATAAATCATATTCAAACCAGTTTTTTTGGAAACAAGGATACGTATTTTATGATGTGTTTATTTGTTAATGGAGAGTATCGACTGAAGGTGGTTCTTGGATCTTCAATATCACATTACAATCATTCAAATTGTGAACGCTTCTATGATTTGTATTGTTTTTATCCATGGTTTCTCCTCTCGGCATTTTGGGCCTACGAGTAGATGGGAAGATTATATAGGACAATTTTGAAATATGAGGCGGGGAAAAGCAAAAACCGATAAGTCCACATTTTGTAAAAATCAAATATACAACAATACGAACATACACTATAAGTCATTTCACGCAATACGTAAAGACAAAATGTTTTATTTTTTAGTGACATGCAGAATCCGATAAGCTAAATAGCAACAATCAAATGACGATATGTCCAATTTTATTTTGCATATATTTATTGCAATAAGTGGTTGACTGGCTACTAAAAACCTGCATGTTTCTTAATTGAAAACACGAAAAACAAAAAAGTTTACTATCGCTTAAACTAATAATTTTGGTATAATTTAAGACATCGATTGAGAGTGTTTGATAGAATTTCAATATCAAATTTGAATAATTTAATTTGAGGCTATTTGTGTACTCGAATACCTCAAGATATCGAAAAGCGAAACCCGGGTCGTTAGTGAAGAAATACATGGAAATGTACAAAATCTCAACAATTCAAATTTAAGAATTTTGGTTAAAATATAGTTCTCTACTAATTTTGAAAACTGGGCGAATCGGATTTTGCTTTTAAACGACTTAAATATTATATAAAGAGTATTTAAAATTTCAGGTCATTGCCAACATGTCAGATATTTTTGAAAATAAAATCTTTCGAGATAAACTTAATCAACTTGGCTGAAAATAAAATTATTAATGTGTTGACTGTCAATAAAACAAAACTTGTTTTGTACTACTTCCACATGTTTATAATGGTCAGGACCGGTTTCACTCATCGTGAACATTATCAACTGATCATTGTAAACATGTCAAAGTAGTACAAAATAAATTTTGTTTTATTTTTAAAATACGTATTTCTAGACTCATCTTTACTTTAATTTGTCACCTTATCTATATTGATATTTCTTTAAGAACCAGTTCTCAGTCTAAATCGAGAATCGTTTCTTAGAGAGATATCGTTATGGGTAAGGTAAGGTGACACATTAAAGTAACGACGAGTTTAGAATCAAACAGTCCTTTCAGAAAAAAAAGTGATAAAAGAATTAGTCTAAGACTGGCTGATATCTAATCGTCTTCCAGCCGTTTTCTTAAGTGTGTAGGGAAGGAAAATAAAAAATATATAAGCATACTCATTAGCTAAGATGTATCCATACTAACACGGTAGCAATTTGTTGAATAATCCACAAATGAGGAGTGGAAACCAATGTCTGAACACATTTTGGTTATGGAAACCGATACCAATTTTATATCCTGCATTATGAATCACTGTACAGAGGCTGTTAATTGCTTTCCCGTCTTTCTATTTAGTAGAACGTGGATTTAGTGCAGTTATGAACCTCATCTTACTTTAAATATCAAAATGTTTTATTTGTATTCTATTTTTACATCACCATCTACAATTAATTAAAATATTTCTTTATTATGCAGTTACGAAGAATTATTTTACTTAGGGTTCATGGTAAGGTTTTTTCTTTAAGATGGGCATAATAAGTTTGGAAACCAATGCTATAGAGCATCACCACTCAAACACAGAGATCGTTATACCCCAAACGGCTTACAGATAATTTTACCTTCGTTGATTAAAAAGAAATATCGATTTTTTATTGTTAATTGAAAATTAATAAAACCTAGACTTAATGTATTTTATTGTATAGTTGTCAGTATCGTATTATTTTCCACAATGCCTTCAATAAATTGCATCGTGTTGTATGAAATAAGTGAAACTATTGTTCGCTTGTGAATTTGAAGGCGCCTTCACTTGAAACGTCTCGAAAATGTGCAAAAGTTTGTCGAGGACTAAAATTGTTCCCTTGTTCTGTTAAGTGAATTTTTAGACAAGGCCTGTATACGCATATCTCGTTTATATTTTTCTGACATCTGGTGGTAGTGGTACAGTATGAAGTTAAAATTAAGAAAAAACGTCTAGTATTGATTTCTTTCTACATTCAAATCATGAGTGTATTGGTAAATAGTCTGTGTGTGTGCCATCTTACTAGAGGTCTGCACGGGCCCGGATTTAGCCCGCGGGCTTCTTCTACCTGGCCCTGCCTGTGGTTTGGGTTCGGGAGGGTAAAGGCATTTCAGATTCGGGCTTGGATTAATTTTCATGGTCATGAGTCAGCCATACGGTAATAATAATCATAAAAAACGTCAATTACTTAATATAATTTATTTCACATTTGTCATCAATATGAAAACAATAATATCTATTGATTTAAGTCATCATCATAATTTTTCTTCAGGAACATGAATCTGAGAAACCCATAAAATTGTATGAGCTAATTGAAGCTCCATTTGAAACAATGATTTCTTTATTTACGAATGGCCAATCATTATATTACTCGTTCGTACATAAATACCGTGTGATTTGTCAGTATCTGCTTTCAAGTGGTTCAGATGGTTGCGCCAGAAAATTCATTATTAACAAAACCGTGTTTCTTTTGGACTGAGAAAATAAATCTGTACTTCGGGTTTGGGTGATATTGAAACTCGGGCTCGGGCCGGACCGGGTAAATTCATAAAATTCCAGCCTGTGCAGGCCTCATAACGAGAATGCTATGTATCACTAGAAATTTAGCAGCGGCTAGAACTATAATACTTACTACCCGGTACTACCCCAACGGGATCACTGGACATCACCTCGTGCAGGTAATCGTATGGTTTTATTTATGACAGTCAAACGTGGAACTAAAATATTTATTACTCGACTTGGAAATCACAGATGACTTGAGGCTGATTCCATCAGGAGCATCATTTGTAATACCCGTTGTCATATTCCAGTAAACACGTTCTGAATATTGAATATGACATCTATGATGTCATTATAACAACTCAAAGTATAATTTAAGAGTATGTTTAAGCTGCTGTTCCCTGCTCTAGTGAGATACTGAATTTGATATGAGTTAGATGACTGGAGATTGATTCATATATAAGGAATACCACGACAGGTATACCAATACGTATACCTTTATGATACATTATCTGACATCTGTGATGCTATCATAGCAACGTCAACTATTTTGAAGTCATATTAATTGTTATCAGCTGTTATCATAGCAACCAGAGATAAAATATTTCATAAATGTCAAAAATAGACAAATTGAAAATTTCGTAAGCATTTTTGCAGTTATTATAATATATAGTTACTCGACTGAAACGGTGGAAAGATTTTTACAATTACAGTTAAGAATTTTAATGTTGTTATAGTGATAACAAAAAAACATCTAGCAGTCTAATTCGTTTGGGATAATAAATTAGTTCTTTTTATAGAAATTTTGAACCTGGGGGCTCAAGATGAAGAATCGTTTATCTGGCTAATGAGCTTGTCAGTTAATAACCGGCCATGACAAGTCCATCGGTAAACTATTTGGGCTGGGAAGGTTGGTTTGTTTGGCCACCATCAGGACGCTAATCACGTACTGTGGGACTGCCCCGAGATTAATGCCGAACGAGCAGAGCTGGGGTCAACCAAGGCCAGGTTTGAGGCGTTCGATAAATTTGCGACATAATAATGGAGAACAGGATTCCTCTTTTCTCTTTTCTCTCTATTATTTTTTAAATCACAATTGTGCATTGTTGGAAAATTGGTGCCGTGCAGCTCTGTATCGGGTCAGGAAAATGAAGAGCAATTAAGTTTCTTTTCTTGTACGGTATTGCGTTATGGCATGGGGGCGTGAAACAGCAGCTGCATACATAATAACTTGTATAATATCTTTTAAAATTATTTAATAAAAATAATCACCCTGTGCCAGCACTTTGAAACTTTGCATTGTGTTTGTAGGTGACGCGTATAATTTTATTGTTTCGTTTATTTTTCTTTCGAAAAAAAACAACTTTGTTTGTGAAAAATGTATGGTAATAGATAGGTACGCGCGCCTTCCTCTCTCCTCGACCACTTTGTGTATATTATACTCTTATAAAACGGTTAAAGGAAAAGTCTGTAAATTTCAGAATAAGTGATTTATTAAAACTTTTCTTAAACTTTAGGATGGGGACGACGGTTCTTAAATTGAAAGAGTTTTTCCTTACCCAAAAAGATGATAGATAATATTTAATATAGTTTTGGTTCTGTAGTAATGTTGAATTTTTTTTTTGATTAATTTATTTCTTTTATGTAATATTTGATGAATAAATATATCGATACCTCAGTTACATAGTGTAACAATTCAAAAAGTATTGTTCTGAGACAATAAAAAATCAAGATTTTGGGCAGGTTTAATAATCTACTGTACATCTATTTTTGAAGATTTTCATGCAATTATAGAACTATCTAAAAAACATATCTATATTTATAATATTATATACATAATTCCATTTTTTCTAAGATTAATAAAAAGAGTTTTCACAGGATTTTCGTAGTTATTAAATTTGAATCTTAAGTACTAATAACCACTGTCATTCTAAAACAACCACAGATTAGCACCTGTTACATTGAGCTGATAGATATTCCAAGCATTTCCTTGTACTCAAGTCATAACTGCAAATTTTTGACTTGTTACGTTTTGGAACTGAGGTATTGATATTATAATCCAGCATGCGAATTGTATGTGTGCATAGCTAGCGTTCACAAGATAACGGGTTCAACTCCTTGAAATATATGACCACCGGATGTTCTTTATGTATATTGTATTCAAATCCATATAAGTTTTCTTAATTCATAATAAATATGTTTTAAAGAAAATTGTCAACGTTGTTGGTTTCGGTGACGGATCTCACGGATAAGAATCATAAAATGATATACGGATTTCTGTTCGTAGGCATGGATGTTTATGATGTCTTGAATTCTCTCCTACCCATCCGGCCCACTAGTCCTGTTCTAGCCCTTTCCTTCTCCCCTTACTCTCTTCGACAAATAGAGTTTGAGCAACTGCGTAACAATCAAAATTTTTTTTTTCTTTAAATAAAACACAATTCGTTTGTACTACTTCCACATATTTATAATGATCAGGACCGGTTTCGCTCATCACGAGCATTATCAGTTGATCAGCATTATCAGTTGATAATGCTCGTGATGAGCGAAACCGGTCCTGATCATTATAAATATGTGGAAGTAGTACAAACGAATTGTGTTTTATTTTTTAAAATATAATGTCTTTCCACCAAGAATTGACAGTTAACACCTTAAAAGTAACAATCAAAATTTATAGAAAAAACTTTTGTTGAGATACCTCCATAAGGAGCCATATGCTGTACATGTGGGGCGGACATGATTAAAATAAATGCATTGCATTACAGATCATTGATCATTCCCTTATCTATAATGTGATGTATATCTTTAAAACCGCTAAAAGAAATTTTAATTACCACTGTGATAAAATGCTGAGTATTAATTATAATAATATGTTTTCAATGATTGGCCACACGCCTTATGCTTTTATAAATTTGGAGCCAGCTAACATACTGTCCCGACTTATCTGCAAAAATCATCGATTCTGTGAACCGAAAATAAAACAATGTATCAGGGTCGCAGCAACTTATGGGGGTGGAAAATTGGATGCTGGTTATCGACGTGCAGGCAGCTAAGCGGTTAAGTCATCCACGCAACGATGTTATTAGATTTATAAAAATAATAAATGTCTTTCAAAAATAGGATGGATAAAAATATATTTATATATATGTTGCTTTTGATGATTGCCGAGCCAAACAGTAAAGTCTGAAATATTTTATTTGCGAAATCGTCTTTTATCTCATCAAAAAGACAAAATAGGTGTTCATTGGAATGAAATGAAATTAGTTTGATGTACATTTTGAAAATAAATGTAACCAACCTAAAAAATCTACGCATAACTGATACACATTCATGGTATTAAGATATAAAATTAAAATTTATAACTTTGTTATTTCACTCGTTGTGCTGCTAAATCAGTGTGGCACATCCAATGGAATAGTAAAGTTTTCAATTTAAATTTTCTATTAAAAATGAATTTCTACGAAACCGCAGTTACCACCGAATCCATTCAAAACATTCATGACATGACTTTCAAGGTACAATTAATTATGATCGAGGATGGTAAGTCAAGAGGGTGTTAATTTTATCTTGTTATGTGTTTTAACATGTAAATGTGTTTCATACAAACATTTGTATGGAAAAACACAAAAGACTGTAAAACAAAAAAAATTCGAAATTATTATAGTTGCATTGCACATCATTGTACCGATTATTTTAATATTTTTTAAAACCACAACAGCTCCCAATAGTGAGCATATGGTCTCCTAATGGAGGTATCTCAAATGAAGTTTTTCTAAAATAACTGCTTGTTATTCAGTTGCTCAAGCTCTCTCTTTGAAAGTGATTAGGGATAAAAGAATAAGGCTAGGGCAGAACTAATGGTTAGCTAGTCGCTGTGCTGGAGAGAATTTCAGACATCACAAGCATTCATAGTTTCGAACAGAAATCCATGAATCGATTGAAAAAACAATTTATGAAACTGTCCATACTGGTATTCGAACTCGTGAGATCTGTAACGGAGACTTTGACCACTGCATCACGGACCCAACTTATTTTAAATACATTACGGAAATTAACTAGTAATAAAAAACATGTTTATAAGGATGTCCCATATCAATTGATTCTAAATTATGAATATTTCTTTGGATAACTGATTTTGGTTCACTTTCTTAACTCATCTTCAGATAGCATGACGGGATTAGAGCACAATTAATATTCTATCACATTATCTCTATATACTGTTTCATGAAATGGAAAGGAATAAATGAAAAATCACTAAGCTCTAAAAAATTTAAGCTCTTGACCACGCAACCGAGTTCGGTATCTAAGATCAAATGACGAAATCATCCGAACAGAAACATTCTTTATTCTCATTTTTTTTTCTCTATAAATAAATAAATATTTTTGTCTTTAATTAAGTTGTGCAGCTGTATAAAATACCAATACCATAAACCTCAGACATGTTTTAATTTTCTATGTGTTATTTTAGGTATTTTTTGAGTTAATTATTTAGTTTGATATCTCAGTCTGCGGCTTTCAAAGCACACCTACTCAAATTTTTCGGCTTAACAATTCTTTGAGTTAATTAAGATTCAGCATTTCAAGTGTACTAGACGTCACCCACAAAATAAGCCCGTCTGCGGAAAAAGCGCTTACGCTCCAAAATTCTTAGAGAGTACGTGGTTAGAGCTTGTGAATACATTTATATTTATACTACTAAATACATGTATATATCTGTCTATCATAATAAATCTTCCCAAAAGGTTTATAGAAGCGACGTGAAATTTTCACATGGTATTCTGGCTGCGCTTTCTAGGACAACTGTGCTATTTTCAACGTTCAACTTTATTATTATTCTAAAAATAAAATACAATTTGTTTGTATTACTTTCACATATTAATAAGAACCGGTTTCATTCATAACGAGCATTATCAACTGATATCATAGCAGGGCTATTTATATAAAATTGAATGTTAACAATTACAAGGTATATAAAACAGTTGGTTCATGAACTATGACAGAAATAAACAGGCAATCAAACAAATTATTACAATTTTAACGACCTCTTAAAAATCAATAAAAACTAATCTGAAATAAAAAATAAAGCCACATTAAAAATCCACTATCTGAGCAAAATATAATGAGTATTATTAGGGAAGTAGTACAAACAAATTGTTTTATTTTTAAAATATAACGCCTTTCCACCAAGAATTGACAATTGTCCTTAGAAGAGATTATTATCGATTGATCGAATATAACTAGTTCGTGGGTGTTACATGAGGTACGGTCTTCTGTAATATTTTCAATTTTAAACTTTTAATTTACTAATTCTAAAACTTATACTCACTAATATTGATTGATTTACTTTTTAGGCGTTACATGAGGTGATATTTTCAATTTTAAGCTAGCAGCATTCAACATGAACATCGAAATAACGGCATAATAATTTTGCCAACGTCTAAATCAGTGCTCCGCAACCGGTGCGCCGCGAGATAATCCCAGGTGTGCCGCGGTGCCGTGCGACCAAAATGAGAAAAAATCGAGTATTTATATATTAGATAAAATTAAAGCCACTCACTTGCTAAGATCTCCGATTAAATTATTGTCCTTGAAACAAATATTATGTTATTTTGATATTTAACGGAATAATTGTATTAGTGTTTGAACGGATAGTGCAACTCTAGTGATGGGGAATAAATTGGGAGTTGTCTTGTGTGTAAAACGAAAAAACCCTACGGCACAAATTACACATTACTGCATATATTGAGAAGCATTGATGGCGAAAAATTTCCTAGTTGAGGTATTGCAAACAGCAAAGGAATGTATCAACATATTGTTAAATCAAGACCCTTAAATACGCATTTTTTGTTGTTGTTTAGAAAGATTATTTCGGATTTGGCCAACAAACGAATTGGGCAGGAACTCAACATAGCTTAAATAATTTTTAAGAAATAACTATTAGAGTACCGCGAAATATTCATGAGTGCTTAGGTGTGCCGTGGGTGAGAAAAGGTTGCAGAGCACTGGTCTAAATGACCTAACGTTAACGCCTTCTATCCCGGGCGAAGTCGGGTGGTAAAAATACTTAAATGTATATATATATATATCTATAAAGGTCGTACATAATTCCACATTTTATTTTAAAATTTCCACCAGTTTCACATAGATTTTTATCATTTGACAATAAATTAAAACACAGGAAAATGAAGTCAAAGAATGTTTTATTATTTCGTAATTAATAAAAATTTAAGTTAGTTATATAAAACGATTCATTTTAGAGAGTAAAAGGGAACTAATCGTCAATAGAGATTTTTTAACTAAATTCATTCCCAATGTGGAACATATGGCGTCCTAATATAAGTATATCAACAGAAGTTTTCCTATGAAAACTGCTTGTAACTCAGTTGCTAAATCTGTCCGCTCTCAATATGATTCATATAGCTTCCTAATGAAGGTATCTCAACAGAAGTTTTTCCACAAGAACTGCTTGTTACTCAGTTGCTAAATCTGTCTTTTCGAAGAGAGTAGGGCTAGGATAGGACTAACGGTTAACTTAACGCTATTCCTACGCCACGTTTTCAGAATTTGATGAAAGTGGGAGAGAATTCTAGACATCATTAACATCCATGGCTATAAACAGAAATAAATAAATCGATCAATAAATCATTGTTATGAAACTGTCGGTACTAGGATTCGAGCCCGTCAGATCCATAACCGATGCCAGCGACGTTGACCGCTGCGCCACGGACCCGATGGCCCATATAATTTTTGTATGATACAAAATCTATGAGTAATAATATGTACTATAGATGTGTCATTAAACCACGGATTACAGAAAACAATATTGAATTTAAGAATGATAAGCTCTTCATAAAAATGGCTTTGTTGAAGTTTTTAAAGAGGTCGATCGTAAGCACGAGGGAGGTGAAAAACATTTTATAGTCTAGTGAAGAAATGAAGCAGTCGGAGGAAAAAAACTGCTGTTTACTTACATTTAATGATTATATCATCCTGCAAATTCCATTTTGATTTAGCACGTTTTCCATCGTATCAGCGCTTAATGATTAGTGTGTACCTATTCTGTGTTTTACGATATTTACCAAAATACACCACAAAAAAATACAAAAATATGAACAAGTTTGATTTTCTTATATCGAGTAAAATTTTATGAGCATTTTATGATGCTAATAAAACAATGGGTGTTTTTCTCAAAACGATGCTAGAAGAATAGTCAGGGCTTTCCGTTTCCGATTTTTTTATGGCTGGATATTATATTCATATTTTCCCACTTCATTTTACTCACTAATTTATGAAAAATTCTAATACTTAACAATAAATTTCAACGACATTATAAATACCAACTATTATAAAAATGATTTTTGTTTTTATCAAAATTCCTTATTGGAAAAATTAACTTGAGATTAATCAACCATCTTGAAGCTATATATAGTCATACCAGGTATTTTCCTATTAAAACTGAAGATTTTTATTCGAACTTCAATGCTCAAACGGTGGAAAAGGTAATTTAATGAACCTGTTTAATGAAAAAGATAAAAAGTGTAACTTTTCAAGAGGTACAAATGAGAAATGTTTTTGGGTAGCTTTAATTCAATTTAAAATGTATACAGCGAATCAGGTATACCGTTCTATTTATTAAATTATCCCTTAACCTTTTTAAGAGAATTCTGAAAAAAATTTACTAGTGTTGGATCGAACCTTCATTGAATTGAAATATTCATTAAGTTTTATGAAGCGATAGAAATTTAACCATATTAACACAAAATAAGCGAGATATTGGTTGTAACCACATACGTAAGTAAGACATTCATGTGCTTATTTTAAGTAGTATACTTTATAATTATCTAAGTTATACGAATACGTCAAACGGTTTTTTTTTTTAAATATATCTGGCATTTTAGCAGACAGCCAATACGTCAAATATGAAATCAAAAATGTCCAAGATCAGAAATTTAAATTGAAAAAATTTCAATTTGATATTGACCTTGCTGGGAATTGATTCAGCATCCACCTGATCGCTAGAGCCATCACTTACCACTAGACTATAGAGGCCGACTTTTTAATCTTATCCACTCCCTAGTCAGAGTGTAAGGGCATTGCATTCCCGCCCAGTTCATCCCAGCGTCCCGTAGTTGCATCAAGTACATGCCATGGATAGTCATCAGCGGACTTATAAATTGACGGCATCCATCTGTTTGGTAGGAGAAACAGGCAGGATTCAGGCTACCCTGGGACATCCGCAGCACATGCCAAAAAACCAGGTCCATGGTCGATTTTTTTATTTTGAACCTAATGATCGGCTAGTCCGTCCGCTCTCTTACCTCTGAGTTTCTGACAAAGTAAAACCGATACCGCTAGTATTCGCCGCAAGCATCTGTTTTTGAAGCATACGGTTACCTTGTGCTTTAGTGAAGTGCTATGACAGATTGCATGCCTTGAATAGATAGCACATAGTTCTGACCGAGTTCAATCGTGATTCTCAGACTTTCCGCATAAAAATGGCTTTGTTGATATTAGTTATTTTATTTCGTAAATAAGTATGCCACGCCGAACCCATCGAAAACTCTCAATATTATTTATCGTTTTCAGAACTGTGAAGTCGTTATAAACTCCAACATAACATAATGTTATACTTCAACTTTGATTAAAAAAAGTTTCAATATTTCTTGGCAAGTATTTACATAAACAACCGCGATTTCGCCTGCCACTTATTTACTTTCATTGTTACAGAAGATAGCTTTAAAAACATTCTTAGTCTGCTGATTTTTGACAACCACTGACCTGATTGTAAATTGGCTGTTATTACAGGTATGAGTTTATGTTTTATAGCCGGGCTCGTGGTGCAGTAGTCAACGTCCTTGGATTCGGTTGCAGATTTCACGGGCTCGAATTCCAATATAGATTTCTGTTCGAAGGCATAGATGTTTGTGATGTTTAAAAATTTAATCCTGCCCCTCCCCCCACTCCAACTGTTCAAAAAAACGTTGCTAGAGCGATTAGCTAACCACTAGCCGTGTCCGAGCCCTACCCTTCTCTCCTACTTTTCAAAAAGGAGAGGTTAAGCAACTGAGTAACACCCAGTTTTCGTAGAAAATAGTTTTTTGACAGGTTAAGACCTGCTTCACGTTGAGAGCGGAAATGGTTGAAAAAATAATTAAACAATACTAGTTAAAGAGGAGAAACCCAACCGTTTTGAAAGTTCTTCTTATGTAATTTTGAAATGTTATTCAAGCCTATTATTATGAAGTGACAGGTGAGAAAGAAAATAAAAGAATACGCAAAAAAGATTTTGATTAGAATGATTTTACGCAAATTAAAAAAAAAAACTGGTGTATTTGTTTTCAAAATTAACCTAAAAATTCAGTCCTTCTCAGAGTGTTTGCTTAGGTGAATCAAAGTAAACATGGAATAAATATAAATATTTTGTTTGAAAAATTTAGTCTTTTTTTTCTAGCCATCCCTAAAAATACAGAGTGACCTCAGCCGTGAATAATGCCTCTCTGAAGTGAGTACAGGAGGCAAAGGGCCAGGCCGCATCGATAACAACGATATTTTGATATTTCAATATCATCAAAAGAAAATACTTACTTGCTCGCTTGATAGATGTCATGTTATCGGGATAAAAAAAATATTCTACGAGTATATTTTTTCCGGTAGAGTATTTTTATTTCTGAAAATGTTTTACGATAGCATTCATTATACTACCAAAATTGTCTTACTTTATTTTTATATTACATACGAGAGGATTTCTTTTAAACATATAAGTACTTATGTCAGAAAACAACAAACAATATTAGAGTTTTTTTATTCATGTGCTTTTCATAGTACTCAATCTTGGATTCTATAAGTTTATCCGAAAAATGTTGATTTCATTACGACTGTAAAACTGAAGCAAAAAGTAACTTTGATTCGAAACGAACGTGGTCTAAGTTGTAAGTTATTGCTTCGTCACAAAAAAGTCAAAACGTTTTATGATTTTCTTCAATTAATATATGACATAACATATTTAAAAGGATTTTGTATAGTAAACTCATACGCAATACTATTTTAGTCGGTTCCATTTAGGGATTCCAACTATTCATCATTAACATTATTGATAAACATTCTAATTCCGTTCAATTACATTACAATATTTAAAATTTGCAGCTGCATCAGATTACTACAACGATATTTCTTCAATTACTAAAATTATGACTTGTTTAAAGGGTTTTTTAACCCTGAGTCATTTGTCAAAATCTATAACAAGATATTGAAAGTGCCCGAGGTGAGTGAAAGACAAAAAAATCACTCCCTGGGGTATTTATAATTGTTCTTGAAATCTGAAGAAATAGTGATGTGATCTTTCGTCGACTTTGTAAAATATTTCATTATAAATATTTACGAATACTATTCTAATAGTTGCCCAGATGTATATGGAAAAGTTAAAAATTCAGCCTCTGTGGTCTAGTGGCAAGAGCTTTACCCTTCCGATCAGGTGGTTTTTTGAAAGAAATTTGTGATCTTGGACATGAGTGACGTATAAAAATTCTCATCGAGTTTATTTCTCGTATGATTTTCAAATTTTCAAAATATTTGGCGCCGATGCCAGCTGTAATGCCAGATATTTTTTTCTATAAAATGTATAAATAATTTAAATTTCAAAAAGGGCCAAATGTATCCGGATTTCTAATTTAAACACAAAATAAAATTATCTTAGTATTCAAAACATTTTGTTTTTGATTTCACAATGAGTGATAATTTAAGCGTCATAAATATAATATATTAAAATTATGAATATAAAAATCAACAAAATGAACAAATAATGATAATTTTTTTTATAAAAATAATATCATTGAGAGGAACGACGGAGGAAGGAGAAGGCGATATTTTCTTGAACGTCCGAAAATTACATTGTTTAGTTAATTTTATTCGAGTATTTTTTATGTTTACCACTTTGTTTATTACTATTGATTTACTCAGATACATTATTTTACTCTGTATTTTTACCTATATAAGCGTAATTGCAATTGTCACATTAATGTTATCCTAAATGCTTATATTTTGGTAATAATTTACTTAATGTTACAATGCAGCCTGTCGTAAGCGGTACACGGGGCAGGTAATGCGCTAAATAAATTATCTAAGTTAAATAAATTGCATAAGTGACTGAGTGAGCTAAGTGAGTAGGGTTTGAGTTTCCTTTACACCGGTTTCGATATTATTACGTCTACCGGACGCACTTTAGAATTCACCAGCGTGAGTGCAAAACAGATTCTCAAACATTATTTACTATACAGTATATTTTTTTTCAGCAAATGGACTCCTAATGTAGTTTATCCCAACACATGTGCTTTATTTTAATTTGATTATTTTGGCCTTTACCAGAAATGTAAATAATTAATTCTCTGAGAAAATGGTTTATATACAATACAGTTCAAAAATCGCTACAGTTTTCCTATAATATTGTTTCCATATTGTTAAACTTGTCCATTCCTAAAATTCCTAATAGAGATTATTTCAACAAATTTCACAGTTGCTCAACCTACTTTGTTCAAAGAGAGTAGAGCTAACCGGACTTGGTTAGATCAGGACTAGCGGTAAGCTAATTGCTCTCGCTGTTTTTAGTATTGGATGAGAAAAGAGGAAATTTTAGACATCAAACATAAATGATTGAAAATCAACTTAGCAAAGTGTTCGTAATGGGATGCGAACGCGTGAATACCACATCCGAAGCTAACGAAGTTAAATACTCGACCACGGCACAAAAAGTTTATTACTTTTCACTTTAATCTACGAGCAATGTTTGAAAGTATTTTTTCCATATTATTTCTAATTTTTTTCTATGCTCACCATATGTTTTATTTTTATCAAACGGCATAATAATTGTCAGTGATGTTGTCGACCTTTATTCTAACTGTGGAGCAATTGACGAACAATTTGGACGTTTCAAGCCTGATCCTTTTATCCTTACCCATTCTACACTTGCTACTGTTAAAATACGTAGAGCAAATAAACATGAGTAGTCTGTATAAAATACAAATAGCAGAGAGTGTTGAGGGAAAGTAACATTGGTTAAATATAGTGGATTTTCGATTTTTTATTTACAGAGATGAAATGTTACAAATAATACCTAGGTTAAACAAAAATCCTGCATGAAAATTGATCCCACAGAAATTGAAATCACAGTAGCGTCTAATTACTCTATTAAAACCAATATTGAAAATCTGAAGGATATACTATTACAAATTTAATAAAGATTTTTTTTATTTTGTTTATCAGCATGATTTAAATTATGTAAATATTCGTGGTGTGATAAAACAACACGGTGACAAATCAACAAGCCCAAAATCAGAAAAGTGACAAAACAACACAGAGGAAAAATATATATTGGTCCTTTCTTTTTATGAACTTATGACACAATTTCTGTATTTTATTCATAAATAGATTCGACAAAAATATGATTTTTTTTCTCCTGTGTTGTTTTAATTTGTCACCAAGTTCAATTTTCTATTTTAACCAAAGATGCCATGTAATTTAAGATAATTTAAGACATCGACTGAGGGTGCTTGATGGAATTTCAATATCAAATTTGGATTATTGGGATTTTGTACACTTCCATGTATTTTGTCACTAACGTCCCGGGTCGTTAGTGACAAAATACATGGAAGTGTACAAAATCTCAATAATCCAAATTTAAAAAAAAAAGATGCGATGTTTGTATTTTTAATTTTCCGCAACCTTAGTAAGCTAAGGTAGGCCGAGGTTTACAAAAAACTAAAAATCGTATATTTTTTACAATATATATATTATACATGACCATCAGATGTTTCAGGGCAGAAATAAACGTGTGTTAAATATAAAATTGTTATTGGTCATTGCAAAAAAAAATAATCGAACTGCAATATTTTGTAGAATTTAACAACTCCTAGCAGAAAAAATGGTAGGCTGGAAACGGTCGATTCGATCATTTATTAAAGACAATATGTAAAACAACAGGTAAACTAACAATTGACTAGTTAAAATTGTACATTGCGGGACAACATATATTATAAGTCTTATGGTATCCTGACGAATTTAAATCATGAGTTTCACAACTGCTGGAAAAAAGATGCATGAGTGACTGCAAAAATAATCATGCACCACAGAGATTGGCAGCAAGTGCTTTGATACGATTTCCCGCTACTAGCTTACCTACCTATAAAAAACCATGTCGTAATAATTTGTTATTGGTTGTGTTAACCGGGTCAAAAACTACTTTCAAAAATGTCGAATTTGATCACATCGTCCTTGCAAAGGGTGTTTTGATTTACATTGATTTTTTCATCAATTCGTAATATATTGAACCTAATATCAATAATATCTTATCGTATATATAAGAATTTTGCATCTTTTATTAAGTCGTATCATGGATCTAGTAATACAAACTATATGATATTTTTAATTCTAGGATATCACAAATGAAATCCCAAGATTAGACAATATCATAATTTTATATTAAATTGAAATAACATCTTAAAATAAATCTCAAAAAAAAAACAAAATGACACAGCCTGAACAAAGACATAAATTATTAAGTAGAAAGCTACCTTTTTGACATCAGCAATTGACTCATAAGGAATGTATGTTTCGAGTTTAAAAGAATAACAAATATTTTCAAAATCTTAAGAATTTTCCTAGCAGTTTTATAAAAGTATCTACTGTATTATCATAATTACTGAAATTAAGACTTAGACAAGAAAATGATAATTTATGGATCTGTCAGTTTTGTATAGGGCTTCCGATCCTGGGATCCAGATCAATTAGTCAATCTCAAGATGATAAGTGCTAAAAAATTATATTTCAAATTAAGTACTTCCTGATTAACTACGAATGTACCTCGGTTAGCTTATGTATATACTTTTTAATTACACCTATATAATTAATACATATATGTATTGTGGTCTCCTCCTTATAATATTTTTTAACTGCCGTAGACAGGAACAGATCATTTTCACAACGATATATTATTTTGCTAATTTGTTTGTATTATTTTATATTCCATTCGCATGCCCAAAAATATAAAATCATATATTCCTGCCAATCAAAGCAATGATGTACGCAAATTCAATTTAAAAAATGAAATTACGATTAGTGACCAATCTCGGGATTCGAAAAAAATACGAATCCTGGAATCACAAAAAGGTTGCGGGATTGTATGCCCCAGTTGTGTAATAATACAATGTCATAAAAATAAAAGACTAAATGAGATGATAGTCAATAAAATTTGGGTTTTATATTGTTTATTCTTCGTTATTTTATATAAGTCGTTATTTTTTGCTACATCCACGACACTTTTTACGTCGCTTAATGTGAATATACTTATTTGTTACGCTGATTATTTATAAAACAAAAATATTTTTAAATTATTAAAATTTTTATACGAATGTTAATATAATAATACTCTGTTAAAATATGTATAAACACTAAAGATTCCTATCCCGGTTGGCTTAAATACGAGTCATGTCACTTGAAAGAAATCAATAAAAGACAATAATAATTCGAGCAGGAATTCTAGACTCACATTAAGATTTCATATTAGAAAACTTAAGAGATCGATTCTAAGTACTTTTCGATGTTTTTGGGAGTTTATTTTCTTAATCTTAAACATAGCGACATAGCGAAACGTCTACGCCAACAATAGAAATAGCCATTTTAAATTTATAACACATAGTACTTTTATGCTATTAAATAATATGTTATTAAATAAGGTTTAATATATCTCAGACTAAATACAGAAAAATTACATGAAATTGTAAGTATTATGTGTAAATGGTTTTGCAATGTAGAACTTTAAATATATGTATATAATACATACATACATATGTATTTATTATATACATATATTTAACTACAATATGTTCTGACGAAAGCGCGATAGCAAAATAGCTATCAAATACCTATAATATCACAAAACTCTTTAAGAACTAAATATGTTGCTATTTTTAAACTGTTTCTATTAAAACTCATTTGATGAAAAATAATGCATATTTTTAGGTTGGGTAAATTCTGTGTGCCAAGGAAAAAGGAGTTAAGTCGAGTTTATTGAAAAAAGAATTATTTATTATATTCTAAAATGACTACAATACATAAATGCATACAACAGAAAAAGACTAGTTAAATCAACGTCGATGAATCAGTAAAATTCACGTTGAAACATCACATTTTTCATCAATTTTCATACCAATACAAATCTTGTTTTGGCTCGCCTGAAAAGTGCCCTTTTACTTATGCCCCCTTATTATATTCTTCATTTTTAAAATAAATTAAGGTGTTTAGTATTTTAAAATCTCTTTATCCTTATTTATAAATAGGTTGAAAATTTATGAATGATGGTTTTTGATTTAACAAAAAAGTATTAAATTGCTTCATTATTCTAGTGTGAAAATTTCCATTGTCCTCATAAAATACTTTCGTAATTCAGAAATATTAAAATATCTCAGTTGTATTTTTTTGTTTTTTTATATCAATTTTAAAGAAATACCCAAATACAGTTAAAAAGAAAACATGTTTATCCCAAAAACAAGCAGCATTTATTTAACCAGATTCCTTATGTAATAACTGGATTTTATTTGAAACTTTGAATAGTTCTTCTGCAATTCTGAATTACTACAGTGTTTTACTGAGGGTGCGATAAGTTTTTCTCTTGAATATATCTGTGTGTATAAATTTAAAGAGAACAACAATTATGTTCGCTCTTAAGTGCAGATCCCGCCAGTAAAGCTAATGAACCTCTAAGAGTTGCTTCTTTTATTTTTTAAGTTGCTGCATCCAACTCATCCACCTGCGCAGTACATCAACGTTTGCTAACTTTTTGGGTCTGTAATCAACTTTTTCTTTTCAAAAAGTTTGGCGAGTTACCGTGTGATTTAAAATATACATTTGCAATACGAAAAAACGAATTCGATTTGAAATGAATCAGTATAAAATGAGTCGAAAAAGTGAATGACAGTATTTTAAAATCAATAAATTGATATTAAGAGAGTTATAATAAAGAGCCAATTTATAATTCCATGTCTGTAGCCTTGTTGTCTACGCTATCGTCTTATGTGTTCGTAGTGTCCACTGGTTCGAATTCAATGTGCAGACAATTTTATGTATGGATTTTAAATCGATATATAAATTTGTGTTCATCGGCATGGCGTGGTAATTTAGCATGTTTTCCATATTCTAAATTTTAAATTATATATTTCAAAAAATATCTATATACAGCTATGAACCAAATATTTTGATATTGGAAAATCATACGAGATAAACTCGATGAGAAGAGAGATCACAAACACCCATCTTCAAGATCACAAATTTAAATTTTATCTCACCTTGCCGGGACCCACCTGATAGCTAAGGTAAAGCTCTTACCACTAGACAACAGAGGCCAACTTTTTTGTAATTATAATTGAAAATATGACCGCTATCGATCACAAATGGCTCCACAATCAACCAATCAATCGCGATCCCCTGTTGGCCGTTTGGAATAACAAATACCTTAATAGAGAAATATTTTTTTTCTATCACCATGGAAAAATTATTTTGATTAAATCCTGTTTGGCGAGTGGGTACTGCTTTTCTTTTTTCATACCCTGTCAGCCTGTCCATTGTGCCTTTTTGGCCCAAAGCCAAACGGTAATAGATTTTAAAAAAAATGAAACAGGGAAAAGAGGTAACAGAAAAAGATTCACACAATAAAAAAACGATGTAAAAATAAATTTGGATTATTGAGATTTTGTACACTTCCATGTTGGAAGTGTACAAAATCTCAATAATCCAAATTTGATATTGAAATTCCATCAAGCACCCTCAGTCGATGTCTTAAATTATGTAAAAATAAATGTAAAAATTTACGGGAGAGGCAAAATATGATTTACCTCTTGAAAGATTTTTTATTTATGTGTTGATTTGCCTACTTAAATAGTTTTGATACAGATAATTAAATCCGGATTATTGAGATTTTGTACACTTCCATGCATTTTGTCACTAACGACCCGGGTTTCGCCTTTCGGCATCTTCAGGCATTCGAGCACACGAATGGACTCGAACTGAGAGACAGTAAACAGTGTCTAACGCTTATATAGAAGATACAAATGCGACAAATATCAATTACGAGGCAATACATTATACGTCTGAGAGCCACACCGATACCTGAGTTAAAATTTTGGAAATCGTCCTAATCCTTATTTTGTAAACACCATATTAACAGAGTGGCAAATTGCCGAAGGCGAATTGCCGCTTTTCAACTTCTTTTAGAAATACCAGTGATTTTACAATTATAATAGTATTGTGGGTTTTGACGGGATGTAATTCGACGAATGGGTAAATATATACAATCATTCCACATTTAGTGAAATCTGTTAGGTGTTTCAACGTATCGGATATAATAGCGGAGAATTAGGAAGGTTCAGCTGCTCATTCAAGATTGGTAAGGAGTTTAACTGGGCTCTATTAACTTCTAAAATTTCTTGATAAAATAATTTATGATCCCCCATGTTTTTATGCAACAGTTTAACCCCATCATCCGCATTAAACGTATGGTTCTCCATTAGCAAGTGATTTGCGAATGTCGAAGTTTCTTTTTTTAATCTAAAGGCAGCTAAATGTTCTGATACCCTTATATCTAATGTACGTGTGGTTTTACCCACATAGAAATGTTGGCAATCATTGCATTGTAATTTATAAATACCAGATTTGTTCTTAAAGTTTACTCTATCTTTATTGTTAATAAGTAATTTGCCTAGAGAGTTTTTGCAATAGAACGCCGGTCTAACACTATCAGCGAGTTGTTTTTTAATTTTAAAGCTTGTGCAACCTAAATAACTAATTCTATGCCAGATTCTAGGGCGGTCTATGTCTTTAGACAAGTTCCCGAAATATAGCATCTTTTCTGCTAATTTACGTTGTTTTTTTGATACAAGACTATCTATAAGAGACGCCTCATAGCCATTATTAATGGCAATTTGTTTAATAATGTTTAGTTCGTTTTCAAAATTAAATTTATTTAGAGGTATAGTGACTAATCTGTGAACCTGAGAATGGAAAGCAGCCAATTTATATGAGAAAGGATGGTCTGAGTTAAAATGGATCGCGGCTTCTGAAAACGTCTGTTTTCGATAAATTTTAAATTCATGAATGGAGTTTTTAATATCAATATTAAGGTTAAGGAAATTTATGTTCTTGCCCCCTACTTCTAAAGTGAATTGAATTTTATCATCTAGTGAGTTAAGAAAATTATGAAGGTTAGAGACTTGTCTCTCCGTTCCATTGAATAGACAAAGGATGTCATCTACGTAACGGAACCAATAAACTACGTTTCTAACTTCTGTTTTATTGCTAAAAATAAGGTTTTCTAAATGGTTCATGTAAAATTCTGCTAATAGTGGTGATAAACAACTTCCCATTGCAAGGCCTTCGATTTTACTATTGAACATGTCACAAGATATTCAATAAAAGTGTAATGTTAAAATAAATGTTGTAAATTCATACTGTCCTCCGCTCCTAGACGTTTACGTTAGTAAACTAAGAGTGCTGGTAGGTCAATTTTTCAGTTGAGGAGAAGGGGAGAATTCATCGAATGTGAACCAGTACTTATGAGGGAAAATTCCTTCGAAAATATTGGTAAAAGAGTAAAGAAACACGTTTTAAACTCGTGTCACAGAAGTGGAATAATAATTAAATAAATCAATTTTAATTTTACATGAAAAATAACATACAATTGTCAAATATCATAAAACAATTTTGACCAATGAATTCGAGTGAAATAATTGATGAGGGTCAAATTAAAAAAGGTTTTTCTAAATCTCTTACACTGTTTGTTTCGTTGTAAGGGTATTTTAATTTAAATAGATTTGTGTGTTTTTTCAGAAGATATAAATGACTCAAAATACAGCTCTATTTACTTGTTTGATATTTTTATTATTTTATATTTCAAGTACGTACGCTCTATATATAAAATTCATATAATTATAATCTATTGCAAATATACATAGCATTCAACAGTTTTAATGTGTTCACTGTCAACTCTCGGTGTAAAGTCATTATGTTTAAAAAATAAAACACAATTTGTTTCGTACTGATTTCCCATTTTTATAATGACAATCACTAGTTTCACTCATCGCGAGATAATGCTCGCGATGATTGAAACCAGTCATTATAAAAATGAGATGCCAAGAGAAAATAAATGGTATTCAATGTATATGTAAGCATTCAACGTATTCTCGTTTGTTTTATGAAATGATCACTGAATAAACAAAACTTGAAATCTATTTATAATTAAAATATAATATAGATTGTACGCAGCAGTGTAAATATTATACTCTATCCATTCATGCCATCGAACAAAGAGTTTGTTCAGTGTTATAATGTTAGTTAAGAATCAACAAAGTTAATTATGAATAGTAATTTTAATGTTTGTTTTCTAAGTATCATGCATGAAGATTTACTGATATTTATTCAAACGCAAATAAGAGCAAACCAAGAGTAGAAACATCAAAGTTTAGTCATCCGCCATTCATAAAAATGTAGGTTAATAAAATTAAAAAGTTACTATAACATTTCAGTCCCCTTCAACACATACGACCGTTTTGTATACACTATACATTCATGTCTTTTTCGCTAAAGAAAGGAAAAACCTTGTAAAAACTTTGAAAAAATGCAAAAATTTTTACGTTGAGTGAAATTCGTAAATATCAAACAAATTATATAAATTAGGTAATAATTTTAAAATAAATGCTAAACCAAAATAATTTTCTAATCAACATATGAATTTGCATCTAAAGGCGTGGATTTTTGTATTATTTACAATCATTACTACAAGCCATGTGAAATTCTTAAACATGTTTTGTAGAGAGAAAAAGAGCGAAAGGGTAAAAACAGTTTAGTTTAGTACATTTTATCACGTTTTATTTTTTTTCATCCCCCCCCCCCAGCTTTCCCTTCACTTTTTCCGGGCCTTTCGCTGTCATAAATTCTCCACTCCTTTGCACCATGGCGTCATAGTAAAAAAATGATTACTTTTAGGGTGTCAACTTTCAACTCTTGGTAAAAAGGCATTATATTTTAAAAATATTTTAAACACAATTTGTTTCTACTACTTCCATATGTTTATAATGATCAGAAACGGTTATAAAATTGAATGTTATAAAACAGTTGGTTCACGAACTTAGACAAGAATTTGCAGGTAATCAAACAAATTGTATATGAACGAAATTAAATAGTCTACAATTAAAAGGTTGAGGACCTCTTATACATAAATAATACTAATCTGAAATCAAAAATAAAACTAAAATAAAAATCCAGTGACTGAGCAAAATTTTAATGATTTTAACTATTGCGTAAATATTCATTAAGCAAAAAAGCAGATTGTCAAAATTAGTGAACCATGTAAAAATAGTGAAATAAGAATAAAAAATAATAAACTATGTATACATATAAAAATAAAGATTTGTTTGTCTGTTTGTCTTCTATGCATTCCTTTAACATTCATCCGATTTCGATGAAACGTTGGTGAGTTTTTGTGCGCACACACATGAAGGTTTCTTAAGAAAAAAATTTTGAATCTAAAATCTAAAAAAAGAATCAAATACGTACAACTAGCGACATATCTGAACCAGATGGAAAAACAAAAAAATATTGCAAATCCAAAATAGAGGTCTGCACGGGCCTGGGCTTGGCCCGCTGACCTTTACCAGGCCTGGCCTATGGGCTGGGCTCGGGTGGATAAAGACAATTTGTATTCGGGCAATTTAAGAAAAATATTTCATACTATATTCGGGTCATGAGTCAGCCATAAGGCAACAGTTTTCATAACTTAAATAATTTTTTTACATGTGCTATGAATATCGTTGGAAATATGGAAACAATAACATGTATTGTTTAAAAACTATAAATGAATTAATTTATTAAAAAATTAATCGGGCTTTTTTCGTTCTGAGAAAAATGAATCTGGGCTTCGGATCGGGTTCGGGTATCAAGTGTGATATCGAGGCTCGGGCCTGAAGATGACGGGTTCGGACCGGGTAATTTTATGAAATTTCGACCCGTGCACACAACACAAACCCTTTCTTTTTTTGAGCGGCATTGCAACGCATTCCGGGTACTCACTAGTAATATATATTTACATAATATATGAAAGTATAGAATATATAAATAAAGAAGAATAATAAATTTAATAATGATGGAATAAGAGTATATAATAAATGATGTCAATGTGAATATATTATGTAATAAAATTTAACGAATAAATTAAAGCTTTGATTTGTTTACTTGAAAATTTTCATCATATAGAAATGACAACGATTTTTATATTTGGGTCAGCTGCCCAAATATAGATTATTGCGACATCGTCAATATTACCACTACTGTATGTATTGACGAGACTGTGCTTATTTTCAACGTATATTTTGCATCATTTAGTTAATTATGACTTTTTCCTCATCACAGAATGTGCACGTTACAACAAAATCCACCAGCAGGAAAATATCCTGGTTATTGAGAATATTTATACTTTTCGGCTTTATATCATTAACAACAAACTATCTTTTAATGTGCTGTCAATTCTTTGTAGAAAGGCATTTTAAAAAATAAAACACTATTTGTTAGTACTATTTCCACATGTTTATAATGATCAAAGAAATTGTGTTTTATTTTTAAAACAAACTATCTCTCCAGGTTGCCATGGGTAATCTCCGAAATTGGACATGCGGATTATGATTCATGATGCATTTTCTTCTCGGATTTATTTGTCTTGAGTGATTTTATTATTAATGTTCACAGAATATCATAAGTTTATCTAAATGTCTGGAGCATTGTAAATTTGTTATCATTTTAAATATTTTACTTTAACGATTAAATAATAATACCAAAACAACTCAGAAACAGACGATTAGTACGTTAAATATTTTAATTTTAAATATAAGGTATTATGTTGGAATAAGTGAGATAATAAAATATTGTCTATCTCTTCTAAAACAGTATTAATTTAAATTATGTATAAGCGTAGTTTTGACAGTCGTGGGAAGCTGAAATCGCTATCAACAAACTGAAAAAATTCTTGTAGAATTGAATACTTTGTAATTTTTACCGTACCATAACCGACTTTAGACTTCAAGTCGATTCTTGTCGCTGTTTTGTTAATAGATACAATGTAGTTATTTCAAAGTTCTTACACACAAATGCTATTGCAATCACAACAATATCTTATTGAATATCTTAAACAATAATATATGAAATTTGAGTCACACCGCTGGGTGTAATATTATTTATGTTGTAATAAAACATTTTTTGATGCGCCATATAACTTTTGTTGTTGTTTGAAACAATTTAATCCTGTTTATCGCCATGTTATATTCGTCATAGAAACAGAACTTCGGCGTAAATGTGGTTTTGAAGTCGTAAACTTTCAAATACTGCCGCGTGGCGTGCTAACTCTGCATTTTGACATCGCGTCGTTTTAAAACACAACAATTCCACTTTATTTACCCGAAATTATATTTTTCACTGCGAATTCTGTGTTTAATGAACATTTTATTACTCTGATAAACATGAATGTGTTAAACTATTAAGAATATTCGTCTGCACGAGCAATTTCGTACATTTTGCAATTAAATCTCGAGGCAGAATAATTGCTAATTATTTTTTTATATTTAAAAATCGTGTAATTAATATTTCTTTAATACTCAACAATGACTGTAAAGCGAAAGCTGACCAGAAAAATAAAATAGCATGTCTGAAATTATGAATCATAATTAAATATTAAATTATAATTCACGTTAGATCAATTATTATATATATTTTTACGGAGGTCGACTTTTTGAAAACTTTGAGATATTTTGTAATAGTAGCGGTAATACATGAACGTCAATTAAACATTGTCAGGTTTACGGGAGATATTATTGATTTTAAATTGTCTAGTTTTGAACAAACAATAATGGATGAATAATGTCGAAGCTCGAACTACTTGAGGTATGTCGTTTGGGAATCATTGCTGAATCAGAGATTGTAGTCCCAGAAGAGTTGCTTAGAGCTCTGCATATGTTTGCCATGAACGCTAAAATAATTTCCTATGCAATTTGATCTCGATTTGTTTTTATCGAATTTTCAACATCCTAATAAAAAAATTTCATTAAGACAAATTTTTTTTATTTTCAATACAATTTGTTTTGTACCACTTCCACATTTTTATAATGACCAGAACCAGTTTCGGTTATGAAGACCATTATCACCTGATGCTTTTCTACCAAGAACTGTCAGTGTCAGTCAGTCTTAGAAGTGATTAAGCTCATTTTGCTTGTTTCTCTGACAGAAGACAGAAAAGGCATCTAATAATTATTATTGGAGTTCAAACTAGAGTGATATAAACAAATAAATTACGGCTTTAACAGTGATTCACACTTTTCTTAACTATAATAAAGTAAAAATATGCAAACAGATTTAGCAAAGAAGTATTTTTCTGAAATGCTGACAAAATGCCAGCGGATTTCAAAATATTTTTCTTTTACCTTCGTTTAACCGAATATTCGTATCTTCCGCGGAGTTCTCATAATTTCGAGGCGCAGTAGTTTTTCAGGGAGCAGTGGTTAAGGAACAAACATAATGGGGTAAGTAATTTGTAGAATTCATTATTGAAGAATATAAATATTATTATTGTTTTTGGAGATTATTATTATTGAAGAATATAAGTATATTATAAGACCAAACCAGATACGCAGTTGATCATTATGGAATACCTGTGCCAGCCCTGAAAAAATTCTAAGATATCTTATCTTAAATATTGAAAAAAACTCCTTAACCGTGAAACACAATCATAGCTATAATATTATAAATATTATTGATCAGTCAAAGAGTTATCATTGTAGGTATATATTATAATTATTATTGTAGAACATGTAGTTAAGGAATTATAATGAAGCCAAAGGTAAAAATCTGTACAACTAGCTATTATCAATACGCTCGTTTCGTTCACACTCGCAGAATTTTAACTTTTAGAGAGTGCAATGCTTAAGCGTCGACAAAATTTTGCATACAAAAAGTATGTGTCACGTCGTTCATACTGGCATGACGTCACAAATATGGCAAAAACCATACTAAATTTGACCATCTGTGTCGGTCGGTGAATGCATAACGCTCTCCTTACGCATCGTCGACCGACTTTCATGCGTATTATGAATTGGTGCGGAATATGTTCGCTAATCGTGTTTATTGATCATCGTTCCTGCAATATATTTCTATGGGGAACACGTGTGAAATTTTAAATGAGTGAATCGGTATAATTATTATGTTTGTATATCATTTATTAATGGAATATGTATATGGGACTTATGGGAGTGCAGTGCACACTTTGCTCCTTTGAAAGAGCCGTCTCTGTACGTAAGAATTATGTGCTTATTTATTTGTCAATTCTACGCTCAAATAGTTACAACATTCATGAAGTACACCCCATCATCAGATTTAATTGGGTGAAATTATAAGCGACCACAAAAATATGCAAAATATGAAATTATGTGTCTCTGAAAATGGGCATGATAAATTATTATTTATTTCGTCAGAGGAGAAAAATAAAGTCTCGACGCCGTTGAGAATAATTAATTCGTGTCTCATTCAATTACGTAAATTTTAAACAAGGGTAGCTGATAGTAGAATTCAAAACGTTTATCGAAAAATTGCGAATATTACACATTGTGATATATCGACGGTGTTTTGGCCAATTGATGTAACCCTCAAAACTGAAACTGTTCAGGAGAGAATAAAAACTGTTTTTATAAAAAACATAATATGGTGAGTTACGTTATAAATTTTTGAAATGAACTCCTGTAAATTCTCATGTTTACAGATACGGGATTACACGTAGGAAGTGTCGATATAATAATGGCTTACATCAAGTGACCGGGTCATAATTTTTATACGTAAAACCAATGTAAAATGATGTTTCCCTTCCAAAAAGTGGTCAATTTATTTTTCTAATTTAGATCATTTGGCCGAGACCTACTATGTCGTCTTTAAAATGAGATCAAATCATTAACTAATTTTCGTATTTTTGAGGGTTACATCAATTGGCTAAAGCACCATCGAATTATGATTTACGAATTCAATAAGAACGGCAATTGTGAGATTTTAAAAATACGAATTCTACAATATGCCTGTAATTTATTATTAATATTGAAGTCATGACAACGCAAAAAAATAATAATTTATATCATTCCGTATTTTATATAGTACTTTTTTAATTGCTCGCTCGCTCACATTGTGTAATTCGTTTCAACAAAAATAAAAACAACATTTATTCACTCGCTTAGAAAATTTGGCTGTGGCATTACAGGTTGGTTCCCCCACCTCCACTCGTTATCTGGATGCAGCCGCTGTTTCATGGCCGCCTTCCTAAACGCAATAACGATCATGAAAGTAAACGAATTTACTTCTTATGTTTATGACCCGGTACAGAGCTGCACGGGGCCGATCTTTTAATCATGCATTACTGTGATTAAGAATAGAAAAGTAACAGAGAAAAAAGAAGAAAATGTGACTTTCTCATCCAATTGGTTTAAGTGGTCTTTTAAGTATCCTGTGTATTCGTATAATGATAACCTGTCGTGGTTGTAGAGTTTAATCTACTCCGCATTGAATCTAAAGAGGAATCGTGCTATTATATTAAAAAAGGCTGTGTTATTAAAAAAATACTGTTATTTTCATAGTACCTTTACAACAGTAATCATTATAATATTATAATTAAATCTCGACTTTTACTGCATGACACAAACCACCCAATGTTTCCTCAACTCATCAACCTGATGTACAAGTGCAGTGTTTTAGTGGAACTCGGAGTCCATTTCAAAGCTTGACAGTAATGCCTATCCCTTTAAATTCTGGTGTCATATGAAACTTATTTCCAGTTCAGCCAGACAATGTTTTCAGTTACTGCAGTCTGGCTGCAGATCAATTCAATCCACTTTCGTCCTCTCCATTTATGACACGTTTTATGACTCTCTGAGTGACATGGAATTTCGAAGTGGCCCGCTTACCCATGTTTATCGTATCCGCATTTTCGTTATTACTGGCAATGCACTTTTTGATGATTTTCGCCATTTGAAATACCTTGTACAAAATAAATTATGATTTTAAATTAATTGTTAATCATTCTAAAACACTATTTTTATCAATAAATTAAATTGTCACTGTAATTTTGTTAAAAAAATATGAATACATTTGAAATCAGGATAAACAATATTTTAAATTTTCATCTTTGAGGCCTCTATTTTAATTCATACTTTCCGGTGAGCACATTCATTTAACTGCCTCACACAAAATGCATTTACCGGCCTATATTTTGCTTACTTTATAAGCATAGATATATATGTATTTCAAAATTATGACGGCAACTGTTATGGACAGTGAATGTGCCTAATTTAAATGGGGATATTTACAAAAAATGTTGGTGCAGTTGGTATTGAATATTTCCTGATACTCATATTGCTACAAATAGCCATACGCAAAAAAATGGTCGCAATTCGTATATTTACTATATTTGGTATATTTATTAAATATTATTTTTCTCTGCGTAGAAAAAATAACCTACGATAAAGATTTTTTTCTACTACCCTTACCGATATTATTTGAACCACATAATATAGTAAATATTGTAATATTCTTCAGACACCTGCAAAGAGTGTTTCAACAAATGTATATTTTCAACGAAATCCGGTTTGTTAATATTTATTTGAAATCAATAATATAACCAGATTAAAATTCATAAAGATAATGCTTGATTTAAAATAAGTAGTTATTGATTTGTATGAGGTTCTTATCATCTTAATTATAGATTATTTAATTTCGTTTCTTCATATGCCTTGTAATTGTTTACACTTAATTATATTAACAGCCTTGTTAAGATTAATATTTTATCATTTTATTAAGCTCACAAAAACCTAACCCAGCTCTGATCAGTATAAAACTGTGGTAGTACAAAGTATGTTGTTATAATTTAAGACATCGACTGAGGGTGCTTGATGGAATTTCAATATCAAATTTGGATTATTGAGATTTTGTACACTTCTGTTCGAGTCCAACTGTCAGTTCGAGTCCATTCGTGAGCTCGAATGCCTGAAGATGCCGAAAGGCGAAACCCGGGTCGTTAGTGACAAAATACATGGAATTGTACAAAATCTCAATAATCCAAAAAAGTATGTTGTGTTTTATTTAAAAAATATAATGCCTTTCCACCTAGAATTGACAGTTTACAAAATTAAAAGTGATTAAATGATATAAATATACAAATATCAACTATTGCTAATCTACTGCATTTATGATTTCGCTTCTCTTGGTCTGAAGCTCTTCTCAGCAACTTAAACCATTGTCAAGTATTATCTTAACGTCAATCTATTGCCGAGTCTACATAATTAAAATATTCGCAAACGCTCTGTCAAATCGTCTTAAACGTGAACTACATGAAAATAGAATTGAATAATAGATATTATAAAAGTAAGTACCTATAAACGTATATCAATTTGTTGTCTTAATCTATATTGAATATATTATAGATTGCGAATCCATTGAGACTAAGCATCTCTCTTGAAGTAGTTCTCACTCGTTTTGCTTTTGATTTCACTAACGTTTTTTAGATACTTCAATTCTTATTAGACTTTTGAAAACATTTAATTTTACTATTGATTCCAATCATACTTTTATGATAAACGTTTGAGTAACAAAGGTATTACGATGAATGTTGTCTAAGTGTGTCAAATAAAGCCGTAGGGATGAAAAATATTTTTTATACACTATTGAGAGGTCTGAAGAGAAATTTCGTAAATTACGAAAGATCCATAATCACATAGCTTTGCCGTATGATTTTTTCAAATCGCTCGCAGATTAAACGTAAATTTTTATTGTATTTTTTTAAACTTATATGATATTATCAGTGGTGAAGATTTTTCAATTGTATTATCATCGTGATGGTTTACTTGCGATAAATTATGTTTCAAAATGTAGCATACACCTAAATATTGTACATAATTTATTTTATACTTTCTATCTCGAATATTTTAAATGTAGAATATTAATATTCCTTTCACGACCTAAATGCACAACAATTTTAATATAGTTTAGTTTATATTTTACCTCGAATGCATTTGCATCCAACTGCCATAAATTATTTCATTGAATTTCACATAAATGTCACAATTTCAAAGCAAATTTTAAAAAGGTATTTTTCATATCATTGGTTGAGCGAAAAATATTAAAAACTTTTCAATTGCGTATTCATAAATGTATGAATTGAAAAATCTTATAATATTTTTTACTCTGTCTGCATTAAAACCATGCAAGTACACAGGCCATATTGCATTTAAATTGAGCTCAACAACCGACAAAACAGTTCACATAGTCATTTTAAAGAAATTGTGAATTAAACATTTATACAGATGATATGAGAATGGCTATTGTTGGGGTTCAAAAAAATTAAGCGATCACTTAGTGTACGAATGCATTATATTTTCAACAAATTGAAATAGTACCGGAAACTTTGTCATTTGCATTCAGCCACATTTACCAAAATTGCGTAGCTTCATGTTAAAGCAAATTAAATGTAAATAATTTAGCCCGTGCAAACGCGTTCAGTTTTTAATTGCATTTTTGTATTATCAAAGTGTTTCATTCGAAGTGATGATCGATAACGATTTCATTAAAACAGTACTTATTTCATCTCTACTATATAGCAGAAAATACATCTTTAAATCTGTCTTAATCACAATAAGTCGTCCCAAACGGTGTACAGTAACGACATGCAATTTGCACATGTCATTCAACTGGTTAACTGTACTGTTTTCAACTTTCATCTCTTAACATTATTATTAATTTATCGGCTTTATTTTGTGGATGTTACACGAGGAGCGGTCTACGGTGATATTATCAGCTTTCAACTTTTAAAATTATTATTAATTGATCGATTATATTTTGAGGGTGGTGGACGGGGTACATCTTATGTTTAAAAAAACATCGACACATTGAAGAAAATTGAGAAGTGGGACACATCAAGATATAATTATTAATTGCCGTAATAAAAGTATGCATTAATATATTCACGGATTAATGGAATTAGTAGGAATATTATAAGACATAACATCAAAGAAACGTATCCAATAATCCATAAGAGTTATTTATCATATAATAACATACATTTATCTAAGGTTTTACTCTTATCCTTTGCGTATTGAAATTACTATAAAATTAAGGGTGGCGGATTAAACCGATAAGCGGGCATAGAGATGGAAAGAATTCAAAGCTCGGCTTATCAATTATTACTTGTTAGAGAGAAACCTAAGACAAATTCACTAAGATGTATGGAGCAGACACCCTTCCTTTTTAACTTATTGTCTTAAATCGTAAATTGTGTATATACATATTTAACTAAGTATGCGAAAAAAAAATGTACTTCAAAGTAGCAATCAGAGCGTTTTAGATATCTTAAAAGGGATTGATACTAATAACATTAAAAAAAGTGAGTGTATGCGGCTGTCGGGTGACACAATACAATATATACGATGAAAACTTAAATACTTTAGTATTCATCAATACGGGCAATCTGAGTGACTTTGACTCAATTCTGAGGGTTTTGAGTATTTTTATGGTTCGCCATTGCGTTTATTTGAAGTATTGTTCTATATAGAAATGTACTAATGTCTTAAGATGAAATTTATTTAACATAAATAGATTTATTGATATAATTGATACATAAATATAGATAATACACGGTGGGCCAAAGTTTACATCCAAATCGGGTAACTTTGGCCCACTTTATACAAATAACCACTGTAATTATTATAAATTCAGTGATTACAATGTCTTGGCAACGTTTCTTTATGCTTTCATATATTTTGTACATAATTGAGATGGGAAAAAATGTACAGCATTTGGTTTAAAGATTAGTAATACATATTGAAAAAATGGCTAATTCAATTTATTTCAAGATAATTTTTTAAATTGTGTTTTATCATTCCAAGCTGACAGCTTACAGATTCACGAATAAAACAAATTGTGTTGCCAGTTATTCGTATTTTTACCACCAGATGTTACTCAATACCTTTGCTTAACTAAAAAATACTCATATGGTGTTAGTATTATCATGGTATTATAGCAGCATTATGTCAAACCTTTTTCCATGTAGTGGACCAATCTTAGACCGATAAGCAAACTTACCGAAATTGAGTGTACTCAAAACAAAAATTATTATGTAATGACTGAAATAGAGAGCTAAATCAGCACAATTTTGAACGATTTGGATAACTCACAAGGCTTAATAATTGTTTTGTATTAAGTATTTACCATACTACGAAAAGTGTTCAAAATATTTTAAATATCTGCACGAAGGAAACGGCCAACTGCATCGGAATAAACCGGTTTCACCCGCTTACAATAATGTTGCATTCCAATTCCAGTTGTCAGTTATATATATCCAGCCTGAGAAAGGTGTTACATACAATATATTTATATATTTAGGTATTAATATAAATATGTAGTATCTCATTACGACATAAATATTCGAAATACATGCACATATAAGTGGGGTTTTTATGCGGTAAAATTCTCCACGTGTCCACGCTGCAGATCAATCACGCGATGACCAGAAAAGAGAAATTTAACTGCCTGAGTGCAGGGTGTGCCGTAGTCGAGGAAGTGATTCTTGATTCAATTACTTGGTGTTGCGTTATTTTATTTTCAACATGCATTTTCTCATAAATGTGCCTAACGTATTCATAATTTGTGCATATAGGTATATTAAATTGTAATTTAAAAAAATATTACGAAGTCGCATTGTTGCAGTATAATCAATATTTGTTTTCAGCAATATCTGTTCCTTATGTAAATCATATGGAACTCTAATGGAGCTCATTTTCACATAAGTCGTTCTACAAAGAACTGTTTGTTATTCAACTTATATTTTTTTATTATAAAGGTAAAGATATAATGAAGCGACATCCATAAACAGAAAACAAATGCATAAATCCTAATAAAAATAAAAACATCCACACAGTAAAGATGTCAGGATTTTTGAAATTTAAAATAAAAGGTATCGTTTAAGTTTCGTTACAAATGAATATTTGTGGCCATGAAATAAAAAAAAGAGATAAAATAAAATTTACAGATAATTTTACAAAGCTAACCTTTCATATAACCTATAAATCTTAACAAGGCTGTTTAAATTGAGTTTTGTATGATCTTTATAATGTTATTAGTCTTATATGAGGTTGGACCATCACAGTAGCTTTATACGATGTAATTAAATAATCTTAAATTTTATTTTCGCCATAATATGTATTATTGAGACACGCAATTGCAAAATGCATCTTTACACATTAATTAATTAATAGAAAATGAATTTGTAGTGAGAAACAACTTGTGGCGTTTTGAAAATCTCTATTTTCTAATCCTAGCATCTAGTGAGTTAAATTTATTGTTATCGAGTCGAAATTAGTTCATGGAACTCGGCCGAGTAGTAAGTGCATAACTAATCTTCCTTCACGCAACAAATTCACTTTTTACCTGCTGCACGCTACCATGTTTATGATAATAATGATTATTAATTTTTGAGATGAAGATTCACGCTTACATCGTGAAGCTAATTGGGAGATTTTACGGCAGTCCAACTGAAATAAGAGAAATGATTTTGGAAAGTTTAAATAGCAAGATTTGATTGATGAGTTGTATTCTATATCTCTACTATATAGCACAAAATACATGTAGGAATCTGGATGTCTGTCGGTCACAACTACTCTTCCCAAACGGTGTACAGTAGCGACGTGAAAATTTCACATGTTATTTCGGCTGCCATTTCTAGGTCAACTATGCTACTTTCAACTCTCAACTTTTAAATTTGATTTGAATTATTAAGATGTTGTACATTTCCATGTATTTTGTCACTAACGACCCGGGTTTCGCCTTTTTGGCATCTTCAGGTATTCGAGCACACGAGTGGACAGTTTATAATGATTATATATAAAATAAAAATAGGACAAATCTTATCGCTGTGTCTAAGAAATTAACATCTGGACTAGTGACCACCTTACGACTGAACAGAGGGATGAGGGGGTTTTTAAATGCAACTCAAGAAATCTCAATTTCAAGTTAGGGTGACCATGAACCGATGTATTAATATGGGAAATTTATTACTTTGATTTTTAGTTTATGTTTAATTTTGATTTAATCAATCTTAAAAAATTTGAGCTATATTCCTAATATTATATTTGGCTTCTTATTCGAACGTATTTTTCAAGGTCCGACAAGAGTTGTTGAGCAGATGAAAAACTTGCATTTGAAAAATATTGGAATAAGATATGTTGGGGTTGTCCGGCCTACCCTTTCCAGTGTCAACTACTAACGTTCCAATTTTTCCGAAGCTCAATTCTTTTATAATTTAATCACACACCAGCGGTGGGCCACTATTACGTTAACAAAGGACTCAATTAATATCAAAACTATTCACGGTATTGCCTGGAAGGGGTGGATTTTTTATCACTCTTATACAAATATACACAATGAATATTATTATTACTGATTATACGTATATTATATAATAGTTCGCAAAATTAATTAATATCAAATAACATAGCATATTATATATGTCAGAAAATTGACCGTCTTAAAACTGTGCGCAATCGCTGTAAATGGAAAAAAATGTGCACGTGTGAGGTATGAAGAATTATTATTCAAAGCATCCTTCACATAAATGTTGAGTTAAATATCTAAGAACAGCGTTTTTTAAGCATTTTTAGACAATAAAAAAAACGTTTAGGTCTCTTTTATAGTGCATCCGAAATAAATTGACGTATTTTTCGAGAAATTTCAAAAAGCGAGAGTATTATGTTTTATAATAAATTTAAACTATGTACGTAAATTGATGATATGTACTGATTTGATCAGAGAATATTGTTTTTTATGAACTTAATTTAACAAAACACACGATCCCCTTCGATTCCCTCCAGCCCACCCTTGTCTCACACGAGTTAATAATGCTAACCAAATTCATCAGTGTATATTAGAAAATAATATGTGTGTAGCTAAGAGGTTTGCACGGGCCGAAATTTCATAAAATTACCCGGTCCGAGACTCCTTCTAGCCCGGCCGGGCCCAAGCCGGAATCTCAATATCACACTTGTTACCCGAACCCGACCCGAAACCCAGATTTATTTTTCTCAGCCCATTTTTTTTAAAACATTGTAATTCATTTATACTTTCCAATAATATGGTTATTGTTTCCATATTTCAAACGATATTCATAGCACATGTGAAATAAATTATTGTTATGAATATTATTGCCTTATGGCTGACTCATGACACGGACATAGTACGAAATATTTTTCTTTAATTTGAATTCCTTACCCGGGCCTGGCCCAAGCCCGAATCTTAATTGTCTTTACTCGCCCAAGGCAAGGCCCGAGGGCCAAGCCCAGGCCCGTGCAGAGACATCTAATGTAGCTACATCATATTACATTTATTGAAAGTCAAGTGAATAAAGTGAGTTTCTAGGCTCAGGCCAATTGTTGAATAAGATTACAGTATAATACGATAAGAAGAATAGAGCACATTTAAGACTATTATGCGATATAACACTCTAGTATTGTGTTTAGTACACACGAGGGGTTTTAGCTTACGCATACGATAAGCATCTTTGCCAGCGATCTAACGATACAAAATCCGAGTGAATAGTGAACTGTGTATAAACATGTTATCGAGAAACAGAGTATATAGTATTATTATCTAGGGATTTCTTGCCTCTTTGTATATTATACCAGTTATGGATTACTTGTCAGATTATAACTGGGTTTGGGGATGTAGTGTCGTCATCATGATGTCGATATGTGTATGTTTATATTAAATTAAATTAGTACAATATGTCAAGAAAATTCGACAGATTCAAAAGATACAAGTGAATTTTGCCGTGCATAAATAACATTTCTATATTCACAATATTCAAACTGATCGGTTCTAGTATGTCCTGACGATGGCGAGAGATGTGCCAAAATAACTATTGGTATATATCTTGATTGAAATGGCATTTACTTGATAAACCTCCATTATAATACTTATTTTATTATGTAACATGTCTATTGGTGTATATATTTTATATGCCTTTTTTTATGTACTAATTAATAATGTAGAAGTACTCCATTGCGTAAATAATAAAGGATTAAAAATGAAGTTTAGAGTTTTTGGAAATTAATAAGAGCATCAACAAGAATCAATCATTCGTAAGTAATATTTTAAATAAGACTATTATATGTAATAGTGTTATAGTATTTGGTACTATTATTGTTTGTATCTAACCCCCTCCCCACGTCCAGTAGAAAGAAAATATCCACCCTTCAGATTTGTAATTTATAAGTTAAGAATTATAAAAAATAGCCCTACGATAGAGTTAGTCTATAGATGCTTCTAAAAGACGCAAAACATGTATCACAATTAGTAAAAAAGCCATTGAAAATTAATTTTTACAAAATCTATCAAACATACTATGCATCACTATTACGGTGTTAATTGTCACTTCTTGGTGGAAAGTAATTATATTTTAAAAATAAAAATAACTTGTTTTGTTCTACTGACGCATGTTTATAGTGATCAGGAACGGTTTCACTCATCGCAAGCATTTTATAATCATCTAGCACCTGATAAACATGTGGAAGTATTACAAAACAAATTGTGTTTTATTTTTAAAATAAAACATATTTATGTATCATCTACACAAATAACGTTATATTTCTAATATCAATTTGGGTATAGATCTGACGATGGTGTGATGCCAAAATAGCTGTAAAAATCATTAAATAATTCTTGAGATTGTCTATTTTAAGCCTTATTATAACGGAGGACTGCCAAGTAAATGTCATACAGTGTTTGAGAAAAGTTACAAATTCACCACAGTACTTGATTATATATTCGAGTTTTGGTATGTATATAATTAATCTCTGGCAAGAATTGACTTGGAAAGTGAAACGCGCTGTATAGTTATTGAGAATATAGTACATACTACATATTTAATATGTTAAACATTTGAATTTTTTCCACAAATGAATTTGTGGTGTTTTGCCATTCATATCAGTCAGTATGATAAAATTACAGACTGGCTAAAAACAGTTGCACTGGCCGAGGAATGGTTACATCTCTTTACGATTACCGGTTACCGGTATTATAACCGGTGACGTAACAAGACTGCAGTTTAATGTTACCGACAATATCATAACTCTGCACTTTCTCCTCTCGATGCAGATTCTGCAAATAAATTACTACACGTGAGTGATTATTCTCAGATATTTAATCATCTAAATGTTCTTATTAAACATAAATATTAAACAATTATTAAGCTTAATACATTGAAACACAATTATTTTAAACATATGTAAATACAACAAACATGATTTTATTAATTAATCGTTAAAGTAAATGCATTGAAATTTTATTGATTATGCGTAATTACGTGAGCTTCTTGTAATGATTTAGGTAAGGTTGATGAATTAATGTTTGTACCCGTGTTAATCATGTAATAATATGTATGTTACTTTTCTAAGAATAACTCAAAAGCACTATTAATACGTTAATTATATACATTTTAAATACAAGTTATGATTATGGAATAAGTGAGATGCTGTACTATTGCCTATCTCTTCTAAAACAGTATATAGAGCTAAACTAAATTAAGTTTAAACGTTATTCTGAAGATGGCGTGAAACTGAAATAGCTATCAACAAACTAATAAAACTGATGAAAGAACTGAATACTTTTTTATTTTTACCATATCAAAACGTTGAGATATTTTGCCAACGTGCCGCGTGGTCTGCACAAGAAACGAGCATGATAAAGAAAATTAAATATTCAATGAAAATAATGTTGACATTATCTTGTTTTGTTTTAATTATTCATAACTCATCTTTTGCGTATCGCTTTCTCTTCGGCATAACAAACATAGCATATTATTACGCGATGTAGAAAAACAGTACTGGGAAAGGAATTATACGTTTAAAGTACTTTTTTCATTTACCGTATTTAACTCCTTGAAAATCGACAATTTTATGTTTTACAACCGCATGTATCTTAAATTGTGAATTATTATTACCGGAAAAAATTATTTATATTATAATTCAACCCCACACTTAATGATTTTAATACCGTGTATATATTTAGTTATATAATTAAATTTGGTTCGCTAATTATTTATTGCTTTGAAATATACAGAATATTTAATAAGGTGTCAGTAGTTTAAAAACAAACAGTATGTAACTTAGAGACTTCAATATTGTCAAAAACTTCATCAATCAAATATCAATTCAATGGATAAAAATTATCGTTACAAATTGTAATGAAAACAAATATTTAATGAAAGCTTAAATAGGAAGAGGGTGTTAAATCGTGAATCGCGAGAGATCAATCAATCGAATAGAAGACTGCCATTATAATGAGAAAAAAAAATACGAATGAAATAAACTGAGTCGTTAGTTAAATATACGAATTTTAATCGATACATTAAGTTTATGATTCTTTCATTACGGGCAATGAATATGTTCGTTTAAAAAATTAAATTAAATGGATAATGAAATGATTCATACACTTACACCATACACATCTATAGTCCATTATTGGAAGACAGTTTTTCTTGTTCTATTGCATTTTTAATGTCAAGTGGTTGTAAGACGATCGCTTAACCTTTAATCTCCTCTTTTCGATTTGTTAACGATAGACAGATAGAGCAAGACAAAAGTGTGGGTTAATCACTTACTATTCGTCCCTATATGAAGATCTAATTACGTTTGGGTGGGAAGAAAACATTACATACATAAGTAGACAAATCTATAAAACAAATTCAGAGATTTAAACTTTTAACATGTAATCGAAAAATTACAAAAGCCATTGAGCGCTCACTACTTCGAACAGGATGGAGGTTGGGGAAAAGGCAGATCAAAATTTTAATAATCAAACTCTACTTTTTACAAATCGTTTATCTGTCTTTCGATTTATCGTAGCAATACAGTTCTTAGTGATCTTAAGTGATAAAGAGAAGACATGTAGTGACTAATGATGAAGTCATGCGAAAGTAAGTTTGGCAGTTTACATAACTAATCATGTATATATATATGATGAAATGTATTAGAAGATTGCCGTCGTCCGGTAATAACACTGATAACACGGAAAATATAAAATATTATTAAAAAATAATAAATGTAAAACACAAAATTTTACCCGTTTACATTTGCAATCCTCTTTATCAGTAAGTGAAAACTTGGACATGGAAGGTTGGGAAAGTAAACTGGTGACAGATCTAAAAGAAAATAAGACGTAGAAAAATATGACAGGGAATAACTTTAAAGATTTTTTATCACATTTTTACGTTTAGTGATTTTTTCAGAAAGTATAAAAATGGCATTATTTTCTTCATAATCTGTTTAAAACGCTCACAAAAACATTTTGTGAAGTCACTTTAGAATTTCGCATCGTTGATTTTTATAGCGAGTACTTATTTTCAGTGGCTTTGGAAGCGAACTCATTATTGGAATTCAGCCAAAATTATACAAAAGAAAGAAAAAATAGAAAAGAAAAGAAACATTCTAGTATAAAAATCGAGCCTTTAGTAATATTTTTTTTTATATGATAAATCAGGATTAGATGAAATAGTTTTTAAATAATGAATCATTTCGTCATAAATATTTAAACCACATTATACGTCCATACTACCATCGCAGATAAGAGAAAACTTTTTGAGATGTGCTTATCGTTGAAAAAATATACGATTATATGGAAGTAATAATTTCGAATGTTTTTATCCCGCCACACGGTAACTTTAAGATTCTCTGTCCCCTGCCACTCTATCTGCTTCCCAGCATCCTGTATACCCGCAGAGTACATCATATAGATGCCCATGAGTAACCTTCCAGGGAGACATGAATTCATTCGGTATCCAGTAGCCTATTGCATCGGCAGAACACCCCAAGCCAGGTCCATTACTACTTTTTTTATTTTGGGCGTTATATGTTGATGGTTAGAACAATTCTATTACATACGATCCGCTGAGAAAGTCAATCCACCGTACACGTAGTGTTCTACGTATGTTTTTGTTTTTCAAGCTCAGTATACATACGGTTACCCTGATAGCAACCTATGAAGGTCCTAAATAACAAAAACATCTCAAATTACAAAGTGGGAATTAACCTGAACGGTTATACTATCCGGATGCCTAAAATGAGTATGGAACTCGTATATTCGTTATGTAAAATGAAAATTGATAACTTTGTTATTCCCTTGGTTGTGTTACTAAATGTAACAAGTGTTTCACCTTCTTAAGAACCATCTTCAGACTAACTATAAGGCGAAGTTATTTATTTCTATGGTAAAAATAATACCACTAATAATAAACTCAAAAAAAGAGTCTGGTGGGATTGTTTCCTTCTAGTGGACGTGCAGAAGGAGTTACGTTACACACAACAGTACTAATTACCATTAATTACACAAAATGTGAAAATTCCTAGGGTAATAAATATAATTGTAGTGAGCCACACGTCCTCTTTAAAATCTTATTCACTAATAATTGATTATATTGTTATCGGTTTTATTAATTTCTAAAAACCTAAAACTATTCAAATAACTTTCCGATACATTTAGACTGATGATCCTTCATGTCACATTTTAGTAACAAAATTAGTGAAATAAAAAAGTTATCAATTTAAATTTTACAATGAAAATGAATCTCCACAAAGTCATCGCCGAATCTATATTACATAACTATACTGGTTCTTTCAATTTCATATCTGAAAAGATAGTATTTATTTATATAAAAAAAAACTGAAATGTCATTCCATTATCTCTTTCCTTAATTAGACAAAAAATTTTCGTTAAAATTTACTGGCAGATTATTGGAAAAATATAAGACAAGTACTTATTTCTTGTAAAAAACGAAAAATAACAATACAAAACATTTTTTATTGCCAATAAGAGCCTTTATTTTTACACTTCCAAAAAAACCGTAGCAATTAAGAAAATTCAATGGCGTCACTTATCCGATAAAAAACAAAATACTTGGATGGAATTGTCAGCATTTTTTTCACTTCTGTCTCTTCTATTATTTTCAGTTATAAAGTCTTATTAACGAACATTGAAGTTAAAATGTCCAACTCGCTAAATTTTCTATGGCCAGAAAATAAAGCTTACATCTCACAAAGAAGTAATATTAAGTCGCATAATTTGTGACCTAAGTGACCTAATACTGAAGTATAGCATAGATTTTAGATACTCAAAAGAATAAAGATCGTAGTAAGTATATACAAAAATAACGATAAAAATAATACAAAGATATTTGCATAAAATAAGTTTAATCTTTTAATTTGTATGACTAAAGCCATGTTCGCTTTCGATTGAATATATCAACAACTGGTGTTTAACAAGAACTAATCCTAATTAGAGCATCCAATAGGGATTTCGGGATTTATGTTAAAAAAGTATTCATATTTTAAATTCAATATGATTATCTCTAAATTCTTTTCACAGTTCTTGAACCAATTGTTTGATATACCTTGTAATTATTAACAAACAATTTTATTTAAATAGCCGCGTTATTTATATTTTATCCGAAATTTATAGTTTATACGAAACCACTCCTGGTCACTATAAAAATGTGGAAGTAGTACAAACATTTTTTTTAATAAATTTTTCGCGTAATTTTTCACCGTGAATTCATCGTTTTGCGGTTAAGACGTCTTAGTAGCTGAAATTCAGTGTCCCGAGAGTAATGGAAAGTTCGATAACGAAGAAAAGTGTCTTTATTTGATAATTTATTTGACTCGGCGTCCTTCCGTTAATGCGACAAATTTTCACAAAAATGTGATGCCAACGAATCTTCAATGTTTTATAAATTTGATAATAGTAATGAATCTTGTGTTTGGTACTTACATAAATTATGTATTCGTGCCGATCGTGCTATTTTTAAAGCTTCTTATACAGAATACGCAAAGAATCACTCCTATATAAATTAGCAACCAAAAAGAAGAAAAGATTTTTAAATAAAACCACGAAAAGGTGGCTGCTAAGAGAATATACTTGAAATTTGTGATTTCATAGTATAATAATTTTTAAATATTATTCCATTGGAAAAAGGAAAAAACAAATAATAAAGAAGGCGGTAGGCATCCACTTTAAAAAGGCAGTGTTGCAAAGCATCTCCCTCGGACAGGAGATTGATGAAGACAGATATTGGAGCAGGCCTCCTAGGATTGGGGAGCCAATGAATTTTTGTATTTTGTTCAATCATTATGAAAAGAGAACAGAAACGAAAGCCCGAAGTGTGTTTTTTCTGTTGATTGACTGACAGCAGTTTGTTACTTGTTAACGATGCGATGTGATACTTTAATAAATTCGTGCTGGCCGCATTTTCCCCCAACAAATTGACTTACTTACTGACAAACATTCTACCTTTTCTGAATGACTTCAAAGAAAGTGTGATGCAATACCTCTTTCAGAGTTTCTCGTCCGCAACATAACACATATATATTGCAATATTTGTAATGCTTTGTAAACATGTATATTACTATGTTTTTTATAGTGATGTGTATTATGAAATGCAACGCTGTTCAGTGCTTTTACACGATGTTGCACCTATTAAAAAATACGAAAAATGTTAGATGTTTGACAGACAAACAATAATTGACAAATTGGTACATGTTATATGTAATAGTTCTAAAAATTTTATTAAAAACAATATAGCGATGAAAAAGATAAATTAAGGTTACTATAAAAATATATTTATTTGCTCCACGCCTTTGCTATTTCCTAACATTGTTCTGGTTGATTATAAATATTTCAATCTATGTGTATACTTGTTTATTAATAATAATCACAGATCACACGTCTCGTGCAAATTTGACATCATTGTTTTGTTGTTTATTATTGTTTTTTTATAAGGTTGCGTGGAGTCCCATAAGGAGCATATTGACTCTTAATGAAGCGTATGTCAACTAAAGATGTTCTATGAGAATCGGTTGTTATTCATTCTGCTCTCTGAGTTATCTTTGTAGAAATTACGGATATAAAGATGCGACTATTATATGACTAGTATTTAGCTAATCGTTCTCGGTATACCACTTTTTTAGGATCGGATGGGTGTGAAAGAAGTTTTAGTAATCCCAAACACATATGACTCTAACAAAACTGCATAAATCGTTTGAAAAATGAGTGTTTGTACTGGGATTCAAGCTCATAGACATTTCAATCAAAGATGACGACGCTCATCACTTAAATGTCCGGAAAATATTTTATTTCTATGCAGAACTCAACGTTTTATCTGAATCAATTCATTTATAAACCGTGTCATTATAAGCATTTTAATACATTATGGTAATTGAGAACTGGCCTTAAATCAGTCAATCAACTTCCACATTTAGAGAGAGAAATGATTGAGGGATGGAATAAGAAAAAGGTGTGAATCCACAACATCCACAGATCTACATGATTTTTTGTGCGAATCCAAAAAACTGATTGTATAAATGCTGCCGTTTGCATTCCCACTCCGCAACTGAATACCCCTCGGTTATAACCAGAGGATTGGAGAGCGTCAATTTTTTTAGTAGTTGCTCTCCAGATCTGCTCCAGCTCCGCTCCATGCTCCACCCCATGGCCTAACGAAAAAAAATTAATGTACCTTATTTATTATAATAGTTTTCAAACAAGAATTTTTTATTGGTGTTATCATAATAATTCATTATATAAAATAATCGTCATTCATAGTTTGCCTATTCTCGCTAAGTAATAATCTTTGCTCAGAAAATAGTCGACACTCGTTGACGTAGTACTCGCAGTGTCAGATTTGTATTTAAATATAGCATTTCAGAGGCACTGGAGCACTGCAACGAAAATATACGCCATTAATTTATATTTAAGAATTATGCGATAATGGAAAATATATCAAATACAAAAATCACCTACCTATTTTGAAGATAAAATTAATAAAATATACTTAATTGTAGCGGTAAGCTACCTTAAAGTGTGTTTGATCATTAAGTTTCTGGTGTTGGGCCTAAAAGTGTCCGCAGCTCCGATGCTTTGCAGTACTGAAACATGCAACGCGGCTTAAGAGCAGGCTTTTACACTTTCATATGAGTTCGTTGCAATCGCGACTGCAAGAAAGTGGTTGCTGAAATAGTATAGTCGCACCGATTAAAGGCTGCATCTGAAATGTAAACACGCCTAAATATTATATTTAAATGAAAAAAGTTGGAGATGAATTATTCTTAATTGTATTTTACTTGGTAAATTTTATTCATTCTACACATGAATATATCATGTTATGATGTTTTGGTTACAAGATAAGCTACTGATTTTAATTAAATTTAATACAAAAAAGACAGAGCTGTATATTTTCACGCCAGTTTATAACTATGACATTTCATTTTTCGTTTTCATTTGAGCGGTAGCTCTGGTCGATCTTGCCACAGTCGTTGCAGTTTAGTGCATCGAAGCTACCTGCTGCACTTCATCCGGTGTTGAATGCAATCAGCTAGGTAGGTATCGCCACGCAAACAAGATCTGAGACGTCGATCGGTCAGTGTTTTGGTTAGCGCGCGCGGGTACAGTGCATTAAATCCCGGTTTTGCCATTTTTCAGATATAGCTGATACATGTTAGATTACGTAACTATCTATTGAATTATCTATTGAAGTGTAAAACAAATTTTAATATCAATTAAAGTGAAATTATGTTTTAAATTGAAAGTGAAAACATGTAAAAAACATTTCAATTAGATCAATGATATTTTATGTCATTTTTGGTATTTAGTTCGTAATAAGTGATTTATTTAATAAATGAATAATAGAAAAAAACTAGTCTCGATAAAACTTTCTTCATTATAATATCAATGTGTATCGTTCAAAGTTATTATAAGACGAAGCCCGGAGTAAACGTTAAACATCGATTGCTTAGTGCAAAAATATTGTATGTCTAGTTTTTGTTGAAATTGAGTTAACATACACAAAACGTTCGTCTGCATCATATATTTATGCTGAAAAAATATGTTACGCCCCATTTGGATATTTGTAGAGATGTTGTATCATATGTCGAATTCACCTATATTTTTCATGCATCTCAAATCTTCAAAATCGATTTAAATCATCGACTCTAAAACATCGACATATTTTATTACAATCGATGTTGACATCGTTTTGCTCTAATAAAAATCGAGAACATGAAGATTTAAGTCGTCTTAAACAGTTATAGATCGACAACAGGTGCTTTAGCCTAAGGAATTATTACCCTCCATGCATATAGAAAAGAGTTTCCGTTGTTTTTGCAAATGGTTGTTCTAATTATAAAAAAATACCTGATATTTTATATTCATCATAGAGATTTATTACATAAAACGTACATAGTTAAAGAAATGATTATTTTTTGAGTTTGTAATAAAAAAATAAGACTTTAATCGTTGTGACCTTTTGTAAGCTTCGCACGTTCCCGGCTTTATTTTAGGCTTAAGTCGGGCGAATTTTTAACATCCTTAAAAAGTTCATTAAAAGTGCGCAATGTTTATTGTATAAAATAAGACCACAAATAATTTTCCCGGCCAAATTAAGGTTTATTAAGTAAATTTTAGCAGCGTGTACATTGCACGAGTCCACAATTTTGGGTGAAATTAAAATATCTTGCTGAAAGTTAAATTTTAATTAATTTATTAAGCCTTTCGTGTAGATCATCATTATCGGACATAGTCAACTCTAATAATATTTTTCATTATTTAGTTCTACTAAGATATTTTAATCATATTTACCGACCCTGATGGATTTTTGTATTCAAGGGTATAATCTTTACATTGCTTCCTTGAAATTACATTATTTTTATTTCAATATGTCATATAGGGTAAAATATATACGATATAAAACATTTGTTTTCTGAACACACAGACATTATTCGTTAGGGGGTATCTTATTTTTTTCCTTCGACTCTTCGAGCCTTCAACTAAAAGAATCTAGAAATCCAATGCTCCTTCAGCAGTACACTCTCTTCAGTTTTAGAGGCTTCCAAATAATTACCAGAATAATGACAGGTGTATGTATCTAACAGTAAAAGAAAAAATAAATAATAGTACTTTATAAGTTGATTTTCATCTACGGTTTCTAAGTCACCAGACAGTTATAAAGTTTAATGTTATTTGCCCTCGTCCACTAGTTTTATTGTGACTTCTCGATTAACAAATTATTCTTATTAATAATAATTAAATTTAAAACTTGACTAAATAGGGCACAGCTAAATAAGTTCACCAACTTTTAATGAACTTAATCTCTCTAGCTCGTTCTTATGGTATCCTTTAAGTGAGATGAGTTTATAAAATAATCATAAATTACCTCAGCAATTAAAATAATTTATATCTTACAATAGCATGTTATCTGATATTTACATTAAAGAAACGCACCAAATTAAAATCAGTAGGTAAGTATTAGTTTTCGCCAATTTTATTTTAATTATACTTGAATCTTATGACCGCCTGGCGTTGCAAAATCAGATGAGTTAAAAGTCATTATTATTAAAACAATATTAAAGTTAATTCAGATATCAATGTAGTTTCAAGACGTATTGATGGCATTTTTTCTTAATTTTTATTATACACAAACAATAAACCATTCAGTTCAAGTTCATCTGTGTACCCGAATGTCAGAAGGTGCCGAAAGGATAAACCCGAGTCGTTAGTGACAAAACGTATGAAGATATACAACATTTTAATGATTCAAATTTTTCAAAAGTTATTCTCTTTAATTATTGTTTATCTGCGGATATTCCCAGTGAATGTGATAAGAGTTTTATACTTTATTACTGCATAACTATTGACATAAACAGCATTTCTAAAAATTTCTTTTAATATATTTTAGATGCCCACTGAAAACATTTATAAAACGTTGAATATATGTGCTAAATAAAAAAGGTATTCAAATAATAACTTAACAATGGTTTTAATTTCTAAATAATTTAAATAAAGAATGTTCCCTAATCTACATAAATGATAATCGATGATCGAGTTAGGCATAGCCTTTTCTTTCGGGCTTACTAAGCATTTTTTGGTGGAATTAAATACCTTATCATCGTTAGCGTTAGCCAACTTTTTTTTCACAGAATGGTTACTAAAACTCTATTTGTATAATGGACGTACTCAAATGTTTCAGAACCATATAATATCATCTTTGGAATATCAAAAACTGTATTTTAGTTGATGCAAAATCATTTTCATAAAACAATAGTTAATTTACATTGTTTCGTATACCTGTAAGATAAGAAAACTTATTTCTAATTTGCATAATCAATACGGATTTATTAACGACAATTAACTATAAAGATAGTAACTGATTGATATCATTTTTTTACAATATCCATCAGTGTAACACGCTCACTAGTCAAATGAAGCCATCCCTGATCTTTGAAAGTAGATAAAAAAGGTGAAAAGAATATTTTGCCATATTTTCTTTCTAGTTAATGAAAATTGGCTAGTTTATAAATGCTCGTAATGTAAATGATGAGTGATTTGATGTTTTTTTAAATTAAAGTTGATAGCTCTGTTATCCCACTGGCTGTATTACTAAATGCAACACGTGTTTCACCTTTTTAAGAGTCCTCTTTTATTACATCGAGTATGTAATAAAGGAATTAAAAGCATAGTTTAGAGTTCTTCTAAATTAATAACACTATTAACAGTGCATAATCATTTATTAGCAAATAACATTTTGAATATAACAGGTGGCTCATCTCTTAACACTACTAATAAATTTTGTAATTAGAGGTGTTATGGTAATAATTACGATTATCTTTTGGGTTTAACTCCCTCCCGACGTCCAGTTGAAAGAAATAATAACATTTCACCCTTCATTTTTAATATAGGAATTATTGTTTACCTTAGAAATAAATATCGTAAAATGTTCAAAATGTACTGCTACTGTTGTGTATTAATCTTGTGGTGATGTGTACGTATGTTAAATACGTCCTTTGAAATTTTAAATGATCAACGGGTCTTGTGAGAACATCATGTTCACATATATACTTAAAAAGCAGGTAGCCCCCGTTTGTTTAGCCAACAGGCAAAATCTGATGTACTTATAACATAATGATAATAATTTAAATGAGAGAAATTCTCTAAAGAATATCCGAGTACCTTCCGAATGATATCACTACTTTAAGTCATGATGTTAGTAGCGTAACAATATTTTCTAAAAATTAAGGTTTATTTACATAGGTTCTCCGTATTAAAGGGATGTTGGGATATGTAACCGGGAGTTTTGGGTATGATTGAAATATTAATGTTAAGCCTGCGTGCAGAGCAATACTGTTGTATAACAATTCCAGGCCGGATCATGTTATGCGAAACTATAAACTTTATATTATTCACTTGTTATGGCGAGAGAAACATTGTGTTATGTAAACCAGAGGTAAACAAGTCAGCAACACTGAAATTTTCATATTGTACACCCCATGCCAGTGAATATTATTATTACAGGGTAAAAATAACAAAGTATTCAGTTGTGCAAGAATTTTATCAGTTTGTGGGAAAAACACATCCGGCAACGCTATGTGATTATGGAACTTACGCAAATTAAGAAACTCCTCTTACGACCTCATCGCAACACTTTTATTACTTAACGTTTATCGTACAACTCTCACTTGAATAAATATTATAGTTAAATATCTTCACTAGTTTATTGAATCGGCATTTACTTGGTAGAAATCCATTATAGCTGGGTAATATTAAAAGAGTATTCAGTTCTACACACTCATCTCGGCATCACGCTATCGTTAGAACTATGTTAAAACTTAATTTAGCTTAGTTAAATATACTGTTTTAGAAGAGATAGACAATATGTTATCATCTCACTTATTCCGACATCATAAGTTTTATTTAAATTTGAAATATTTAACATACTATTTATGTTTTTGAGTTATTCTTATTTGTAATTTCGTGAACTTGGTGTAATGGTTTAACTAAGGGTGATAAATTAATAATTTGTTGGTGATTAAGAAGGTTATTCACCTGATGATGACAAGCAGCCGAAATAATTATCAACAAACCCATAAAATTCTTGTAGAACTGAATAATCTGTTTAAATAATATAATGAATAATTTTACACTACCATAACGGAGTTCAACTAAGTAAATGCCGATTCAATCAAAAAACTATTGAAAATGTTCAATTTTCATATTACCACGGTACAAGACGACAATATTTTAATAAAAATATTAACGTGCTGATCTTTGGAATAATATCAATAATGATATAAATATATATATTTTTAAATGTAATCAAATTTAGAGTTTAACAAAAATCATTTTGTTTGTGTCCCATTTGGCAAAATATACCATTGTTTCCCATCTTTGGATTAACTTAAAAATAGTGTTCCCGGCATAACTTATTTCGTCATCCGCTATTAAGAGTTACACAATCTTTCTTAAAACGCACTGAAAATTTTCTAGTAGTAAAGCAAATTTTCATTAGACTTCCGTCAGCAAACCCCGGTTTAAAATGTCTGCCTCGAAGCGGTCTTGCAAGTTTCGTTCATTAAAAAGGCCAGGAAATACCGCGCCAAGTTTCTAAATGTGCCAACGACTTTAATTTCATGATTCGTATATTATTTTGCGTTGTACAACTCACTACCTACTCACTACTGAGTCCGACACTGCGCAAAATGGAATTTAATTTATATTAATAAGTATAATATGCATGACAAGCTATGATCGTTTACTTAGATTGCTCAGTTTCTCTAATACCTTTACTGCATATATAAGTGTTATAGTTTAAATCAGTGGCTCCTAAACTTTGTGTTACAGCATTCAGTTAAGGAAAAAAAATCTTTAACTCTACATTTTACGTTTTTAAAGGGACACGTAGATTGAGTTTTTATTTTAAAAACCACACAAATTATTCTGGTTTATTCTTTGGGGATTTTATACAAAATTCTTTATTGAATGATGTGAAGGTCATCAATGATATAATAGTAACAAAGCTATTAAGGTCCTCAACATATACTTCATACGTTATTATTCTGTTGGAATTGTATGGGTTGAGTTTGCAACTTCTTCCCGGGGAAGTTTTTCAGTTTTCTTGGATAATATTAAAATTTATGGCTGTCCGCTATGTCATAAAATTGAATAAATGATTATCATGAATCTCCATTATCATGCAGTTGGGTCCTTTGTGCAATAGTCAACGGCATTGGCTTCGGTGACGAATCTCACTGGCTCGAATCCCAGTACGGACAGTTTTATAAATTGATTTTTCAATGTATCTACGAATTTCTGTTAATAAGCACGGATTTTAGCAACATGTAAAATTCCCTTTCACCCGTCTGATTCAAAAAACAGGGGTAGTGAGAACGATTGGCTAACCACTAGTCCCGTTCTAGTCCTATCCTTCTATCCCGACTCTCTTAAAAAAATAAAAGTCTGGCATATGCTCCACATTGGCTAAAATTTGGACTTGGTTAAAAAACAAATATACAAATTTTGAGTGGTAGAAACTATGGACAGCGGATTTCTATGTAAGATTTTTCCGTTGCTTAAATTTTCTAGCAAGAATGATTCTTATTCATTTGGTTTCTCTTTTTCGTTTCACGGTCCTTCACAGAATATTTAATATTCATATGAAGAGGGGACGGTTGTAATACGCTATCAATGAAGACACATAAATCGGTAAAAATTGAAATTTTTTAAAAATCAATTGCTTAGTTGTGCTAACACATTATTTGAAAACACACAAATGACACGCCTTTTCAATAAATCAGAACAATTTCATTAAGCTATTCGTAATTTATATTTATTTAAATATAATAAACTTTTAGTAATCTTTTTTTAAATAATGATACAGCATTGTAAATTGTAACTGCGCATAAAAAAAGATTTTTTAATAATGAATTTAAATCATGTAGAGCTTTTTAACTGTGCCATTTTGTCTGTTTTTGATACGCAAACTACCCTTACTGAAAATTATTATGAAGTCAATAAAATATGCCAATGAATCATTGTAAATTTCCATGCGAAACATTAATTATTACCGTAAGATAAACAGCGCATTCATTTATTCAAAAATATCTTTAAGTACCGACAAACGTAATATTTGCTAAAATTTAATTAAATCTCTCCGCTTCGAGGATAAAATAAACGTTTGTTTTACAACTAATTAGCTTATTTAGATAAAGATAAATAATAATTATTTCGTTTCAAATAAATTTAATTTTCTCTTTTTGAAAATGTGGCAATTCCTGAGAATAGTTATAGGTTATAGAAAGACACTTTTTGATATCAATAATTTGTACTGATTAAATTAAGGTTTCAGTGTCGGCTCCGTGGACCAGTTGGCAACATCGTTGGTTACGTTTACTGATGTCTCGTGTTCAAGTCCAGGTGAGGACAGTTTCATGAATTGATTTTTCAATCAATTTATGGATTTATGAATGTTTGTGATGTCTAAAACTCCCTCCCACTGATCCGATTTTCAAAAACGGGGAATAGCGAGAGCGATTAACTAATCACTCCTCTCCTAGCCCTATTATTCTATCCCTACTCTCTTCGAAAAAAGAGAGAACTGAGCAACTGAGTACATGCAGCTAAACATTGTAAATAAGCAAAGTTTTAAGTTCCGCGATAAACTATTAAATACAGTTGAAAGCATCGCCAGAATTATGATGTTTACCTTACTATAATGGAACTTTACCAAATGAATGCCGATTCAATCAATAATTTATACTTCCAGTTTATCAAACATTACTTCAGAACCTTTTACGCATTAATATACGAACTGATCGTAGTAATTTGAATATTTTACGTCACTATTATTTCTTAACCATGTTCGCTCGCAATGTGGAGTATATTTTCGAAGAGAGTCGGGATTAGGATATGGCTGGGACAGGATTGGTGGTTAGCTAGTCGCTCTCGCTAAGATCCGTTTGTGGGATCGGATAGGAGGTAGGGAATTTTAGACATCACAAACATCCATGCCTTCGAATATAAATCCATAAATCGAATGAAAAATCAAATTACGAAACAGTTTTTTCATTCAACGATAATACTTCACTAACACTTTTGTGAAACATAAACAATCTGTACAAAAACATTTTCATCAAAATTAATATCTTCTGTAAATCACAAAATAATATATGCGAAACGATAAGGTACCTAACGTATATTCAATTTAATCATCTAAAAAATAAAATATCGTTCGTTTTAATTAACATTAAATTTCATATATTAATACGCAAAGTTATCTCGTTTCGCGCTTCACTGCCTATTAAACTTAACTCGTTGATCAAATTAATACTATAATCAACGTAGAGAGATAAGAAAATATTTCAGTGAAGTCATTTCATTAAATGCTATTAATTATTATTTTTAAAGGGGTGAATAAAATTTGATATCAATGGTTATTTTTTTAGAAAATAGCCATATTTATAACATCGTTATAACATACTTTGAAGGGTTTTTCGTTTACTAAAAAACTTAGTAAATTAGTATTTGTACGATATTTACTATAAAATATTGTAATTAGAAAACGTAAACGCTGCTAAATCTCGTAATTTTTTATTAAATTCTATTATCCGATCCCGAGCTATTATTATACGAGCTATTATATCAACACATTTATATTTCCAAGCTTGAAATACAAAACAAGAGAATATTAATCTTGATATTAAACTTACGAGATGGTCGTTAACTATACCTTTACTAAATCAAATCTGAAAAATGCATGTATCGTGGGTTCAAAATGAAAATTTAAAACGTCAGTTCGGTGTTTTCATTTCGGGATAAGTTTCCTTTACGAAGCCATTTGTAGTACAGTTATTATTTCTTTAAACTCAGACCGTTGGAGCTCAGAGATTTTAACCGGAGCCGGAGCATCTAAATCTTGTGGTCCTGCACTGCTTCAAAAATTGTTTATGGCTATAGTTTAAAGAATACTAATTACATTAAAAAATATTATAATTACGTGGCATTTCCTAAAACTGGAGTTATTTGACATACGACAATACTGTCATCAAGTATGCCCGATACTCAAGCGAGTGTCGAGCGACTATTTTCTGAACTGAAATTATTTTTAAACGGAATAGGCAATCTATATATACGAAAATTTATAAATCTTATTTTAAAACATTTTTTGTTGTCCAAAAATTTGTAAATATTTACCAACATATTTACTTATAATTCCTATCGAAACTTTTTACTGGGGGCACGGAGCGGAACATGGAGCGAAGCTGGAGTGGAGAAGTTCAAAAAATGGTACACTGCAATCCTCTGCTTTAAGCTCTAAAATATAGAACAACATAGAAAAAAACACTTCTTTCTTTTAAAAATTGTCATTTCAACGTTGAGTTGTAAGCCCTTGATACAATATGAATATCATTTATAGGCACGCTACTGGTCCTCGCAGAAATTAGCTATTGTTTTTGGGGTTGGCATAAATCAAAAATTATTATCGACTGCGTGCGTTCGATAAAATATAATTTCGGAAAATGTTTTGTTTGGTGGGTTGTGGGTTCAACGGAATCCTCATACCTCATATGGCTTCAATGGGATGAATAGCCAGGCCGACCTTTAATGCTGCACCGCTGACCGGCCGGGCCTCCCGCATCAAAATAATAAATTTTACGTCACGATAACTTTAGATTTCTGCGTTGCTAAATATTAAGTATGTAATGCTGGTTTATTGCCCGCCTCGTTCAATACCTGTTTGTAACATTTGTTTAATTCAGGCAATTAAATTTGAAAAGCCTCTTATATTATGCTGTATCTTAGATAATAATTTATTATTTTTTCATGTATAAATGTTTTAATGAAGGCATTTAAGCGTATCTTGCGTCATTTATAAACAATTCGAAGTGGATACTGCACATACTTTAACTTAAAATGAATTTTTATGATAATGTTAGCAGGCATTTTAAAATAATCGATACTCTTTGATACGCTTTGGAGATTTGTGTGTTATTGATGGATTTAGACTATCCGTAAAAATAAAATCAGTTATTTGATATCGAGTAATTTAACATGGTCTTGTTTTTTAATAGTAAATAATTTTAGAATGACGAAATTCATTGATTTTTGCCACTAAATGCCTTTTTTCAATGCTTGCATTCTACCTGTGCTGCTTTATATATTATATAAAGCCATTCCACATAGTATCAATAATAAAATTTAGAAATTGAGATATTTCTACAACATGTAAACATATATAGTAGTAGGTATATTAATAACTTTACAATCTATCATTCTCTCCATGAAAACACTTACTGACAAAACCTTTTTGTTCGTTGTATATTTATGTATTTGTTTAAGACTTAAATAATTGGTATTTCTCGTATGGTTACATCGAAACACAATTTGTATTTGTCACTTGGTTATTTTTCAATCACACCAATGATTGATTGTGTAAAACCGCGCTCGACCTATATTTCTCGTTCGATCCGACAAATGATGCGGTCACAACTTACAACTAACTTAAGTCACTCGTAAACGTGCAACTTTAACGACAACATGCTGCCGATTATGTGTGGTCGTGTATAGGGCATCCAATTAACCGCCCAAAAAGACTAACCAGTTTTCGGTTTTTTTCTGACGAAAAAACCGGTTAACCGGTTTAAACCGAAATATACGTTTTAACTATTTTCCAAAAACCAGTTTTGTTACCATGATGTAATAGTGTAACGATTGAAAAACAAGGTATTTTTTTTCATAAAATTTACTAATCTGAACTAATAGGTATGTATTATACCAGAGATTCTCAAGCCCGTGCCGGCGGACATGGCGCCCGCTCACCGATTTGTGTGCGCTCGGCGCTCACAAATTTATCGCGGCAATTCTATAGAAATCGGTGTAGAATTACCGTGACAGATTATTTATTACTTCAATTTCATTTTCCCAACTTTATAAAATACTCATTTGATAAAAATGTTATTCGAACTCATTTGTCTGCATAAGTCGAAATGTTTATGTTGTCTGGCTGCTCTGCTAAACACTGGATGCATCTTTATGATTGTTTACTGACAGGAATATCATCAAGCTCTCTTTATTATGAAGCACTGGCCAATGCAATGCGATGCCAAAGATCATACTGACTTTGAGAATGATATAATAATTTTAGTATATTTAATATATTTTGATAATTGATATAATAATGTACTTAAAGGCTGGGAGCCCCTGTATTATTATTATACAAGTGAATTAAATATACACCAACACAAATACAAAATACAACGCACCATAACAAAATATTTAATCAGACGCAAAATACAATTGGTAATAATTCAATTATTATGTGAACGCATTGATGAAACATATACACACAATGCAAATGCAGAAAAGACAAATGCATTCATGATAATTGCGCACGGAGTAAAAAGAATACATATTTTGTATGTATTGTATTTTAAAGAAAAATAAAAATTTGCTAAAATTTTATATACTTAAATAGGAATGAATATTAAATAATGTGTTACGTTTTCAATGTAGTAAATACTATTATTTTATTAATTAGTAATCTTGATGATTTATAATCTTAATTATTTTTATTTCATTATTATGTAACTTAGAGTATATTATTACAAAAACAAAATAAACTAATTTACTCTCAAATAATAACTGACATAAAATTTAAATTTTGCCTTTACATCAAATCATTAATGTCACTTTCATTCAAAACTTTTCTTCATTGAATGTATAAATACCTATATTATTTTATATGAATTGAGTGGTCAACGTCGTTGGCTTCGGTTGAGGTCATAAAATGATTTTTAAATCTATTGATAGATTTCTATTCGAAAATACAGTTGCCTCCTATGTCTAAAACTCCCTCCCGCATATCCAATTCTTAAAAAGAGATGTAACGGGAGCGATTAGCTAACCACTAGTCCTGCCCTATCCTTGTATTCCTGCTCTTTTCGAAAAAGAGAGGCTGAGCAACTGATGAATAAAAAATTTTCGTAGAAACAATTTATGTTGCGATTAAGAGTCCATATGCTCCACATTATGGTTTTATTTATATATAATTGTTACTGTATGCATATAGCTATGGCGCAATAATTGTAGTGTGTGTATTATATAGAACCAAAAATAAGTATTTAAACAGATACCATAATAATTATTAATGTGTATATTATCATATTTATCATAGGTACTATGATTGTATATTCCAAGAACATTATTTCGCAATTTTAAACCATTTTTTCTTTATTGTTTAAAAACTCTAATGCACTTTGCATCTCGTGTTTCATTAAACTACGAATATTTGTGAGACATTATTATTAATGTTCCTTTCGCACTACAAGAGATTAAGTCTAAAGTAAAGGTTACTAAGAAAACGATTTATGACAAACGATTTATGATTTATGACACTTATTGTCGGAAATACCAACAAACATGCTTTACAATTGAATTTTTGTGTTTCCGTTGACTTTATGGATATGTGTTTGTTTATTTAAACTTTTATTTTCCCAATAGATAATAAAACACACTATCCCGTTTGGCTTAGAAATCACTATACCTTTTTTTTTTTTACACAACTTTCTCGATTTTTTTATTGGGTAGCAGTTATGTTAGATGTTGACTCAACATTAAAAAACATCTAACAACGAAAAATCCTTCTAAAAATATTTAAGTTGATGTAATGGGTGTCGACGTCTGTGGCGCAGTTGGTAACGTCGTTGGCTACGGTTACGGATGTCTCGGGATTAAGCCCCTGAGCAGAGAGTACCATAAATCATTTCTGTTCGAAGGAATGGGTGTATGTGGTGTCTAAAATTCTATCTCACCAGTACGATCCTAAAAAAATCGTGTATTGAGAGCGCTACTCCTGTCCTAGCCCTATCTTACTATCCTTACTATCTTCGAAAAGAGAGGTTGAACAACTGAGTAACAAGCAGTTTTCGTATAAAACTTCTGTTGAGATACTCCATTATAAGGTCATATGCTCCACACTGGGAAGCGGACATGGTAAAAAAAAATGCGAAATATAAGATAAGATAAGCAATATTATATTCCTCGTTATAAATATTTTTTTTACAATACCAAGCTTAGGTAGTAATCAGATCTTTCTAATAAAAATCAGAAGTAATCGTGAAAAATTAGAAAAAAAATTGATTATAAATATATATATATTTTTTATAATAGTATCTACAAGGGGTTTTCCAAATTTTATTTGCATCTGAAAAATAAATAATAAACGTAGGTGTGTCGTAAGTTCAATAAGAGCTATTGTGTAACACTAGTTTTATTCTCATCGAAAATATAATATGAGAATCCTTTCAAATTTTGGATATTAATTTGTATGTAACGTCAAATCGATTTAAAAAATGATTGTTGTTCATAATTTTACCTCATTTATATTGCAGGAACTAGATAATTGAACAATATTTATATTTTTAAATAACTGATAACTCTACATATGAATAGACGTATTAAACCCTATTATATTTTATATGGAAAGAGAAATTTCTAGAAACCCCGGTTAACCGAGGAAAATAAACCGGTTTTCGGTTTTTTTCAAAACAGCCAATAAACCGGTTAACCGGTTTCGGTTTAAACCGGTTTGGAAGCCCTAGTCGTGTATAACACAGTATCACAATGTACTATTGCCGCAAAATGGTCGACAGGCCCGAAGCTACTACCGTACTCAACAGCGTGTTACCCCGCATTACCCATACTTGCCGGCAGCATGACTGGGCTATCTTTTAAATATCGAACGCAATCGATATTATGGCAATATTTACAGGATCAATCTGTTTTGTTCTCGCTCTGCTCGATATGTGCTATATCTGTCAAATTATTTACCCGCATCGATAGACGTCACATAATATTCTCGATATCAAGTCTTTGCGTTATTATGATATTTTATTACATCTTCAATCACTTTACAATGAATGCATGCCGTATGAACATAAAACTTATATGAGTAGTGTATTGTAGGAACTTTTTTTTTCTTTTTTTCCATTTCCGCTCCCAATGTGGAGCATATGGTCTCCTAATGGAGGTATCTTGACAGAATTTTTTACGAGAACTGCTTGTCACTTAGTTGCTCAACCTCTCTTTTCTTTTTTCGAAGAGAGTAGGGATAGAAGAATAGGGCTATGACAAGACTAGTGGTTAGCTAATCGCTCTCGTTACGCCCCGTGAGGATGGGATTGGTGGGAGGGAGGACTCAGACTACGAACAGAAATCCATAAATCGATTGGAAGATCCATCTATGAAAACCGTCCGCACCGGGAATTGAACCCGAGACATCCGTAACCGTAGCCAGCGACGAAACCAACTACGCCGCCGATTGTAGTAACTAGTAGCACAAAATGTTGCGTTATATTGCAATTCTAATAAAAAAGTTATTAAAATTATTTTATTCAACATAAAACATTAGGTGTTTTATTAATAAAATAAGAAACAAATTTCGGCCATTGCTGTTTGAGCTCACTTCACGTATCCATGCAAAACCATCGGCTATATTTTCCCAGTGATGATGCCGGATCATACTCACATTGTCCATGCATATGGATCATTACATATGGCCAGCAATCTTGCCGGCCATATGTAATTGTTAGTGCTCGTTTACAGGCGGCTTTAGAGCTTTGTTTAAATCACTTCCACGCATGAATAGTCGCAACGTAACCGATTTTCTTCAATTTTCAATTGAAGCAATGGATTTTATGCTAACTTTCAAGATTTTAATCGAAAACAATTTTTTCCAACTATATCCGTTCTCAATCTACATAACTTCTAACCCTTACTATGGATAATATCAAAACAAGCGTTTTACGAGAATTAGTAGATTATTATGAGTTAGGTGATCGCTACCACGTACCTTAGGGTCGAATTGTTAGGAGGAATTGCAAATGTCTATTAATTGAAAACAAACCCATACATCAATTGAAAAATATAAATGAAAGAAAGCTTTTTGACGATTGAAATATCATAATAATATGACGGCGTTCGTGCCGCAGTTGGTAGTGCCGCTGGCTATGGTTACGGATGTCTCGGGTTCAATTCCCGATGCGGACAGTGTTCATAGATTGACCTTTCAATCGATTTATGGATTTCTGTTCGTAGTCTGAGTCCACCCTTTCACCCATACCATCCTCACGGGGAGTAGCGAGAGCGATTAGCTAACCACTAGTCCTGTAGTAGCTCTATCCTTCTATCCCTACTCTCTTCGAAAAAAGAGAGGTCGAGCAACTGATTAACAAGCAGTTCTCGTAGAAAAATTCTGTTAAGATACCTCCATTAGGAGACCATATGCTCAACATTGAGAGCGGACATGGAGAAAAAAATATCATAATAATTCATGTATCATGTATATAACCCATTTTAAATTAAATTTGTTCACATTTTCACAATTATCAATATCTCTAGGCAGGTTTTGCAGTTTTTTAATGGTATAAAACAGTATGTTTTGATTACTTTATTTTCTTTGTATAATTATACTATAACACTAACTTTACTACCCAACTTCACCGGTATTAGGAATTTAGATACACGATTCATTAAAATTATCTTACAGTGCAACCCCGATTTACCGTTCTCGTATAAATCGTTTTCTCGCATGGCTCGTTCATTTTTTATAGTCCACCATATAACTGTTCCCCAATTTATCGATTTCCTCGATCTACCGTCTAAATTCTAAATATGGTTCCGTCACGGCATAATGTTTTGTTTTGACTGCACCTACGTTGACATAGAAAAACATTTGGGACTAGCACCATCAACTCCGAACACGACTCTTACTAGCCAGGCCCGGGTAAGGAATTCAATTTTAAGAAAAATATTTCAGACAATTTTTGGGTCATGAGTCAGCCATACGCAGTGGCGTCGCAAGGGTTTGTGCCACCCGGGGCGCTCCTTAAATTTGCCGCCCTACCACCTTTTCTTTAAAATTTTTTGTAACCGTCACAACGCAAAACATTGCGCTGCAGACAGAAAATTCTTATGAAGAATAAATATAATTTCTTGAAAAACATACTATATTTTACAATCCTGACAAATTTTATGTTTAATATTAATACTTTTTATCTAAAAATGTTTTATATTGGCGATAGTGTTGGGTTAAGGCTTTTTTTAAATAACCTACTGTTTTTTTTATTAACATTACAATTCAAAAGATTGCGCTGAAGGCAAAAAAATGGTTCTGCAGGTTTGTTTTTCAAATATGTCAAAAAATCCATTATTAATATGGAAATATAAAATTATTTATGTGAAATACATAAACTGATATATATTCTACATTACGAATTCAATATTGTGAATTGATTTAGAACAAGATATTCTGTAGATTTTACTAAAATAACATTTAAAAAAATTTATAACAAATTCATTTCTCTCACTTTGCTCTTAGCAAAATTGCCAGAAAAATTATCGAAATCTATTTTATCTGCCAGTTGGTGTGCTATTGAAAGTAGTGTTTTAATCGCAACTTGCTCACTGTTGATATAGATTGTTTTTTTATTAATTTCGTTTTTGAAAAACTTCTTTCACAGCTAGTAGCACAAGTGCGTGGGTATAAATAAAAAGCATTTCAATATTTGTGACATTGAGGCTTCATGATTATTGTTAGATCTTTCATAATAGAAATTTTTGGCAGCAAATCACAATGCATAACAATTCTAATTTGTTTATTACCTACATAATTTTCTACTCATTTTCAAAAATGCCACCCCTGGAAAAGCATATTTTGTCAGCCAGTTACAAATTAGACAGAAGAAAACATGATGAATTGACTATAACTTGCATTGATTAGTTAAATATAAAAAAAATATTTATTTTTTACCGTCGAAATTTTCTATTCATTTTCGAAAATACCGTGCCCTAAAAATTTCCGCCCGCAGTGGGCTGCCTCCCTTCCCCGCCCCCCTCGCTACGCTGCTGGTCATACGGCAATACTATTTCTAACAAATAAACCTGGGCTTTGGGTAGGATTTGAGTAACAAATGTTATATTGACTCTCGGGTTCGGGCCGGGTCGGGCCTGAAGAAATTGGGCTCGGACAGGGTAATTTCATAAATTTCGATCCGTGCAGACCTCTGTCGTGGACTCATATGTTTGCTATAAACTCGCTCTACAAAAAACAATATAATAACCGATTAATCGGTATAATGTAATATGAAGTACATTTCAGATAGAATAATCATCTAGACAAAAAATATGTTTCAAAACATAAATTTATATTTGCTGAGATTTTTATCTTCAGACATGATTTATTTTAGGCTTTTTTCATGTTTATTGAAAACGTGTATGTATGCGTTACTTTATTCATTTCACAAAATATTAACTTACCAAGGTAAAAACATAAACTTAAATATGTTTTTACGCTCAATATGTCTTGAAATCATATCAAACAAAAATTTCCTGTAAAACACGGTTTTGGTTTATACAAAACCTTTGATCAAAATTATTATAGCGAGTCGTGATAACAGCTACAATTTTTAAAATGACTTTATGCAGAAAAATAGTAAAATGATTTTTTTTTAAACATCATTGCAATTGATGTCTTGAATTTTGGGAACGGCTCGATAATTAAGGCATTCATAGTAATAACCGTGTACTCTATAGAATGTAGAGGCCAGTGTAATGTTGTTTTAACAAATCAATTCATTTAATAATGAGAAAAAGGTTTTTTTAATTTAAGTTTGCTATATTTTATCAATTACACAACAATTTCTCTCATAAATAGATGTCTCAAATCTGAACCTTTTTATAATTTAAGACATCGACTGAGGGTGCTTGATGGAATTTCAATATTAAATTTGGATTATTGAGATTTTGTACACTTCCATGTATTTTGTCACTAACGACCCGGGTTTCGCCTTTCGGCATCTTCAGGCATTCGAGCACACGAATGGATAGACCGGCGTTCTATTGCAAAAACTCTCTAGGCAAATTACTTATTAATAATAAAGATAGAGTAAACTTTAAGAACAAATCTGGTATTTATAAATTACAATGCAATGATTGCCAACATTTCTATGTGGGTAAAACCACACGTACATTAGATATAAGGGTATCAGAACATTTAGCTGCCTTTAGATTAAAAAAAGAAACTTCGACATTCGCAAATCACTTGCTAATGGAGAACCATACGTTTAATGCGGATGATGGGGTTAAACTGTTGCATAAAAACATGGGGGATCATAAATTATTTTATCAGGAAATTTTAGAAATTAATAGAGGCCAGTTATACTCCTTACCAATCTTGAATGAGCAGCTGAACCTTCCTAATTCTCCGCTATTATATCCGATACGTTGAAACACCTAACAGATTTCACTAAATGTGGAATGATTGTATATATTTACCCATTCGTCGAATTACATCCCGTCAAAACCCACAATACTATTATAATTGTAAAATCACTGGTATTTCTAAAAGAAGTTGAAAAGCGGCAATTCGCCTTCGGCAATCGCCACTCTGGTAATATGGTGTTTACAAAATAAGGAATAGGACGATTTCCGAAATTTTAACTCAGGTATCGGTGTGGCTCTCAGACGTATAATGTATTGCCTCGTAAATGATATTTGTCGCATTTGTATCTTCTATATAAGCGTTAGACACTGTTTACTGTCTCTCAGTTCGAGTCCATTCGTGTGCTCGAATGCCTGAAGATGGCGAAAGGCGAAACCCGGGTCGTTAGTGACAAAATACATGGAAGTGTACAAAATCTCAATAATCCAAATTTAAAATTGAACCTTTTTACTTTCCCTAACTATAACGTCCCGTTCGAATCTCGTACTTGCATCAAAAAAATATTACAATGTGAGAAAGCCAAGCCGAAAGGGGGCAAAAGATTGTTTATCAGCATCCAGGATAGAATGGAAGGTCTCAATACAAACGCCACTTCCATCCGGTTGATGTCTTTTATTAAGATGCTGCGGTTTAACAAACAAAAATTTGACATCATTGAGATTACATGCGAATAAAATAATGTTCGTTAAAGAGTCTACTTTTAGTGAGCTTGATGACATTTTTCAGACGTAGTACCAGCAGGTGCGAACTGAAAACATATCCATTGATGGATTCATAGTTAGAGAAAAAGCTTTGAAAATAGCCAAAAAATGGATTACAAATTTCTCTGCATCGAACGGATGGATCAATAGGTTAAAAGATCGACATTATTTTGTTTGTGAAAAAAACTACTTTTTTTTTATTTGAAACTTTCCCGAATTCATCGTTTCCCGCATTTTTTGTTTATATTTTAGAGTCCCTTGAAAAATGTAAAATCGGGGTTTCACTATATATTTATGTATATTTAAAATTGTTCGATTATCAAAATTATGACATAAGTATTGTATCAACTGTAAATATTTCGATATAATACGCAACTGAAATCAAAATACCACCATTTACCAATAATTATATACGACATGAGAAAAATGCCATATTAAAAAGAAAGCCATATTCATTAAACGAATGAAGTGGCGGCGAAAACTGGACCACAAAAGTGCATCCTTATTAAAGAGTCGCTAACAATCACCTTCAGCTGCGATGATTCTTCTTTTATCGTTATGTCCGACTTTCCCCCCTTCACGCCTCCCGCTTGCCGCACACTTACACTCTCAAAAGAAAGTTGTTACGAGCTTATGACACGGCACGATGTCGTAATATTATGTAATACATACTTGCGTCTCTATCATGCGTGCAGACCGTGCATAGTAAAACTAGTTTAAAGAACGGGATGGCAAACGAGTTTTCCTTTATTAAAAAAATATCGCGATCTTTTTTTATGACGTGAAGTTATCAAACAATAGTTTGCGCCTGTGCCAAAAATTCTATTTTCAAATTTGATCAAAATAAAGGCGAGCATTTTTCCGGAAAGAGAAAGATAGAGGGGGTTTATCATAACAAATTTCGTTCTATAAAAACGAAGTTATTTTTTTGTACGAAAACATATTGCTTGATGAAACTTTTACGTGGATGTATTAAAAGTAATATTATAAAACTATTTATGAAATTGGAATTGATTAGTTTTTAATGAAAATGTCATAATTAAACTTATATAATATAATAGCCCCTCGTTAGTTCTCTCTATAGGTTCACCGGATGAAAATATTAAATTTATAGTCCCTGTAGCCATATACCATTGCAAATGCAGTTAAGTTACGTTATCTGAAATTTGTAATGTCTTGCAGTCATAATATATCTATAATATTTACTCGATTCGAAAGATACAGCCAAAAATAACTATTCATTTAAACATGAAAATAACTAAAACGGTTAATTCCTCACACATAAAATAAGAAAAAATGTGATTGACATTACATATACCACGAAATAACCCTTAAAATTTTAATATATATGATTATTTCAGACGGTGGAGCAACGCTAAAGTAGCTTTTTAAAATTTGGTAATTTAACAATACAATATCGTCGCTGTTATGCAAGAAAACACTAAATAGGAAAAAATTACATATTGAGTTAGTTATGCCAAAATGTTCCTTATTTCAAACGCTACCGAATGGAAGGTCACACTTATTTTTATAAATTACTAGTAAGTACCCAGCATGCGTTGCAATGCCACTCAAAGAAAGAAAGTGTTTGTGTTTTAATTCTGTGTATTGAAGTGCTTTTGTACACAATTTTTTTTGTTTCTGTCTGGTGCGTACACGAATAAATCAGAAGGTTTTCCGAGAAGTCGCTATTTGTACGAATTTAATTCTTTATTTTAATTTTTTTTAGACTTTAGATATATCTGGATTCCGAGATTGATATATATATATATATATATATAATAAGACCTACTCTAAGTTAAAAATTAAAAAGTTAAGAGTCGGGCTTGGGCTGGGCCGGGATTGATTGTACTATATCCTTCGCGCAAGTGCAAGCAATACCTTTTAGTTTTATCGGAATCGAACTAACGGTATGGCATTGCATAAGATACGAATAAACCCACATTGATTTTTATATATTAGATACGTTTACTTCAAAACAGTTTTGGGCAAAGACCAATTATTACTCAAAACTAGTATTATTCAGTTAGTGTTTTCTTCAACTCAATATAATATAAAAACTTAACGTACATAATAATTATTGTGAAATCCTATTTAAGTGGAATGTGAATAAAAACTTTACGCATGATTTGCCTCATATTTTCCAATTTTTTTCTATAAATCGCTTTCAATTATGTGAATTGATCCTGAAAGTTTGTTTTTCATTATTGATAATTGTAGAAAAACAGTTGTAATATCTTTGAACTCATTGGATAATCATGCTATTGTTTAACAAAAAATACACCAGCACGCAGAATAACGGCAAACATAATATATGATATATTATGAGTATTAACGATGTGGTGCTAATGTTAAACTGTGCTTAAAACATGCTTTGATAAGACGTGGCTGCAAAAATCACAAGTAAATTGCGGTTCTATTTTAATGCCGACTGTTATTTTACTTGAAGTGTGGTCCAACGTTTTCAAAATAAATTTCATTTATCGAAGATTTTCTAAATACAAATCATAGACAATCGATAATAAAAATAAAATAAAAGAATGCTAGGATGTGTAGTGTGCAGTTTTTAATTAGCTGCATTTGCAATGAAAAATAGTTTCAAACTACAGCAATAGAATCGATGACTTCGCTTCCATTATCGGAAGCACTCGACCAGAAGCTTTGAAAACTGCTATTGCCACACCGGGAATTGCATTGTTTTTGTTAGTTGTAGAAAACCTTAAATAGTTCAGGTTTGTGTATTATTTTCATTTCACAATAACAGTGCTTGGTGAAATATTGTTCAATGTTCACTATTGTACGTATAAAAAGAACGATTCACTTTTCATACATAATAGAGTGAATGTCTTAAATAAATAATTTGTTTTAAAGAAAGGGCGAAAAGAAAACAAGTTTATTTATACTGCCCCCCCCCCCCCAAACAACACACATAAATAATATTGCAATTAGTATTGTTTTTGTTTGCATCTTTCTCTTATTCACTACCAGTAAAGATAATTTCTCCTATTTAATATAAGAAAAAAATATAATTAATATCTACATTGTAGCCAAAAATCTAACAACTGCGCTAGTCTGAAGTGGATTCTCAAAGAGGTGAAACACGTGTCACATCTAGTTATACAATCGGTAGAATAACAAAACAAAATTTATAACCGTTTTTGCTCCCAATGTGAATTCATAATACCACCAATTTGTCTACGAGTTAAGCTCGTCTCAAGCTCACTTTATCCAGAAGAGAGTAATTTTAGAATTTGAGTTGGCTAGAGAACGATTGATCCATTAATCGATTGACCTCTATATCTGTCCAAGGTTAACGATAATAATAAACTACCCATATTACAAAACAATGGAAATCATTATCTTTGTCAATCCATTGTAATCGCATGTCGTTAAAGTAATATTGATCAGTATTATAATGCGTATTAATTTTCTTGAATAATATGAAATTATATTTTGATAAGTGGTAAACCGGCCAATAGAGCCGCACTTATTGTTTTTATACTTTCTCCTTGCAGAAAGAGGCAGATATTAACTTTCCGCATTCTCGCCTCGTATGAAGTTAAATATATTATTCAGTCAAAAATTAGCCTTTTAAAAGAGCAAACACTGTATGGCGAGTGTCTACGTCTATTCGAAAACAAACATTTATCATCCCTGCACGGACAGTTTTATAAATTGATTCTTCAATCAAGTTAGGGATTTCTGATCGAAGAGATGGATTTCTGTCATGTCTTAAATTTTCTCTCACTCATCCGATTCTAAAAACGAGGCATAGCGAGAACCATTGGCTAACCGCTAGCCTTATTCCTCTGTCCCTACTCTTTTTGAAAAAGATAGGTTAAGCAACTAAGTAACAAGCAATTCTCGAAGAAAAATTTATGTTTAGATTCTCCATTAGAAGTTCATATGCTCCACAATAAAATATGGGTCTGAAAATGCTTCTCAAAGAGGCGAAACGCGTGACACGAATTGTAAAAAAAACCAGTGTAATTTCATTTTATAATAAGTAGGAATTTTAATAGGAATAAAATGTGTATAGTTATATCTACAGTAGACAATACTCAATTTAACATCATTATTAAGATTTTTTTCGATATTTTCACTACATCATGAGTTATGTCATTGTTAATTATAAAACAACTAAGAAAATCAAAGTTTTTTTTCATACATAATTCAGAGTGAACGATAATAGCATTAAGAATTTGTATGTTTCTCAAAACAAATTCAAAACATCGACTCTAACTTTCACAATGTAAGTCAAAATTGTAAGCAATACCAATTTTTTTTTTTATTTGAAAAATAAAACACAATTTGTTTGTACTACTTTCACATATTTATAATGATCAGGACCGGTTTCGCTCATCACGAGCATTATCAACTGATGATCAGTTGATAATGCTCGTGATGAGCGAAACCGGTCCTGATCATTATAAATATGTGGAAGTAGTACAAACAAATTGTGTTTTATTTTTTAAAATATAATGTCTTTCCACCAAGAATTGACAGTTAACACCTTAAAAGCAATACCAATTTGACATCTCGATGAAATAAAATGCATACCAATAATAATTGTTGATGTCAATTTTAATTGGCACAATAAAATCTTTCTAAATCTTTTTATTTATTTGTATTTGTATAAATACATCTGTGAGAATAGTGTAAAAATATTGTGTATCCAAACACAATATTTTTATTTCTCGTCTGGTGCGTACACGAATAAATCAGAAGGTTTTCCGACACGTGAGCAGTCCACTTACAGCTGCCCATGTGAGAAGCACGGATTTTCCAAAGTTATTCCACAGATTTATAGCGATTGTCCCTGTGCTTTATCGATGGTCAATGCAAATGCGAATCGCACCGGAAACTGCAGTCGTTTTAATTCGATTGGCATATCTGTCGGAATCATTGGGATGCGTGGCAGCAGTAAATATTCCCATTTAAATTTTCAATTTAAGACCAGTTATTTGAATTGAACAATTAACACCACTTATTATGTCACACATGAACTGAAATGTCGCTGTATGTATCTATTTGATTCATTTTTTTAGATCTTAATTTTTTTTCCAGCAACCTTTGCGGGCATGGGTACAACAACTCACCAAAGTTTCATCGCAATCGGTTGAATAGTATAGAAACGCATACGGGACAAACAATCAAACATTCATTTTTATATATATAGTAAGACCCACTGTAAGTTAATTGTACTATGCCTATAACTTTCGCGCAAGTGCAAGCAATAACTTGACAAATAATATCGGAATCGGATGAACGGTATGGCAGTGCATAAGATACGAACAAACACACATTGATTTTTATATATTAGATCATTGTGCTAGTGGAACATTCCTTTAAATTTAATACATAATTAAGAATTAAATTATTATGTTTATTTGATTAATAAAATTAAATTATTAGCCTTACTTGTCCAAAAACTATATTAGTTATTATTTTAATTGCTGTGTTGACTATACTCATTAAGGCATGCAAACTTTTATCCCTTTTATCCTATTATATATTATGATCCTCGCATTTAAGGATTCACAATTCTTCAATCACGAGATTGGTCATCAAAAGTTATTTCATGTTTTAAATTGTACTCAGAAAATAAATTTGAGTCCACTGTTGATTCAATTGGAATAAATATGTGACATTATATTTTTTTGGCATGCGAACGGTTATTTTTTATTTATTGAAAAGATTTTATTAATAGATAATAGTTGAAATTGATTTATTACAAAATAATACAAAATATATGTATGTATATTATTGTCAAAATTATCTGTTCCTGTGTACCGCAGTTACGAAGTATGAGAGGCAGAAATACCACAATACATATATATCTATTAATTTCGAGGTATTATGTAAAAAGTATGAATAATACATAAAAAAAACCGAGGTACACGTTGTAGTTACTCAAGTATTTAATTTGAAATATTAATTATTTTTTAACAGAAAATCCCGAAATCTCGGAATGGATATTTAGACAATGCCGGGATTACGGGAATAACTAATTGACGGATATCAAGGGATTGGAAGACCTAATACTCATTATTATAACGAAATATCAGAGACACTGATTTTTAAAGGAGAACTTTATTACATATAAATATTTCTTATGCAATCATTCTTTAACACACAATAAAAAAAGCGTACAACTTTTTCGATACCATTTGATTCAGTGATGCATTGATATTCCAATTTTGTAGCAAATATTTCTGAGTAGGAAATGATGCTGTATTTTATAAAACTATAATAACCAACGATTTTATGATACTGTTCTTCTAAGTTAGGAATTTTATTTACCATATATCTTCTTATTTTATTTCAGATATTTTACATGATTATAATAGTAAATTTTGCCTTTGGGTTTTGCATACAAACAATTAAATATGCAAGTGATTAAGTGACTAAACACGTCAGCATATAATAAGCCAACATATTGATTGAAAATGTCTAACAACACTCAAAGAAAGATTTGGGTAGACAATAAGAAATGTGATATAATTTCAACGGCGTTAATCTTAAGTTCAATTATTGTGACGTGCCTTGCCCAAAATGCAAGCTACGGAAATGAATTGCTTCGGCAAGCCACTGACGTTGAAGTATCGAACAATATTACTGAGCCTAAAATGGCGAGCTTTAAAATGAATACGGAAATTGCGGACTCAGTTGTAAGTAATGTAGATATTCAAAGAGTAAACAATAACAACGAAAACAGTAGTGAAAAAGACTACATAAAAGGTATTATTCAAGAAAATGGTGCTTCGATAGAAAATGTTGTCGGTTCTGTTGAAAAAGACCCGATAATATCTCAGCTGGCTTCGATTAGAGGCAACGAAAGCATGGACGAAGACGTGTGGACAAAATTTTCTTGGCTATCAGATTTGTACGACCATCACAAGTGGTCCATGAGACACTACGCCAACGTAACTAAAGATTGTGCAAATAAAATGACTATATTTTTGGATGCGCTGAAGAAGGGTGAAGCATGGGCTGCAAAAAGTGAGTACACTATACATTTTTCAATAGAGCAACTACATTCATTTCATATTATATTGTATTAAGTATTAAATATAATCTAGTTACAGGAATCATCGGAAACTTATTCGCTTTTTGAATATTTAGATCATTAACATAAGGTGAAAATATTATTGATGACGGTATTTTGACCTTATTAAGTGAAGTTCTATTCAATCAAAAGTATCTATATAATATTCTGAATAAAATCAAATATTATTATAGCATTGATAAATACAGCTTTTGTTTTAATGTTCCGACATCAAGAATCTAAATAAATAAATAAAATTACTTATATTGTAATATATGTATTCATATAATTAAAACGGAATGCATATAATTTCATCGATAAATTACTTTATTGTATTTAAATTAATTAAACAACACTTTGTGCTTAGGTTTTAATAAAAAAATCAAGGTTTTTTTAAATACACTGAAACGTCGTTCTCATTAAATGTATTGTATTTATCTAGGACAGTTTCGTTTCGCTCAGATTGCATGTTTACATTCCATTAACATGATAATTTATCAACGTAATATTCTTCACGCAAATTTCAATTACAATACAATGCTCATACTAAGGAGAAAAGGTAAAACAATTGTAATTATTAATTTGAATAAAATGGCACATGCTGTAAAAAGTGCTTTTATTAATTTTTCAACAAGTTTTGATTCTAGATAATTTTTGGAACATGTTTTACAAAAGAAATAGCCTTTATATTGTCTTAGTATTCCGTTAATATTTCCATTATATATACTGTTATTAAAAAAATGATTTTGATTTAACTAAATATTTGTTTACACAGCGTTGGAAAACTTTTCGTTAAGTATTTTCGGGATACATTAATATTCTTGAGACAATTATCAAAATGTTATTTTTACAGTGTCCGATGCGTCGGGTCGTTATAACGGTCAATTTTTCTTCGGGAACGACTTCTGGCTGGGATCTTCGGGACTATGCGCCGAACTGCGACTAGAGCATCTCGGAGATGTTGGAGAAAAAAATTCCAAAAATTACGCCAAAAATCATCAACCTAAACTGAAGAATCCACCGTTCCTTGCAGCTTTCAGCGTGGCCAGATTGCAAATGCTCGTAGGAGATTTCACACCACAGGTAAATTTGAAATGCTTTAAATATGTAATTTGAACAGCAATTCTCGCACGTGTTTGAGAGAATGCCTATTTCTTGCCGACGTAAAAATACGTCAGCAGCCTCATATATGAGTGGTAAATAAGTTAAAGGGTTTTTAAATGAACGAAACGAGTACATTGCGATTACTACTATAAACAAATAGCACGTTCTATACACGACTCGAACAAATTTCAAATCACTTCATAGTTTACAATAATTTCCAATAAGTATGGTAAATAAACTATTAAAACATGTGTCGTATACATTATGTACATAAATAATTTCATAAATGTAATATCTTTGAATGTATTTTTCAACAGCATAAATGAATTTTAATCTATAAGCAATACTAATAATACTCATATTTCATTAGGTTTCTTTGCATTTACTTTATCTGTTTTGTATAACACATTAGAATAATGTCAATGTATGTAAAGATTTTATGAAACTATCAGTATTACACTCGAAGGTCATACAGTAAAAGTGTCAACGAACTTTGACTTAATGCTAATTAATTTATAAACATAAGTGGGTTAAATGTAATTGTTTCGTATATTATATATTTATTTATAGTCTAGTTAAAATTATACCTAGAAAACACAGCCGATACTTTTATCAAGGCTATATATACCTGTTAAATATTTTTGCAATCATTATAGCAAAAGTAAATTGTAAATATTTGCAATGTGAGATTTTGAATGTATGTCAGGGAACAAGAACAGTAGTTAGTTCAACGATTTTTTTGTGATAAAAACTATATTATTATCATAACACTTTTCACGACTCCTTACTCTTTGGACTTGAACATTAACTTTTTTAGTAACAATAACATAAATTTTACCTATTTTTTTCGGCGATAAATTTGGGGAGATTTATTTTCAATATAAAATTAATGTTGATAACTTTGTTGTTCCACAGAATGTTAAACCAAATATGTACCATTTTTCGCCTCTTTAATAAACACCTTTAGTATATATTCCAAGGCTATTTTTTATTCAATTCTACAAGAATTGCATAAACAGAGCCAAGGCTTAATTTATTAGTACTACTGGAACGTAATATATATAATCAAGCTAATTAGCTCCTTAATGACCAAAAAAACACTGTTTCATCACCCTCCCTTTAATCATGACAAGGAATTCTCATAATTTAACATAATCATTAAAATTTCAATGCATTTACTTTAATCACTTTTTATGTGTTAACTGTCAATTCTTGGTGAAAGACATTATATTTTTAAAATAAAACACAACTTTCTGTACTAATTCCACTTGCTTATGCTGATAAGGACCGCTTTCGCTCATCACGAGCATTATCAACTGATAAAAATACAAACAAAACAGGCCTATTTATATAAAATTGAATGTTAAAAATTAAGGTATATAAAACAGTTGGTTCATGAACTAAGACAAGAAATTACTGATTATCAAACAAATTATACATAAACCAAATAAAACAGTCTACAGTTAAAATGTAAAGGACCCCTTACAAATCACTAAATACTAATCTGAAATCATAAATATAGCGACATTAATAGTCCATTAACTGAGCAAAACTTTTTAATGACATTGCTAATGCATTAAACAATTAGCAGATTGGGAAAATTTTAAGAAGAAATTAGTGAACCATTTAAAAACAATGAAATATTAAATATGTAATTAATATTAACGATAAACAGCCATCTTAACTGGAGAACGCAGAGCAGCTAGGAGCGTCCACCAAATATTTATTTCTGAAAAATGTATTTACTTTAATCCTATGCATTTACTTTAATGATAATACCGTGTATGTTACTTTCCCTAGATATTTTAATTTTAAATAATGTTATGTTGTTGGAATAAATGAGAAGATATAATATTGTATATCTCTTCTAAAACGGTATACTATATCGACCGTCCAGTTCATTACTCAAACATCTCCAAATAACCCATATTGCAATAATGGGAAAAGCAATGGTCACCATAAAATAAATATTATTAATGTGTACCCGAGTTTTATACATTTTATAAACAGGTGTTTATCAATTTGGTTCTTTCCAAGCTATAGTCAATAAAAGAATATATAGAAATATCCTTCTACTGACCCAGAAATATCAACGCTTTGTTAAATTATTCTTTAGAAGGTTATTGGCTTAAGCTTCATTGCTCAAATTTCATGTTTTTGGTGTTGTCTGACTAATAAACTGGACGATCAATATAGTTAAACTAAACTAAGATTAGACATAGTTTTGACAATGGTGTGAAGCCTAAATAGCTATCAAAAAACTGAAAAATTCTTGAACAACCGAATATTTTGTTATTTTTACCCTATCATAGAAGAATAGTTAGCTGGCTGAGATAAAGATACTTAGACGACGTAGCGAAGGTTTTTACGATACATGGGCTTGAGATAATTTGACAAATAGTGGTTTTTATTGATTTAATTACATTAATTTACATTCTGAGGGAAATGGATACATTCATCGATTTATCCTTTGAGCGAATACATGGAAATGAAGTTTCAGGAATAAACAAAACATAATAAATCTAATTTATTTCAATTTAATTCACTGTTTGACGTTTGAAAAATGAGTATTGCTATTTTCATCACAAAGAGCCTGGCGGTTGAAGCTTTTGTAATTAAATGCAATCCAAATTGTTCGAGAGACTTCCATTTTAGTGCGAGCTTGCCACAAAATTTTGATTGGAAACCAATATTAACGAAAATAACAATTTAAAATATGTTAATCAACAAAAGTAATTAAATTACTCAGTTTCATTAAAGTCATAGGATTAATAAATGCTAATTTCTCTATATATGTATTTAATTAAAATATTTGTACTTTTTGCGATATTTTTTTCAAATATTTTTTTTTCAATAACGGTGTTTGATATTACAATATATGTATGCATGAACAATAATAGACATGCTTTCTAAATACGGGAAAATATAGTGTTACAATAAAACCCCGTTAATAAGCTTGTGCTGATCTATCAAAGTAAACCATACGCTTAAATGGCCCATCATTGTAATTGTTAATCTAACTAAAATACTCCTTAGGGATAAAGCTAGGACTCTAGTCGAGAGATTGAAGCCCGTCCGCATTGAACATCTTTTCAGAGTCCTTTACAAACCCAAGAATCTGGGTTTCAATCTATATATTGTATGCATTCTAAAATGAAAACCGACATTAATAGTGAGTGAATAATTATTAGAAATTCCTAAATATGTAATTTATAAAATAACGTATCAGAAAGAAGCGATTATCACGATAGCCTAGCCTGAGTGATAAGCATTTTATTTGTCAGAATATAGTTTATGTTAGTACACGCATAAGTAAGCTTAATTCCACCAAATTACTTCATATTGTATATACCAGGGTTGTCGAACCTAGTTCATGTGCGTGCTGAAAGTTGCACTTGCGAATATTCAGTTCACAAATTCACAGTTAAGTGATTAACATATTTAACTTATTGCAGAAGAAAAACAAAAATAAATTGAATTGAATTTCTACAGTTATTCGATATATATTTTTTAAGCTATGCCCACTTCCATTGTGGAGCATGTGGCCCCATAATGGAGATATCTCAACAGATATATTCTACAAGAACTGCTTGTTGCTCAACCGCTCTTTTTCGAAAAAAGTAGGGATATACATATGAGGCTAGGACAGGAATAGTGATGAGCTAATTGCTCTCAATGCGCCACGTTTTAAGAATCGGATGGAAGTAAATTTGAGACATTACAAACATCCATGCCTTCCAACAGAAATCCATTCGTTTGAAAAATTAATTTATGAAACTGGCCATTCTGGGATTTTAACCGTGAGCTACATAAACGTAGCCAACAAAATTTCACAAAATTACTCGGTCTAAGCCCGTCATCTGCAGTCCCGGCCCGGTCCCAGGCCGAGTCTCAATATCACACTTGTTACCCGAACCCGATCCGAAGTCTAGATTTATTTTTCTTAGCCCGAAAAAAGTCCGATTTTTTAAAATATAGTAATTCATTTATTGTCGGCTTCCGTGGCGCAGTTGGTAGCGACGCTGGCTACGGTTACGGATGTCTCGGGTTCAATTCTTGATGCGGACGGTTTTCATAGATTGATCTTTCAATCGATTTTTGGATTTCTGCTCGTAGTCTGAGTCGCCCCTCTCACCCATCCCATCCTCACGGGGCGTAGCGAGAGCGATTAGCTAACCACTAGTCCTGTCCTAGCCTTATCCTTCTATCCCTACTCTCTTCAAGAAAAGAGAGGTTGAGCAACTGATTAACAAGCAGTTCTCGTAGAAAAATTCTGTTAAGATACCTCCGTTAGGAGACCGTATGCTCTACATTGGGGGCGGACTCGAAAAAAAATTCATTTATACTTTTCAAACAATATATGTTATTGTTTCCATATTTTCAACGATATTCATAGTACATGTGAAATAAATTATTTAAGTTATGAACGCTACTGCCTTATGGCTGACTCATGACCCGAAAATATTTGAATTCCTTACCCGGGTCCGGCTTGAGCCCGAATCTGAATTGTCTTAACCCGCCCGAGCCCGCGGGTAAGTGCAGACCACTACAGTGCACCACGGACCCGGCAAGTTCAAATTGTATTGAAAAAAAATCAAAAGTTATTCTAAAGCAAATATCCAAACCTTGTGTATCGACTGATAATTCAGAGATATTTGAGCGACTGAATTTGGAACATATAAATATAAATACAATTAATTGAACAATATCGTGACAATTTGAGAAATTACTCGGAAATAACTGAGAATTAACGGGATTCAACCGTTAGAAGAATTAGTAAAAATATACAACATCATTTCAGAAACTCTCGAGTGTTCAATAAAACCATCTACAACGATATTATCAATTTTCTCTTCTCTCTAATATGCTTGTAAGTCATAATTGTCTGAAATGAAATATTATGCGAACCAGGTATAAACATCTGGTATAAAATGTAATACAGGAAAAATATCTTCGATAATAAGTGTGTTTTATTTTTAAATTTAATTATTAAATACACGCTATTGACCTGTTTTAAATATATTGTAAACCTTAAATAATATTTAGGCTTTTTAAGCACGAACAAGTTAAAAGGTTTGCAACTACTGGTATATACTACTATAGAGCTTGCAAATATTTTCCGGTACGTATCCTGAAAGGCTTTTCACGTCATATTCTTATCACACGTCAAAATATTTACGCGTTCGTCAAATTGAGACATACGAATGACAGGTGAGCGAAAGCCGCACCAAGGAAAAGATGAACAAGTGTTAATTGCGTTGTTCTTCTCAGACATTTTGTATTCTTATTCTTGTACATAAATATATATGACGCTTGGCATATTTCTATAAATTATAAACTAGAATTAATAGATTTAATCAAGATTATGACCTAATTAATGACCTAACAAACATTAACTCATCACCTTTACTTAAACTATTAAAATAAACTTTCATAATGACGTATAAGTCGTATAATCAATGTAATTTCAAGGCATTTAGCTTCACGGTTTATTAATAAAACACATAGTTTTGATGATGGCGTGAAGTCAAAATTGCTATGAACGAACTTATAAAATTCTTGTCAAACTGAATTATTTGTCATTTTTACCTTATTATAATGGAATTTTACCAAATAAATGCAAATTCAATAGAGAAATTGCTAATTTTCATTCTTCGTTATTTATTAAATGGTCCTTTGCGTACAACCTTTCTGTGGTAGAAAAAAATAATTAACGGCTTTATCATTTATAGAGTGTTCTGGCTGTTTATACTTTGTTATTTTATATTTATGGTTTCGTTTCATAAAATGTGTTAGTTCTTTTTTATTATACTATAAAAATGTGTAAAATTGTAATTTACTTTTTAATTTTTTCTTATTTTTTGACCACTACGATGATTTTTTACTATGAGAAACAGAATAACGAGAAATTCAAGTAGAACATTTTTTTTTCTACTTGAATTTCTATTTATAATTATCAGGACTGGTTGCACTCTAAACCGGTCTCATTATAAACATGTGGAAGTAGTAAAAACAAATTGTGTTTTATTTTTTAACTTTAATGCCGTTCCCCCAAGAACTGACAGTTCACATTTTAAAAGTAAAAACAACTTCTTTTGTCGTGAGTCCATATGATCCACATTAGCAGCAGACAGCGTAAATCAAAATATTTCATTAATTTTAATTACTTCTTGAGAAGCCTATATGCTTGAATGAGTAAAAACCGTGAAGCATATTTTAGATAGATGTAGCAAATTGAAATGTAATTTTAATGTAGCACAAGTATAGCACTGGAAAAACATCTTGTGTATGTAGCAAATGTTTTAGTGTTATTACTGTGCTGAATTAATGTGGCTTAACAGATTTTAAAGCGTGGCTACGATAGGGTTTAGTGAACACTATCCACTGAATGGCCAGAAGAATAACATTATTTATCATTTTTAAAAGTGTTTCAAGTAGTGTGGCATGTGTAAATACGTACAATCAGGGGGCACTGGGGATTAATGCTACACTGTAAAGATTCTTCAGTTTTTTTTTAAAGTTTACATAAAATCTGTCTTAACAAAACACCTGTTGTGTATTCTTTCAATTTCTGCATTCCTGTCGCTGGATAATAATTAGTTTGAATAAGATGTCAAAATAACTCACGATGAACTTTCAAAACATCCGCTCCCAATCTGGCCTCCTAATGGTGCTGTTTCAACAGAAGTTTTTCTACGGGACTTCTTTTAAATCAGTTGTTCAACCCTTCTTTTTTCGAAGGCAATAGTGATAGAAAGATATGGCTAGGACAGGATTATATGTTATTTAGCCTCCGTTGTTAGGATCGGATGGGTTGGAGGAAATTCTAGAAATCACAAATATAAATATTGCCTTCAAACATAAATTCATAAATAGATTGAAAAATCAATTTTTGAAACTTGAAGACGACGACGTTGCCCCCTGCACCATGGACACGAATCCACTTTTATTGGGAGTATAATGACAACTGGTGAACCTGACCCCATGCGTCCCCTCTCCCGGAAGGTTGAGCAACTGACTTATACCGAGTCGTCGTTAGAAAAATTTTGTTGAAATGAAACATTAGGAATCTATTTGATTGGTCACGGACATTGTTGTATACGAGAAGTTTTTTCTTATTTTTTAATACAATAAGGCTTTCAATTATTTGAGAAATTCTAGTTCAATTATAGAAAGACACAATAATATAAAATCGAAATCACTTATTTTTTTAATTTCCCCATTTGCTTTTCGTGTTAATGAATATGTATGAATTATTTTTTATTTTATCACATTACTGACTTTTAATGTGGTTTCTTTGTTGATTTCTGATTAGTAGTTATTATTTTGTAAAATGTTCTTAACATTTTAATTGTGGACTATTTAATTTCGTTTGGGTATAATTTGTAAATTCTTTCAATAGTTCTCGAACCAATTGTTTGATATGCCATGTAATTAATAACACTCATTTTAATATAAATAGCCTTTTTCAGATGATAATTTTTATCAGTTGATAATTTTCGCAAAGAGTGAAAGTGGTTTTAATCGTTTTATAAATGTGGAATTATTACAGTTTTATTTTTAAAATAGAATTAATATTAATATTCTAAAAGGAGAACAAAGCAGTTTTACAATATCGACGTCATAGTTCTACTTGGTTTTTATACTTAAATCTTTAAACATATTATCCAAATTCGGACTGCCACGTATAATAATATTTGGTATTTATTAAATAACAAAAGAAAGTTTTTTAACAGAAACCCAACGGAACAATATTATTTGTTGGATATTTTTAGTGTAGCAAACAAACCTAGACCCCTTCCCATCTGTGACACTTAAATTTCTTGGGGTAATGTAGCATAGTGATTCTGAACCACACAGATTCAACATTAAGTGTATCCATATATACATACAATACCTACATAATATATACAGATAGGAAAACACGGTGTGCTGTTTTATAAGTCACATTATCAAGTTGACTCAAAGAAGACAAGGAAACATAATACGACGCCTCTTTTTCTTTACGTGATCCACTTATAAATGTTGTTAATACAAACGAGTATTAATTATAAAATGGCTGTCAGTAATTATCTTAGTTGATCATTTTTCTAAAATTTTCCGCTTTCAACTTAGTACAGATGACCTCCTAATTGAGGTATCTCAACCGATTTTTTTACGAGAACTGCTTCTTGCCCAGTTGCTGGACCACTCTTTTTCGAAGAGAGTAGGGGTAGAAGAACTGGGCTAGGACAGGACTAGTGGTTAACCAATCACGCTAATTCCATTTTTTATTGATAATGCGTTATTATGTGAGTCAAAAAAGTCAAAATAGCCATCAACAACCTGAGATTTTAATACAAAATTGAAGTTAATAATTCAGTTATTCTACTGGCTCTGTTATATAAACTAAATATAACGCGTTTCACTTCGTTAAGGAGCATCTTCAGACTGAAGAAACAGTACATTTAGTAATAATTGAGTTTTAATTTTATATTAAAAACTAATTTCCACAAAGCTACCGCCGAACCCACCGAAAATATGATAAGATTATTTTTTAAAAATAAAACACATTTTTCTGTACTACTTACACATGTTTATAATGAGCGAAATTGATCCTGATCATTATAAACATGTGGAAGTAGTACAAAACAAATTATGTTTTATTTTTTTTAAATGTAATGCATTTCCACCAAGAATTGACAGTAAACACATAAAAATTGATTGATAAGATTCTTGTAGAAATGAATATTTGGATATTTTTGTTTTATTTATATTTTTACCATAGCCCACACTGAAAAGTAAGGACTTTTTTCGATCAACTCACAAACAGCCACTGTAAAATCTAGTGGAGCTGACATGGTTTACAAAATTTAAATTGCGATCATCACGAGCGTGGTAACTATCAGTGTGACCGGGTTTCCAAAAACAACTAGTCCACAGCTTAAATGGCTGTATCAAAATGTTGTGCAACTCTAACTGTAACAAGAATTAGATCCGTTTAATTTGGTAAAATAAACGATATCGTATAAAAAAATATCTCCGATATCTTTACAGTTTCAAATGTATTTTACGTAATGCCTTTGGCAATGATTTAGCATGTGTCATGCTTATCTCCTTCATAAATCTGGTATTACAAAATATGTCAAAAGCACGAAAAGAATTATCCATATCGAAAAATAAAGATAGAAAAACAAATATTAAAGAGAGCGTTGTTGAAAGACGTTCGCCGAACAGATTATTCAGAGGATCGATCTCGACTTCAGGTTCCACTACACTACTTCTTACAGGGATTCAAATCGCATTCTAGCTAATTATTCAGTTCCGGGATCGGTATTATTTTAATATTTTAAAAAATATTCGGTTTCTCGTTATGAAGTGAATAGTAGCCGGATAGGAATTTTTTTTCGAGTAACCCCTTTCCCCTGGGAAGGTTTTATCGCAGAATAACTAAGGTGTTAACTGTCAATTCTTTTGTACTATTTCCACATGTTCCTGATCATTATAAGCATGTGGAAGTAGTACAAATGAATAATGTTTTATTAAAAAAAAAAAAAACTTTTATTATCGTTAGTTGCGATTTGCAAAGTTTTTTTTAATTCAAAAACCAACATGACACTCGCTCTTGTTATTTTGAAAGCAAAAGATTAAGTGATGAGCATCTACAAATGCCCAACGCTGCACCAAATCGATTCGTTGTGAATATCTGTCATAAATAAAATTCTAATTTTAAAAAAAGAAAATTCGATGCAAATGGCTTAAAATTAATAAACTTGTGAAAACAAATATCGTAGTTCACTTATCGAAAATTTACAAATAGATAAAATAAAACCAATTTCCAATCACTTTCAGCCACTTTGATATTAAACACGGGTTTTGCAACGTGGCACAAAATCATTGCATATAAAAAAACACACGTCGAAAACACAATCGCACGTTTTTGTTTTAATCATGTCTGCAAGCCACATGATTTTTTTGTGGCATAAACGATACATGAACATTTCTATACTTTATTAGATCTTCCGCTTTTTGCACAACGTGTCTTATTTATTTTGTTACCTCCAAGAATATTATAGTTTGAAACGAAGGTTTCTGGCAGCCTTGCTGGATGACAATATCCAACCTCCTAGAACAATTGTCAAGAAAAACGCATGTTTCATTGTGTCTTGTTTATTTTCAGATGCAATTGGTTGGTTTACAATTCAAAATAATTTACATTTCAAAGTTAATACACGTTATACAAAAAAAATTAATCAGCAAAGTCACGATTGGCAAACAAAATTAAACTGGCTGTCCGATCAGATAAGAGCGAAGCGCTTCACCCCTACCCTTAGCGGACGGCAGCCGAACAGCAAGATGTTAACGAAAAGACGAATGAACAGTGAATAAGGTTTAGAAACTCAAAATGCGTTTTTTCGTCACGGCTCTTACCCATGGGTGCTTGGGGTGCTCACTGGGTCGATTTCAAATTACGAATTAGGGACTTTTCTCATCAATGAACATCTATGAACAATCTTTTATTTTGAGATTTTGGTATCCTTTTTATTAATCTCAGAATTTCAGACATCCCTAAATACTACTCAGATTGCTATTCTTGCTGATATTTACATCCTTTGTTATAATCATTACTAATTTAACAGAGGTTTTGGTATCACCTTCATTTTTAAATCGTTAATAGCTTGATAAATTAATCTAAACGATATTAAAAGCACAATGTAAGAAAGTAAAAATCTAATACCCTGTCCTCAGTAATAACGAAGCTTTATATTTAATTAGGGACATTTACTCATTAATATATAAGTTTTTTTTCAATACAACTTTCCCCGAGTAAACGTACAAATCAAAGTTAGCCATATATACTGCAAGTATCATAAAGCATTAATTTATATAAAATAAAACTAGCGAGTACCAGGCAAGCGTTGTAATGCTACTTAAAGAAACAATGTGTTTGTGTTTTAATTTCATTTATTGAAGTACTTTTGGATACACAATATTTTTCATTTCCGTCTGATGCGTACACGAATAAATCAGAAAGTTTTCCGACGCTTGAGCAGGCCTAATACAGCTGTCCATATGAGAGACATGGATTTTCCAAATTTAGTCCACACACTTGTCTCTGTGCTTTGTTGATAATAACTGCAAACGGGAGTCGCACCGGAAACTGCAGACGTTTGAATTCGACTGACATGTCTGCCAGAATCAATGGGATACGTGACAACAGTACATCTTCTCCTTTTTTTTTACATTATACATTTAAGACCAGCAATTGGAATTTATTAATTAACACCACTTGTTATGTCACTCACGAACTGAAACTGTTTGTTTCTTATTTTTAGATTTTTTTATTCAGAAACCTTCACGGGTGTGCTCACAACAACTCACCAAAGTGTCATCGCAATCGGATGAATGTTATAGGAACAAATACGGGACAAATAAACAAACATTCATTTTTATATATGTAGATGATAATTATTTCCCAGCGGTACTGCTTCGAGTATGTTTTGTTATTAGACCTATGTTCTTAGTTTTCTAGAGGTCACATACCATACAATATAGATAACCGCGTCTGAACTGTGTTGAATATAATATAATAAATGTATTATGTGTATGTTATTCATAATTGACAATAAAATCTTTTGAATTATTCAGCTCCTCTGGTTTTTGTAATAATACTAAGGAAGCAGGCTTCATATTATTATTGATATAGACGGTGGTGAGGCGGCAGATTACACCACCAAACAAGAAACTGTTACGAAATTAAATTCCCCTACAGCAAAGTATGCGAAATAAAAATGGAAGCTTGTGTACATTTACGTCACAAATATTGCTTCATAAATGAGAGTTAAACTATCGTATACTTAAATCACATTTAAATCGTAAAAATGTTTTAGACTTCCACATGTTATGCAACTTACGGTGGAAAAGGTTCAAAAGAAATTTTTGAGACTTCTCTTTGTGAGTGCGTATGAATGCTATCCATGGCTATATATTATCGAACGGTCTTTCTCTTAGACATACTTATGGTTGATAATTTGAACGCTCGTGGAGAAATATAACTGGCCACATATTTCTTTCGACTTTAAAACAAAATTAAAATTACACCATTTTTGAGAATGTGAAGCTTTATATCCATGATAATTTTTTGAGGAAGCATGGACATGAATTTATTAGAAGTAACCTCACAATGGGAATACCACTGGGAAGTGTAATAATAATAGTCAAGGGTATTGCTTCAGATGTCCTCCTATTATTCCGTGAGGACGTGAATGATGTCAGACGTGCAATATTTTTTAATGTATTATATGGTATATTTTGTTTTAACTTACCAGATTGACTTCATTGCCAATTTCCAATGTTTACTATTATTTTTTCACTATCTTCTACGTTTTTTACATTGAAAAAGCTCTAAACGTATATTTCGTAATAATATAACGAATAAATATCCAAAACCATTAGTGTCATTGATTAATCCCAATTACGAACTATTTACCAAGTAGCCATTATCATTTAAAAGTAGTTAATTAGATGCTGCTGATTTATTAATAGATCATATCCAAACGATTAATTATATTTTATTACTATTTAATGAATTAATTATTAAACTAATTATAATGTTTATAATTTGGAGATGAAATTATTTTTAAAAATGTGGACAATTTTCAATTTTTTTATATGCATAGTATCATTTATATTTTTACTGTATTAATAATTACTAAAATATTAAATGGACAGCTCTAGTAGGTATGATTTAGACAAGTCAATTGTTTAACGATTTTCACTTATACCAGAAATCACCTTTTGTTTATTTCACTTTAATTCAAGAACATCTACATGCTGCAAGAGAAAATATCAAATTATGTGTTCCGAGAGAAAAGTGAAATATTATCCAAAAGAGAGTAAAAGAGAAAAGTTAATAATCTTATTTTTATGTATGTTTTCATATTAGTGAAATTCATAGGGTTTTTATTTAAATTCTGTTCCTATGCACGGAACATTAAACTTTATTATTTCAAAAAGTTTCTTGTATTAATCATGAAAAATTATTGCCAAAATAAATTCGAAACAAAAGAAGACGTTATGAACTTGCTTAGAATTCAATATTATCATCATAGATATTGAAGCATATTAGATATTATGTTTTGTCATGCCTTCTATACATATGGAATTAAACTGTAAGCATTTTACTATAACTGCTTGCGATTCAGTGAGTTGGTCTTCCGTTTCAGAAACGGTAAAGATAAATTAATTATTAATTCTGGTTATTGTCAGGAACATTGTAACTAGATATATTTCGAAGGCATGGATGTCTGCCATGTCCAAAAATTCTCTCCCACACATCCGATTCTAAAGATAGTAGCGAGAATGATTAGCTAACCACTAGTCCTGCTGTATCCCTACTTCATCCGAAAAATAAAAAATGTATTTATAAAACCTACCCCGCCCACTTTCAAAATATGCTACGAAGCGAATAAGGTTGCATCATAATTTAAATTTTCTATGGATTCGGCGGTAACTTTGTGGAAGTTCATTTATCAAAATTGGTGGTCAAAAATTTATTGAAAAACATGAAAACCTGGCTTATGAAATTATTAAAATGAAAATATATCATTTTGGCTGCCATTTCTAGTTCAACTGTGCAACTTTCGACTTTTAACATTATTAATAAAGCATGGACTATATTTTTTAGGTCTTTCGTGTGGTACGGTCTACAGGGGTAATTTCATATTTCAAATTTAAGCATTATTATTAATATGTAGACTATCTTTTGTGTGCTACATGTCCACGGTGATACTTTCAACTCTGAATTTCCAACTTTTAATATTGACTAGCACTAAAATAACGTTAACGACGCTAATGTTAACGACGTGCTTTTCGTTCGAAGTCGGGTAATAAACACTAGTAATATATAATATCGTTGTTTTTCTGGAAGAAGACACTAACTGAAAAATATTAGTTTTGAGTAATTGGACTTTGAAGTTTTTCAAATGCTTGAAATGGTGTACCTTTTCCATTTAGTTTGTTTGTACAAAATGTTTTTAATTAAATGGATTATTTAGAAAAATAAGTGTGTTATTCAATAGGGTAGACTTTAAAATAACGAACATTTTGGTAAAACTAACTCAATATATCATTTTTTGATTAAGTGTTTTCTTCCAGAACAGCGATGATATAGCAGTCGTATATTTGCTTCGTTTAAATAAATTCGTCGTCGAAAACACATTAAAATTATGAACACTCTTAGTGTTAATGTTTTGAATAATTGTTATAGAGATTATCACTGCTAGGTTAACTATTGACATGGTACGCTGGTTGCTAGCTGAGTATTTACTACACGAGCTTTCATGAAAGCTTTTGCGTGCGGGCAAGTTGTGTTAGAGTCGCGTCGCAGGAGACGTCGTTCACATCACAACTTTGGTAATCTGGCATTTTGATTGACACTCCCAAGCTTTCATAAGACCACACACAAAACGAGCTCTCTGGCTTCACAAGAGACATCTTTCATTTGAAATGACACTTGACACACTTATAAATTTACCAATTCGACTTTTGTAGTGTTCATTTGACTTTATTGATTTAAAACTCATTGGTATCCTTCTTTTTAAGTGATTAAAAATGGTGTATTAATCTGAACACATAAGCATTATATGGATATGATCATTTTATGTGACATGCATTTTGATTTCGATGATTTTATAGCAATGGTTAAGCTGCAAGCTATAACAAATAATTGTGTACGGGCGTGCATTTAAGTGCAATTGAGTGTTTTACCTAAATAAATAGTATTACAGGTCCAGTTTTATTACTGTAGCTCTTATTAGTACTTTTAGGGGTGAGCAGCGCAACGCTGTTTCGTCACCAGTTTTTCATGACAATAAATAAAAATTTTGCATTGCCTGTATATGACTTTAAATTAATATTGTATCAAATTCAAATATTTTTAAGTTGTTATTAATATATTTTCAAGTTTTTTTATTCCTTATTATTTCAGAGTCGAGTCTTATTAATGGGAGTCTGCATGCCGGCATCTTGCACTCCAGGCGATCTCGAAGTAATCCTGAGAAGGAGCGCAATTGAAGCGGAAGAATCTGCACGGGATAAAATGGCGGCTACACAATCACAAGATGGCAGCACTCCTCACGAAACCATTGAACTCAAGGTCATATTAGTCAGGCCTGTGCCAGGAAAATATAACATGTGGGAAGACGTGAAATTTTTCATTGTCGGGTGAGAAATCATATTTAAAAAAATATCTGTATTATCATTTAATTGAGTTAGGAATTTTGACGATTTTATTTGTATTACCACATCCACTTCCAATATGGCCTCTTAATGGAGGTATCTCAACTGACGTTTTTCTGCTGAAAAATTTCTTGTTGCTCAAATGCTCAACCTCTCTTTTTCGAAGAGACTAGGGATAGAATGATAGGGTTAGGGAAGCACTAGTGGTTAGCTTATTGCTCTTACTACGCTCCGTTTTTTAGGTTCGGATAGGTGGAAGAAAGTTTTAGACGTTACTAAAGTGCACTGGTCAATGTCGTTGGTTGCGGTTACGGATCTTACTAGTTCAAATCCTAGTACGGACGGTTTCATAAACTGATTTTTTATTTGAATTATGGATTTCTGTTTGTAGTTACGGATGTTTGTGATGTTGAAGAATATAAACATAAAATTTGATATTTATTAATTTGATTATGGAGCTAAAACTGAAAAACTCTTGTATTTTAGTTGACGTAAAGTTTCTTGACAAGTGAAACTGTGGAAGATGTGAGCTTACATATCGAAATCACTGTTGAAAGGTTAAGATATGTAAATGTATACAAGAATGGTGAGGATCAAATAATGTAAGCCTCAAAGATTTCTCTGCCAGATGTCTCTTTTAAACGAAACGAAACGGGAAATTGTTCGAAGGTATTGAAATGAAGATTCGCCCATGAATTCTTTTTTGAATTAGTTTATCATGGGAAATGGAAGTTAAATAGTAAAGTAATTCATCTATGAGAAGATGAATAGCTTTTAATAGAATGAGTTTTGAAATACAAATCACTGCAAAGAAATAGCAGCCTCATTTTTGTCAATTTATCTAGCCGCGTATCTTTCTTTTATAGTAATGGAAATCGAATGTTAAAGTAGATAAGAAAACAGACTTCTGGAATTGCCGTCAGTACGATTGGATTTGAATAAATATAGTTTTGGTCACCGCGAATTGTTGGACTAAATATACTTTCCTTGATTACCATTTCACATTGCGATATTACAATACTTTCTTACTTTTAAAATAAATTATAAATTAAAGGTCTGCTACGTTTGTTTTTTAAATTTGTTTAAGAAAAGTAATTTGGGGAAAATACTGGCCTATTCACAGAGAACTTTTGCTGATAAGGCGTTTTATAAGAAGACATTTTATAAGTCTTTTTAAAGGGATATTTAGATAGAAAGAAAAGAAATAAAAAGAACCTATTTGATTCTTATCATTTATATTTTTTACCTTGATGTCTTACCGAGAACGGATTTTGAGCGGCTACTTATATAAAATAAAAAGTCAAAAGGTTCTTTTAATGTCGACCCGCGCAAAATAAAGGCAGTCGGTCATCATTTGAAGCACACAATAATAAAATATTAATTCCGATGGTTTTTTTTATTATTGTCGGAGCGCTCATTTCGGATCAAAGGCCAGACATGAAAAATGAAAAAAACGTCCCTTCTAAAAATAGAATAATAAAAATTACACCAACATCCGGCTCGGTGACGTATTCACTAGTTATTACGTAAGCTCAGTGGCGGGCGTCTTTCATATTTATATATACATTAAGCCATGTTCGCTCCCTTAGAGTATATTCAGTAACTGCTTAATAGAGCATCTAAACACGGTGCTTAATAGAGCATCTAGCTCCGTGGTGCAGTGGTCAACGTCGTTGGCTTCGGTTACGGACCTCGCGAGTTTGGATCCCAGTACGAACAGTTTCATAAGTTGAATTTCCAGTCGACTTGTGGATTTCTGTACGAAGGTTTGAATGATGTATTAACTCCCTCCCAGACAACCAATTTTAAAAACGGAGGGTAGCGACAGCGATTAGCTCAGCATTAGTCATGTTATATTGCTATCCTTCTATCTCTACTCTCTTGAAAAAGCAGAGATTGAGTAACTGAGTAATAAGCAGTTCTCGTACTTTAGGATACCTCCATTAGGAGGCCATATGCTCTACATTCGGAGTGGATATGGAATAAAAAATATTAGAATGTGGCCAGGAAACGGTTAGTGTGATACTTGAGTGTGTGGTAATAAATGTAAACATTACATACATCCCTATCTCTGAAAAATCGATTAAAACATCAATGCATGAAAGCGTCCGCTTCTGAGTTCAGAATATGATGATACTTTGAAGTAGCCTGACTATTGAATTGTTATGTTACTGTGAAAAATCAGTTATATTTTAAAAAAAAACATCGTGCAAGAAAATTATATAGAGCGTGGTGCGTACCACCAGATACTGATCATATGGTAAGTAAAAACTAAGAGGATAGTAGGTTTTTTCACACATGAGTGACTATTGTACTATAAATTATAATGGAAGGGTTATAGAAAAATTTAAAATAAAAAATAAACGTTTCTGAAATAATATTTTCGTCGCGCGCCGCTGTGCGAAATTCTGGGTATTAAAAAAACATACAAATACTTTTTGATGTCCCATTTCGCATTTGTCATTGCAAAGAACGGCTTTTTAATGATGCCTTTATGGATCTCAGATGAGAGGACCAAGGATTTTTCGAAATATATTATTATCCAGATTATTCAAAAAATTTGGTCGGCCGAAGACTCAGCAACGTTTTGTATCTCATTCATGAATAGCTAACAGCAAGGCCGGCATTTCAAAAAGGCGTGCAGTCCGCATCGAATTATTTTTTGGCACACGACGAACCGACAATCTTTTGCGCTAAAAAATAACAAAAAAAAAGGAAACGGGAAGAAGGTTTATTTTTAATGCTAATAAATTATTTTTACGTATAGTCAAGCAGAACAGAAAATCGGAAAAGCGTGCTCATATTGAAGTGACGCCAGCAAAGAGTTCACGATTGGTTGAGAATACAAAAAAGATTTCAAGCAAAAAACATTTTTTTCCCTAGTTCTATTACAGTATTATATAAGCATCATTCAATTTAATAATTAAATAGCGAGAATTTCCGAATCCGTTGGATCTGACGTCATCATTAAATAAGTATCCGATACATTTTTAACAGTCTGTATGGTATTGTTTTAGGTGTATGTTACTTACAATTAGGAATGTTTCAAATTTGGTCTGTGGTGCAGTGGTCAACGTCGTTGGCTTCAGTTACGGATCTCGTGAGTTCGCACCCCAATAGTGACAGTTGAGAAACTGAGCAACAAGAAGTTCTCGTAAAAAAACTTCTGTTGAGATACCTTCATTAGGAGGGTAATTGTTTGTTCCATATTGGAAGTGGACATCTTTGAAAAAATATATTTATGTTAGAATCTCGGCCAGTCTTGCATAGTAATCGCGACCGACAATCAGGATGAATGAATACTTTACTTTTTACTTTCCTTAAGCCAGGGCAACATGTTTTACTTCACCAACTAATTGTTGAGTTTGACGTGATTTAAATGATCTTTTCCTGTTTATATTGTTAGAGGAAGCAATAAAAATCTATGTATCGTTTAGGCCCCACAATTCGAGTTTTTAAAAAATAGAGAACCAGTTTCCCTAATCTTGTGAGCATGTTTAAGTATTTTTTCTTACAACTTCGTACAAATCTGAATGAAGATTTATCATTTCTTAAACATATTTATTCAACATATTAATATATTATAGATTTGTACATATTTTTTTTCATATTTTCTTTAATTGGTCCGCATAGTATTGAGCCACAGAATTGAAGTTGCAAAAGTTCCCGAAAAATCGTAATTTATTTGGATTGATTGACTAAATATACTATTGAACTGTAATGGTACAAAACCTTGCCAATTTTACCACCAGGGGTGCTGGTGCAGTGACTGTTGTTATCATATTGATAGCGTCGATCTACGAGGCCTACGTCAACAGCCGCAACAATGAGAGCGACGTCGGCGCTGACGTCACGTCCGGCAACAATTGCGCGGTAAAAAATGACGCGAAGGCGGGAAAAGAGGACACGGAAATAGAGTGCCATAACAATAACGTCACAACTACCCACGGTAGGAACTGCTCCTCGAACGACGGAAGTGGCTCTCCAAATGGCGAAAACGGAAAAGTCAATCAACGCAAGAGGAGGAAGTTGGGAACAGGTAAATGATATCATATTTGAAATGTTTGCATTAGAAATGTAAATTGGCTTAAATTTTCTCTCATCGAGTCGTCTTTAGGTATAATGATGTATTTTGAATTTAAACTTGGAATCAGAGTGTCTCTCAGAAATATGACTGCTTAGGAAATGTATTTTTAGCACGATTCTTTAGCAACGGAATAATTTGGAACTCATTTAATAAACATTCAAAATTTCTGCTGAAAACTGTCAGCTTAGATAATAATTAATTTTCTACAAAGATGTCTTAACTAGACTATTTGTAACCTTATATATGAACAATTTAAATATCAATCATTGTTGTGTGTTCATATCAGCAATATTCATGGCATACTATTTACTGTTAATAACATAGTTAATTTTTGTTATAATTAATTACTCAAAAGAGTAGAGATTTTTTCTTAGTTCAGGGGTAATAAACTATATGGGCGTGGTATCATTTTTGCTCGATCGTGGCTACAAAAGAGCGCATTTTTATTTTGCACATTTTCACATTTCTATTGTATATTGACAACATATCAATTGTTAATTCAAATTTTTAACGCTTACGTGGAGGAAAATGTATTTATTAGATATTGCATAATTCATTTCATTTTATGTGGACTTTTTACTAAGGATATGGATATATTTAAGATATGAACTTTCTTAACTATAAAACAATTTGTTTTCTAATACTTCCACATTTGTATAATGATTATCAACTAATTCGATCAATTGAACTCCTGTATCAACCTGCATTGCATGCATTAAAACTGGTTCTGACTATTATAAAAATGTTGAAGTATTACAGACCACTAGTTATAAAATTTTAACAAAAATAATACCCTCGATATCGAAATTGCCAGTCTGCATGCTGAATAGTGAAAATAATCATTAATGTTCACTTTGCTAAACTTTTATATTAAAAAAATTGAATGTTTTGATAAAGTTATAAAATTTGAAAATTTGAAATTGCCAGTCTGCATGCTGAATAGTGAAAATAATCATTAATATTACTCTTCAAATGCTTATTTTTTTGAAAGTATTGCGAACGTTTTGGGTGTTTTAATTCAATTTTGACAAAACTGGACATTCAATATCTTTGAACTGACAGTAAGACATCGATTTATAGCATAAATAATTTTATTTCATATTCTAGATTTATTTTCTGAGGTTTTACTGTCTTTTTCTGCTTTATCCAACACTGAAAAAATCATGAAGACGGAAGACTCGACAGAAGACGCAATCAACTGTATTCATGGCTTAAGGTAAAATAAATTAGGTTTTCTAAATAATAATTATTGCTCTGACAACAGTGTTAGCTTTGACCCAAAACATAGCTAATGAAAAAGTGGAACGTTATTATAAAGTGGTGTCATTTATATATTATTTTCTAGCTAATTATTATAATAATCTCTTTTCAATATTTAAGGTTCATGTCTCTGGCCTGGGTTATAATGGTGCATACCTATCTTCAACTTTTTGCTGTAGCTGATAATAAAACACTTCGATTGGTAACTGAAAGGAATTTCTTTTATCAGACCGTCGGAAATGCATCTTACTCCGTTGACACATTCTTCTTCATCAGGTTAGTATTCCACCACTCTAAAAGGTAACACTTGCATAATAAACTACAAAATAGCAAAGAGGGTAATTTTGTGTTTCTCGTATATAATAATTACATTTTGTTATTTCAATTTTTTATCACATCGTAAAGCTCACTCGCTGAGTTGAACTGGTGGTGAATCAATCACAACTGTGTCATATATTTAATGGATTTGACGGTAACTTTCTGAAATATTATTATTATATAAAATTATGTTGATAAATTTATTATTCCTATTGACTGGCTAAAAAAGTTTAATGTTATAATTTAAATGTGTTTAAATCGACTAAGAATTGTAGTTTTTTTATTTTCCAATCATCTTTTAGTAAGCAAAGAAAACTCTTTTACGTGTTTTTTTCAAGAAATACATATTTAGAATAGGTTGTTTTGTGCTAATTTATGTAAAAAAGTAGATGGATGCTTTTGTAGAAAGTTAGAACAGAAATAAAAAGTTGATACAATTAGTAGAGTATAATTTTTGTTACTTTGCACACTGATACGCTTTGTGTATAATACACAGAGAGTGGCAGTGTATTAGTATATATGGATGCCGTGGTAGTAGATCTTAGAGCCGAGCACTATAGCTGGAGTGCAAAATTATAAATAAGTCAACTCTAAAAATTCAGTTATGTTTTTTTTGCTTCTTTCAATGATAAAAAATTAAACACCACATTTTAATTGATATAATCTAATATCATGTTTTTTCCAGCGGACTTTTGGTAACGTTTCTTTATCATAAATCCCAAGAAACCAAAAAGGCTGCTTTGGCTAAGAGACAAGCTAACCTTAATGCCCAAAATGTCACAAACGTTAACGGAAACCATTTCCCGCCGGGTGGAACAAACGAGCCCGCCAAAAATCAAATGCACCAGTACGCATACGTGAATGCGGCCATGGCGCAACAGAGGTTATCGGCCGGCGACCATCTGGCCGCCGGTCAGCAGACACTCGGACCTGAACAGTTTCAAATCACCAATCCAGTGTTCACCCGCCAAACCTGCACAAAAGAAGTCAGAGAAAACGTATCAGAATTCATAATGTTGCTTTTCTATAGGATTGTTCGTTTGACTCCTGCGTATTTGTTTACAATCGGGATTAATGAGTTAGCGCTTAGATACAGCCACAATAATTCCGTTTTCGAGCCCATGATATTGGATCATATCAATTGCGACAAATATTGGTGGAGGAATATTCTATACATTAATAATTTATACCCTCAGGCAGAAATGTGTATGGTCTGGTCGTGGTATATGGCGAATGACACACAGTTTTATGTGATTGGAATAACTTTACTTCTTCTCTCTAAAAGGTTAGTAATTTAAATTAAAATTCTATTTCTATCTAGAGGTATGTTTTTTCGGGAAATCGGTCCAATCAAAACATGATAAATCGGACCAGTGACAAACTACACACCAAAAATCAAATAACAGTGATAAATCAGCACAATCTTTGTTTAAGTGGCTGAACTAGTCACATATATTTTTTCTAGTTTTCTCAAGCACACTGATGGTACAAAATCAGTCCCGTGTAGCTATGTTCGGACAATGGATGTGAGGAGTAGTCTCATTTTTTTCTGTCGATAGTGTTATGGCTATGAAACATTGACTACATATACACAACGGGTGGTAGTTAGAAAAACCAATTTCAACACAACATATGTACTTTTAATAATGTTGCTCGTTTTTATAATCTGGCAAGATCACAGTGGCAAATACACAAAGGCGGTTTTACATAATTTTTAATTAAAATTATATGAATATACAAATTTTAATGAATTTAAATATAAGTAAGACTTGTTCAACACACATTTCGTGGTAGGCAATGATAAAAAGAGAATGTGTCCCTTTGACTACGTCAACTTTAATTAACACCATATAAAATTTGGTTACCCTACACAACCGTATTTCATTTACTTCATACACTCACACATTGACACTTAACATTTTTGGGGCGTGCTAATGACTGCTAGCCAAATACACAGTAAACATTTTCACAGAACTCATAGTTCCGTAAAACAAATCTTGTGTTTTAAAAATGTTGGTAAATATGAAGTTCGCCAGTATTATGTAATTTCCTTTTTTATAAATAACAAGTATTTATTACCAGACTTAATTATTATTATTTACGTTATTTTGGTGCTAGTTCAATTTGAAAGATGAAAATCTCGCCATGGACCGTACTTCATTTAACACCCAGAAAATGTAGTCTTTGCATTATTAATAATGTTGAGAGTTGAAAATAGTACAGATGACCTTAAAATTGCAAATAGAATTCCACGTCACTACTGTACACCGCAAGGGAGGAGTTCTTGTGACAGACAGACATAAAGATGTATACATATATTTTCTGCTCTACAGTAGAGATGTTATTTTGTAAGTGTAAAACCAACTCTCATACTTTTGTATATGTATTTTAGGCATTTTAAGTTATCGTCGATTATCCTTATAACTTTGATGATAAGTTCTTGGCTAACGAGCGGATACATTTCGATCGCCAACAACTATCACGCCAAAATACAAGAGCCCTTTGAGATGTTTGATCAATTATACGATAAGCCTTGGTCCAGGTTGGGACCTTACTTAATCGGTAAGATAAAAAACGATTTCATCCTGAACTTCTGAAGCTATTTAGAATACGATAAAGAACTAGTTTGGAAGTTTGAAAATAAATTTATTTTGTTCTTAATTTACTTTAAATAACTTTTGAAAAAAATGCTGTGATGCTTTTCATATTTAATTGTACAAAAGGTCTCACAGAGGAAACTTTCTATAAAAGCATCACATAAAACACCGCTACTATCAATAATAGCTTTGCAGTAATGGATGACCCCTTTTAATTTGAATCAATAAAAATAAAAAGTTTCTAAATCTTAAAAGTGCATAAATATCTTAACATGTTTCTCTATTTAATTTTCAGGAATGATAACAGGTTGGTATCTTTGGCGGACTCGCGGAAGTCCGCCTTCGGCAAAGTGGGTTCAAGCTCTGGGATGGCCTTGCTCCTTAGGGATCATGGCTTCATTGATTTATGGCATGAAAGATGGTCATCTAGAACTGTGGCCGACGGCTTTTTATGTCAGCATAGGGCACACAGGTAATATAAATTTGCCACTATGAAATATATTAAATGAATAACACACAGTTTTATTACTGTGGCGTTATGGCAAATGTTGATTTGTCCGTTCATATAAATTTTGCAGAACTAAATGCTTTAATATTTTACCCTATTCAAATTATTAATAACTTAACAGGTAACAGGATATTACAAAACGTAGAAGAACAGGACATTCTTGAAAATAGTATTCAGGTTTTTTATAATAAAGTTGGATACATATTCTTAGTATAAACATGTCAGTTTAATGTTTCATGATGAATGCTCACGTGTAAATATATTTAATTTGAAAGCGTGGGGCGCCAGCTTGGCATGGTTAGTGATAAGCTGCACCAGAAATCGAGACGGTCTACTTTCAAGAGCACTATCCTACAGAGGGGCACTGCCTCTGAGTAGGCTCGCATACTGCGCCTATCTCGTCCATCCAACTATCATGATGATATCAACCTTCCAGATGGACGGGCCGGTGCATCTTCACAACGGAATTATAGTGAGTACAATGTAGAATATCTATCGATGTCTTAATGCTAACATATTGTATGTCCTGTTATTGTCTAAATTAAATTAACATATATAAAACGTTCATCTGCAGTATATATAAATGCTTTAAAAATATTGTACGTCCAAATAGGGTATTTGAGGAGATATTGTATCATTCAAATGTATAATAATTATGCCTATTTCACCAATGTTTGACATGCATCTCAAATTCAATTCACTCAAAACAAACAAAACTGGACAAACAATCTTTGCACTAAAACATCGATATCATACTTTACGAAACGCATTAATCACTCCATTATAATTAAATAAATAGTAATAACCTTATTTATTCAGTGATTATTTATTTGTTATTAAAAATGGCAAGAATATGTAAAAGCCATTGCAATTTAAATTGCTCAAAAAATACGATAATTAAAACTTTCCCCATACATCTTCATCTGACAGATTTCGTTTTACAATAACGTATTACTTTGGTTGCTTAATTTTTGACGTGTCTATTCAATTAACAATATGATTAATGATGAAAGTTTTATTAATTTTCAAGGGTTAGTTAATGGACAAAAATATTGTGTTACGATACAGTTTTTTCCAAAAGTTTTTTATTGTTGCCTAGCCCATAAGTTAATGATTGTTTCTGAGTATTTTGCCATGATATGTTTAATAATCTAAACAAAACGCAATACCTTTATATTTTATACCTTAAAATTGTGTTCTAGATATTCTTCTTGTAATATAATTTTCTTTTTTTACAGCTCATAATCTACGCTGGAAATACCGTGATGAGTTATCTCATGTCTTTTGCCATTTCATTAGCTTTTGAAGCACCAGTCGTCAGATTGCTCAAGATTAACTTTAGTCATAGAAATAAGAAAAATAATTAATCTTTATCCATCACTTCAATTCTCTTTCCCCTACTACTTAATCATTTTCTGAATCATAGCACAAAATGAAATAGGCCAAAAGTTAACAGCAAAAACGGAGATATTCATTTAGCGCTGTTGATTTGGTGTCAGACCTCATTTAAAATTTTCTTCTGAAAACACTTTTTTATTTATTGAATTGGCCGTCTAATTTTTAACAAATTAGGCGAGTTTTCCCTCTAAGCTACGCGCTTACGCGGTCGCGCGGCATTTTTAGGACCCCAGAGCAATCATATCGGGTTGGCGCGCACTCCAATACAAACTATTAAAACATGTACCAAGTTCTTTCTTGTTAAAATACGCGTTGGGAGTTGGACATATTAATGAATATGTTGATTTATAATTATACAGTACGTTAAAGATCAAAAAATTGTCATATTTTCTAACTAATACTTTCTTTGATTAAGTAAAAATGCATTGTCAATGTTACTATTTGTTATTTTCCATACAGCATTTTTCTATGTGTTGAAATTAAGACATAATTGGATAATGGCTATATAAGACTATAAGGAATAAAAAGGACGTTTCCATATAAATAAATGACTATTTTAGCATGACTGTATACAATACTCATAATAATGCTTGCTATCGGTTGACATGGAACAAATAATTTTTAAAAAGGTATGAGAGTTACCATATAATACTCAATTTTTTATGTGATATAGTGTTCTCCACAGAAATTCATTGAAGAGTTGGTTTTTTTTTGTAAATTTTAGTTTATCCAATTTGTTTATAATTACTGTTACGTTTTATTGGTTAGAAATATTATTGTTTAAGAATTTGAGTGTAAATATTACTATTTTTTAGAAAAAAAATTAGAAAGCAATTTTGTTTTACTTATATAAAAACCTAAACACTACTTCCAATGAGAGGTAAGTCAAAACTGTGCTAATATAACCATGATGAAATAATATAAAATATGTGTGAATGTTCCACGCCAGGATTTACATTTTCTTTCGTATTTATAAAAAGTTACGGTGTTAATTAGTCGTCGTTTCAAAACGATTCATGTGCATTCTACCCTTTCCGGACAAAAAAATCTCCTTAAAACTATCTAGGGACAAAAGAATAATTATTTTCCATTAGGAAAAAGCGTCGCTAGCGTAGAAAAACGAGGTAAAAGAAGGTCACTTTGTTTCACTCAGACAATTTAGTACAATAAGAAAATTTGCATTTTTATCAAGAAAATGTCTTCACTGAGACTGTGAGATGCAAAATTTTGTAAAAGCATTCCTTATTAGTAACCTACTTTTTCATTGAACCTTGAAATAAATTCATGCTGTTGCTACAAGGCGATTATTGATTTGTTTTCATTAATTCAAATACTTTCCGTTAGCTAATTATAGAACATGAAAAACCTTTTAAAATAAAAACCATTACAAATATTTCTTTTTACGAAAGTAAATTCCATTTTTTTAAACCATATCCGCTCCCAATGTGGAGTATATCTCAACAGAAATTTTCAGCGAGAACTGCTTATTATTCAGTTGCCCACTGGATAGGACTGGTTTGTTAATCGCTCACTACATCTCATTTTAGGATTGGATAGGTCTGAGTTAAGACATCGCGACCGATGCCAACGATGTTGAGCACTCCACTACTGATCACGGACCCGGTTTCTCCGTTACCAGCACTATGTTATATCATTAAAAATATGTTCTATTGTATTATTCAATTTTTATGAAGTATGTAAGACGTGTAAGTATCAATATGTAATATAATTTAAATTAATTATAATTTTGTGATAATGGTACGAGTTTAAGCCACTTTTACAGGTACAAGGTACAACTATAATGTTTTATGGCAATGGAGTATTTTTTAAGATTTCTAAAACAATAACAATAGCTTTTGTCGATGGATTTGGCGGTAGCTTTGTGGAAATTTATTTTCAATATAAAAATGAAAATGATAGTTTTTTTATTCAACCAGTAGATTGACATTGTTATCAATTTTAATTGTATGTCAATAAATATACCACTGAAATGTGTATGATAAATTTCATATTTTTTTATTATGTTTTCTTTCAAATTAATCGAACTATAATTAATTATACTAGCTTTTCTTTAAAAATAAAGTAAACAGTAAACATATGATTTATTTTAATTAAACTCTGTTTTTAATTCAGCAAAATTTATTACATGGATTCTTCAACTTTAAAATTACAATGAGAAACACTTTCATTCACCAAGGAGTCACATTTAAATGAAAACAGTAGTCCTGATCGAAATAAAATATACAATTACGCAATATGCAGTGTTTACAACACTGTATTTTAATTTGTAAACTGCAATAATGTTCCACCAATAATTGACAGTTAACACCATTGAATTGCTCAATAAATAATTCAAAATAAATCAATGGTTTGATCAGTGGAAAAGTGAAAAATAATGTATCTTAATGGGTTTCAATTTTTCTCTTTGACGCGAGCGTAAAAGTCCATTTATTTTATTGCAATTGCGACTGAAGTGGAACTCGCCTGGTCTGTGAACTAAACCAGTTAAATGATAAAGAATGATAGATGCACTTTACTTATCGCTCTATAATATGTCTGCCTTTCTATGAGTAGTTTACCTGGTTTACCACGATAGAGGTGATTTATTGAAATAAATCTTCAGTCTATTATGAGAGACTGTAGAAACATTTATACCAGTGGTATATTGACACATATATATTATGCCAATACCGTGGCAGTTGGATCTAAACCCACGAAAACTTATTGACTTGTGTCAATGGATTAGTTAAAGTTCTCCGAAATGAAGCATACACAACCCATAAATGTACATTTGCCATTTCTAAGCTTTGTCGTACTCATAAAGCGGCTACTGTTTCAAATTCAATGTATGCAACCTTATGAAACATTCCCGAGCCCGCTTAAAGAAAAATAGACTCTTGTGAAAACCCAAGACCTGGATTCTATGGTTAGTGTTGATTTGAAGAAAGACTTTTGTCGAGTATAATATGCAATATCAATATTTTAATATATATTTAATATGTTTCAACACATTAAAATTTGACAGTATTTTTATATTTTAAAAATAAAACATTAAAATTAGTAAACTGATGAAATGTACATCTTTAAATCGTTTATTCATATGAAATTGATTGTCAATAATAACATGGTATATCGAACAATTAGTTCATGAACTGTGACAAGAATTTATAGATGAACACACAAATTATATATTAACGAAATTATATAGTCTTCAATCAAAATACTAAGGACCTATTACAAATCAATAACCACTAATCTGAAATCAAAAGTTAAACCACAGTCAATTATGTGAGAAAAATATAATAATAATTCATGAATAAATAATACAAATAACAAAGCTAAACAAAATAATAGTGAGTATTTTTATAGACTTAAATAAAAAAAACTGAAATATATCAATTGAATCAGCATTTACGTCTTGGAATATAAATATAATAGAGTAAATTAGAGGTATTGAATTTTCAAATAGTGTCGATAGCCATTTCGGCATCACGTCATCCTCAAAGCTTATAGAACTGAATACATTGTTTATGTTTAAATACTTGGGTTTTTTAGTTATAAAAGTAAGCTTTACTATAAACTCCATATCAGTTTTTTATCTCTATGCACTATTGTAATATATAAGATTCGTAACATCATAACTATTAAAACTGCCTAACTTTAGGTGATAACCGAGTGTCATATTGTGTGTGGTCTTAAGCTGAATGAATACAGACAAGGTAGTTTTCATTCCATAGCCTAAGTCGTGTAGGTAGAGTGAATGCCGCCCTCTGAAAATGCTCTTATGACCCAATTATAAATAGAGTATGCCGGATAAAAATAGAAGCGCCACCCTTTTACCCAACACGTGTATCCACAGAACGTGAAAATAGGGGTTGTATTTACTATGATATGAGTTCTTTATTGAAAGAGAAAAGATTGTATGTAATTTGCACATAATGGTGTCTGGATTCAAGATAAATGTATATAAAAAAATCGTTTACTCATTCATAATGTATCAACTTTTCCATCTTATTATTTGAGGGAATATTTCCTTTAAACAAAATCCTTAAAGAAAAAGATCATCCTGGCAGAGAGGGTTAAGAGCTACTTTGATCTCATGCAGGGGAAAAAATACCAAAATAATCACTGCCGAAAAGTAACGGATAAAGATCAGAAGAAAGAACTATCACTTTATTTTAACAAAACTAATTATAGCAGATAGAAAAGTTTGCAATAAAAACATTTTTATTTCATTATTGAATATTTGTTATATTTTTGTAACCATATCCGCTCTCAACGTCCATCTTATGGACTCCTATGGAGCATCTAAACACAAGTCTTTTTAACAAAACTGATTGTTATTCAGTCTCTTTTTTGCAAATGGTAAATATATTCTTATGTAAGTATGGGGTTTGGCTAATAATTAACTAATGTGTATCGCTACCGTACGTTTTTAGGATCGGATTATTTAGGATGTTAATAATAAAAAGATTTTTTTAAAACCATGTCCACTAATAATGTCCTCATAATCGAGTTATCTTAACAGAAGTTTTCTAAGAGAACTGCATGTTACTCAGTTGCTCAACCTGTATTTTATTCTAAGAGAGTAACAATAGAAAAATTTGGCTAGGACAGGATTAGTGGTTAGCTAATATCTCTCACGGATGGATTTTTAGACATCACAATATACATGTCTTCAGGCAGAAATCTATAAACCAAATGAACAATCAATTTATGAAGCTGTCAGAACTGAGAATCGAACCAGTGAGATCCGTTACTGAAACCAACAACGTCCCGACCCGACCCGACCCGACAAAGTTGTAGCTTATATTTATAATCAAATATTGAGAAATTAAAAAAAAAACATTTTGGCTTATTCAATAACCGGCAAAGCTCAACGAGCTTGGCAACAAATTAATTTGAGTAATCAAAAATATATAAACCATAATGGTTACCTGGATAATCAATATTCGGATACACATCTCTTGTTTAGGTAAACTTTATCGCTGTCATTAACTGTAAGGTAGATTAAATTTCACGTGAATAATTATTAATTATTGGGAGCGCTGTAGCGGATAATTAAACTAGCAATTACATGTCTGAATTTTGACAGCTTAGTAAATTGAACAGTGGTATTAATATTGTGGAATTGGCATTAACTATTTTCTAACCGTTTATCTACTATATAAATTCCCGATTTCCATTACAGGGAAAGGACCAATTTCTCGGTAGCAAATTGATAAATAATAGTATATTAATTGTCGAACGATTTGTCTATACTATTTATAAAATAACATTTTCTAGTTTAAGTCTCCAGTTTAACGTTATGTTGACTTTTCTTTGTATGTTTATATTTAATCAAAGGCGTGAATGCGTGCCATTTTCAAAGCATTCAACACTTTCTCATTAACTGTGAGTCATAGATCGACTGACTAACAATCGGTCTTACTAAAGAAATTATAACAAAGTTTTTCTTGACTTTTACTGACGGAATAATCCGCTAAAAGTTCGTTTACTCCACATGGAAAGTGGACATGGTTGAAAAAACACGTACTCATTCATATTCCAAATATTGTCGCTTTACAGTGAAAAGCTCATTACTCGCTTACTATCTTGAAATAGGTAGGGAAATTATGTGTTTATTTGGAGCATTTAATGTTCTTTTATTAAAAGATAATTCGCCTTAAAGAATGTAAGTCAAATATTTCACATCAATATTTTCCAGTCACCAATTCTTTAAAATTCCACTTAAGTGAGGGTAAGGATTAGAGTTGAGATATGAAAATACAACTCGTTGGCTAATCGTTTTCTCTACGCCTCATTTGCATGATTAGATAAAGTGGGTAAAGAGAAATGGAAAAATCACAGACATCCATTACTTTGGATACAAATCCAAAGACAGAGTGAAAAATCAATAGGTGAAAGACAGTATCCATTCAAGAATTCAAATTTACAAATTAGCAACATAGGCAAAACAATATATGGAGATCTTTATCTCACGTTTAAGGTGTTAACTGTCAATTCTTTGTGGAAAGACATTATATTTTAAAAAATAAAACACAATTCATTTGTACTACTTACACATATTTATAATGATCAGGACCGGTTTCGCTCATCACGAGCATTATCAACTAATAAAAATACAAACATAACAGGCTTATTTATATGAAATTGAGTGTAAAAATGAAGGTATATAAAACTGATGGTTCATGAACTGAGACAAGAAAATACTGATTAACAAACAAATTATACATAAATCAAATGAAAGAGTCTACAATTAAAATGTTATGGACCTCTTGCAAATCATTAAATACTAATCTGAAATCCCAAATACAGCTACATTAAAAGTCCATTTAGCTGAACAAAATTATTAATAACGTTACTAATATAATATAAAATTATGAATCAGGGAAATTATAAGAAAAAATTAATGAACCATTTAAAAATATTCAAATATTAAGTATGTAATTAATATGAATAATAAACAGCCATCTTAAGTGGAGAAAGCAGAGCAGCTATGAGTATCAAATAGATTTTAATATCTGAAAAACGAAAATTACAGAGACAGAATCGATTCTTAAAAGTTAAAAATAACCTTACAGGTATAATACAAATTAATGAATCGGATATAACAAAGGAGAAGATGCAAAGACGGTTTGCTCATTCAATAAATTTGAATTGGGCAAAAATTTATATCTATTTATTTCTAAAATCTCTTGTTTATCTCTTATTTCACGCATCAAAAGAACGAAATCAATCGTATATTAAAAATTAAACAGACAGACGCATTAGGATGAAATAATAGTTTAACTGGCCCATTTATAGATTTTGTAGAAGAAAAAGCTTTAAAATGACTATTTATAAACGTTCGTATTTTGACTTATTAACGAGCTTTTTACTTTAAGGCGGACGGCATATAATTTATATTAGACAGTTTGCATTTCTTGGTATACATCACATGATTATATTCACAAATCTTTAAAGAAACTAAACATCGATGGTCAAAGTTTGTCGTCAGAGCCGCTTTTCCATTTACACACACATTCAGTACAGTTTTAAATTTCAATTCAACTGTCAGGCATGCAGAGAGTCGATAGGCTGGCAGGGAGTTATTGTCTACATAGTATAATAGTTAATGGCTTAGTAGAGAATGCAACTGGGAACATATATCTCTTGCATATGCGTTTATCTATTTTGTAATAGGTGCTAGCCTCATGTGTAACGAAGTATTTCATGTCCTCCACCAATGTGGAGCATATGGTCTCCTAATGGAGGTATCTTAACAAAAATTTTCTACGAGAACTGCTTGTCATTCAGTTGCTCAACCTCTCTTTTTTTTCGAAGAGAGTAGGGATAGAAGGATAGGGCTATGTCAGGACTAGTGGTTAGCTAATCGCTCTCGCTACGCCCCGTGAGGATGAGATGGGTGGGAGGGAGGACTCATACTACGAACAGAAATCCATAAAACGATTCAAATATCAATCTTTGAAAACCGTCCGCACCGGGAATTGAACCCGAGACATCCGTAGCCGTAGCCAGCGACGTTACCAACTGCGCCGACATATATAACTAGTATTTATTGCCCGACTTCACCTGGGATAGTAGGCTATTACATTAGGTCATTTAGACGTTGGCGTTATTTTGGTACTAGTTATAATAATTCAAATAAGTCAAATAATAATTTCCAGAAACTCAAAAGTCCGACGACGAAAGATTCGTTTGTTGCGTTCTACCTTTTGTTTTAAAGTGTTGAGTTCGTGAGATTTCAGTACTCAGTAATTTCGTCTGTCCTTTTTTGTATGTGAATTTTTTTTAGAAATAAATTTTCTATTATATGTAGTAAAAATAGTTAAAATTTCCCCGTTAAATATACAAACAAAAATAGACGCTATTTAAAAGTATTTGAAGTGTGAATACTTCTTTTTTACTCTGTGTGCGGTTTTTTCCTGTTCGGTTTTTTCCTAGAACCAGAAATTGTAGCCAAAATGACATACGCAAATTTCACGTCGCTATTGTTGGAGTTCTTATGACAGACAGATTTATACATATATTTTCAGCTATAAAGTAGAGATATAATGAGAAAATGGAACTGCAACTCTTTAGGTCTTATTTATAAAAAAATAAAATACTCAAATATTACGTAGCATGAATCTGAAATTCTATTTCAAATACATGCTTTTATTTCAGCATCATTTCCGATTTATATCATTTTGAAGTACATATATATTTATGCTGATTTAGGAAAACAAAATAGTATTAATGTGTAGCTTTTCATAAGCTTGTGACCAAAAATACGTATTTTGTAAATTCGACAAGATGGCAAAACACCGTTTTGTCTACGCAAGTTCTTGTGAGAACGAGGGAATGATGGCATGCGGAAATTATCACAATAATTACATCAGCTCACAAATGCTAACTTTCCATTCTTGCAGGATTTGCAAGAACCGTCTGATCTCAAGCTTTGCTAAGACTGCCTATTTTAAAAGAAAATTGTAAAGTAATTGATCACTTACGCTTCAAAAACCAGGATATTAATCATTATTTTCATTCATCATAGTTTTTCCAGTTATATAAAGATACAAATTAATATCATTGAATTTGAATCGTTCAAATTTTGTACATTTCCATATGTTTTGTCACTAGCGACCTGAATTTCGCCGTTCGGCATTTTCGGGCATTCGAGTACACGGATGAACTCGAACGGACAGTTAGTAAATAGTTTATATAAAAGACTAATTATAAAAATATATAATCACAAAGTCTAGAAACTCTATTGATAGCTGAATTATTTTTAATACTAACTTGATAATACTGTCTTTCAATCTTAATTGGGAAAATTATATAAACAATCACAAGCTCACAAGATTTTGCAACTGCAGGTGTATGAATAAGAACCAATCATCATTAAAGTGTAATTGGGAAAAAAATTACATAATATATAAATACATATTGAATTTAAATTGGTAGGTTTAATTAGGCTAAATATCAGATGACGTATTATTGTAAGAACTATACGATTTTGATTGTTTGAGAAATTTTTGATTATTTTATGAACTCATCTCATTTAAAAGATAGAATAAGGAGTATTTAATTTAAGACATCGACTGTGGGTGCTTGATGGAATTTCAATATCAAATTTGGATTATTGAGATTTTGTACACTTCCATGTATTTTGTCACTAACGACCCGGGTTTCGCCTTTCGGCATCTTCAGGCATTCGAGCACACGGATGGACTCGAACTGAGAGACAGTAAACAGTGTCTAACGTTTATATAGAAGATACAAATGCGACAAATATTATTTACGAGGTAAGATATTATACGTCTGAGAGCCACACTGATACTATATATTTCCTTAATTTCCTGATAAAATAATTTATGATCCTTCATGTTTTGACGCAATATTTTAACATTCATAACCCTTTCTTTGTGATTACCACCAATTACAGTTGGATTTCAATGCGGTTTGTATTTCTAAGCTCATAAGCTGTATCAAATGTACGTGCTTTAAATATTTTGGAAATCACAGTACCCCGCCGTACTCATGGACTCGTCCGAGACCGCAAAACGTGGATTAAACGACGAGTCCGACGAGAAGAAAATTGAGATCCAGTAATCTGATAGAAAGTAAAAAAATTGACAAAGACTGTGGAAGCAGCAATTGGAAAACCACCAAATGGAGAGTTGTGGGTGGTTTCCGGCAACCAAAAACCAACTTAGGTTGCTCATGTTCATGGTGAAGTTCAATATGCAATCGATGAGGAATGTATATTATGTATATTTCCAAACAAAATAAACAAATATGATGTCTTATATTATAAATACAAAATGTAACGATCGCAGGCATAGGTAATAAATACATTTGATGTTATATGTCCAAATCAGTTATCATATTATATAATTTAAGAGATCGACTGAGGGTGCTTGATGGAATTTCAACCTCTCGGCATCTTCAGGCATTCTCCAGTTCATCCGAAAGGCGAAACCCGGGTCGTTAGTGACAAAATACATGGAAGTGAACAAAATCTCAATAACTCAAATTTGATATGTGTATTTAAGAAGGGTGAGAAGGTTTCTATCTTTGTGCTGTTATTTGGTTTAACCAATACACAAAATCGTATATTCACATTTTAATTACAACTAAAGGTATATAATTAGATTTCTCTGCCTCAAATTCAATCCAAAAAATCGTAGTGTCACGAGAACGATAAGCTAACCAATAGTCCTGTCCTAGACCTATTCTTCAGTCCCTACTCTCTTCGAAATATAGAGGTTGAGCAACTTCAGTTCTGGTTGAGTTCTTGTGGAAAAATCTCCGTTGAGATACCTCCACGAGGAGCTCATATGCTTGTAAAAAAAGGTCTATTAAAACTGAAGCAAGGATTTTCTTCCATCGGCTGTCGACTGCTATAATTTTTTTAAGTTATCCATAACCAGATTTAAATGGCTTAAATTGTGTAAACGTCGTGCCGTTATAATAATGGAAATGTAAAAAATTTGAACAATTCAAATTTGATATTGAAACTCCATCAAGCACCGTCAGTCGATATCTTAAATTGTCCATTATTCTCTAAATGTGATATTATTTATTATCAATGAAAATTTAGATGCATAGGGTTTAAGATCTTATGTGTGAGTAACTTACATTTATAATGGAAGGAAATTATTTTTTTCATACATAACTTTTGTAGAGAAAAAAACACATCTGCAGGCTTTCCGCCTTTATCTTGAATTTGCAATAAAAAACAAAGCAGACGAACACCGTCTTATAAATAATGCCATAATATCTATAGCAAACGTCTTTCAAAAAATTAATAATAATATGAAAGCTGTATAGGGGCTGATGTCGGACAGCAGACATAAATCTCAGTGTACGGATGTCATCCGACCCTTTGTGTGGTGGACAATAGCCGGAATCAGATGGAGGAGTAATTCGTTAACACGCTGGACACGTCAAACACACTCGACTCGACTTATCTTATCTTATATTGTTGTCCGTCATTGTGCCCTTTTTAACAATCATCTGAGGGTCAAATCTTGACAACCATCTTTCAGAAAGTTAATAAGGGCCGGCGATAAGATGGATTATGACGTTAGATTAAAAACGTCCATCAAGATTACTTGAACACTGGCACCTCCTCTGCAATTAAAACGTCGACAATTGAAAATGAATCCTTAGTATTCTATTATAAATTTAAAAAATTACTATTGTATATTTTTTTTAATTGCAACACGCCAAATTAATTGGATATTTACGTAATTTTACAAAAATTCTTATATAGTATATATTCTAGATCAACATCTATCTGGCTATTTTTAGGTCAACTGCGATATTTTCATCTTTAAACATTATTATTAATTACACTATATTTTCTTAGTGTTACATGAAGTACGGTCTACCGTAATATTTTCAACATTCAACTTTCAACTGTAGCTTTCACCAAAATAGCGCCATAATAATGCGAACGTCTAAATGTAAGCGCACTCTATCCCAGACGGAGCCGGGTAATAAATTCTAGTATAATATAAAACTATTGTACTAAAATGTGAAACATAGTATCTGTACCTCAGAGGCAGACGGGTGCAACTCCATTTGTTGTGAAAATAAGAGTGAAAATAAGGGTCTAGCTGCCATAATAAGAAAGATAAGCATAACATAAAGATGCAAGTGCCACATTATCTATAATGGAAGCAGGAGAACGCAAGTGTTGTTATTTAAACTAATGCATTAGAATACAACTCCCTTTGTATCTCTCTGCCTCGCAATAAGTTTTTGTCTACGGGCACACTAATATATAATAATATGTTTTTTTAATGTAATGTGTATTGTTCTATTTAAACCTTTAAATAGTTTTATTTAGATTTACAACAAAAAGAGAAATGAGATAGAAATCCATAGTGACAAAATGTCTTTAGAAGCAGAAGGATGCAAATACATACTACTTTTTATTTATTTATTTATTTATATATATAAAATGGAATTAAATTTAAATGTTTATTACATATTACAGAAGAACATTAATTGAATTAGAATATAAAATAATAGTAATCGCAATCTGTAAATTCTCTTGGAAGTTATGAGTATTAATTTATACAAAATATAAAATGGTTTTTTTTTTTTCTCTCCTGGACAATTTCGTATTTGGTAGTTGCATCCGTCTGCCGCTGAGGTACAGATATACCATAAATACATTAGACGATCTAATCCTACTATCCATTATATACAAAAATATCACTCAAGTCTTTACCAAAGATCGATAATAAAAGATTTTGAAATTTTTATTTTCCTGGATTTCCTACATAACATTATTATAGTTTTTAAACGGAAGTTATTTTATGAGAACTGTTTTCTAGTAAGTAACTTAACCTGTCTTTCGGTGTCGTACTAGTTCACCCATCGGACAGAATGTATTTCACGTAGGTGGGAAAGTATCGGTTTTAACTGGTCAATACAGAAAAATTTGTTGTGTTTTTTCAAAAGAATTACTACAGTTTTACACTACCGATCAAACATTAGATTAAGCTGTACAAATAAATGGATTCGTAGAATCAAACATATTGTATTTTTATATAGTTTATCAAAACTATATTACTACTATAGTATTAAATATCCAGGACTTTATATGATATTCATTGAACTAAAAATACATTTAACAAAAGCTGTGTAACAATTTCAATTTCATTTTGCGACTTTTGAAGCGGTTGTATCATCCAATAGTTAAGTAATTACAAACAGTCGGAGAATTTATTTTCCATGTGCATCCTTTTCATGTCTGATTTGAATTATTAGAGGCGCTTGTTGTTATTGCTCATTTGTTTATTTATAAATAGCTTTCCAGACTAAGCATATCAAAAGCACTCTAGTATAAAGCTCTGAATTATGGATACATTTAGCGCTCGTTGTTCTCAAATATGAAAAGCCACAATTCGTTTCGTCTCAAGATACGTATAATATCCAGCAGTTTATTTCAACTAACGGTACACGAAATACACAACAATTTTTATCACATACACATCTAGACATGAAATTTTCTCATGACCTAAGCGTCCGCAATGTAAATAAACAATACACACAGTTCCAACGTATCGCAAATTTCAAGGCAAACAAACAACAATCAGTCCGTCAGTATGGAAACAATCTCAATAATCCAAATTTAAAAAACGGCTATTTTAGACATTCAGAATTTCAATTTTAATACCGTCATATATGAAGGGCGTTTCCACTAGTCAAAAATAAATTTCTACGAAGTTACCACCAAATCCATCGTAACGATTTACAATTCTTTTTTTTAATTTCATATTGAAATTCCATCAAGCATCCTCAGTCGATGTCTTAAATTATACTTAAATTAATTCTTTTTTTTTTTGAGCTAAAAGAAATAAAAGTCTATTACTAGAGCAAGATTACTTAACGTTTTTGAGGTAGGGAGTTACTTTTTATCTTAATTATCGTGGCTATTAATAGGAATCAAAGTTTTTTAAGTGAAACTTTTTAGTGGCAGGGTAATGAATGCGATATTAATCAACAATGATTTGATTCATCAGATATTTACATCATAAATTGAAGACGAAATGAATCAAGCGACGCGTTTTTTTTTTAAAATTATTTTCTCTTCTTTTATACATTTATCTTTCTATGTTTCCATTTCTGCGGTATATTTGTTACGGGATAAAAGACATTATAATATGATAATAATTTATGACCGAAAGATACGAGAAATCTGAGCATGGGAATGAGTAACCTTTCTCGTCGTAAAACATAATGACAAAAGATATTAACATACCGTATGAACAAGTAAATTCGATGTAAGAAACCAATATGCATTCTACACCAAAGGTCTCAAGTGTATATTATGAATAAAGGAAAATTCAATTATTAATACGCCATACATGAAAATTAAAAGAAAAACATAAAGTTGTGCTATTTTAGTAAACTCTTATTTCATTTTATAACATTTTTCATTTGTATACACTAACGATGTTACTATCATGAAATACGATCTCATCTGTGCATAGCCATTATTTTAACAAGGAAGCTTTTATAAGATATTACTTGAAATCTACATAAACTGCTGTGTTTTCTTAATGACCCTTTACTACGTCCTATAATTTATGCTATAATAAACCAACATTAAGACATCTGACTAACTTCAACTCTCAGTACAATATACATTTGTAAAAAATAGTATTATTAATCATGACTGGTAAGTACGATATAAAATATACAAGACATCCCATACCATGTTATAAATAAACTTAGTATCTGTGATAAATTTCGAATGATTAAAAATAATATGGAAACTTAGTCGACATTCACACAATTCAGGTACGGCAAAAACTATAAATGCCTGATAATATGAACAATGTTTGACACGACCCATTATTAAAACTTCTACAATTAATATAAATGTATTGTGGTCTCTCTCCTTCTCATATTTTGTAACAACCGTTTATACCCTATTTTAAATGGAGAACAAAAGAGGACTGCTTTTTAAATGGATTCAGGACAATATTTTAAAGTTGAATCGAAGGACACGTCCTCTTTTTGGATAACATCTGGTAAAATCTACCTAATCCAATAAATAAAATAGAAAGAAAGACTATTTTGATCATTATGTCTATTTTAATTTGTTTTCTCTTATTTTGTAAATTTTTGTCTCAATACTGTCCTGATTCCCAATAAATAAAAAAAAACGGGTCCAAAAAATATTAAATCATATAAAACACATTCCAATTGAAGTAATAACGGACAGACATTAAATTTTAAGTATGTCATTTAATACATATAATTAAACTATCAACCCCAGGATCCCGAGTTTGAGGAAATCTGAATCTCGAAATCCCGGGATCATAAAAAAGGGCTCTGGTTTGAATGCAGGAATAAGGATCATTATACAAAATTGTGGAATTAGAAAAGAATTACAAAAGATGATGTTTTATTTATATATATAGAAACATCGACCTAATGCTAAGACATAGTGCTGTTAAATTTCTACTTAGATAATTGGATTGAGTACGAGAGTATCTTCTAAATTACAAGAAAATCAATGCGTTAAAATACGTCTTTTCAGAACTCAATTTTTGCAAATGCCATTTTGCTTTTCACGCGACGATATATCGCTATTGTATCCACACGTGTGATCCCATTCAAGGGCTATGGAAAAACTCGTAATGTTGTTTGGTTTGTAAAAATGTTATTGATAACAAACGCTAATGTACAAATACGCTTTCCCATTCGATGCGTACGCGCATCTCAGTTTTAAGTCGATTACACTATATTGTATAGGTAATTTTTGTAAAATAACGTAAGACAAAACACTCTATATAAATAATTGTTTATTTCATCATTTGGATATATCCCAGATATTTGAGTGTAAGATATCGATAAATATATATAAAAACACTTAATACTATAACGACATAAAATTAAACGTTCATCCTAAGCGCTATTATGATACGTGATGGCCGTCTATCTGATGAATCAAAGGAGAGGTGAAGCTGTTGGATTTTACCTTTCGCATAGTTATTTATTTATCCATAATATATAATGACTCTAGAGATACCGACGATGAACATTTGGGCGCTGCTTAATTTGCATAGGAAGTGTGGAATATATTAATAGTAATATAAGGATTGACCAAACGTTTTCATAATCCTCTGTTCCATACGAAAATACTAGTTGACAGAATATGCAAAATAGGATGACCTCAACATTGCTGTTTACTATATGCAAAATTCCATAACGATGTTGTATTAAAATCGTTAGGGCTATTTGATGATATATAAAACCTCACGCATGATTTTTCTTATTTTCTCTGCAAGTTATAACCCGTTTTAAGATTTATTTTCAAATGATTGTTTATTTTCAACTGTATCTGCTGAGTCGAGTATATTATATCTACAAAAATAATACGAAATTTGCGATTTTATTATTTTAAAAAATACGATTATTCAAACTAATTTGCACTGCTATGATAACATCACAGGTGTCAAATAATGTAATTTATAACGGCATGTACGCTGGTTGATAGAAATTTAACATTAATGTCCGATGATCCCAACATTATTTGGCTGCCGTCGAATTTGGAACTAAAATTCTCACTCTAAGATAAATTTACCCAACTGCTATTTTATGCAAAAAAAAATATTTTTAGAAAAGTCATGTATACTTTTAATAATCATTGTTAAAATATCAGAGTATTGTTTTTACGTTAAGATATTGTTGTATTAAAACATCAACTATAATTTATTTTTGCAAAATTAATATTTTAATGTAAAGATGCTACGCTTTAAAAAAATTCTTTTTCTTTTCGATTTATAAATATCAAAGTTTGGTGACGTGCATTTAGAACAGTTTTATCCTATTCAACTTTACACTTTTCCTTATCAATTTTAGTGTCAAATACGAGCGTACGTGTCAACAAAAAGTTTTGTTTTTAAAAATACTGTGAAAATAAGTGACCACGGCATGTTAAATAGTCCCAAACGAATCTGTGGGTAAGCCCGGGAAGTTATATGTAACGTTTGTAAGTCCTGCAGACGTAAAAATATAGTAAATAACCAATAATTTCCACCACATTCCAACTACCACCATTACAAAACAATGACATTTTAAGTGTTGCTCGTTATTAAATACTTCTGTATTTTTTAATATTCTATAGATGCAGCCTTTACTTTGTGAAAAATCATTTTCAATAAAAATTTAGATTGATAACGTTGTAATTGAATTTTCATAAGTTTTAATGTTTTAATAAAAATATGTTATTTGCATAAAGTATTTATTTTTCATTTATATCTTTACGTTTTGTTAGTTGGTAACATTCCTAACGTAATGGTGGCGCCCTCACTAGCGGCCAAGTAATGTTGGTTAATATAGTCTTTTTACCGAGTCAGTGGTGGAGTGGTTCACGGGTTCCAAATCTAGTACGAACAGTTTTATAAATTGTTTTTTCAATCAATTCATTGCTAACCACTAGTCCTGTCCTAGTCCTATCATTCTATCCCTACGGTCTTCTAATCTACAGAGATTGATCAACTGAAAAACAAGCAGTTCCTGTAGAAAAACATCTCTCGAGATATATAAGGAGGCCATATTCTCCACATTCTAAGCGGTAATGCTTGAAAAAGTCTTCTTCGTATTAAGTCCTTATGTTGAAAATTGATTTCGACATGTGTAGCAAACTAACAATCGAAGGTGAAGGAAATTATGTCATGAAGACGGTGGTGAGACATGACTGATGTGTTGCCAGTAGTTATAAGAATTCACTACAATTGATTGTAATCAAATTACAAGTTATTCCAAGAATTCGTGACGTTCTATAGAACGTGTATGGATGTGCATGAGTTGACTCATAAAAACATCTCCAAACACTCAAATTATTATATTTTACTATCTTCATATTATTTTAAGTGCATGAAACTAACTCGAAACAATTGAAAGAGGAATAATATTTTTACGCTGAGCAATACATACCCACTAAGAAAGGTGTGAATCCGTAGCGAATGGTCGTTTGTGCAACGTTTGGTACCCTAGGAAATGTAGTAATTGATTTGAACATACTAATTTCATAAAAAATTTCTTCATCAATGAAACTGTCTGCAAATCAATGTTTTATTTAAACTCGGAGTACAAAAATCATGTTAATATGTACGTTTATATTAGTCATTAGACCAAATATGTATGTACAAAAAATGGTATTATTATTAATGTATTCAAATACTAAAATCATTTAGAACAGTCATATGCAACCTGCGGCCCAAAACAGAAAAATCTTGCATTCTAAGTTTTGAATATCTTTAGATACATATGTCAGGACTCACGTTGTATCAAGAGTGGTTTTTTTTTAGAGCCTGAAAAATACAAGACAGTACAAAAATTTGCCTTCCTGCTGCTTACGTTGTTCGCATCAATGTATCTTTGTGAATAATCTTATTCCAAAATTAAATATTTGTAAAACTTATGCAAGAATCGACTTGATGACGTATTAAGGGTAGCATGTAGCAATTATATACCCGATTCTCTTACATTGTAAAAACGGGTTTCAACCAATACTGTTTTTCCCGGTATGAATTTTTTTTCGCCATATCAGTATAAAGTTCCACCCCGCGTAACTTAGCAAACATGAAAGTGAAGAAAAAAAGGTTGAGTATGGCTGATTTAGAATGTTAATTTAATTTCAATCGTTAATATTAAGTTGGCATAAACACATAATGATCTTTGTTTCAAATGTTCAATACAGAAAAATAATTATTTTTATCAAAAATAGTTTGTTAGACATCGTCTAAGAACAGCGAAAGAAAAATTGGTGAATGAAATCGTTATAGCAGTGGAGATTAACCGATGATTAATGTGAAAATATTAATTTCCAAATAATTCTAAATCCTCTTCTAACTAGTCTGGGAAAATTAATGGGCAGCACAAAATTGTAATCTCTGTCATTACTCAAGGCGTCTGAGCCATAACAGTATCTGCACCTAATCGATAGGTCATAATTGTTTCTAAGAAAAGATATTAATATCATGATATACTATCGATTTCACCCCAATCTTATTCGCTTAATTCTTGGATTTGGACAAAATTTGAGGAGTAAATAATAGTACAACACGACACAGTGTCCAATTATTTGTGAAACGATATGCAATTTTGTATAATATAACATAAAATTTATTACAAAGACTTATCCAATTACCGTAATGAAAATTTTTAAAAATCTCCCTGAAACAATAAACTAGTGACTTGTTTAGATTAAAAATTGAAACGTTTAAATAAAATTAATTTCTGACAGGTTGAGTGGTAAATACTTTCAGGATTTCGTTTATTTCGATTTGGCCGTCATGTGTTAGAATTACCGTGCAGTCAATTTCATTCATTGGTGTTCAAATCGATTTATGCACATATGAATGTCTTTGATATGCTGTCCAATCACTCTAACTAATTACCACACTGAAAAGAAAGGTTAAGTGTTTTATAACCAGTTCTCGTTGGAAAACTTTCCCTTGAAATGTTCTGTATTGGGAGTGGGTATAAAGGTGATAGTTTAAAAATAATAACTATTTTTTGCTGTTAGTTCTATTCCTTAAAAATTGATAATTAGACGAGTTTTTTCATGGCTCTATTATTCTACTGGTTGTGCTACTAATTCTGACATGTGTTTAGCCTCTTTGAAAAATAACATCAAAGCATTCTCAAAAAGGCAAAACACGTGTGACAACTAGTAGCACACACAGTGAAGTAACAAAAATATCAATTATATATAAGAAATGAATTTCCAAAAAGACTCCGCCGAATCCAATAAAATATTTTCATAGATTTTTCAAGAAACTATTAAAATGTTTTTTTTAAATCGCACTTCTCGCATACCCAAGAGTCCGTCCAGATCTGTGTAACCCAGCTTTTTAATAACGAATTAACTTTTGAGCGTGTGTTTTTTCGAAATTAATTTGTTGGGATTTGTAACTTTTTTGATCACACCGAAAATGCTAGATTGCAATTTTTTCATTAATTAAACTTACCCTGTCATTTTCAATTTGCTAAAAAACGGTGAATATTCTCTGGAATATCTGCACTGACCTATTAGTAGGCAAATTTCGAAAACCCGAGCTTTAAACATGTAACCTTTTCCCATTCAGCATAAAATATTTAATATCGGCGATCGCCGGAACGCTTACATCCGCGCCCATGCGGAGGATTATGAGCCAAAATTTAATTTATTTTTACGTAATGAGTGTGATAAATGAACATTCCCTGGCTGGTTAGTATCCAGCAAAGCCTTTTCCGATTCTCTAAGCCACCTATGGTGAGTCTCACAGGCACAAGCTGCATAATTTTCCAATATAGTTGGCTATTTTCGTAATAAAACTAGTGATTTATTATTTCGTTACAACTATTTTAAGTAAATATCATTTTTTTAATTAAAGTTCATGTATTTTTGCATAATAAGATATATTTTTATTTCATATTCATAAATTTTTTCTTAATAAATAAATTTCAGTAAACCAATGTTTCATTTTAAATCTAAACAAAAATCAATCTGCATAATATATATTATGAAATAAGTTTTAATATTTTATTTATTTTTATATTCGTTTGATTTGTTGTACTTTAAATCACTTTCTTCAATAAATTTATGTTAAAAAAATTGATATTTATTAATACTGAGTAAATTGAATATAAACTTCATTTCCATAAAAAGAAATTCTGCTGAATGACACGAAAATCGAATTTAATTTATTTAATTTTTTTATGTAAGGTTTTTCATTTAAGCAGAAATAAATTTACATTTCAGTGAAAAACAGAAAAGACGCTAAGACTTTCTGTCTAAGTGAAATAAATAAACTTTCAAAATTAATTACCACAGACTTATATTAATCAACTTTTTCCGCACATGTATAAACTTAGCCACAGTGTATATACAAACATAATATTTGTATTGATTATAAAGATATAAATATATGTTTATCGTTTTAAATCCTACTAGTTATCAAATTTGAGTTTTTGAGACTTTGTACACTTCCATGTATTTTGTCACTAACGACCCGGGTTTCGGCTTCTTCAGGCATTCGAGCGCACGAATGAACTCGAACTGACAGACAGTAATTTTTTTCCTGCCTTTACTTTCCTACTAAAATTATTAGTTTCCTGGCTAAAGTTAGTGCTAGGGTGGGTACAGACTAAGTCTTTATATCCCTTTCCCGCATGTAAGCTAGCTAAGTACTGCTATCTAAAAAGATTCTGTCAGCTGAGGGCTTTTGTGTGGGGAAAACACTTAAGAAAAATCCCTTACGAGAATCATTGTCTTTTGAATCATTTAAAAAAGTTTAATTATTACCAAGAATTGCTCCTAATGTCGGCGTAAGCTTGAAGAGCTTACTCTTCTTATTTTAGACATGCCCAGTCCCTAACTAAAATGTGCGAGCCTGGCTCGTTACTTTAAGATTTATCTCTTAGGACGACTAATTGAAGACCGGCGGGGCCGTTGGCCTTTTCCGCATCCGCCTCCGCTAAAGAAGAATTTCCTATAAGAGAGGGGGAGGGGGAGCATAAAGATTTGGACATCGTCTTGACAAGGTTCTTGGAGACTTTTAGTTGTAGTTTAAATTTTTGTACTTTCTCATCTTTGAGAGTTGGAGCGAGGTGAGGCCCCTGTTTCAATCTCTCCATGAAGCTGGCGCGATGTAGATTTAGAGTCTCTAGAATGTCAAGGCCTTTGTACCAAGCACGGAGGTTTCGTGTGTTGGAATTTTTTCTCAAGCCTGAGATTATGCGCAGGCATTTATTTTCGACCCTCTGTAGGAGAAGGAGATTGCTGTCGGAGATGTTTACAGACCATATGGAGGAGGCGTACAGCATGGTCGGCTTAATGAGCATGTTGTAAAGTGCCTTTTTATTTTCTACTCTGAGGTAGCTTTTGGCGTTGAAAATCGGGAAAAACACACCGATTGCAACGTGAGCTTCACGTCTTGCTTCAGCAATGTGAGCAGACCAGGTGAGGGAGCGGTCCAAGTATACCCCGAGGTATTTAACCTTTTAGCTAAAAGAGCAGGGTATATCACATACGGTGATTTTCCCTTTGTAAGATTTGTTGGCAGTCTTGCGAGTGAATAGGATCGCCTCTGTCTTCGCACCGTTGACCTTAAGTCTCCAGCGACTGAAGAAGTCAGTCAGCTGGGCCGTGCCAGCCTCAAGGCGACGTAACGCTACGTCTCGGTCCTTGTGGGTGGATGTGATTGCTGTGTCGTCTGCGTAAAGAGCGAAAGAGCAGTTTTTAGGGTTCGGAAGATTATAAATAAAATGATTAAAAAGCCTAGGTCCCAGGAAGCTACCCTGGGGTACCCCAAAGGAGGCTGTGCGGAGAGAGTATTTCTCCTTCTTAACCACTGCGTAAAGGGTGCATTCTTTCAGGTAATCCTGAATGATTTTGGAGATGTAAAGAGGGGTGTTGGTCACGACGAGCTTGTGTACAAGGCAGACTGTGTCGAAAGCCTTTTCCAGGTCGAGCTGTACCATTCCGGTGGTTCTACCCCTGTAAAATTCTTCAGCGATCTGGCCCGTAATGCGGGTAAAACTACACGTACATGATATATAACAGTATCAGAACATTTAGCTGCCTTTAGATTAAAAAAAGCCACTTCGAAATTCGAAAATCACTTGTTATTAGAGAACCATACGTTGAATGTGGATGATGGGGTTAAATTTTTGCATCAAAACATGAGGGATCATAAACTATTTTATCAAGAAATTTTGGAAATCAATAGAGCCCAGTTAAATTCCTTGTTAATTCTGAACGAACAGCTGAATCGTCCTAACTCCCCGTTGCTGTATCCTATACGTTGAAACACCTAACAGATGCCACTAAATGTGGAATGATTTTATATATTTATCCTTTCGTCAAATTGCATCCCGTCAAAACCCACAATGCTATTATAATTGTAAAATCACTGGTAATTCTAATATTAGTTGGAAAGCGGCAATTCGCCACCCTGTTAATGCGTTGTTTACAGAATAAGGATTAAAGCGATTTTCGAAATTTTAACTCAGGTATCAGTGTGGATCCTAGATTTATAATATTTTATCTCGTAAATAATATTTGTCGTATTTGTATCTTCTATATAAACGTTAGACACTGTTTACTGAGTTCATTCGTGCGCTCGAATGCCTGAAGATATCGAAAGGTGAAACCCGGGTCGTTAGTGACAAAATACATGGAAGTGTACAAAATCTCAATAACTCAAATTTGATATTGAAGTTCCATCAAGCACCCTCAGTCGATGTCTTAAGCCTACTAGTTATTTTTTAGATATAGAAAATTTTGGAGAAAATTCAATGTATCATAAAATAACAATATACGTTAGTAAAAACCACTACTTCATTAACACTCTAATCAGTATGCACAAGTCGAGCGGGGAAACCGCCTTTATTATAAAATGTAATCCAAAATAAAATAATGTCTTGCTGAACTATCTCTAATGTGCATCAAAAGCCGATACAAATGGTAAAGAACCACCCCATCAACGTCAACGCAAGTGTGTATTTTATACAATTTATATGAATTATTCAAAAACTACCATGAAGCTACCTATAAACTTTTTATTTTTTCTAGCATCAGTCTTACTAAACGTCAACTGTATTTTAGATAGGTGCCAGAAGTTTTTGAGAAACACTTTTTCCTTACAGAAACGCCACCTCAATTATTTACACTTGCACATCTGCGTCAGCGGATTTTTGAGAATTTTTTTTGTTAAAAACACATTTTATAGTATAAAATAAGAAATAAATCAATTTATAGAGCACGAATTAGTTAAAAACTCATAATTAGTAATTTAATTATCATTCCTATCATACAATTTCTAAGTTCAGAGTAAATTTTTAATTTAATATTTTTCATAAAATTGTACACTACCCGACGAAATCCTTTATGTTTAAAAAAAATGAATTTCTACTATCTTGATTGAAGAAGGTGAACCAAGAAGAATTGAAGTACACTAATTGGTAGAATTATTTAATTTTTAATAAGCATAACAGAGGTTATGTGAATATCAAATTCAAACGAATTGCTGATTAACACCAGTCTTTTATATTGTCACAGCCATAAACGTGAGAGAGATTTAAAGGTTGGCACACATCAGTCTTTACAATCAGCAAACACACGAGCAGGCCGCCACAGCATTAATTCCAAAGATGTTCCTCGTCGAGTTTCCTCTAGCCGCAAACGTTTTCACTTCCTCGGGCTTTGCAATCACAAGGGTAGGTGGCGTGGTGTTGTGTTCAGGTAATACAGATGAAGCAGGGGGAGGCCAGTCGGAATGGTGACCCACTTTGAGCAAACTCAGCGTTGGTTTTGTTGTATTCACCATCTTTATTCGAAGCAGAAGTCCGGAGTCAGTTGAAATCAACAGTGGGCTTTACGGAAAACCAAAGAACATGTTTCGGATCAAATTGGTAAGAACTATTTTATTACTTTGTGCTTATGTTTTAGATTCATATTATGGAATAATTACCTTATTTTCTATCCGTAGATCATTGAAAATCAAGAATTAATAATACGGACAGTGGCGTACCATACACATTGCCATGAAAAAAGCACAATACGTTTTATAATTCACTTACGATAACCTTGACACTAAACTTGAGAAATATAAATAAACTGATTTGGATTATTGAGATTTTGTACACTTCCATGTATTTTGTCACTAACGACCCGGGTTTCGCCTTTCGGCATCTTCAGGCATTCGAGCTCACGAATGTCAGTTCGAGTCCATTCGTGAGCTCGAATGCCTGAAGATGCCGAAAGGCGAAACCCGGGTCGTTAGTGACAAAATACATGGAAGTGTACAAAATCTCAATAATCCAAATTTGATATTGAAATTCCATCAAGCACCCTCAGTCGGTGTCTTAAATTATAAATAAACTCAATTGAAAATTTTACTTGAAGTAAATAACGACATAGTTTTTTGTTTTTAACCATAATATAGCTTTTATTTTGGCCATGTATGTTATTGAATGCATTAGAACTACTTTCATTTCATCCCTTAAAATTATTTCAATCATGTTGAAAGTAAGTTGAATACTTTAATTGTTTAAATGACGATTCTTGGTGGAAAGACATTATGTTAATAATTACAATTTTCTATTTTTTTTTTATTATTATTTTCAATAGCTTAGAATTTTTAGAAATCAATAAAACCATTAACAGTAATGGAGGATTAGTAAATAACATTTAAACAGAATAGGCGGCTCGCCATTATTAAATTTATTCCCCTTGGGTTTTTCACATCCAGGTGCCAGTAATTGATTTGTATATAGTGTAACAGTGTTTATACCTTACCCCCCTCCACACGTCCAGTAAAATGTAATAAAACCCACACCCACCCTTTTAAGAATTAAAATCATCGTTTACCTTAGAAATAAATAACCTTGCAGTACGGTCGGTCTGCAGATGCTTAGTTAGTGATAAACCAAGTGGAATAACTAAGTTTTCAATTTTTAATTTAATTTCATATTATCACAATTTTCTTTCACGACCAGTTTATAACAATGTGCATATAGCTTTAAATAGTGGTTATTGATTTTAATTATTTAGTTAAATCAACTACCAAGTTTATCGATCTATCGCGCAAACATTACATTATACATGCATGTGTATATCTGTACACATTCAAAAAATGTACTTATTAATAAAATTGTAATCATAATATTAAAGATTGTTTTGAATATTCATTCTGTAAAAGAAATTAAACAGTTTAGTAGGTATATAGCTACTTGTACGGTATATTACTTTATACGCACAAAAGAAAATAGAGTAGCTACAGAATTACACTCTACGGTCGTAGCTCTCAAGATATGCAATCCCTGGATGTATAAGCCTACGGCACAGCGCACTCGTAGTACTCGACGGCGTAGAAGAGTCTACGAAAGTGTATACATAATATACGTATCCTCTATTCGGCGAAAGACTAAAATTGCAAGTGTATTTTTAGAGTGAACGGATATCACGCTTCTTTTCTGTGTTCGCATCAACGCATGCCGGAATACAGCGTAAAAGCCTAACTCATGATTCTAGTCTACCTTTATTTCAAAGACTTTATCTAGTGGAAACGACAATATACATTAGATAAAGTTTTCTAAATATCTAAATATTTTCTTAATTAAGTAACTATTTCTTGAGTCTTTCTTCGCAGTTGTATTTTTGAATAGTCACTTGTGGTTATAAATAAGCTATGGTTACCATATAAATTTCTCTATTCATAGAAAAGAATAAAAAAGTTTTCTCATCCTTCTTAAGTTTAAATTATATTTAGAAAATCGATTTCAATAGGATATAAATATTACATTCAATATATCGTATTATTTTTCATCGAGTTGATACTGTGCATAAAGATATTTTATTAATTCCTTTTCATTTGTGTCTTAGAGATCCCTTCAGATGATGCCGAAAACATTTTTATTCTGCAATAAAAAAATATCGTCCAATAGAATTGTTATTAAAGGTCACGTATGTAATGTAGGTGTCAGGACAGTTAATGAAAACGTACAAAGTATATGCAACCCTTTCAAGAAGGCTAACGACCTCGTAAGTTATAGAACCTGTAAACACATTTTTACCATTGTATAGATACCTTTTCCATTGAAGTGTTAAATTTTTCCGATACCGACCAAACCCCATTGCCAAGGTTATTCTACGGCCGTTTATTACCATCGTAAACGCACAAAAGAACTCCTGACATCGTGTGAGCTGACGTCTAAACACTCAAAACCATTTTGCTACATACAATTATGAAACCATTATGGTACACAGTGATAGAGTTAACATTTTGTTGCATATAGCTAATCTCAATGTTAAGTATATAGACCATAATATACGAAAACAAATTTGGTATTAAAATTATCGATATCGGTACAAACAAAGTATATGAAAATAAAAGAAAAACGGTTTATTGGGATCTCAATGCGAGTATCAATTTGTTTTATTCAACACAAGACATAAAAAACAATGTTTATGTGTAACAATGTCAATATACCTGCCGTAAAGAACACTTTTACCTATGGCATAACGACGCCTAGGACAGGAAGTGGCTTCCAGTTCATCACTATGAGCCGCGGTTTTGAACCTGTCATAAAGTCTCTAAATATTTTTTTGTTTTTCATTACGTTGTAGATTGGTAATTGAAATATTTTTTTATTTTTTATCGTCCTTTTTTGCTTCTTCTCATCGCGTTCAACTATGGATAGGTCCACAAGCTACCGGTAGACAACGGTCGACGTTTCCGCCATGCTTAGTCAATACACTACCCTATTGTAGTATTTTGCTAGTAGGTATTCTTGTAGATCCAGCTTGTGAGTACCGTTTCCTTAGAATTAGAACACGAGTTTGGGAAGCCTTACGGTCGTTATATATATTTTGTGTATAAGGTACAAAGTATTAAAAACATCACAGTTATTAAATAGAAAATGTATTTTTTAAATAAAACACAATTTTTGTGCTACTTTAACACCAGCTTTTCTCATTGCGAGCATTATCAGCCCAACAGGAGAAACCGGTCTTGATCATTATAAAAATTTTGCCGTGGAACTTTTTGTTTTCAAATTGTGTTTTACTTTTGAAATATCATTTTATAATGCCTTTCCAACAAGAATTGACAGTTACACCTTAAAATTAACAATAAATATGTTTAAATTACTTGAGGTTGTCAATTTTTATGTGATACTATTATTTATTACACAGCTTTGCCAGGGATAGACTGCGGTAAAATTTAGGCGCTAGCGTTATTTTGGTGATAGCTAATATTGAAAGTAGAAAATGTCACGATGGACTGTACCCCATGTAACACCACCAAAATAAATTAAATCAATTAATAATGATATTAAAAGTTGAGAGTTGAAAATATCACATTTGACCTAGAAATTATGCGTGCTAATTTCTCGTCGCTACTGTACACCGTTTGGTAGGAATTCAAATGACAGACAGATTTATACATGTATTTTCTGCCATATGGTAGAGATTTACGAAAACATTTCACCAACGTGTTAAAGTGACTTATAAATCTAATATTTGAAACATAGTGCGCTCTTGCTGAGTGAATCGTCTTCCAGCGTCGTTATCTAACTAAAAGCTTTTTTAAACCTTTTAAAGGTTTTGCCGAATCTGAATCTAAATCGACTTTTCCGCGTGATATTACAAAGGGTAATAAGTACACATCTGGCGCACTTTTCAGCTTTTTCCATATTATGTTCAGAGTAAACGTAGTCGAACTGTTTTTCCTTTAGCGCTACATTCCAGTAATCGAACCCAATCATTTCGAACCGTAGAACATAGAGGGTTTCTATTGTTCTAGCTTATAGTAATATTCTTTTTGCTTTACCTTTTTTTTAAACATCGCGTATCGATTTTACAACTTTTGCTGTATTTGTTATTAAAAACAAAAATCATATTTATCGTGTTACATTTTTTATTCAAATTCATTAAAGGTATCGCTCAGCTAGTAAGCAGTAGCAATTAAAAAATTATAATCAGTTTTTATTGAATAACTTGGCCTACTACCCGAATGGTCAATGTTCGGTACCGAGTCAATGGTTCAAATCCCCTTTTGAAAACTTTCATACATCGATTTTTTAAACTGTTTATCCCCAAAGGCGTCAAAATGGACGTCAGTAATGTGGTCACACCAATCTCTGTACGATCCTGAAAATGTGTCATGGAAAGAATAGTTAGGTTGTATTCTTTTCCAGCCTATCATTGGCGTCTGTGGTCTTAAGTCTAAAGCTTTACCCTGGCAATCAGGTTCAGGGATCAAGCCCCAGAAAAGATATCAAGATATCAAATTTCAATTAAAAAATCTAAGTCGATTGTCAAATATTAGCTGTAATGTCAAATATTTATTCCAATAACTTATTAGAATAATTCTTTCAATTCTTTCTTCGAAGAAAGGTTTTGAGTGACATCAAACCAGATATCGTTAGACAACTTTTATTGAGTTGCTGCGCACTGAGAGAGACACAGATTTAAAATATTGAAAAACAATTTTAAATTAACAATATAAAAAAATTATGTTATCTTTTTCGGTTTACGAAGTCTCATCTATATAATTCCTTCGTAACGTTAAAGTATTAGATTTTAAGTGTTCAATATTAGCGAGGCATGCTCGAACTAACCCATTTATGGCGTAAAAAATGTTTGACGTATTGCTAATCCCATGGATTTTGTTTAAAACACGTTTATGTCTGAGGATTATGCGATTATTGTTACGCTACATTATGAAACAGCGTATTCAAATAAGTTAATTAAGTTTGTGTAATTTTACACACATGAGAAAATATTTAGTACCCATATTATTTTCAATATAAGTGAGATATCAACAAATTTAACTGCAAATGAAAACGAATGAAAATATAAAATAAATCTGATTATTCCACTTTTTTATTCCACTGTGTGTCGTCTCTTAAAGAATCATCTCTAGACTAATTATATCTTAAGGCTATTTATTTCTAAAGTAACCAATGACTCTGATTCTTCACTTTGAAATGAGAGGTGAGGTGGGATTATTATCTACCGGACCTAAAGAGAGGTTGAGACACAAACGATAATAGTACTAATTATAAAAATTAATTACTTGTGTTTTGCTGTGAAAATCTCAAGGGATATAAATGTAATAGTGGTAAAGCCACCTATCCTATTTAAAATGGTTTTATTAATTTCTAATTAAAATTTTTCATTTTTTTTTTAATAAAACACAATTAATTTGTACTACTACCACATATTTATAATGATCAGGACCGGTTTCGCTCATCACGAGCATTATTGCTTCATTATTCCTGATTATTGCTTATTATATTAGTAATGTCATTAAAAAATTTTTGCTCAGCTAAATGGACTTTTAATGTAGCTATATTTGTGATTTCAGATTAGTATCTATTGATTTGAAAGAGGTCCATAACATTTTAATTGTAGACTATTTTATTTGATTTGTGTATAATTTGTTTGCTAATCAGTAATTTCTTGTCTTAGTTCATGAACCATCAGTTTTATATACCTTCATTTTTACACTTAGTTTTATATAAATAGGCCTGTTATGTTTGTATTTTTTTCAGGCTCGTGATGAGCGAAACTGGTCCTGATCATTATAAAAATGTGGAAGTAGTACAAATGAATTGTGTTTTATTTTTTAAAATATAATGTCTATTCACCAAGAATTGACAGATAACACCTTAAAAGTAAATTATTCATTTTAATTCCTTCATTATTTACTCGATGGAGTATTTCTATATTATTACGATTGTTAATATTATGATCATTTTCAATTAAATGATTTACAAACTCTGAAAAATTGTTACTTTAACGTCTTAAATATGTTCTTTAACTCCAAAAATAACATTTCTACTTATCTACGTAAGAATCTTGACAGTCTTCACAAGAGAGACGGTATTTACCATACTGAGACAATGCCTCTACATTATCTGTATTACTCAATAAGATTTTACCTTAATTATTAACGGTAAGCTATGCGGCAACAACATTGCTAACTTTACAAAATGATGATAAAACGAATAAATTTAAAAAGAATGGCTTAACCGTGTTAAAGTGGAACCGCGCAAACTAGGGCTAGAATTCCTTGGGACTCCTCGTTTATTTTAATAAAAATCGTCGACCATCAACAATAAAATTTGAAATGTCATGTAATTCAAAAATTTCAACATAATATTCAATTCCACAATCGCACTATGGAAACACAGACTTGAATAATATATACAACTTATTTTTTGTATAAACTGTTTTAATACATTAATTAAAACGTAACCTAATTTCTTGAAAAAACAATATTATTCACTTCTATTCAAAAAAAACTACGGCATAAAATTATTATTGTCCTTTAATTAAAGGAATTTTTCTCTGAAATAAGGTACTATATTTAACAATTGAGACAGATACATCACTTAGTTCTGCGAGACGTAGAGCAATATTAATGATTTTTTTTTAAATATGTACGATATGTTAACTTTTTGTTTCCGAAATTGGTCCATATTTAACAAAAAAGATTTACATCATAATATTTAAATTGATATTTGTTTCGGGAATATCGACAATCCACAAAAATGCATTACAATTCACATTTTTAATTATTGTTTGCGTAAAGTTGCATTCAAAGGTGGATATTTTCATTAAAACCTCGCATACATATCGATACAAGAAGCAGTCTATCTTCATGCTCCATGTATTCATATACGATACTGTTCGTTTTACATTATTGCATTATGCAATGCAGGCAGGATGACCATACCGATATACAAAACAATGAGAACCGCTCTCTGCGTGTTTGTTGCACCGGGATGATAACATATGGCGAGAATATAAAATGAGTTTCAAATTAATTGTTATAACTTTGTTATTCTACCGGCAATAACAGGTGAGAATTTCAATCTAATACTGTTTTTCTTCAATTCACTACAAAGCCAGAAAAAATGATTCTTCATGATATAATATTTTAATATTGACGGAGCATTTTTTTCTATGATACGAAATATAGTTGCTTCAATAATGTTTAATGTAAGTCATCTCAATATTAAATTGATAACTTTTATATACCGCTGTTATTTGGAGTAACACGGATAACGCTTTTCTGGGAAAACTATCCAAATATGTGAAACAGTTGTCACACCAATTGAAATAATCATGTATTTATTTTTAGTTTTTGCTATTTCATCATCAAGGAATGGTATGAACAATGTTTTGATGAGTTTCTTTTCATTGTTATGAATTAATTTAAAAGAGATAATATCTAATTGTAAAAAGCGAACAAATACCTATTTTATCATATTACGCGACGTAATACCAAGCAGTTATTTTATCACATTTTTTACAATTCTTGTTAAGTCAAATGCATTGCAAATTCAAATAAGTCCATAAAGATTCAATCGATTTTTTTAATGTGTTTAATTTAAAAAAACCAAGTCCTCTTCACGGAACGAAATCATAAAGATCTATAATGATTATTATTTGAAATATTTACACTAGAAACAATAAGAAAACATGGCTACCAAAAATGATTTAAGAATTCTATTTACCGGGGACTTGATAAGTAAAACACATGAAACAAAAGACGAACCATTCTTTCATATAATGGGTAGAGTAAAGTTTCCGTTGATAGTTTGAACAAAGTAAAGCATCTTTATTAATTAAGTAAGATTTTAAATTTAATTTGACTAAAGTTCTCGGTGCGCTTAATTTTTATTATTATTCTTAAAAGAGAGAGAGTCGAGATGCGGGATGTGAGACGTTGTGTCACCCGATGAGGCGTCCGATCGGCAAGGACGGCGAGCGCAACCAGAGATCAGTGTGTCAGTGAGTTCCGCTCGGGGCAGACGCATCCTTGTTCGAACCGACACTGCGCTCCGCACGGCCTGGCGTAGACGACGCGTCCCTCTAAACTCGTGCAATCTCACTTGCCGCGTACGTATCGTAGACGCAAGGCGTAGCGCACGCAAAGGGGGATTATAAGCAACGTAGACGGAATCTCTACGCGGCGAGGATGCATTAACCCGGTATACAGTAATTGCAATCGGTCCGGGAGGGACTAACAAATTTAATCAAACATAAGTGTTCCTTCTACTTTTATTTCTTAAGAAACTTTCTGTGTACGTGGAACACGTCTCTGGACGGCTTCAAAGAATTTAGAGGTATGTATTTTTACTAATTATTTTACTTTTATGCGTGATAATTTTTTTATATTTATCAAAAAGACTTTTTTTAGTTGTAATTAACTTTAAAATTCAATGAAACAATTAATATGACATTAAGTTTAGATATTCTTATCTTATATTATATATATTACTTCGTGTAATATGTATAAGTTCAAAAAAAATATTCAGGAAAGTTCCATTAACCATTTTTAATATCACTTTTTTTGAAAGATTATAAAATATAACGGCATATTGTCTTATATGTGGTCATTATGTATTGATTTTTTTTGCACTGTAACGAACTATGATTTAAAAAAACTGTTTGTTATCGATTTTAACGCTGCTATGCATGTTGAAATTTGGTTTAGCATCTACAAAAAAAATCACAAAATTTATCGGTGAAAACAATTGCAGTATTATACATCATATAATTATTATAAAAAATATGTATACTATTATGATTTAATAAGATTGTTATTAACATGGACTTATTTTAACTATATCATAGTATAAATAAGTTACTGTGTATAAAAGTATTGAACAATCACTTTACATCTAAATTATATAAAATAAAAGCAAAATATTTTTAAGATACATATTATATTTGTACAATTCACAATTATCATTTTCTATTTTATCAAATTTTTTAATCGAAATTTCTGAATAATTCTAAATAACAACGTTTAACAAAAGCAAAAAACAAAAAAATATGGCTGTACACTTATTAGTAAAGTTGCCATTACATTCAAAATTTAAATAGATTGGTTAAACTTAAATTCAAAATTTACACAACATAAGATTTACATATTTAATCGATCCACTGACATAACATAACAGGGAAGCAGAAATTCCCGGAATAAATGGTTTCATGCAAATTCCTAACATTCTACGGCAAGGAATTTCCAAAGGTGAATATAATGGATACAGACTTGCAACCGCCCCGACTGACAAATGTATGTAAAAATGCAGTCCGTATTTTTCATTTCGCACGCTTTGTGAATGTATATTGAATGCTGTAAATTGGATTCAGCAGTCGAAAAGAAATTTTGGCTTGAGAATTTCATTTCTCACGGATCTTTGTCATTTATTCTCCAGCGAGAGAAAGAGTTTTACTGACGGAAAACGTATCTTTATAAATATATACTTGATAAGAACAAGTGGTTAATTGCGTTGGCATTTACATGGTAATACATGATTTTCATTTTATTATAATAGGGTAAAAATAACAAAGTATTCATTTCTACAAGAATTTTATCAGTTTGTTGATAACTATTTCAGCCTCACGTCATTGTCGGAACTATTTTTAAACATAATTCAGTTTATCTATATGTATACTGTTTTAGAAAATTTAGACAATATTATAATTATCGTCTCACTTATTCCAACATCGCAACTTTTATTTTAAATTAAAATTTTTAACGAACTTATTATGTTTTTGAGTTACTCTTGGTTAAAGAACATATAATACGTAGTATTATCAATAAATTAAAGTAAATGCATTGACGTTCTATTTATTATGGGTAATTACGTCAGATTTTTGTAATGGTATGGTAGTTGTGGAAATTAATAACAAAAAATTGATTGCAAAATTTTTTTAAGCTGAATTCTTTGTTACTTCTAACCTATATTAAAATAATCTTTTGCCAAAACAATGTCGAGGTAACTTACATAAATAATGACTTAGGTTTCCCGACCAAGAGAAGCACCTTTTTTCTTGATATTCCTGTAATGAATTTTCGTTACTATAAGATTTAATTTTTATAACCTGTGTTGAATTTAAATAATTTTATTCAATATTAATCTTTTCTTCGTAAAGTATCACTGTAGAAGAACATTCTTGATATATCATTTAATATTTTTCTGCAGCTTTAATTGTGTGTGTGATTTTAATTCATTGACACTCAACGAGCATAGAGATGTCCGAAGCCAATATTATTCTGTGGACATACCTTTTTTTTAGTATGTCTGGTCCCAATGTGTCATCACCGTCTTCATGGCACAATTTCGTTTGCCTTCGATTGCCATTTTGAGCACAGGTCGAAAACAATTAGTCTCAAAGTAAATAATAGCACTGCTTATCTAATAAGAAGACTTTTTAAAGCATGTCCGCTTCCAATGTGGTGCATATAGCCTCTTAATGGAGGTATCTCGACAGATTTTTTTCCACAAGAACTGCTTGTTACTCAGTTGCCCAAACTCTCGTTTTCGAAGAATTTTAGGCAACAAAAACATCCATGCCTACGGACAGAAATCCATAAATCGATTGAAAAATCATTTTTGAAACTGTCCATACCAGGGCTTGAACCCGTGACCGTAGTCAACGACGTAGTTACGACGACTGCACCGTGGACCTCACGTCAGCATACTTAGCAATGCAAAAAGAGTTTGAGCATTTTGAAAAAGAATGGATATGTCATCATAGAAACAGACACTCTAGTGCAATGGCAAAATATATTACTATTTAAATGATATTTGGTATATTTTTTGAAAAATACTTCATAATAAAAATTCATATTAAGTTTGCACCAAATTACCACCATTCAGATCTTCGACTACATTTTTGCTATTTCAATGTTTAAGCGAAACTACAACTGTGGTTTTTTCTATGTTATTACGTTTTCATATGTGTATCTTTCTTCTGATTTTTGTTTTCGACGAAGAAATGTCAATAAAATCAATCGAATAATACCGTTAAATTTGGTTTTCCTATATGAATACGACACAGTAAAATAAAACGTCATGTCGAGTTAGATTACCAATATGAGGTTTTTCAATTGTCTCTTACATAAGGTTCGTCTTTGTACGTATGTTTTTATGACGATACATTTTTCACTTATATTACACACATGTTAAATGTAAAAACTTAGTGTTGTTTGTTATCACTATATTTCATGATAACATAACTCGTTCTTCGTTAACACATAAAACAAAACAATCATTGATACATATAATAAAAACAGTTAAAACATTTATATCAAAGACCTCTTAAAGCTCACAATTGAAGCAGTTAATTAATTTAATATTAATATTCTTTTGATCGATTCCAATACAAAAAAATAATGAAACACGATACTGATTGAGTATCTGTTGCGATGATTTTTTCAAACTACTTTTCTCATGTAAGGTTTTTTTTTCATATTATAAATCATAAATAGAATATACCCTACAACAGAATCGAAAGACTCATAAATTTTAATTAGTTACTGATAATCTGGAGTACATTAAAGCATTATCAACTGATAAAACATAAACCTTAACAACGCTATTTATATGGAATTGAGTTTTAATAATTACAAGCCACATCAAACAATTGGATCAAGAACTATGACAAGAATATTCAGATAGGTAACTATACAAAATATATATTAAAAAAATTAAATAGTCTACAATTAAAATGATGAGGAAATTTTACAAAATTAATGAGTACTAATTTTATGCCACTTAAATTCAAATATGTGAGGAGTTTGAAAATAATTCAAAAATATTCATTGACAGAAATAGCAAATGGGAATATCAAATTATTGCAATTTAATATCGTATAATTTAACTTTTTAAAGTTTTATTGTTTACTGTCTCGATGAAGTGTTTCTCACAGTGGCGGCCGGTGACAAGAATTTAAGGGGGTGCAAAAAAAGATTCACCTATTTGTGTAAGAAATCCATCCTCCTCTTCTTGGATGTTGCTAACCTTAAATTCCGACATTGGATTGTACGATTTTATTCGTGAAAGATTAATTCTACCATGAAATCGTATTTTTAAGTTGACATAAAGTCTGCAATTGGAAAAATTCTGTGTTAACCCGGAAATTTTTCACTGAAAGTCAATTTAACTGTAATTAAATGACCTTGGCAAATGAAATGGTTTTTCGTTTGATCCAATATATTATCGCTAACTATATTACATAGTGGATAATATAATGGGGTAAGTAATTTGTAGAATTCATTATTGAAGTATATAAATATTAGAAGAATGTATATTATAAGACCGAGCCGAATACACAGTTGAACATTATGAAATACCTGTAGCCAGCCCTTAAAAACATATTTGAGCTGTCTTATCTTAAATATTGAAAAAAAACTCCTTAACTGTGAAACACAATCATAGCTATAATGTTATTAATATTATTGATCATTGTTATCATTTTAGGTATATATTATTATTATTGTACGTGTAGTTAGGGAATTATATTGAAATCAAAGGTAAAAATCCGTACAACTACCTATTGCAAGCATGTCGATAACTCATCGTAACGCTCGTTTCGTTAATTTCATTCGTTCTTTCGCTCCCACAATTTTAGCTTATAGGAAGTGCAATGCTCCAACGTCGACCAACTTTTGCATACAAAAATTATGTGTCACGTGGTTCATACTGGCATGACGTCACAAATACCATACTAAATTTAACCGTCTGTGTTTCGGTTGGGGGTGCACAGCGTGTTATGCTCTCCTTACGCGTCATCAACCGACTTTCATGCGTATTCTGAATTGGCGCGGAATAATTTCTTTTTTTGCAATTTTTTCCTATTGGGAACACGCGGGAAATTTAAAATGAGTGAATTAGTATAATTATTATGTTTGAATATCATTTATTAATAGAATATGTACATGGGACTCATGGGAGTGCAGTGCACAATTTGCTCGTTTGCAAAAGCCGTCCCTGGTTTCTCATATTCATAGAATGCTCAACAAAGAATATACAATATTTCTTTTGAATTCACCGGGTAGTGAGAAATTTTCAAACAAACCTAATATTGCACGCACTAATTACGAAGACGTAATTGAATAATTTAACGGATTAAATTTTTGCTTTAAAGTCCGAGATTAGTTCGTTTCATTTGTATTCAACCCCTATTGTGTTATAAATAATCCACTTTGTCACTTTCAATTACTAAACTTAGGAAGGTATTTATACTTTGAATGTCGCATCTGAATTTGACAGAACCTATAAAACAAACCAAACTTTGGAAGTTATAATCTTTTAGCGCATGTTCCACACTTCCTTATCAATCAGCATATTGCGACGCTCAAATTAAATAAATTAGAGTAAACTTATTATTGTATTCTTGTAATTATTCTGGCTTTCGTACACGGGTTATCGAAATTTTTAGTATGAAATACGATTTCTAATACATTCTATTAATTTACATACGTAATGCTTATACATTTATTATAAGGTAAACAAAGCAAAGTATTTAGTTCCATAAGAATTATAAAATACAAATGATAGCCATTACCTAAAGGTTATCTACATTTACATTACATTATCTTTCTACTACTGGTTTACTACTACTCTTTTACTCGTTACTATTATTGAAATCTTTCAAATCGTATACCTTAAAATCGTAAGGGGTATTTTGCGGTATGTAAATAATAGTTTATGTTTCCTCTGTGATGTTGTAAGTATAGCATGAAAGGATACATTTAAATCAACGTTTTCATTTTTTATTTCATCCATTTATTTGAAAGTCCGGATATACAATACAAATGTTATTAATAACATGCATTTGAAAACGAATAAGATTCGTTAGTATTAGTTAAGTATAATTATTCTGAATATAAACATGACGTTGATAACTTTGTTATTCCACTAACTATGCTACTAAATGCAACACGTGTGTCACCTCTTTAAAAAGCATTTTAAGACAAACTGCCTAACTGGATAGATTCTTCTTAAAGAGGTGAAACGCGTTATCAACAAAGTTATCAACATTAATTTTATATTAAAAACTAATCTCCACAGTTTCATCATCACCGCTTAATCCATCGAAAACATGTAATTATTCTTCTAAAAAAGGTAAGAAAACAAAACCAAAACTCAATATTTCCAATACAGTTGATGATGAAAATGTGTGTGGAAACTTAGATGTAGGCATGGTGGCATCATTAGTTCGGATACCGTTTCCATTAGCAATATTGCCGAAGTTTATATAATGGTTACATGTTATTCGGTTACCGTAGCACCAGCCTCTCACTACTGAACTTTGATTTACCCATTTGTGTAGCAGAAGTTTCATATTATGTTGAATTATGAATTTTAAAAAACATCGGCAATCGTGTTTTAAAAACTTATTTATGAAATAAATACTTACTTTCTAGCTATTGATTGTCAGTTGACTGAAAGTTTTCCGAGCCTTTTTCTAATACGCATATCAGATTATTTCCTTTATTTGTTCAGCGATTAATACACCAACCTTGAATTTTAGGAATGTCTTTTATGCTACTGGTTTACTAAATCTTTCCAACGTGATCTTTATTTATTAGATAGCTTTGCCTGGGATAGAGGGACCTGACATTAAGACGTTGACAATATTTTGGTGTAAGTTAATGTTGAATGTTGAAAATATCACGATGAATATCCCGGGTTTAGAAGCTCTACTACTGTTCACCATTTGAGAGTCTCTTCTTGTGACAGACAGGCAGATTTCATGTTTTTTTCTGTAATACAGTAAAAATAATATATGTACTGCTGACCTTGACTTACAAACAGTTTGCGTTTTATGCATACAAGGTACGACTATTTATGAACAAATCGACTCGACCGAAAGTTGAAAGCAAAATTCTAAATTCAGTAATTTATTTATTTGCAAAACTTTTATGGATCTCCACTTAAATTATTAGTTTATAACGAAACTTTGATAATTCTATAACAATAATTTTATCGAAAAAACGTCTTCATCGGATTCTGTAGAATAAAAATATTACAAAGAGTGTGGAACGGTAAACACAAATATCACTCGGCACTAATCAAATGACAAAACCAGTCAAGTTCCTTTTCAAATTGAAACCAAATGGATAATGACAATATTTGCGGTGCTCATGCATGGGAGGTAACTAGGAGCCCGCTTCGCGGACTCAACATAATAGTTTCAGTAGGAAAGTAGAGGTAGGAAAAAAAAAAAAAGCTCATGCATGGGAGGTGTGCAGAGAAATGCGGCTAGAGATAATACAGCAGCGTTCCCTCTAGACTGCACGAGTGTACGGGCGCGCAACAGTTGTAGAACCCTCGCGCACGCATCCCGGGTTGGAGCGCACTCCAATACAAAGCCAAATTGTAGAATTATACATTTTCTAAATTAATGTAGTTTATCGTAACACAATTCTCTCTCGGCTTGTTGAAACATGTGTTGAGAGTTGTAAATAAATGATTATGTTGATTTCAAATTTTTAATTAATGAAAAATGTAAAAGTAGTAGTGTTTTAACTTTCATGGCGAAAACACGAAGATTTTCTAGGAACTTTCGATTCTTTACGTTATTTTTTCAACCTTCAAGCATGAAGCACTGAATATGAACATGGATTTAGCTTGGTGAATGCTATAAAATTCAAAACTAGTTATAAATTAATGAATAAACACGTGGGTAAATAAATCTATACACTTTTTGAAAAACACATTGACTAAGCGAATTATGATTTTATAAATTACAACTTTATTAAGGAATAGCAATTTTAATTATGTAAAACATCACAAAAACACTATTTTTATAACAAATATTCAAATATGCCATTTTTATGTAAGTAAAAAGGTTTAAATTTTAATCGTTAATTGGTTCGCCCGTTCAGCTCTTAGATTTTCCATGCAGAGAACCTCTCGTCTTAGAGGAAAAATTGCAGATGATCACGTTTTCTTTTCACGAATCTTCATGTCCAATTCAACAGTAACATTATTATAACTTATCCACTTAAAGTAAAACTCTTTTGCTTTCTCGTTATCATAATTAATAATGTTATAACAGCCAAACGTTTTGCACAACACTCGAATATACAAAGAAATCATTCTTTTGAAAAGTATTTTTTTAAAACCTTCCTTTTGTGTAGCTTTAAATATTCATCGTAAATAATTGTTTTGCTTTGTAAATACCAGGCAATACATAATCAATTTTAAATTGAAAGTGACTTAATTACCCAATGCATAATAAATATCATTTAATGTGAATAAGCGTTGAATTTTTAAGCACTATAAACGATGGTGCTTGAAAATTCTTTTAGAACTATAATTAAGTAAATAGAAAAACTCTTACAGGAACGTGTAGAATGAGTTTTAACAACAACTTGCCAATTCACCCTATCCTAAGTTAAAGTAAGGTAAGTTATACTATCATCTATCAAGTAATCATTACAGCCGTTTCACTAAGAGGAAGCATATTTTATAAATCGGCTTGCTAAAATAAGAGCGATCCTTGAAAGGGCAAAACTGACTGACAGCGATGTATTTATTTGAGTGCAAATCCAATCCTACACGTCAAATATATTTTGAAATTTTACACTGACATCAATCGAATCGATCAAAATCTCATCTGACAAGAACTTTAAGATAACAATTTGATTGACGAGAAAATAGGCAGAAGGGATCTATCTATTTATACTGATTGATGTTTTCATTCGTTTACAGTGAACATTTTGAATATTAGAATCTAAAGAAACTTATGCTTCCCATCAACCAATTCGGTTCGGTGATATTTTTTATTTCAAACTCACAAATACTCTTGAAGTACGCAGTGCAAAGTATTAAATTATCGGTTTTCAATTAATTTTAATAAAATGAGTTATCTTATCTTAAATATTAAAATCAGTAAACAAATCTCAATTAAAAAGTATGTAAATGTTTGCTTATTTGTAATATAACATAGAAGCCATCCTGTTTGCATCAAATTTGCAAAAGAAATAATAAATCATGCATAAAATTCACATACAAAGCGATGTATATAACTATATGTATACATATTATTATCATCTCATTAAAGTTCAGATTACTTACGGTTAACCGTGTACATACGTTTCAACAGATTTTCAGACAATTCTTGGCATAGATTTTCCATACTATCATACTCATCATATAACGAATAAAAGCATTATGTTAGGAAAATCGACCAAAACTTAGATCTTAGAGTGAAAGAAAGCTTTTTTTCCCTTTGTTATCTACACACAGCGGCTTGGATAGCATTATATTATTGCGGTTGTTCACCAGTGAACCCAAATATTATAATCTCTTAGAGGTTTTCTTTCAACTGTTTATTAATATTTAATATAATGAATACAACAATAATTCAAATGTAATGAGAATTGCTTTGTACCATCCATACCTGAACTGTTTTCGCTCAGCTAGTGAAATTTTTTATTTGAAACATTCAGACAGAAACATGATAACATTAAAAAGTTGATGATTATAAAGAGACATAGTTGTTTTCATTAAATACCCTCTTAAAAGTCACTTTACAAAAAATTGAATAATATTGAACATAAGAAAGATACATACTTATTAAACTTTTTCAACGTGAACTTTAAGTTTTATAAAAAAAAATTGTCATAATAATTGATTACAAATTAAATGTGTCCGTGTTGCAGTGGTCAACGTCGTTGGCTTCGATTGAAGATCTTTCGGGTTAGAACCCCAACACGGACAGTATCATAGTCAGCTGATTTTTCAATCGATTTATAGATTTCTGTTCGAAGGCATTGATGTTTGTGATGTCTAAACATTTTATCCAATCACCCGACCCTAAAAATTGGGTGTAATAAGAGCGATTAGCTAACCACTAGTGATTTCCTAGCCATATCCTCTTTTCGATAAAGAGAGGTTGAGCAACTTAATACATAAAGTATATTGGGAGCGGACATGGTTAAAAAAATAATAGTCAATAATATATTACGAGTTTTTGAATCACTTTTGTTTTTTATTTGTTGGTATTATAAAAAATTGAATAATTTCCTTTCAAATAATGATTTAAAATGAAGCTCATTAACACTTACTTGATTATGAGTGAACCCAATTCATTATTAACTAAACCAATTTATTTTGAAAATACGTACATGAGTTGAAAACGTTTTCCTTGCATCGCTACATATAAACGCCTGTTAAACACGAGTAATAAAACAAAATAGCTGGAATTATATCAGAAGAATATCCTTTGTGTCACTTTGAAACGACATAAACGTGTAGAGCTATCGAATTTAATGCCACGCAAAGCTATTTTGAAGCTATTTGAAACGTGCTTATAATTAAATAACTTAAACGTTACACTTAAGTGGAACATTCCGTAATAAATTATTGTATGGGGCATTTTCTTGACCCGTGAGTCGAGTGGTTGGATTGTTTACAAACATTGTAGCGCTGTCCATCTGTAGAGTGTTCGAAATGGTTTAATATCACGGTAGAATAGCCAAGTTATATTAAATATCACTCAACTTCGTCTGAGTAATGTCAAGGTTTTCAAATACACCTCTGCCATATTGGAAAAGAAACACAATTCAAGAAATAGGAGTAAGCGTTTTTTTTTTCTTATGCGATGATTTTTTAAGGGCTTCCAATTCAGAGATCCAGGACTCCGAAATCCTGCAGTCATAAAAAGGGTGTAGGAAAGGATGTTCTAATTTTGACTAAAGAGAAAAAAAGAATTTAAGAAACTCTTGTGTCCAATGCGATACGTGAGTATTATCCAATTAACACTTTTTGGTTTGGGCAGCGATATGCGTTTTCTTTTATCTAGGTTTAAGAGTCTTTGTTATTTATTTCTCAAATAATAAATTAATTTTGCGATATAAAACGATACTAAATTACCATGTAAATTTTTTACGTAAAATATGGCTATTTTTCAGTTATCATAAATGGGTAAAGCAACAATGGAAGAAATCGCTAAGAGTTTGTGAGTAAGACTGTACCGTTTTTTAGTAGATTAAATTTAATCAAAACATATATGAGTATACTGTATATAAATACATATGATATTATTAAAAACATGTCCTTTGAATATTGTTGTTCACATTTATTTATTGTAGAATTTGTAGGTAAAAAATAACTTGCAGAATTAAAATCTGAAAATGCTTTATCTTGTACAACAATCTGAGTTCAACTATTGAAGTGAAACCAGCTCAACAGCTCGTGTAATAACTTGTATGGATTCGAAAAGTATTTTTTTTTATATAGCGATACTAAATACTCTCCAAGTGCTACTTTATTTACCAATACCACTACCATAAAGGTTTCTTAAAAAAATGTAGTGCGGAATATTTGATAAAATTTCAAATACATTTCGGAAATTGGATCTAGTATTTTTATAAAGCATATTGCTTACTTTGAAATAGATCTAAAAAATCGTTTTCTTAGAAATTCTAAACTTAAATTTTACCTCCACATAGTTATTGTGTAAGCCAGGGTTTATCAAACTATGTTCCGTGGAGCGTGAATAGACATACAAATATTCTGATTTCTAATATTGTACCTGGTATCACGAAGATGTGCAGTTCCAAAACCCAAATCATCTAATGCATTAATAAATTCATCCACTTTTATTTTTATACTATTATAACCGTACCCGTCATAGATGACTATATTGGAATTGAAATACTGAATCTCTAAAGTAGCTAGTACGTCGGAACTGTGTATACTTTCATAGTTACATATGATATGTGATAATAATAAAACGTCTACAGAGTGGTTTGGGCTATTATATATAAGATATTATCTTTAAAAATAATTACCAAATATACAACTATTTTTTTTTTTTACATTCAATGATTATGTATTTTACCTTCACTTCAAAAACGAAGTGTTCTGTAAAAAATTCAGGATTAAGTGTATCATCGCAGGAAAAGATTGGGAAACCCTGATGTACGCAATAAAAGAGGGATTCATATGACAAAACCGTAGTGTCTTAAGATATATGAACCTTATTCGACCACTTACCACTTAAACCATAAACATTATTATCTGATTTGAATATCCTAACAACAAATCATAAATATTCTATTGATATCGACAATTGGGAGGAACATAAACATTTACTAGTCATCGCAATTATTATATAATTTCTGATTAGTGCCAAATTTGAATATAACTGCTATTTTTACACAAATAAAATACAGTCTTCTAGTACGGTCGTGCTATAAATGAGTAGAAGATGTAGACAAAGTGTTATTTATCATTACAAATTAATTTTTTCCAGCACTCAAATAATAACATTTTATCATCAAGGCATCGCAAAATCATCGCAATCGGCATCGCAAAAAACTTTCCAAATAATATTTTGGCGCAGATTTTAGTTTTATACCTGTACGATATCATTATTATATAGCAGAAAATACATTAATTAATCTGTCTGTCTGTCACAAGAGCTGCTCCCGAACGGTGTACAGTAGCGACGTGGAATTTACACATATCATTTTCGCAGCCATTAACATTATTTTAATTGATTGACTGTGTTTTATAGGTGTTACTTGGGTTCCGGTTCACCGTGATATTTTCAACTTTTAAAATTAGCTTTTAAAATTATTTTTCATGATGAACTTTAATATTTTGTGGGTGTTACATAAGGTATGGTCTACGGTGATGTTTTCAACTTCCAACTGTTAACATTATTATCAATTGATTCACTATACTTATTTTGTGGATGTCTCATGAGGTTCAGTGATATTTTCAACATTCCACATTAACTTTCACCAAAATAACGTCACCGTCTAAATTTTTTCGCTCTCTATCCCGGTTGATACTGGGTAATAAATACAAGTATTATGATCTTTTTTAGTATTATAAAAGTGTACAGATGGACGTTTTAAAAACCACATCTTTTTATTTTTTTATAGCTTTCGCGGCTGTATTTGTAAAGATCGAGTTTTTTAAAACATTTTCTCAATGTTTTTTAATTACATCTGAAGACGAAACCGTACGTACCTATTTTAATTACCTATGTCGTTACGTTTTTAAGGTGTTAACTGTCAATTCTTGGTGGAAAGACTTTATATTTTTAAAAATAAAACACAATTCATTTGTACTACTTCCACGTATTTATAATGATCAGGACCGGTTTCGCTCATCACGAGCATCTGATCATTATAAATATGTGGAAGTAGTACAAATGAATTGTGTTTTATTTTTTTAAATATTTCGTTACGTTTACAGCAATGAAAAATGAAATACTACTCCATGACTTGCTTTCAGCAATCGACCATTGTCTATAAATAATTTCGCATTACCAGTCGTATGGCGAATTTTTCAATCAACACAAAGGTATTCATTATAGTTTCACTTCATACAATACACATTTTTAACTAATAAACATATAGGCACTCCTATTACTTTATCGATATCATTGTGTCAGCCTGTCTGCACTAGTTATCGATTCTAAAAAATACAGCAAAAAAAAACGTGATTCGCCACACTCGAATTTCCACAATGGCCCACATTGCTATGTAAGTGTTCGACGCCAACCGCCTACGTCACCAAATTCGACGCCTCGCAAAACGCGCGTCGCGGGCGCTTAAATCAACTTGAGACCTGTCATAAAATTATTATGTAACGCTTAAAATATACTTTGAACGTTGACACTGTTCCAGTCTTGTTTGACATTTTTCCTCAGAGACCGTTTGTTTTGTAAAGATATATTCCCATTATCTAGTTTAAGTCATTTTTCAAACCACTTTCGTTTTATTCATTTAAAATATGCAAGCTTTTCTGAATCTTTAATATATTTTTACTGACAACATCAGTTTTATTAATCAATTATTGTAGTCTTCGCAGGAAAATTATTATGTAAAATATAATTTTATGTAAAAAAAAATGCATGGAATGTTACAGGTAAGCAGGGACGGCTCTTGCAAAGGAGCAAATGGTGCTATGTACTCCCATATTCAAGTTATTATTATTCATTCAAGTAATAAGCGATATTATACAAACATAGCAATTCACTCATTTTAAAATTTCCCGCGTGTTCCCCGTAAAAAAAATATTGCATCAAGCGATGATTCACACAATGCTACCTCGTATTCCGCGCCAGAAAAAATACTAATAATAATACGTCGAGGCGGTGCAATTTTGGTTCAGCGCTCCCTAAGTGGAAGGGATTCCGTAGGAAACTTTTTTTTTTGTGACGTCATCTGTGTCACACATTCGACTTTCATACGAAGTTTTTAGTTATTCAGGATCATTGCACCAGTATTGCCGAATTATGACGACTGTTCCCGAAGTATTCAAACTCGCAGAGACCTGTCGCATATGTTTAGTTCGTGCGTCGAAAGGCCCTCTAGTGTATTGAGCCTGCCACAAAGAAACGCATACCATCAAATTTATTTACTTTCTTTAACATACGTCTAATATTTACGTGCTTCAATAATGAATAGTGCATATTCTGTCTCATACATTAAAGAAAATCGTCGGGATTTTTCGAAAAGGCTGGAAATTAAAGCAGCAGGTCGTCCTATGCCAAGCTTAAATTTATTTCAGAAGTGTACGCTTAATAATAAAGTGTTTACTCGGAAATTTAATGTAGAAACGTATAAAAAACACCATGGCTATGTGGCTGTACTAGTTTTAATACAGTATTCTGTTTTCCGTGTCTGTTGTTTGGAGGTGAATCTAACTGGACTGAGAGTGGAATTAAGGACCTGGTTCACCTATCATTCAAAATAAAGAAACACGGTAGCTCTCAAAATCACATTTTAAATGAAATGCAACTTGCGGTATTGGGATCGTTAGATATTCGTTCCCAATTGGATGCTGGGTATCGTGCGTCAGTGAAACAAATTAATGAGCGTGTAGATAAAAATCGATATATTTTATCAAGGTTAATTGACTGTGTGAAGTTCTGTGGTGCATTTGAATTAGCTTTAAGGGGACACGATGAAACTGCAGATTCCCATAATCCAGGTGTCTGTCGAGGGCTTATTGATTTCGTCTCAGAGATTGACATCGCAATGAAACAGCACTTAGAGAGCAGCAGTGTTTTCAAGGGAACTTCAAAAACAATTCAAAATGACATTTTAGATTCAATTTTGGAGGTGTGTCGCAACGAAATTAAAAATGAAATATCGCAGAGCAAATATATCGCTATCCAGGCGGACGAAACAACTGACATAGCCACTACGCAACAACTCGTTTTGGTAATACGGTACGAATTGCGCGGGAAGATACATGAACGTTTCTGGAAATTTATTATCCCAAAAGATCATACTGCGGTAGGTATTGCATCTGAAATTTTGAAGGAACTGGAATTTCTCGACATTAAACCAGCACAATTAATCGGGCAGAGTTATGATGGTGCAGCAGTGATGAGTGGGCGATTAGGTGGTGTGCAGGCTTTGATAAAAGCTTCGTATCCATACGCACATTTCATACATTGTTATGCACATCAATTGAATTTGATAATGGAGAGAAGTGCTTCAGCCAACACTATGGTTCGGAACTTTTTGCAAATTTACGATCTTTTCCATCATTTTTTTCGAGATCTGCGAAGAGAGAGCTGACATTTTAAAAGAAATAGTTCATAGAAGAATACCTTCAGCACCAATAACTAGGTGGAATTTTAATATAAGAACAGTGACTGTCGTGCACACTTATCGCGAGCAGTTGAAAGAGTGTATGGAGCACATCTTAGAAACCGTAAATTTAGACGCTGATACCATCAATCAAGCTGGAATGCTGTTTCGATATTTAAACGAAGATCATTTCAATTACTGGCTAGATTTCTTTGCAAAAGTTATGCCACACTGTGATATACTTTTTATGCAACTTCAATCTAGGTCGAAAGATGTTTTGGAGATAAATAAGAATATCGAAAGTTTTACGCGTTCTATTCAGAATATCCGAGAAAATACCCAAATGTCACTAGTCCAACCTACAAAAAGACGTAGACCAAATGACTTACCCCATTATGTCATTTGTAATGAAGTATGCGATACTTTAGTGAATCAAACGAAAGATCGTTTCGCATACCATGATCATTTAGTAGCAGCTAAATTGTTTTTAGCGAAAAATTTTCGGATTATCACAAAAGTTTTCCTTTAGCGGACTTTAATATTGCAACATCAACTTACGATTTCATTGACAAACTAAAGCTTAAAAATGAATTAACTGTCATATACAGTAGGGAAGATTTTTACGTCACCGATGGAGCATTGTCCATACTTCAACTTTTTACAAACAATAATTTAATCGAAGTATTTAGTGAAAGTGTTAAGTTATTACAGATTATTTGTACAATACCGATGACTTCAGTGGAAAGTGAGCGTTGTTTCTCAACATTAAAAAGGATCAAGTCATTTTTGAGAAATACCATGACTCAAGACAGACTAAATGCTCTTGCGATGTTAAGTGTAGAGAAACAATTGGTATCGTCAATATCGGATTTTAATGTTCGTGTTATTGAAGTGTTTTCAAAATCCAAGAATCGGAGGATGGATTTCTTGTATAAATAGGTGAGTCTTTTTTGCACTCCCTAATATTCTTGTCACCGGCCGCCACTGCAGGTAAGTATAGTTTGTGTTGTCCTTTATACACATGATTCAAATAACATATGATTAGTTTCGTCTCAAGCGATATTATTTTTTTATGTACGTAAAAGAGTAAGCTTTTAAATTTTTTATGTCTCGATCATGACTTCACTAATTGATAGAACTCTATTTTAACGGATTCAATGAATAATGGATTCCAATTACTTTCATCCGTGGTTTTAGAAGCAATGAAAAATCAAAAGGTTATCCCTTGTTACTTACGAAATATAAGTCTTGTCCATTTTTGATCAAATAAACAAATATAATAATATCATGTTTATGGCCACTTGAGTAGTGTTAACATGGTTAACTCTCAATTTATTGTGGGAAGAATGGTAATAGTTAGACTTTATAATGATTCTGGTGTATACATTTTTTTGTTATTTGAATTTTATATATTAATTATTGAAAAACACGTTAAAGTTTGTGTTATATAGTTTAAAATTTCTCTCGGCAAGGTTGTTGATAAAAGCTGTGATAAGTGCTAAAATAAAAATGATTTTACTTGCTGTCATTATCGAAGAGTAGAAAACTTCAGTGATAAAAGCTCTCGTCGTAAAATGAAGTTGCAGCTCGAACAGTAGCGACCACTCATTTCAAAAACTTTAATATTTTGCTAAATTACTTAGAACAGGCTTACGACTCAGTTTCTTTCTTAATGTTTTATTAAATATGTAATTAAGGAATGAAATCTGTGAAGACTTTGTAAAACATTATGGAACTTTTCAATTTCAATTTGAATAATTTAAAGTTATGATTGAAAACAGCGGCTTAAGTCAACTCTAGAAAGCTAACAAAAAAAACTTTTCTTCTAATTTAAATTAATTTTGCAGACTAATAAAACGCCACCATAAATGAATAATTCTTATCTATACTTATAACACTAAATTTAAGTATTTATTACGTCCAGGATAGAGAAGCTCGCCATTAAGATACCTCCCCTAATATCAGTTTACGTTTTAGAAAATATAATTTATTGATATTATAATTTTGAAACCCGTCTTGTTTACACTCTACCCTAAAGCCTCCACGATTCCTTCAGGGTCGATTACTTATTTTTCCTCAAAGATCTGTCACTAAGCACTACTCATCAAAAAGAGAGAATTACCTATAGATAATGGTGGAGCTGGGAGATGTTCTGGCATTTAAATGGTGAAAGCCTCTCTTGCTGCGCCCGTTTTTAGGATTGGATGGGTGTCAATTTCAAAATCACAGGCATCCGTGCCTTAAAACACTAATTCATAAATCGAACTATCCGTAATGGGATTGGTGCCCCTGGATATCGCAATCAATGAAAACGAGTGCTGAAAATCGGTAGTTGAATTTGCAAAAGTAGTAAAAATAAATTCAGAGTTATCCAATTTATGATATTGACTGAAGGTACTTGATGAAATTTTAATATCAAATTTGAATCGACCAAATTTTTTACATTTCCATACGTTTTTTCAATAACGTACCTAACTTCATTCCAGTACACGGACGAACTCGAACTGACAGTTAGTAAATAGTTTATATCGATTACATATAAGGCAAATTAATAAAAAAATATATTATCACCAAGCTTAGAAACTTCATTGATATCTGAATTAGTTTTATTACTTAGAGAATAATAATGAATTTAACCTTAATTGGGAAAATAGTCAAGTACAAATCATAAGAACCAATTATCATTAAAATATAATTGAGAAAAAAATGTGCCGTAGAGATACCTATTGATTTTAAATTAGTGATTTTTGGGTTATGACAATATCAGATGACGCATTTTTGTAAGAAATAATTTTTTTTATTGCTGGTGTAATTAAAGATTATTTTTCTTTCGAATTCATCTCTTTAAGGATACTAAGGGAGACTAAGGTGTTCATTAGCAAACTGTCAGTTTGAGTTCATATATCTACTCTAAGGATGCCGAAAGGTAAAACCACAATCGTTAGTGACGAAATTTACAAAATTTGAATAATTATACGTTGCTTTATCTTTGCTACGACGCATATCTTTACTATGAGAAAATATGTGAAATTGTTATGAAGAACTGGATAAATTTTACGAGCGTTGGAAGAGTGCCATCAGCTCTCGGCATCGTAAAGATTTCAATCGACATCAGTAGCATCCGTGCAACATTATCTGGAGTACTCACTTTGTAAGAATTTCATCGCGAAAAGCGAACTCCTATCTATATTATCAAGATGTGTTCCCATCGAAGTGCAACACCATTGTTGTAGAAGCTCTGCAGTGATATCGGGTCCGAAGTGAGTAGGGTAAGATATGACTATAATACATAAAATCTATTTTAGAAAGTTTGTATACTATCTATCATACATTACGTTTTCGTCGCAACATAATCGATAAGTAAATCGCTGTGTCGTTGGTACGAAACCAAGGGGAAGCCTCGCCAAGAATGGTTTTGAATATTTAAAATTTGAAATTGCGAATAAAGAAATTGAAAGGAACAATCGGAGAATATGGAATAAGGAGACAGAAAGGATAATATCATAAAATATGTAAAGAAATGGGTAGCTCAGCGGAGAAATAGGATAGAGTTGTCACAGGGAAGTGGATAAGGTTTGCCAATCTCGGTACACTTTACTTTGTTCTGTAAGGCAAAATATATGTGGCAATCAAATTGTGGGCGTCAGGCGTGAATATACACGCCGAATGAAAGATAATAATAATGGAAATACGGTTACCGTTAAAAAACACATTTAATATGGTTGCGGAAACCGTAGATGCACAGAATTTAAATTATAAAACAAATAAAAACGGAAATAACACGACGATACAATATTTATGAACAGATAGTTACACTTAAACAAAAAACTATTATAATATATATATATATATTACGAATATAACAGCTCAGTGACGAACCCGGGTGTCCGAGACCAATCTCCGGCACGTTCCACACACGTCCTGCTTGTTCCACATCTTGGCGCGTATTCTTGGCGAGGCTTCCCATTGGTTTTGTACTAACGACGTAGCTATGTACGATGTCACGTTGCGATGAAATCGTTACACATAGTAATGAAGAGTAACATGCATGATATTCCGGAAACCTTTTAAGCGGGAAACTTTATCAAAAATATGTAATTTTACGGTATAAATATACTTAATAATTTATAATCAAATTAATGAGTTTTTCGAAATTTACCTATTATCTATGAGAATTCCACCACTCTTGAGAATTTCAAGAATTATGTTTCTGGTCATTTTTTGTAAAATCTTGGACTTGAATTGTTTACTTTTCCAAAGTTTACAGCCAGCCTGCCAGTGCTAATACCACTGAGAAAAGCTTTCACAACGTTCAACGTTATTGCTTCGGATGTCGACATATTCCTCGTAGACTTCAGACGAGCACTATTTTTTTATGTATTAAAAGAGTTTTTGTCTGAACTCACTATGTCGACTTCCTTGCCTTTTTCCAATGATTACTATTTTTATTTTTTACTATGTTTAAAACATTTCAAAAGCCATAAACTTATAACTTGTAATTTTTTTAATCACTTTTAAGGTGTTAAGTGTATATTTTAGTGGAAAGGCACTATATTTAAAAAATGATTTCGCTCTTCAACTGATTCATTTCATAATGCTCGTGATGAATGAAACCGTTAATAACCATTATAAACATGTGGAAGTAGTACAAACATATTGTGTTTTCATTTTTAAAAAATTTGTAAAGTATAAAATAAATAAAGCTGTTGATCATGCCCGTTTCTAATGATAAGCATATAGAATCTTATCATATTGATCATAACTTTGTATCATAATTGCACACTTTGCACAAGCACGGATCGAATTTAGAAAGCAGGAGGAAGATAAAAAAATAGCTTTTAAGGTGTTAACTGTCAATTTTTGGTGGAAAGACATTATATTTTAAAAAATAAAACACAATTCATTTGTACACTTCCACATTTTTATAATGATAAGGACCGGTTTCGCTCATCACGAGCATTATCTACTGATAAAAATACAAATATAACAAGCCTATTTATATAAAATTGAGTGTAAAAATGAAGGTATATAAAACTGATGGTTCATGAACTAAGACAAGAAATTACTGATTAGCAAACAAATTATACACAAATCAAATAAAATAGTCTACAATTAAAATGTTATGGACCTCTTACAAATCAATAAATACTAATCTGAAATCACAAATATAGCTACATTAAAAGTCCATTAGCTGAGCAAAAATTTTGAATGACATTACTAATGCAATAAGCAATAATGGATTGGGAAAATTATAAGAAAAAATTAGTGAAACATTTAAAAACAATCAAATATTATGTAAGTAATCAATATTAACAGTAAACAGCCATCTTAAGTGGAGAACGCAGAGCAGCTATGTTTGTATTTTTATCAGTTGATAATGCTCGTGATGAGTGAAACCGGTGCTGATCATTATAAATAGTGGAAGTAGTACAAATGAAAATTTTAAAAATAAAAAAATAGCGTTTAAAAATTTCCACTGCGGTTTTGAGCCCTGGAATGTACAACGAAATACCGACTGCATTGACCACACAGCTTCATAGCATCGGAATTAATATTAAAATATCAATTTCATTATTGTTTTATAAAATGAAATAGAGATTCTTGGTACTACGTATGAAAACTTGAATCATGTAAATTATTGACGACTTTAATCAATGTGCCCAAGTCAAGCACAAGAGTTTAAAATATACGAAATCTGAGTTTTAGTTTCGATCGCATTTTTTTGATTTATTACTACAATAGACGTTTACATTCGTGGTAAAGGTCAAGCCACAAATTAATATGGTATAAGCTGCGTTAAAAATTGATCAGCTGATTAATCCCCCACTGTTAACGGTTAATCACCACCCGTTCGGTTAATGCATACTCTACTGACCTCTTATTCAAAAGTTTAAATTAGGGCTACCAATTCTGGGATTCCGGTCAATTAGTAAATCCCAAGATCGTCTTAATACCAATACCGGCATTTTGGAATTCACTGTATGTATTAAAAAATAATTCAAATTTCTTATCAAATACTACCTAATTAACTACAACGTGAACCTCGGTTTGTTTTTGTAAATAATAGTTTACAATACCTACATTATAAATCTATGACACACCCTGGTTTTTTTTTTTGTTAAGTTTAAGTTTCATTAGTGTCCAGAACTGAAATCACCTAGCGGTAATTTGTTTTATAACTTAAAGTAAATTCAGTTGCTAAGTAAATGTAAATTTAGAATCAATTTTATGTGTTAGGAATAGTATTTTTGTGTATTGTAAACCACTGTATCTTCGATGAAAAATAAGTAAGTGTCGAACGGAATTTGAAATGGTGTTTGTTTGAGATCACAGCCCTTCCAGGACGTTCGATAACCAACCATTCGCTTCTCTTCGATCCGAGTCTTCTCATCTATTTATAATGTTCTCCTTACATTTCGTAATATCTGTATACAGGAACAATTTTAACTTTATTTATTTATTGTTTTTTTGCATTATTTTATAAAAAATCAATTTGAACTTTTATCATTTATATATAAATATAATCTTACTTAATATACGTGGAAGGAATTAAATTTAAAACTATATTTAACGTACAGCACCCAAAAAAGTACGAATAAAGTAAATCTACATAGTTGCAATAAATAAACCGAAATTTTGATTATTATACGTTCATTCGTATTAATAGGATAAAATAACAAAATATTTGGTTCTACAGAATTTTGTAAAACTAAATACTTTGTTATTCTATCCTATTATAGTGGAGTTCTACGAAGTGAATGCCAATTCAATAATTTCATTCGTATTGTCTTAACTTTCTTCGTAAATGACTGTCTAATTCTTATCAAATAAAAAACACCATTGCAATGCCCAAAAAAATATAAGGTCGTGTATTCATTCGAATAAATAAATGGACAAAAATTGAACTTTAAATATTCAATTTAAAACAGGAAATTACGCTTAGTAACCAATCCTGGGATAAAAAAAATTGTTAATCCCGGGGTTGTAAGAAGGTTCCATGATTGGATGCCCTTATTTCAATATATACCTGAACTCTATTAGTGGTCTCGATTCTGGTATTGAAAATATTCACTGGAATAATTTAATCATCTGACGTAGCGGCAAATGTATGCAGATCTTGATGTATCTTTAGTATTATGCATGATAGAGACAATAATTCACACTTAAAAGTTTTGATTTGAGTAAAAGACTTTCTGGAAAACGAAATTATGCAGTGCTTTACTAAATCTCGCGTCTGATACCAAAGAAAAAACTCGTAATGTTTATTTAATACTCTGAGGTAGGCTTTTTTGGCCTGCTTGCAAATTATCTTCGTACATTAGAATTCAAATCCTTCTTGCTTTGTTTCTTTTTACTTTCATGTACTTTGGAAAGTTTTATTTTTATAAATCGCACCCGATCTGTTTTTCATGATGGCAGTATTATTTATGGTACACGGTCAGACATACTAGACATTCATTTAAAATATAAAATAAAACGCTATATCTATTACTTAATATAGTAATAGGTAGGAAAAATCACATGAAGTCACGAGGGACAGCTGCCGTTCTATTATTTTTAACTCTGAAGTTACCAATTTATAGTTTGTACTTAGAGCCAAATCTAATGGTGAAAAAAGCTTTTGTATCAAGAATTTTTGAATAAAAATGAATAATCAAGAACATCACATAACTTTAAATTCTTGTTGTAAAAGCAATACTTTTTTAAAATAAAACCTTATTTGTTTTGTATTATTTCGGCATTTGTATAATGACAATCAGCGGAACCGGTCCGCTCATCGCAAGCATTATCAACTGATCTCTACTATATAGCACATGTAGAAGTCTGTATGTTTGTATGTCTGTCGGTCACAAGAACTCCTCCAAAACGGCGTACATTAGCGACGTGAAATTTACACACATCATTTTGGCTGAAATTGTTAGTTCAACTGTGCTATTTTTAACTTTCAACTCTCAACATATACCTTTTAACCTAAAACTGAAAACGCCATATTTTTGACGTTTCAATAAAAAAGTAATAATAACAGTCGCCTAGCAATAGCTCAATACTAATATGTTCTGCAAGTGACAGTTGAGATAGTAACGCGAACGCAGATATTTGTGCCAAATATTGAGTTTCATATTTGTGATTTGGTAGAAAGTGAGTGGTAAATTCGTACAACTTGGTGTGCAACTGGAATCGTCATTGAGAATTAGCGTATGACTCTGATCGTATGTTTAATTTTTGGCGCTGCAGGAGCCATTATTAAATGCAGATCAACAAGCTGTCTAACGGGAAGTTCTGCAGCGACATAACAAGAGTGCAGGTGGCAAAATTGTCATCTTTTATTTTGTATGGTTTCAATTCATAACATTATTATTAATTGGTGGACTATATTTTGTTGGTGTAACAAAAGAGGTACAGTTGACAGTGATATTTTCGAATTTCAACATCAGCTAGCCAACGTCTAAATTTAATAACCTAATATAAGCGTTCACCAACTTGAGCGAAGCCGGATAAAAAATACTAGCAAAATATATGTATAGGAAATTGAGTGTTAATAATTACAAGGTATGTCAAACAGTTGGTTGAAGGACTATGTCAAGAATTTACAGATAATCATACAAATTATACATAAACGAATTTAAATAGTTTACAATTAAACATGCGTAAAATATATATTTCATTTTGAATTTTGAAAGGCGTAGGCTTCAGAAAGGCTGATGCTATCATTTTTTCGACTTCTTATCAGTGAAAATATTCGTATACAAAGCAAAACGTTAACCAGACGTACATAAACAATATTAAATATATATAGTTTTCTATTGGGCGGCTGACATATTTTTATTCTTACTATTTACGTTGCAGTAATAGTGTATTAACGTCGTCGAGAAGAGCATGCGGATTCGCAGAACGGGACGCCATCGGTTCTACAGCTAACGGCGGGCTCGTGCTGTATTGTTTCATCATCCGCATAGCGTGTACCATACCTAACATGTTGATTAATTGAATTCATATAGTGGAATTAACCTAACAATATTATTATAAGCTCATTTGCGCGAGCTCACAACATCTATGTACAGTCCTATGCGATTACACATTCTGCACATTTGTAACTCTCTTTCTCTCTCTATTCTAAGATGACAATTTATCATATAAATTATCACAGGTGGATTTTAAGGACATCAAATTATTTTCAATGCTATTTTTACCATCTAAAGCAATGAAGTTTTAAAGAGTGTTTAAAAATGAAAATAATTTAGTTTCACCGTTGTGAATCTTCAGGCCTTGGAGTATACGGAACCCGATATTTAGTAAATAGCTTATATTATTTATAAATAAGTCAAATTAAGAGAATAAATTACACAGTCTAGGAACTACATTGACGTGTGAATTAATTTTAATAATGACTTTCAACCTCAGTTGGGAAACAAGAATTTTGCAATTGGTCATTAGTACCAATTATCATTAAAATATAATTGGGAAAAAATATAACATACAGATACATACTGATTTTAAATTGGTGGGTTTTTTAGGGTAAATATCGTTTGACGTATAGTTAAAGTATATTTCATTAATAAAAAAATCAGGACGTATAGGATTCGGTACAGTTGTCCAGTTTAAGTTGCCACTCAGCAAGTTTAGTTATAGCCCGTCGTAAAAACTAACGGCCTAATCAAACATTTATGGTGGCCTGATTACTTAAAAGGTCCTTTCACTTTGTCCTGGCGAAATCTTTAGCTCATGAGCGCGCGAGGCCTTCCGATCACTTTGTATAATTGGTGCGCGGGGCTTGCCAGCCCGTCGCCGCTGCGCGCTCTAAATAAAATATAGCTCGAGCAGTTACTTCCTTCTACGAGGTAGTAAATAAAGGAGTTTGACGGTCATAAAAGTGGAGAACGTCTCCCGGAAAAGCGTATGCGGAATTTCAGCTTTCTCGGGTTACCCCAAACTTGAAAATTATAAATTTTAAAATGCCTACACGGTTTTATTCAAAGAAGGAAGCTTTTTAGCAGATAAGCTGACAAACTTTTTGCAGGTATTTTATACCCACAACATATTCAAGCTTAGACGAATGTTTCCGATTTTGAAATGAAGATACTTTCTTAATTTGAAGTTTCTCTTCAACACAAAATGATACTCAACATAATATTTTGCTTTTTTATCATTTATTTACATAATATGTTATAAACCTACATATTAAATGAAAATTTTCATACTTTAGATTGAATTCAGATTTCTCATTTTTTATATGAAATATGTCTAATTTTTTGTTATAATCATTTTTTACGGATGTAAATATAATGTGTGATAAAATTTTCTAGAGTTGCATTGGAAACAAATCACTACAGGATCTTTAAACTACACATTTGATGGTTACTCTTAATTATTAGATTTAATTACTTAGCATAAAAAAACAATTCAATTCATAGTCCTTATGGACTATACGAAAATAAGCTATGTCATGAACCAATCACAAAATACCGTGATAGATTTACTCATTGAGGATTTTTTCTGTTATAGAGCGCAATCCCACGTTTGAAACGTTCCACGGAACCCAGTTAAAATATATATTTTTATGTTAAATATAAAACTTTGTAATTCCACTGATAATTCTACTAGGTTTGACTTGTGTTTAACTTTTTTGTAAGATTTTACTGATAATGTAGACATTGATTTTAATTCTTTAATTATACAATAAGGAAATGAAGACTGATAGCAATCACAAATTTAATGAAATCACTACCTAATATGAAAAATACTCTTTATTTTTAATGGTGAAGGATTAAAAATGTAGAGCTTTCAGATACGGAGCTAAAATACAACGGGTGGCTTCCCGCTACGAAATTTATTTCCGATGGGATTTCCTCTCCAAACACAGGTAATTAATATTATAAAAAGTAATGTTGTTTTGGTGTCTAAACCCCTACCTGCGCTCATTTGGAGGCAAAAATTGCAATATTCATTCCTTTATTAGGTTAAGATTTATAATCCAGAAATGGCAATGTATTTCAATAATAACTATCAGATCTATAGTTTTGTCTGTGACGTGACGTCGAACTAGCTTTCAAAAATGTTTGATAATTCTTGCAAAACCAAATACTGTTTTATGGAGTATTTAGAAATTTGAGTTGGTAAAAAATATTATTAGATTTATCTTAGAGCAGGAGTACCAACCAATGGGGAATGTTCCAAGGGTAAGAATTGCTGCCGAGTTTTAAAGATTATTTATATTACATATATGCATATTATTTGGAATTCACCTTTAAGTTAGACGATATTGGGAAGTCAAGCCCCAGCATGCTTCGATAAAAGGATAACTTTATGTATGTAGATTAAATTATAATAAGACATTTTCATGCTATTAGAAATTACGGAACTTAATATAGAGCCAGATGCTCGGTAAGCTGCCAAAATGATTAATTTTCGCTGTAATACTTTTAGAAACGCTCTCATGTTCAGCAAGATTACGGGACACGTTATTAGACATGCACAATTATATATCATACTTTCATTCACTACACATGTATTTTTTATACACCATAAAGGTTTTTTGCGTACCAATTCAGTAACGAAGTCAAGGTTTTGAATCTCCGAAAAGACATTTGCATGCATGATGCTTCAATTCGCCTGATAGAGTACTTCAATTACATATATATGATAAATTTCTTCTTAAACGCTAATAGAATTTAATTTTACTCAGGATAATAGCTGAATTTGTATTTTCAGTTAATAATGTATAGCTTTAAATCAATAATATAAATTAAAATTATTTGTTAGTCGAGCACTGCATCTGATGTATATTACTACAGAACTTTAGTGTTCAACAGAGTTTTCATCGTGTCTTGGAATTATAATCGATGTTAGTTAGAGGTCTGCACGTACCGAAATTTTATAAAATTGCCCGGTCCGGCCCGAGTCCGAGCCTTAAGATCACACTTGTTACCCGAACCCTGCGCAAATTCTAAATTTGTTTTTCTCAGCCCAGAAAAAGCCCGATATTTTCATTTTCAATATTAATTATATTCGTCTTTAACGAATCAAATGTATCTGTTTCCGTCCTTTCATGTGAAATATGTTAAATAAATTGTCAAGTTATTAACGTTTTACTGTGTATTTCCATAGGGCTGACTCATGACCCGAACGTAGTCCGAAATATATTTCTGAAAATTAAATTCCTTACCCGCACCGGGTCAAGACCCGTGGGCCAAGCCCGGGCCCGTGCAGACCTCTCGTGTAAGTATATAAACTGATGACGAACGTTCGCTGAGTTTTAAGTAATCAAAACTTACATCTTTAAATGATATGTGTTTTATTATTTGATTATCTTTTTTTCCAATGAGATTTACCGTTCACGAAACTTATTGAATAAACTAAACAATAAACATTTTATTCAAAGATGCTTTAAATGCTGATCACTAACCGAAAACGTATTATTTTTATTTAGGTAAAATGGGACTCCTGGCTATAAAACAGTCTAAATAAATAAGGCTATAACTGGACCCATAAAGTTAACCCTGTCACGCCCAGCCGCATAACTAACAAAAATGCCAAGCCTTAATAAAGCTTATTGTCTTGTACATATTACATGAGCTTTTTGGGCCAACTTTAGATATTGTTATAAACATCGCTTTTGTTGATAACTATGAAATACACTACTATGATAAATATCAGAGAATACTATTTTTATTCACTCCCGGTTTTTGTTACATTCAGATTTATTGCAGATAAAATATCAAAAGAATATGTACAGTAAACTTTTCTTAAATTTATTCAATATGCTGTTGACCACATCTCAGCTGATTTCGTATCTCATTGCCAAACAATATTTTTTTAATCAATATAAATAATACATATTCTGTTTTTGTCTCTTCGTGCTTGAAAAGATTCCAAAATGTGATATGTGACATTACTGAAATGGGTATATTTATATAAATATAATTTGCTTTGCAGGGCCACAATAAAACATCAGAAGTTATTCATTTTTCTTTAAAATTGTAATTTAGATAATTTAATTTCATTCATGTATATATTTCTTAAACAAATTATTTTATATTATATATCAGGTAATTATTTACATTTAAATGTATCTAACCAGCCTTGTTGCGATTTATATTTTATCAGTTGAAAATATTGAACAAACAAATATCCCTTTATTTTTAAGATATTTATATGTATACTGCATTTAAAATTTTACGTGCATGGCATCAGGCTTCACCTAGAAGAATTTGGTCAATTTTAAGCTGTATTTTTACGAATAACTTTAAAATTAAATAAAATTCAGGTAAAAACTGTAAGATAGACGATTGGAAGGAAAAAAATTGTGCTATTAACTCAATACTGCATTTTTTGAGATACTACCGTCTGGTTCCATGACGGTTATATATATTTACTTGCCACATCTTGCAACAATAGTCGCAGTCAAATACACCATTTTGCTTTTGAGTGTCATATGTAGTCATAGTAGATAATAAGTCAAGGCCATGAATTAGCATAAATTATTGTACCTACTTATCTCCTGAAACAAAGTCATACAGTCGCTAAGAAACAGCAAAGCGTTTTGGACTTAACCGATTTCCGACACTGAGTGCAGTTTACGTCTTGGATGACATTTGTAAAGGAAAACAAGTTTAAAGTTTGATGGTGTTCGTAATACATCGCAGGAGTTCACCGATAACCTTTTAGTTTCTTTGAGAGTTTGGATGTTCCATTCTGCTGTGTTGTGCTGCGCGAGGCGTGTCTTTGAGAAAGGTTACGGCTGCCGTATTCGAGCACGCTTTAAACTTTAAACGACTTTTTGGGATTTATTTACGAAATAATTTACAGTATTTTGTATATACAACATGTCTTTGTTATGCTTCGAATTTTTGCAATGAATTATATAATTAAACAAGATAGACCATAATATACGACAGTTTGGCTTGAAAAACTTTTCTAAAAGATCTAATAGATAAGATATCTTTTGGTAGGTAAGCTTTTTAAGCCAGCGTTTTGCTTTTGGATCACTGAATATAAATCAAGATTTTATGTACAAATATATGTGGAATGATCATAATACTTTTGACTAATGTGTATGCAAACATTGCAAACACAATTTTATCTATCCTTATACCTTTTACTATGCGCGAACCTTTTAAATTTAGGCATTTTGATTACCATGAGCGCAATAACCTAGGATGGGTTTATTCACTCCAGTCTGAGAACGACTGTCTTCGCATATGCCTGTTCAGTGTGTTTCCAATTGGTACTCTAAGCATGAAACAATCATCGACCACTTCATCAAGCTAACTTGATAGTAAAGTTTACTCTGACTCTGAATTTCTACTATTTTTTTGTCTAACGCCTTTCCCAGGTCCAGTAGAAAAAAGTGATCAGACCTTGATCTTTGTAATTTATAAGTTAATAATTAGAATCAATATTTACCTTATAAATAAATAATCTCACGATAGATTTGGTCTGAAGATGCTTCTGACAGAAGCAAAACACGCGACACAATTCGTAGCACAAACAGTAGAATAACAAACTTCAAATCATCCGCCGAATCCACCGATAATATAAGTGTAGGTACATATATATATATGCACATATATTTAATTAAATATCATAAATGGCATTTCCTTAACAAAGGAAGCGTAGAAAAATAATAACAGAATGGGCTCATAACGATTGTTTGCATTTATGCGGTCGTCTACTTTTTAATAAATTCAAATCGTAACTTATGACAGCTCTTCATTTTCACATAGATTGATTGAGTTAACTTTAGGTAGTCTGTCAAATATTGTAAAAGGAGCGTTTATGAACGAAGCTTGTATCATTTGCTGGATTGTGGCAGCTTGCCAGAGTTGAATGCACAATGAAATATGAAAATTGAACAGCTTCCCAACTCGCGCTATGGAAATTCTGACATTACAATGCAACGAGGAATCAGGCAATATGTGACTTGTATACTAAAATGTTTTCAGCCAGTACACTTGTCATGAAAACGTTATCTCAAGATTCAAATAGAAAATTTATTTACACTATAAATATTTTTGATGTGCATCATAAATCAATATTAAATCAAATTAACTGAAACGGAAATGGGTCTTCCTGCTTTGGAGATATTTTAAGTGAAGCTTTTAAAAGGGAAAATATTAATTTATTGCTTAGTTGTCTATTTCAGTAGGTATCTTTAATAGTTTTTTTTTTTAAATCCATGTCCGCTCCCAATGTGGAGCATATGGTATCCTAATGGAGGTATCTTAACAGAATTTTTCTACGAGAACTGCTTGTTACTCAGTTGCTTAACCTCTCTTTTTTTGAAGAGAGTAATGATAGAAGAATAGGGCTAGGACAGGACTAGTGGTTAGCTAATCGCTCTTGCTACGCCCCGTGAGGATGGGATGGGTGGGAGGGATGACTCAGGCTTCGAACAGAAATCCATAAATCGATTGAAAGATCAATCTATGAAAACCGTCCGCACCGGGAATTGAACCCGAGACATCCGAAACCGTAGCCAGCGACGCTACCACCTGAGCCACGGACGCCGACTTTAATAGTTTAGGAAAGGAAATATAGAAAAAGATATGACTTTGATATATTTATGCCTAAAGAATTACTTAAATAATATATTATAATACCAAAATGACCAACAATAAACAATCTTAGTCATGGAAGCTCTTGCTGTTAATGTAGCATATGAATTAACATTAAATTTAACCAATATGTAATTAATTTTCATACAATACAGTGTTGACAGCATCATCCAATATTTTCTGATGATTATGCTTATTATTTTTGTCGGCGACCGTGGCGCAGTTGGTTTCGTCGCTGGCAACGGTTACGGATGTCTCGGGTTCAATTCCCGGTGCGGACGGTTTTCATAGATTGATCTTTCAATTGTCGGCGTCCGTGGCGCTGTTGGTTTCGTCGCTGGCTACGGTTACGGATGTCTCAGGTTCAATTCCCGGTGCGGACGGTTTTCATAGATTGATCTTTCAATCGATTTATGGATTTCTGTTCGTAGTCTGAGTCCTCCCTCCCACCAATCCCATCTTAACGGGGCGTAACGAGAGCGATTAGCTAACCACTAGTCCTGTCATAGCCCTATCCTTCTATCCTTACTCTCTTCGAAAAAGAAAAGAGAGGTTGAGCAACTGAGTGACAAGCAGTTCTCGTAGAAAAAAATCTGTCAAGATACCTCCATTAGGAGACCATATGCTCGACATTGGGAGCGGACATGGAAAAAAAAATGCTTATTATTTCTTAAATGTGATTTTAATTAATGTTATAAATACTTATATATTATATTTTTAATATAACCAAAAACTATCGTAACTAGTGTAATTGGCATTTAAATATTAGTATATTTTAACATTGTCCTTAAAGTATCCAGCCAAAAATACGCCAAACATCTATGAACTACACATCTGTGTTTTAACTAATTCTTAGAAAAATAATATGATATTACAATTGCAGGCTTCAAATAATTGCAGGCATCTTGTTAAAAATATATTAATAGTTACTTCCGTATTCCTTTGCATGTTAAAAAATTGATTTCATAAAATCCAATTTAAAAAATACGTTTTTTTAAGCCACCAGTTCGAATGACCGTCCTTATATTATGGCAAGCGTGTTTCATTATACATCTCACGAACCGCCACTTGTTCGTATCTTTTCAGGAATCCAGTGACGAAACGTGAAGAGAAATATTTTATAATACGAAATCGCTCTCAAGTATAATATATAAAATATTGCATAGCAATAAACCGTTCCATCCAATTTGTATCCAATATTTTTACATACCAATATCCATTCGCTCGAGCGTTCCGTTATTGGAATATTTTCATTATGAAAATGTATCGTTTTTTTGAAAAAAAAAGATTTTATAGATTTATAATATTAAAGCAATGGTATTTTTGTAACCAAATTCACTGCGTGTTATTAATGATTATAATTCGTGTGAAGCCGTATAGTTTATTAAAAATTTTATCTCCACTAAAGTCCCATAATTTAACTGATTTGGCAACCATATTTTTGTCATTCTGGCGATGGTGTGGTGCTGGAATAGGTATCAACAATATGTATCATTTTTTTAAAATTCGTTGTGAGATCTGTACGCATGGCTACATTGAACGAACTAACGAAGCAAACTTAATTAGCAAACATGAATCGATATATACTTACAGTTCCCCGATATCCACAATTCGTGAAACGTTGCAATATCTTTTAAAAGTCGAACGTATTTCTTTATGACAAGTTTTTTGCATACCTACATAATACCAAAATTTTTAATTAAAACCTAGTGAAACTGTTTTTATCCTCTGCTCCTATATTCGTCACACTTTGATGACAAAATAATGTTTCCCATTACCGTTAGTATTTTCCATATTCGTCACACTCATCACCCTGTACCGGTGCAGTATTCGTTCGTCAATAAGCTAACCCGGCCATCCAGCCAACACAGTCAGCCTTATATGATCGTCGAGTTTGGATCTCCCGCCAATTAAATAATGGAGGTTGATAGTGAGGTTGTAGAAGAATTGGTTGAGCATCGAAGGGACTTACCACAGAAGAACTGTCGGAGCTTAATAAAAAAACAAGAAGACGAAACAATGGAGAAAATTTCGTCCTTTTAGGAACGGTCAAGTAAAGGTTCCGTACTAAATGCTGTCCTATTCGAACAAAACGCAAAATATGATCGAAAAGTAGCAACCAAAATATAAATGCGTTCGATGATATTCTGATCTTCGGGAAAGTCATAAAAACAGACAGAAACAAACAGCATTGGACAAGTTTTGTTCTCAATTAAGAGCTACTGAATCATCAGCAAAACGAACCCTATCACCAGAATCGGATTAATGACAAATATAGAGGTTCCACTCTGTGTCAACATTATCTTTACAAAGATAGAGCCTACTGAACATAATCATTTATTGGTCAGTGGATAAATATAGTAAAATGTTTAAGCGTAGAATAGAGATTTTATTTCAGAAAATAGTAATTAATGTTTATCGCCACTACTTAATATAAATTGTCTAAAATTTATGAGGTGACACCACTGTCATAATTATGGCAGTCTTTATAATATATCAAAGGAGACTCGTGAAGAACCCTCATAACGACAAACGCTACCGAATGAAACGTATTCTCTTGGCCTTTGGTCGGCTTGGCTTCTGAAGTGCGGTTTGCCAGCGACTAAAACGAGACTAGGTCATGACATCTCAAAACAAATGAAATGGCTCTTCAGCAAAAAACGATAATTTTCTTTTAATTCAATTTTAATAGGAGCTAACAAAAAATCGTTCTTATGAATTCGACGTGGCAAAAAATTTGAATATCTATTACTTAATTCTACCTCCAGGATTTGTATAATAAATACGCACGTATGGTGTAGTGGTCAAGATCGTTGGCTTCGGTTACAAATCTCACAGGTTCGAATCTCAGTACGGATAGTTTCTTAAATTGATTTTTCAATTCATGAATTTCTGTTCAAAGGCATGAATTTTTTTGATATCGAATTCCCTCCCACCCATCCAATTCTAAAAACGGGGCGTAGCAATAGCGGCTAGCTTACCGCTAGTGCCGTCCTAGCCATTTCCTTCTAGTCCTAGTCTCTTTGAATAAAAAAATATGTTGAGAAACAAGCAGTTCTCGTAGAAAAACTTCATTTGAGATACGTACATTAGGAAGCCTTATGCTTTACATTGGCAGCGGAAATGATTGATAGAAATACTCTTTACCTAAGAATCTATTTTTTTAATTGCTACTTGATACGATTTTTATATATTTACATACAAATATCTTCATTTAAGTTGCAATAACTAATTTCATACCAATAGACTTAGTTAACTTTCAATTATTTCATTTCATATTGTGGGCCAGAAAGAACATTCATTATTTATTAAAATACTATTTAGACATACAAATGTAAGCTCTGCAATGTGTGGGTTTGAACGGCGTTGTTTACACAAAACAGAGCAATTTTACAATTTATTGTGTTTGTATCATATGATAATATGTATTATTTTATTTGAGCTTGTTAAACGTTATTTTTTTTAATAAAATTACAACTTCCACCAAATGTCAACTGCCGTTTGTTCATCAAAAATATGTCTTTTTCTTGTTCTGTCTCAAGAGGTTTCAACCACTCGTTGAAGTGATTTTGATTTTTATACACAAATATTTTCGAATGCTCAAGTGACTAGTGATCAAGTTACATTTTTTTTGTCGACATATATATTATATTTGAATTAAAATTTACGTCATCGTAGTCTAACTGAAAATATATCTTATTATCAAGTGGATCTAAAAGATGAAAGAGGATATTAAAAATATTATACTGCACATTTCACGTTCTTCTTTGATGAAATATAAAATATATTAACGGATAAGTAACAACAATATTAATAACTAATTCCACTTATAACGTGGATCTTTGCTTCTTATTTTTAAAATATTACAAAAATAAATATTTACAAAGTTATGTATGAAATTGAATTACTTCAATGCAAAAAAAGCGGCTACTGTTTCTTTAGAGTGGACACTTAGATGTAGAGTAATTTGAGATCCTTAATTGATAATATCCATCTGTAATCTATAATATCCGTTATCATTCGACTGTTATGTCATCGCATAAATGGACTCTCTGATAGTCTCGGCGAGCTTTCCATTACCGGCCGGTCTGCACCGCATCATAAATCAATACACTTTCAAGTGGCCTGTGTTATTTCAGATTCAAATGAACTCAATAAATCATAATCCATCAAACTTCACGTCAAGTTTAGGCAACAGAATGATGCTGTACGCTTTTCAACAGACGCCATTTCATGCTATCGCACAGAGAATATATAGAAAAAAACATACATTGTGGCCCATAAACAACAATAAGCCACACAGTACGCACGCAACAATTTATTTTCCTACTATATTTTTTCTTGTGGTTTGTACGTAGCAAAGTTAGGGACATATTTTAAACCTTTATAGTCATTAAAATAATGATAAATTTTGTATACATTCTATTTTAAAAAATAAAACACAATTCATTTGTACTACTTACACATATTTATAATGATCAGGACCGGTTTCGCTCATCACGAGCATTATCAACTGTTAAAAATACAAACATAACAAGCTTATTTATATAAAATTGAGTGTAAAAATGAAGGTATATAAAACTGATGGTTCATGAACTGAGACAAGAAAATACTGATTAACAAACAAATTATCCATAAATCAAATGAAAGAGTCTACAATTAAAATGTTATGGACCTCTTGCAAATCATTAAATACTAATCTGAAATCACAAATATAGCTTTATTAAAAGTCCATTTAGCTGAACAAAATTTTTAATGACGTTACTACTATAATATACAATAATGAATCAGGGAAATTATAAGAAAAAATTAATGAATAATTTAAAAATAATCAAACATTAAGTATGTAATTAATATGAATAATAAACAGCCATCTTAAGTGGAGAAAGCAAAGCAGCTATGAGCATCCATTAAATTTTTAATATCTGAAAAAACAAAAATTACAGAGACAGAATCAATTCTTACTAGTTAAAAATAACCTTACAGGTATAATACAAATAAATATAATGTCTTTCCAACAAGAATTGACAGCTAACACCTTAAAAGTGATTGTATACATTCATTCGAATTCGTCTTCTTTTCTCACACGCACCCGCCTGTCCTGTGACAACCCGTCAATCCAGCGAAGTCACCATCATCCAGCTCCGTCTTCCTTCAAGAATCAAGAGTACAAAATGTGATGTGGTTTGTAGGCTTCCACTCATTAATTCGTGATATATGAAGCGTCTAAAAATAAAAACTGTCAATTCCACATTTTGTCAAAATCTAACAAAAAATAAATACACATACTATAAATCATTTCACATAATATGTAATGATATATTATAACATCCATGCTCCGACAAAAATATTCGAAATAGAGCTCTAAATGCATGGAGAATCCGATAAATTGAATAGTCACACGAAAAATCTGCCAAAATCATACGGAAAAAAATGTTAGCTCTTCCGCATGTCTCCGCAATCACACGCAGAAACCAATATACCCGTTTTTATTTTGCATATATTTATCGCAATAAACGGTTGACTTGCTAATAAAGAATATGTATATTTTTCTTGATTGGATATACAGGACGATGGAAAAAAAACTATCAATGAAACCGATAATTTAAGAGTGAAATAAACCACTATTAAATTTGCAAAGTGGACACATCGGTTTTTGCTTTTAGATGCCTCGTATGGTTCATATTACGTCTGGCCCAGCGTAGACGTTTTAACAAATCCGGCGCACCGTAAAGGTTATTAAGCTCATGGTTGTCCCGACTTCGCCAAATAGTGCAGTCTTTCCAAATAGGGCCGAAAATCTTCCGCATGATCTTTCTCTCAAACGCTTGTAGTTTTTTCATTCGAATTCAAAGTAATGTAATTTTGGGCCAACATGACTAAATACCAACTCCTTGTATTATAGCTTACTTAAAGGATTGCCTACATTATCACCTTTTAACATTTTTGATAATTTCTCAATCTGTCACTGGAACATTTAAATTGGTTGCATTTCGTTTTCAAACCGAGTCGTCATCGTTGAAATAAATAAGTTGTGCTACGAGACATAGATGCTGAATAAGTAAAATTATTATGTAATGTTCGGAGATACAGAAGTTTTAGTGGACAAAATTTTAATAAAACGATATTTTATTTGTAGCGTGTTTTCTCAAATCGAAGAAATTATCCTATGATAACTAAAGAAGAAGAAGGCCCAAAAGTTTCCAAACATGTTATATCAATTCAGTATTAAGGGGAAAATATCAGATTATTTGTTGAGTGGTAAAGAAACGACATTTAGCCGTAAAAACGGTGAATATTTTTAACTACAACCTCATTAATTTCATTCGGCCGGAAACATTTGGCCCTATCTGGCATGTCATATATTCGAGACCGCATATTAATTTGGTATACAATAGTTTTGTCCGGATCATTTACAAATTGAAGTTTTCTTCCAAGAAGTTTATCAGTGATTGGTTTTCGAAGTGGTAAAGTTAACATCAAGACCTTATCTCATAACAATTGGTAAAGATGAGTCTCCTTGGAGAATCCTTGAAATATATAATGCAGTGACTTAATTTAACGTTCTAGAATGTGTTGTAGCTTTTATGTAGTAGTGAGTAAACTATGTAATAATGAGCGTAGTGTTAAATAATTCTGTTCGAAATCAAAAACTTTATTTATGTGACAATTTCAATAAGTTCTATCAAACATCAATTATCTTTTAATTGAATTCATAAAACACACGAACCAAGGTTTATTAAATATGTCATAATTTCTGGGGCTTATCGCTACAAGTCACCTGTGTCATATTTATCAATTTTAATGTTCAGTACAGGTGATTTTGTATTTCTCAATAACAATTTACATCGTTGTCTTTCACGTTACTGTTGCCAAATACTGTGATGATTTTTTGTGCTAGAGCTCTCCATGTTGAGATAGACACTTTTGAATTGCAAATTATTTTGATTCTACATATGGATTATATACTATATATCGGGATGTATAATAATTTTAATGAATGTTATATTTATCTTCTTCATTGCACAAACAAAAGGCTTTCCGTCTCTAATAAATCGTATGAAGTAAACGTATAATATATAAAGAAAATACTCTACCTTTTGTGTCCAGCCAAGATATTTTCATAGATAAATTTCATACTTCATTCCGACCCTTAGCGGAAATTTGAACACGGAATAGACGTTGAATAAATTACAGAGTTTGAACACACTACTTCAAAGAGTGATTCTAAATGAAAAAATATGTCAATAAAATAATAATAAATTTATTTCATAAAAATAAAATAAAAATGAAACCGAAACAGCTACCAAGAAACTGATCAAATTCTTATAGAACTGAATACTTTGTTACTTTTACTCTATTTTATAAATTACATAAACGTATGCCGAAATATCTATCGTTCATATGGAATTTATAATAATAATATTTTTTTCATAGATGCAATGGCGCTCTCTATTTCTTAAAATATTGCCAATTAAACCAGTACACTGATTTGTATTAAAATATATTTTTTTTCATAAACATCTATGACAAGCGAGTCTGTATTCTCGCTCGATAGCAATCCAGATAGGCACCGTTGTAAAATTAATATCATAAAAGGGCAGCTTCAGCCCGTTGCGTCGCTGGACCGAAATAACGGAACGCTGTTAACGCTTATCTGTGATAAATCTCATTTTGCGAGCGAATATCAGCGCCGGAGCTTTCTCTGCCCAATTATTTATAAAGTGCGTTTCGACAATTCTAAGAATCGGCTTGAAAATAAATAAAAAATATTTTTGTATACCCATTATCCTTCGGCAGTAAATTTTGCGCGTCCAATAGGGACGTCCCACCTTTTTGTTTGTCCTTTTTGAATTATCTAGCTTATTGATCAAGCGCCATAAGGAAATCTTTTAGATGAATAACACCCATGTAAAATTATGTTAATTTTATCTTTTATTACAACTTCTTAAAAAGATTAAATAATTGTATTTTCTACTTTCATATCTAAATGAATACATTTCAACTACTTTCAAAACATCACAATATTTTTAACTAAATATTTCCACTTCTAATTTTAACTAGAGCATAAACATAAATGAATTCGGATACAAACTCATAAATCCATTTAAATGTATGTGGAAAAGGTGATTCAAACCCTTAATCACGATGGCGATCGTGGGGAAACACTCGGCCACAGCGATCGGTTACTACAATAACAGCTGCCTAATGTATACAATTAATTGCGAAATACGAGATTAAATATTATCTTAATAGTTCATTTATTATTGGCTCGCTTACTATCGCACGCGAGCGATTCTATATGAGAATATCGTAACAATGATCAGCTATATTGTACTGTGAACACAAAAATTTATAAACACAAAGCGCACGTGGGTTTTCTTTAGGTATTGAGAAAATTGCGGCCAAATAGTGAATCGGAAGCAGGAGGTCCGTTACACCGGATTCAAGGCGAAGTTACGTACGTGATGTCGTATTTTGGAATCAGGGGGTTATAAATCTGAAGGCAATCGTTCGTAAAGTAATTGCTAAAATATTAGTTTCGACTTGTGCGAAAATCAAAACAACGCTTTATTCCGCCCTCCATAAATAACAAAAATACTTCATACTACGTTGTTCATCATTATCAACGTTAAATAGCAAAAGCCTCGCTGTGGTATTGTTGGTATGTTCACAATTATGTCTAAATAAATATAAAACATACCATTCTATAAGCAGAAAAAATATTTACCTTTGACTATGCCTTGCATGATAATTTACGGTTCGGTGACAAATTAGAATATAACAAAAAAGAACATGACAAATTGGAACAGTGACACAGGGGAAAAATAAAACACATAATATTTTTGTTAATTTTATTTAGGATTTAGGACATAATAATATAATGTATTAATATATATTATATCCTTTTAATTTTTTCTTTATATATATATCTTCATGTTCTGTTTTAATTAGAATGATCTAAAAAAAGTTTTTTTTAATTTGCAATAGGTTTCGTCCTTCAACACATATTTTCTTCCTAATAAATTCAAATATCATGTCGATTATTAATACTAAGAAAAATATATATAAAAACTAATACCTTAACGCATTTCAAAGACGGTATATATATATATACACATTAATTAATTGTTTTGTCTATATGACCTGCAGTTATTATATAATATTAAATATTTCTTTGAAATTGTATTTTATATGTATTTAATTCATAAATAGAAGCAATAAAAATATTTTGTGTTTTATCCTGTGTTGCTTTGTCACTGTTCTGATTTGTCCGGTTACCATCATCCACATAGCTGATGCTAGCGTGTTGTGTAGAAATAGCAATCTTGCTCCTTTTTTGGATAACGTGCTTAAAATGACACAGATGTACAAAAACAACAATGAACAAACCCAACACATAATAAGTTTTAATGGTTCAGGGACTTTAGTAAACGACTCGAATAATTCTAGCAATAGGTATAAAAAGTTTATATTTACGGTCTTAAAAAAATGCATTTTTTTCACAGCAATATTTAAATGATTGTTTTAATTTTACAATACTCGAGTAGCTCCTAAAATTATTATACCTTATTATTAATAGAGAAGTGCCGTTTCGGGATAGGCCGGTCGGGTACCTGCGAACAACATTCTACAGAGCTTAGAGGAGATAATTGAAACATAAATACAGGTTGCATAATTATTATGCTCAACAAATATCTAACGATATAATCAATGATGAGTTTCGTATTATTCTGGACGCTGCTTCAAAACATAATTATCTAGAAGAATACCGATACGCAACTAACAAATCACAAACTATGCTTTTTGTTTTACGTTTTTTATGACCTAATGTTATATATTGATAAAGTGGGTATTAATTTGGTAAAATTCAATTATTATAAAGTGAAAATAACTAGGTATTTAGTTTCAATTCGTTGATTCCAACTCCAAACTATTTCGGCTTGACGCTGGCTTTTATTATAACAAAAGCAAGAGAACTAATGCTCTTGAACAATTAGAAATTAATAGACATAATTTAAGTAATAACTTCTTTAACAACCAAACCAATTTTCATTCATTCATCATCATTACTTACACCATTACAAGAAGCTCATGTCATTACGTCTAATCATAAAAAATCAATTCATTTACCTTAACGATTAATTAACAATACCGTTTATTGTTATATTGAACGTGGCATACTTTATTTTTAAGTAAAGATTGAGGTAGAGTAAGTGAGATTATATATTTACTATTTCTTCCAAACCATTATATATGGCTAAGTTAAATTAAGTTTAAACACAGCTCTGACGGTGGTCTGAAGCCGAAATAGCTATCAACAAATTGATAAAATTATTGCGGAACTAAACACTTTATTTTTGCCTAATTCTAATGTTAGGTATTTACTTTTCCTATTCTGATAAAAATATTCGTCCTAAGTTGTAATGCTAAATAAGAACAAATTTCAACCCATTATATGCCTTGTTTTATTTTCGTCATACTATTTCAAGCATGATTAATTAGCAAGCTAGCAACAAAATACTTCAGAAATGTAGATTTTTTTGCGTTTCATTATATTCTGCTTCATTTAGAATTTTGAATATACATGTTATAAAACAGTGTTACCTACTTATTATAATAACATGACAGTTGCGTGTATTTTTAATCATTATTTACATAGTAGGTAATGAAGATATCTAACTGCTGGTGGTGTTTTTATGACATAAAATACGATATTTTATAAAAATATCTTGTTGAATTGTACGTAATCAGATTTTTATATTAAATTATTTTATACCGTTGAAATGATATTACTGTAACAATAAATACAATATAAACATTTTTTATTTACTGTAATCTTCTTCAATTCATTTGAGATGTTCAAAAACAGCTGTCAAACAACAAATTTGATCTTGGGCGTTATTAGATATTTTGTTTTCTGGAAAAAAATATCTCACTTGTTTACATTTTCTCTCTGTCGAAATAATTACTCAAAGTTTTTATTCCCGATTTATTTTTGAAAGGACAGAGGCGTCCGTTGGTAGCTGTTTATTTTTCTCGTAATGTTTGTTTATTACAAATCAGACCTTCACCATTTTATTTTCGTGGATGATTTGAGCAGTATAAATTTGATTGAAACAAATTTTATAATATTTTTCATCAAAAATAAATATATTTATTATTGTAAATTTAATTCATCCCTAATTATGAAATATAATATGCATTCCTTGATTTAAACATCATTGAAAAATAATTATCAATCCTTCTCGTATTTTAAATAAGGAGTAACATAGATTCAATATCTGTACAAATCTAAATGAATGCAAAAAATCAACATTAAGAACGAATTTGGAAAAAACCGGTGAACATTCAAGTTTGATCAAAAAAAAAATATAACAGAATTAAAGTCACTAAATAAAGCCCATAAATTTATTATTCTCTTAAATCGTATTTGCAGGATTTATTCAACTGAAATTTGAGTAAGGTTTTAGTATCAATCGGTGTTGGATTAAAAAGGGCTTTAAATTTAGGGTTAAGATGAAGTCAGTTCACACTGAATGATGTGAACCATATGAAAATATTTATTTAATCATGCAAAAATATCTATCTGCCACAGCTATTTCGGTACTACTATATCCTCTTAAGCAGGGCTGTAAAACAGGATTTGATGAACGTTGCGAAATGAAAATAGAATTAATACAATTTATAACACCTACATACGGAATAAAAATACTAATTAAGTTCATATTATATATTAATAAAATATATAATTATCGACTATGTGGTGCCGTAGTCGACGTCATTAGCTTAGTTCATGGATAGAATCACAGTACGGACAGTTTCATAAATTCATTTTCTGTTCGAAGGCATGGTTGTTGTGATGTCTAAAATTCCCTCTGCCATATCCGATCCTATAAATGAACCGTGGCGAGAGCGATTAGTTAAGCACTAGTACTGTCCTATTCCTACTCTCTTCGAAAAGGAGAGTAACAGGCAGTTCTCATAGAAAATATTCTGCATCGGAGGCATGCTTTTGGAGTGGACATGGTTAAAAAAATCATAAAAAGTTATAATGATATATTTGCTTAACGTGAAGGGATGGAACTAATATGAAGATAAAAAATATTGGTAAATAATGAAAAAAATCTAGTACAAAAATCTAATTCATTTTTTGTTTGAAACCTTTTGCTTCATATTGGTTGCCAGATTTTCGTGAAGCTAATATGTTACAGATTGCAGGGCAATAAATTTTTACCAAATCTTTTCAGTTGACATGCCTTTGACTATACATGATTTAATAGAAAAAATCATTTTCACCAAGTTGAAAGAAAATCGTTCAAATGAGATTCTTATTTTTTTTTTAATACCAAATAATGTTTCAAATAAAAAAGTGATAGGTACATAGAATTCTTTCTGGTACAAATAAGTGGCATGAAAAGCTTAGCACGCTTGCAACTTATTTGCCTTAGACTATAGACGAAACTCTTGTCCAGTAAAATTCTTTCTCATTGTCTTGTTATTAATTTTTAATTAAACGCAATATGCAACTTTGTATTCATAAAAAGAGAACAGTAACTAATTTTAAAAAATACTATCTGAACCGGTTTCGCTAAAGAAATTAATATGATCGATCATGGCTATCTATTATTATATAAATCAACAATTAAAAACTATTTTACAGTAATAAACGAAGATGATTCCTAACCCCAGATTGACAATCCATTCTTTAATGAATGACTTTTAAGTTCTTTGTAAGGCTTTTCCCATTTTGGGCACAAATAAATTAGCAATCAGCATCCAGTGTTGTTTTTCCAAGCAAAGAAAACAGAAGGAGAGAAATTTTATTTTACGCTCTCCGCTGAAATGGAGTGTTTGTGGAATGACCTCCTACCTCGTTTTCGTTTCGGTAGCCGCTTCAATACATCTTCTCATACCCATCATCAACAACAAGACTGATATTGTAAAAAACAAATAAGCATTTAGTTAACGAAACTAACGTCACTGATTTTCTGTCACACATTTTTTTGCTGTTAAGGTGTTAATGTTTAGTGTAGGTAACGAAAACCATTGATAAAAAGTGTTTTTTACTCAGCGACGGGCAGACAATAATTAAGAGATTAATAACATGACGTCGATAAGCAATCAGTTCCCGGTTCAAACCAACAGAAAAGGAGGAATGGATTGGTTTCAGCATTCATTAATTCGAGATAAATAAAATACCTTACCATATGTATGTCAATAAGCGGTGATATCTTAAGAATCAATATAAAGATTTTAATTTAATTCACGGCTTCTCTGCTTAGAAATGGGCAGCTTTAAAATCGTGTCCCGTGATACCGCTGAGACCAATAATACCGGCAAACTAATAGTATCTATATCATACACATAATAATAAATCAATCAATTAATTGTTTGTTTTAAATAGTAAAAAGCTTTATTACTTCGCAAACTCTGTGATTCCTACAAAAAGTTACCCATTTTGTACAAAGACATTCTTTTGAACTAGAATGACATAGATTTTATATTTTTTAACAAAAAGTGTTACATTGTTAGTGTTTGAATTGCGCCATATTAAATACTGCATATTTATTTAAAAAATTTAATTATTGATTATATTCTTGTTTTCGCATTTAAAATTTTTATCTTACGTACTATTACGTGGGTTACAACTTTAACTTTATCCAGCAACCACTTAAAAATGTTTACTGAGAACCAAATTGAACTAAATCACTTGACCTTTTGTGAAATTTGACACTCGTGACATTCAGTTAATATTGGATGCGAGGTTTTTTTATATCCACGATTAAAAAAATCAACTCCTGAAAAAAAATTACGCCCAGTCTATATCCTACTACTTATTTTTATGCTATATGGATCACCGAGCGATGTCTTTGCGCTTCGAATAGTATGATTATTAAAAACATATTACTCTAAGTTTTCAAAAAGATGGGCGTCTGAATACTATTAAGTTTATGTATAGACATAAACATTATCAATCGCCATACTTCATTACATGCGCCTTGTGTACTTTGGCGCGTCCCCTGATGCAGAAGTTAACAGTTCAGGCGTAATAACGAGAGTTGTACCTTTTTCTCTGAGCTGGTTGAATTTCCGAGAGTTATAATAGCCGGTCGATGAAACTCTTCACCATATTTTCCTTCATGACCTGTTGACGCCCAGTGTAGCACTTGTGGTTCAATCTCTTCTTGAGTGTAAAAAAGTACGGAAATTGGCAATATGGCATGTGAACTAGCAGTTTGTTAGTCGATTTAATTAGTAGAATTCCATTATAATAGGATAAAATATCAAAGTGTTCAGTTTTACATTCGTAGTTAGTTGATAGCTATTTCGGCTATGGCGTCAAGCCGAAATAGAAATTTAAAAAGGTTTAAAACTAAATGCTTTGATATTTTATCGTATTCGTTTGTTGGTCTTACCAAAAATAGCTTAGTAAAATCATTTTAATACCAAAAATTAAAATCCTGATTATTGTCTCGGCTATAGTTACTAACCACTGCCGTTAGGAGAATCGTTTCGCTATCAAATATTCTAGTTATCTTTTTCTACTGATTGTATCACAGTTTGATGGACAGGTTTATCAAAGTTTATTCAACGACAGATATTAGAAAATTTTATTCAATAACAACATAAATACTAACAAGCTTTGTGGTCGATATATCATATCGAAACAATAGATACAATATACCAAGAACGGAATAAATAATCAGATTATTTTTTAACTCGCTACCGCGCATAGAACTGATATAATGATTCCGATTACAAGATTTATTTGGCCCCGAGACACAATCTCATTTCAACGTCTGACTCCATTTCCATCGATAGATTCCACAAGATCTTTCTCTCTAACGAGCAGAGTGAAAAGTCTTCCTTCCGGCATTTTACGACATATTTCATAAAAATGTCATCTGAGTAACATAAATATATCATTACGCAATCTGGAAAAGGCAGAATTTAATTAAAAGAGTATATATCCCAGTGTTACGATAAGAAATCGAGTCATTATATTTCTCATTCTCCATACATATACATTCTCGAGAATACTCTAAATCTCGACAATCCGAATAATAGTCGAGAAACATTTCGGTAAAATGTAATGAGAATCTGAAAAAATCACCAGCTTTTTACACAATCCTGAATACGACGCTCGAAAAGTGTTATGTATACCAAAAAAAAATCATTTACAGTTTTTTTCAGCTTTTCGGCGTCAACTATGTACAAATTCATTTTTAATATAAAATTAAAATTGATAACTTAGTTATTCCACTGGCTGTGTGTGTGACACGTGTTTCGCTTCTTTAAGAATCATCTCCAGACAAACTATATCGCAAAGTTATTTATTTTTATAACTATAACTCTAATTCTCAACTTAAAAATAAAGGGTGTGGCGGGTTTATTTCTTTCTACTGGGCGAGAGGATGGGGTGAATCACAAACATCTAATAATCGACTACTATTGATGGTTTTATTTATTTCTAAAAACTCCAAATTATTCATTTTAATTAATTTTTTATTTCCTCGATAGAATATTTCTACGCTACTATTTTTATTAAAATAATGATCATTTTCAATTAAATGATTCGCAAATATATACATCTTATATATACTTTATTATTTTGACATTGTTGAAATGGAGGAAAAACAATCTCCGGCGACACCTTTTAACACGAGAGCGAAATGAAATAAAAAATCTTCAATTTGATTTATAGTAGTGACTTTCACACTCCATTGTGGTTATATAATTATATTATATATCAGTCACTATGCAATATTAATATTTGCTTAAGGTAGATCAATGGAAATACTTAATGACAATGTCGACTATAAACAAAAATAGAGATTTAGAGTAACTTCGTCAAATGAAATATTTACCCGCGGAAAAGAACCATTAAGCATTCGATGGCAACCATTCATCATTTTTGTTGGAGATCTCTGGGATTTTTAATTTTAGAAAAAGCTATGTTGCGTTTCAAATAGTTATTCTGTGTTCATTGTCTACAACATCCTATTCAAAAAATCAGGAATAACACAAGTCAATTAAAATTTACATTAGACTGACTTTTAGGAAATGTATTGCAATAATCATATTATTTAATAAATTTTATAACTAAGCACCCTTACGTTATTTTCTTCTAAAGTTAACTTAATAAATAAAGTATTTGTAAAGTAAATCTTATTTTTGCATTTTTTCATACCACAAGTATGAAAATATAATCATTAGAAAAATTATAATGAATATCCATGCACAAAATTTGGTACAAACTATGCAATGATTTCAATCTAGTAGTTTTGTTTCTTTTCTAATTATTCGTTGTCTTCTTTGTGGTTATTCATTGATATTATAATATGGCGACGCACAAATTCAAAGTTTTGTAATTTATTGATTGAATTGACATTTACTTGCCAGAATATCAATAACATTCCATAACATTAAGATAAAATATCAAAATATTTAGTTCTATAAAATTTTATTAGTTAGTTGATAGCGATTCCGGCTTAACGCCATCGTTAGAACTATGTCGTTTACAACAAGTTTGTAACACCGATACTCATTTTATTAAAAAAAATAGGATATTTTAATCACACACTTTAATAATTTTTCACGAATGAGAAATTAATTATGTTGGTTTAATTATTTATGCAATTTAAAAAAATCAAGTGATCATAGAATATGTATAAAATATAAATGTTTCATATTAATGCTAATTGCTAATGTTTTATATAACACATGAGATCAACTCGAAGAGAAAAAAAAACACGAACAACCATGCTCATGATCGCAATTATTGATTTGAAAAAACTTGAAAATATGCAACTGACTTTATCAAAATTTTAACCCGAAACCATCTGATTACTAGGATAAAACTCAAAAGCGGTAAGGCAAACTAAATAAAAAAAACATTATTACAGAAAAACAAATATACTTCCGTTAGTACTATGCTATTTACTAAAAAGATGTAGTGGCATTTGGCGTTGCTTTAAAGTAATAATTGTGTTCTGTAATAATGTTAGTTTTAGTATCTGGCCACTTATAACCCATAGCATTCTTCTATATGAGGCGTCGAGCCAGCCCCTTTCAGCGCGGGGCTTTCGTAGAACACTTGGATAAATCCTATTCTTATGGCCAGGACATATAAATACGACAAGCTGCAGGGAGGATTTTCTATTCCGGTTAATATAGCAAGCTACGCCATTGATGTGGAGCTTCACCATAAGCAGCTTATTGCGGGTATTTTTTTTATTACGTGGACGACTTTACTAACTCTTCCGCTTTGTGTAGCTAATAAACAAGCTTAGTATCGGAGGTCTGCTGTCTGTTTCTCTTATGAAAAGATTTTATTTTCATTACTGACGAACGTTAAGTAATGATAATTCAAGAAAGCGGTACCCTATAGAAAGGCTTTCAATAGTTTCTATTGAATTCAACTTAAATAAAGTTTCAATAGAAATATGAGTACTAGATAATTTACAAACTCTATAGATCCATATAAAATTAATGCTGATAACTTTGTTTTTCCACCGGCTGTGTTACTAAATGTGTTTCACCACATCTTCAGACTAACTATATCTCAAGGCTATTTATTTCTAATGTAAACAATGATTATTATTCTTAACTTAAAAATAAAGGGTGGTGTGGGATTGTTTTCTTTTACCGGACGTGAGGACGGGGTAAGGAACCCTCTTTGTGAAGTAGTCTGAAGATGCTTCTTAAAGAGGCAGACACCTGTTACATTTAGTAACGCAGTCAAAATTAAATGTCTATCAAAGTTCATAGAAAATATCTGTGGAGCAAAGTTAAAAAGCAATAAAAGACGATGCAGCTATCAAAACGTATTTTTGGCTATTTTATTATGTCATGTATCAATTTTTGAGACTGCATGTTTCAACAACTGTAAAATAATGTTATAAGTAATTTAAAAATATTTACATAAGAGTTTTGTATAGAAAACGCATATAAGAAAATAGTATCTGGAAAAAAATAGCCTTACTCATATGTTTATATTTCTTCAATCCAAGAATATATTGTTGCATAATTATATTGAATATACATAGGAATCTATTTTTTATTTCAATGTGGACCATATGGCCTTTCAATGAAGGTATCTTAGCATAAGTTTTTCTACAAGAATTACTTGTTACTCAGTTGCTCAACTTCACTTTTCCGAAGAGAGTAAGTTTATAAGGATAGTGCTGGGAGAGGACTAGTGGTGTGCGATTGAAAAATTAATTTATAAAACTGTCCGTACTGGCATTTGAACCCGTGAGATCCGTAACTGAAGACAACGGCCTTAACCACTGCACCGCCGACCTGACAATTGTTTCATAAACTTATGTACATACTTATACTATTTTTAATTAATCGAATAATGATTAATATTGACAATACCTCAATATTCTTCATCGTGAAATATGTTATCGCAGAATAATAAAAAAAGATATTATCAGTCGAAATTTATATTTTAATCAATGTAAACCCAGAAAGATCATAAAATATAATTTGTATTTATTATATATCCTGACTTGCAAGAAATATATCTACGAATGCTGGTCTCCTTATTAGTTGAGAATGTAGCATCTCACCAATTCTTAATAATTCTCATTCAGTCAACTTACATAGAACCCTAAAATAGGAATAATTATTAGAAATTGATTAGATTCTCATTGTAAATTTAAGCAACTCAAAAATGGTGACATTATTTCTGAAAAATATGTGATTATATAAAATTAGAAAGAAATATTTTTATTCCAGTATGTTTAAAATTCATTTCAGCTGATGTATCCATAGAAACGCAAACAATTTTGAATCCATATCAACCCAAAATATAGTATAGTATGACAAATATTAAAATTATTAACTTTCTATAGCATTTTTAATGCCTTAATTTCATCCAATTACTGTGCGCCGTAACTCAAAAGATAACCACTTTCTTTTTCTATGATCAAGGCTTAAAAAAGATAATAATAACTAACCTAACTAAGGGATTGAGGTTCAAACATCCCGGGATTTCGGGATTCACTGCAAATGCTAAAAAATAATTCATATATCAAATTAAAACTTCCTCATTAACTACGTGTATCTAGTTTTTTTATGTACATTTCTTTTTAAAAACTATAGAATTAGAATGAATGTAGTTAAGTCTTCTTTCTCCTCATATTTCGTAACAGCCGTTCTTAATCAATTTGAAATGGAGGACAAATCAAGAGCGCTTCTTAAATGAATGGAGGACAATATTTTAAAGTCAAATTGAAGGACATGTCTTCTTATTGAAAACCATTTGGTAAAATTTTGATCATTACGTTTTTTTTTAAATATTATTCTGTTTTTTGTAAATATCTGTCTGATTTTAAATCAACAAAAAAATCATTCCAATGCCCAAAAAATATTTATTCATAATTATATAAATTCCCATAGAAGCAATATTGGATACAAATTAAATCTTAAATATACAATTAAGCACATAAAATTAATCTTTATGACCAATACCGGAATCCCGAGATTGAGAAACCGTGAATACCGAAATCGTAAAAAGGGTCAGGGATTGGATGCCCTAGACCTAACTGAAGAAAAAAACATAAATGCGTGACGTAACAGGTAACGTGTAACGCGAAATAACCCTTCATACACAAATACAATTGAAAAAAGAATTTCTACAAAATAAAAAAATTTGATAATATTTTTTTTTATTTCAATCAATCAGGTAAACTGTGCCTGTCGTCGATAAGTTCTTTAGAAATTTAAGGAAGTCTAAAAACAGTCCTTTCCTTATTCCTTCTAAACTTCTTGAGGTTTTAATCAAAAAGTTTTCACTTTGAAAAGCGATCTATCCACATTGAATAAAATCAGTTCTACTGTAAAAGGCATCGGCCAAAAAATATTTCGATTAAGTAGTATAAACAAATTGTGTTTTATTTAAAAAAAAAGAAGACAGATGTTTTGAATTTTAATAAACAAATGCAACATAAACTTTTTTTTTAACTAAACTGCATGAATTCAAAAAAAAAAAGTAGTATTCTGACAAAAAACATATGACTAAAATTATTAAATAACATAAATCCGATGATAAACAATACCATGTAGGACTACATAACACTGGCTTTACCGAGTCGAAGAAACAACATTTTGAGTTGTGTTTGTAAAGACTGTGAATTCTGCAGTCTCGACTTTTTCAGGATTTGGAAACTCTCGGGAATCAAAAATCGTGGTTAATATTCCATTAAAAATAAATAGAAAAATATATTTTTGATGAAATAATCATACTTTTTATACATTTACACATGACGATGCTTAACCAGAATATCAGTCGAAGAGTTTATATTTAATTAATGTCATTAGTTTATAGTAGACAACATTACAGATGAGGATAAGGTATTTATTTCCGCAAGAATCATTTAATTAAGAATCTGCAACAATAAATGCATAAATATAAGCTACTTCAAATCTCCATCAAATTTCAAAGTGATGGTAAATTTTGTCATAAATCGACTCTTCATTGGACAAAATTTTAATTTTTGTAAATACGGCGTTTCTGCCATAGCACTTTAATTTAAATGCAATCAAGTCAGTATAAAATGAACCGTTCTTCAAAATTCCACTTTCGATTCAATAGAACCGCACTCTCCTTGTGTTATAGGGGGGAGTTTTAACATAGCAAAAAACATTTTACTGATTCTCTTACATTAAATTCGTAAGTTTATTAAGCCGCGTTTCATTTATATAAATTAATGAAACCAAAGTTTATGGTCGATGGCCGACTCGATATCCATTTTGCTACATTTTATTACAATAAATATCGAAACGACAATGAAATAAATTTTAAAGATTCAATTGAATAATAAACGATCTAGTTTTCCATTCTTTCGAAGCATCATTTTTTAAATGAAATTTAATTCATATATTTGCATCGGTGATTCTTCCCCACATGACACTTGAATTCTTGAATTTTGTAAAATTCGAAATCGTTTAACAGTTATTTATTTTAGTTAATAAATCCACTAAACAAATAATGAGATAATCATTTTAAACGAGAGTGGTTTACTTCTTAAAACAAAGGCTGGTTATGATAGCTCATTCAGTGTTATTGAATTATATCCAATAAAAATGTATGAAAATTGTAAATAACTGCAATAGTATGTTTATAAAGACGGAGCAGGGTCAGAGATATTCATCATTTAAAAGATTACAATACGGCATAATGGAGTTGTTTATATTGTGCGGGGTATTCGTGTGCGGAAGAATCTACCGCGGGAGAATCCGTTCACTATTTGCAACAAGCATGGGTGTCATATTTTTGAGATTTATTACCCTACTGGTTCCAAAATTAAACCATTTTCATCTCTCCCAATTTCATTCTTTCATCCTTAACACATTAAAAAAGAGATTGAATGGTAAATTTATAATCAATTTAAGACATCGACTGAGGGTGCTTGATGGAATTTCAATATCAAATTTGGATTATTGAGATTTTGTACACTTCCATGTATTTTGTCACTAACGACCCGGGTTTCGCCTTTCGGCATCTTCAGGCAACTGTTCAGTTCGAGTCCATTCGTGTGCTCAAATGCCTGAAGATGCCGCAAGGCGAAACCCGGGTCGTTAGTGACAAAATACATGGAAGTGTACAAAATCTCAATAATCCAAATTTAATTTTATAATCAATTCTCAAACACTGAGGTCTACGATATCCATTAGGAACATACACAGCTCAACTGAGATCAGAACTTACATTCATAGTTTGGAATATAAAATTTACTAAGCAAAATTATACAAAGACTATTTTTTATCCCCAAAGCACTTTTACCATCATCATAATTTAATTACAATATCCTGACTCGTTTTGCTAAATACCTTTAAAATTTATGGCAAGTTAATTAATTTTTCTATCTTTATAAAAATGACACTTTTTATCTCCAACCCTTTAAATATGAAAAAAAAATAAAGTATCGTTAGCGATTCGGCAGGTTCGATTAAGGAAGAAGCGTTGAATAAATAAATACCTTTACCCTGCGGCGAATCTCTCCCTTGATTTAAATTTAAATTAATTCCTTCATTGCGGTAAGCGGATTATTTCGTTTTATACCGCACCTATAAAGCTATTTTTACACTTTTCTCATTTTTTCACGAAAACAGCAAGTCAAATAATTATTTTATTCTACGAATAACATTAACAAATATTCAATTTTCAAAAATAGTATCGCCACGATATAACAATAATACGTATTCAACTTTAATAAATCGATTGAAAAATCAATTTATGAAAGTGTCCGTACAGGAATTCAAACCCGTGAGATCCGTAACCGAAGCCAACGACGTTGAGCAGTGATCAACGTAGTTAACCACGGATCCAACTGGTGTATGTGGATTCATTGGATTCTGCAGGCTTCTTATTTTCTGTCCCCCATCAGTCTTCTTACTTCCTCCCAGGTCATCTCAGCGTCCCGTATTAAATTGTAAAAGCTATTAATTATAGTTAAGTTAGCAACTATCAATTATAATTAAATTATAAAGCTTTATTAATTAAACAAAAGTTTTTACAACAAAACAATAAAAAAAATAGTTTAAATACAATATATAGACTTTTAGCTTTTCGCATTAAACATTTTTAATGTGATAGATGTTTCGCTTCCTTTCATTCATTATGGGCTTAATATATTGGAATATAAAACAAATATACAAGAAATTTTGAAAATTCAAACTCAATTTAGTTCAATAAATACTTAATAAAAGAAAATATATACATGCTTAACATTTAAAATCATACATAAAAAATGCACCAAATAAAAATAAAATAAACAAATCCTACCTTTATAATCCATCTAATATATTGAATACATTTTATATTGAGCTCAACACATCCGTGAGCTGCACTTTTATCACGCCAACTGTATTATGTCACGTGACAGACTCGAACGTTAAACGTGTTACGAAATTCAGACGATTTTTTCTAGGTTGGATTGCTGTGGATTAGAAAATTCAAATAGTTTCAGATTTCTCTGCGGACCACCACTTTGGCTACCGCTGCCTTAGACTATCCGCAGCACATGTTTAAGCCAGTTGCATCGTAGATTTTTTATTTTGGATGTAATATGGGGTTGCGCCGTCTGCTCGCTTACTTCCGAGATTCTGACAAAGTCAAATAACTGTACTCCTAGTATTCGCCGCAAGCATCTGATTTTGAAGTACAGTAAACGGGTACCCTGTGCTTTAGTGAGATGCCATGACTCACAACTGTAAAGAAGCACTATCAAAGTGCAGGTGTTGAATAGGTGCATCAAATTATTCTGACACAATTGTAACTGTGTTGCCTCTAAGATAAATTGGTGATATAAAATAATATTACAATAAAATTTTGAACGATAGTTTGAATATGTGACATTCATTTCAATTTAATTCTTCACGTTTTTATGTATACAAAAAAATATTGAATTAAAAAATCTATCACACAAAACAAACAAAATTCAAATTATAAAAATTGTTGCATTTTTTATATCAGTAAAATGAAAAGCTTAATTTTGTATCATAATGCATTTTATAATTCTTGCTAAATCGTCAAAATATTCATTTAATTTAAGATGGATTTCTTTACAAATACTATTTTCTTTTATATATTACGAGTTTTTTTTATCTTACCTATAATGTATTCTATTGTATTGTTTTCTGTGAAAGAGGGAACATTCAAACTTGTCAATGACGGTCCATTGAAGATTTAGGCCGTTTTCGGAAGTAAATTGAACTATGTGAAAGGTACATTGACACCCCCCGACACAGTTAACGATTTGGCGTGTTCGGTGTATTACTTTATATGCCATAAACTAAACAATATGGTTGCCAATTTAATTTTTTTCAACTGTTCAAAACACTAGCAACCATTTTGTTGTCTTTTAAAGGCTGTCAATATTTAAAAAAAAAACACATCATTTTCTATGTCTAATTCTCTGGCAAACGTTTTTAATTTTTGTTTTAATGTTTTGCTTAACCGGGATTTATTCTTCGCACATATACCAGTTAAGTTTATCGACTATAGATAAATAATACATTCTTTACACTTATATTTACAATAGTTTAACGACACTCACTAAATGGATGCAATATGTGTTATACGTTTCATGGATACATAACACTTATTAATGATTAATCAAACCATAATTTACACATTATTTTATTATTCTATTAATAACGTTATATTTAATAATTATTTGTTCAATGATTTGATCGGTCGATTCATAAATAAGGTCTGTTATACTTAAGAAATATCGTTTTATGCATAAAATTATACAAAATAAATTAACCAATAATTCTATGGCATTCAACACTCAAATTATTGGCGAATGTCCTGAATACGTCACAGGCTTAACAATAAACACTATTTCGGCTCCTAGAAAAATTTGGGAAGATCAGTATGTTGGGAATTTGGATATGTACCGCATAAATTTATCAACAATAAGTGATGGTGTGAGTATTTAAACACTCAAGTTTTCTTAATCGACACATAAATCAGGGTTATTTAAGAAAATTTTCACTCCCCATAAAAAGTGGATGGCTTAGGTGTATTTTCTTCAAAAAATATAATGGCTCGATAAAGATGAACATCTTCAGTTTGATTCGAAAAGAAATTTGTAAGGATACAAGAATATAACGATAAAATCATCTGTCAAGAGTTCCCAAATCAAAATGAAACAGTTCCAGTAGTGTTTGTAGGACTATTGCAACTAGAGTATTCAATCCCGGACCCTTTTTATGATGCCAGGATTGACTAATTGACCAGGATCCCCGGATTGAAAGCCCTTATTGCAACGAGTACAGATAAATTGCAAAAACAATGACCAGCTCTCCTAAATCAATTAAATAATATAAGGTCACTCCATGATAACGCGCGACCACATACCGCAAGAAATACACAATAAAAACATCTGGAGCTTCCATTGTCTGTTTATCAAATCCTTTTTACTCTCCGAACATGGCAATATCACTTTTCATTGTGATGAAGCGAAAACGTTTGTGAATAACTGTGTTCATTCAAAACTCGATTTAACGAAAATAATAAATTTGGATTATTGAGATTTTCTACACTTCCATGTATTTTGTCACTAACGACCCGGGTTTCGCCTTTCGGCATCTTCAGGCATTCGAGCACACGAATGGACTCGAACTGAGAGACAGTAAACAGTGTCTAACGCTTATATAGAAGATACAAATGCGACAAATATCATTTACGAGGCAATACATTATACGTCTGAGAGCCACACCGATACCTGAGTTAAAATTTCGGAAATCGCCCTAATCCTTATTTTGTAAACACCATATTAACAGAGTGGCGAATTGCCGCTTTTCAACTTCTTTTAGAAATACCAGTGATTTTACAATTATAATAGTATTGTGGGTTTTGACGGGATGTAATTCGACGAATGGATAAATATATACAATCATTCCACATTTAGTGAATACGTAGATACGTTGAAACACCTAACAGATTTCACTAAATGTGGAATGATTGTATATATTTACCCAGGGACGGCTCTTGTAAAGGAGCAAAGGGTGCAATGCACTCCAATAAGTTCCATCAAAATATTCCATTAATAAACGATATTCAAATATAATAATTATACCAATTCACTAATTTTAAAATTTCCTCGTGTTTCCCATAGGAAAATATTGCAGGAAACGATGATCAATAAACACGACCAGCAAACGTATTCTGCGTCGATTCAGAATACGCATGAAAGTCGGTCGATGACGCGGTAAGTCGGTCGATGACGCGGTAGGAGCATAAATTCTTTTGCACTCCTTAGACGTCTGAAATGTTCCATGTATTTTGACATATTTGTGACGTTGCAACAGTATGAACTACGCGAAGGGGGGATTTTGTATGGACTGTTTTTGAGCATTGATCTCCCTGGCGGAAATTCGCGAACGTAACCGAAAGCGACTTGACGTTTGCGTTTACAAGCCTGTAACAGTCATTTGTAAGAATGAAAAAGAGCAGTGGAACAAGCGTAGTAAGCTCATTTAATTTCAATATGATTCTTTAACTATACGCTCTTCAATAAGAATAATATTTACCTACCATTATAACTTTTGGAGTGATGAATACAATTTATAAAATTATAACTATGATCGTGTATAATACCGAGTGGATATAATTGAATATTTAAAATAGGATAGTTTCAAGTTTTTTACCTGGCTGGCCTTACCTATTCCATAATATTCAACTGTGTATTTGGTTCAGTTTCGTAATACACCTTCCTCTAATATTTTTTAAATTCTTCAATATTGAATTCTACAAATTACTTTCCCCAAAAAATACTTAAGCGAAAAATTTCCGGTTTAATACAGAATTATTCCAATTGCAGACATTAATACGGTAACCTTAACATACGATTTCATGGAGGAATTTAAACTTAAATTGAACTAACTGTCTTATACAGCAGAGAAGATTTTTACGATGTTGTTGGAGCCCTGTCTATACTTCAACTCTTCACGAATAAAAAATACATGTAGTATTTAGCTAAACCGTTAAGCCATTACAAATAATTTATACAATATCGATGACTTCCGTCGAAAGTGAGTGTTACTTCTAAAATTTAAAAAGGATCAATTCATTTTGAGAAATACCACGACTAAAGACAGACAAGGTTTCCCAAACTATCATCCGCGACAACCTGGAATGGTTGTATATGCTGCTAGGGCTGCAACAAATTTAGACGTACTCAAATTCATATTGATATTTCCTACCAAAAAAAAAAAAAAAGGTGGTCCGTCGAAATTAATCCGCAGGAAAGGTTTGGGATACCGTGGTGAAGAGAAACAGTTGATATCGCCAATATCAGACTTATATTTTCGTATATGTCTAATAGTACTTTCAAAATCCAATATGTGGAGGATGGATTTCTTACATAAATATGTGAATCTTTTTTTGCACTCCCTAATATTCCTGTCACCGGCCGCCACTGTATTTACCCATTCGTCGAATTACATCCCGTCAAAACCCACAATACTATTATAATTGTAAAATCACTGGTATTTCTAAAAGAAGTTGAAAAGCGGCAATTCGCCACTCTGGTAATATGGTGTTTACAAAATAAGGATTAGGGCGATTTCCGAAATTTTAACTCAGGTATCGGTGTGGCTCTCAGACGTATATGTATTGCCTCGTAAATGATATTTGTCGCATTTGTATCTTCTATATAAGCGTTAGACACTGTTTACTGTCTCTCAGTTCGAGTCCATTCGTGTGCTCGAATGCCTGAAGATGCCGAAAGGCGAAACCCGGGTCGTTAGTGACAAAATACATGGAAGTGAACAAAATCTCAATAATCCAAATTTAATATTGAAATTCCATCAAGCACCCTCAGTCGATGTCTTAAATTATAGAAAATAGTAAAGATGATAATATTTACTGTTAATAAATAATTGTGTATACGCCATTTGGTAGATAAAGAAAATGTTTTTTTTAGGACAGCCGAACTTATTAACGACGTATCAAATCATTTCAAATATAATCAAAATAACAATAAAAATGAAAATTTATTATAATACGGTTATTATAGACGAACCCATAATAAATATTTTATATACCTGCAAAAAGTATTAGGAGATATAGCGAACACATTCATTAATATAAACAAAACTAACTTTTACAGTTGAAAAACAGCGTAAAATGAGAGGTCACCTAGCCCATGTACTATCGCTCCCCAGGGAAACTTGTTTTTGAAAATCCGGTTTTTATTATTTTGCCCAGAACTGTTAGAAAGAGTTCTGTGCGGTAAAACTGGCGTTCAGTTCCAGACAAATTTACGGTAACACACTAATGTGTAATGATATATTATTTATCTCTTTTATCGGATAGTAAACTAACAGTTGATAATGCTCGTGATGAGCGAAATTGGTCCTGATCATTATAAACATGTGGAAGTAGTACAAATGAATTGTGTTTTTTTTTTAATATAACGACTTTCCACCAAGAATGGACAGTTAACACCTTAAAAGTAAACTAATAGTCCTCACCTGTCCTGTACAGCTTTGTGTTATTCAGTTGTAACATCCAAGGGCTCGAATTCCATACTGCAATACGGACTGTTTCATAAATATGGATTTAATATTAAATATATATATCACTTTTAAGGTGTTAACTGTCAATTCTTGGTGGAAAGTCGTTATATTAATTTGTTTGTAATTTTAACTGATCAACTGATTTTATATAAATAAGTCTGTTATGTTTGTATTTTTATCAGTTGATAATGCTCGTGATGAGCGAAACCGGTCCTGATTATTATAAATATGTGGAAGTAGTACAAATGAATTGTGTTTTATTTTAAAATATATATATATATGTCATTTACTAATGCAATTAGCTAAAACTACTAGTTCTTTACCAGCTCCATCATTATATTCTTATCCTATTCGAAAAAGAGGGGTCGATACACTAAATTATGAGCAACTCTCGAAAAAACAATTCTTGTTGAGATGCTTGTTGATGAGAGTATATTATGCTCAATATTGATAGCGGCCATGATTTAAAAAAATGCACCTGAGTTGCTCTTAGCAACAAGATTGTAAAGCCACTGCATGAAATGCTGGGCCAAAAGATGAATACCTTTAATTCGATACAGATCCGGTACACAATTTACCAAATTTGATGAAATTCGTCAACAAGGTTAGAAAGACAAAATGTCCGCTCCTAATTTAGAGCTTACGAACTCCTACTGAATCTTGTCTCAACCGAAATTGTTCTACGAAAACTATTTTTCTCAGTCGCTCAAGCTCTCTTTTTTGGAGAGTGTAAGGATAGGTGTACATGAAGAAGACCGAACTAGTGGATTGTTAATCGCTCTCCCTAGGCTATGTTTTTGAGGATCGGATGTGTGGGAGGGAATTAAGATATGACATACAACTATGCCTCGAACCACTGGGGTTTGAACTCGTGACAGAAGAAAACAACGTTAACCCTGTAGCAAATATAGCCACATCTATATTTTCTGACAACATTTTCACTATAATTTTGTGGCGCATATATTTTTTGTATGTTAGTGTTTTGATTCGTTCAATTATTCACATCAAAAAGCATTCTCTTCGATAAATAGACAAGTGGATAAACAAAATCGATCCGTGAATAAATAAATCGCAAGCTTCTCTTCAAAACTTTGTTTTACTTCCAACCCGAACTTCTGATGGCTCAGTTTTCCCTCGAGCCTTCGAGCCTGCCGCTTTTGGGCTTTGGCTTTTCCTGTAAATATTTGAAGGATACCTTAGACGAGAAAGCACAATTCCGCTATTTCACACACCGCGCGCGGAAAACAGCTACGCGTCATTGAATAATTGTCTATTAGATTTCCTTTAAAAAAATGTGTATAGAATAGATTAGTAAAATGAACAATATTGAACAAAAATGTTTTTTTTAGATTACCAGCAATCCCGGTGCCCATCTTTCCGGGTCTTTTTTAGCCCTATGTTATGCCAGTCATCTTACCCTTAACGTAGACTTCATAAAATGTCATTCACCTTAGATAATATCACATACTTGAACTTAAATTTAAATGTTTGTTTTTAATTTAAGTATTTGAATATTTAATTCACAAAATTCATAAGCTGTTAAAAGGGGATATTCAAAGCGTCCAATAGCATTTTTCCCTTTTAAGGTGTTAACTGTCAATTCTTGGTGGAAATTCATTATATTTTAAAAATGAAACACAATTTTTTTACTACTTACACATGTTAATTATGAGCAGGACCGGTTTCGCTCATCTCGAGCATTGTTAACTGATAAAAATACAATCATAACAGGGCTATTTATATAAAATTGAATGTTAACAAATATAAGCTGTATAAGAAAGTTGTTTCATTAACTAACACAATAATTTACAGGTAATCAAACAAATTATATATTATATAACGAAATTAAATGGTCTACAACGAAAATTTTAAGGACCTCTTACAAATCAATAAATTATAATCTGAAATCAAAAATAAATCTACATTAACAATCCATTACCTGAGCAGTCTAATATTCGTCAATATTCATTAAACACTATACCAGATTGATGAATTTTAAAGAAAACAGAATCAATTCTTACAAGTTAAAAGTTAAATTATAAAAATAAATTTATTGATTTAATACATATTATGCATAGATAAGAAGACAGTTTGCTCATTCAATCATTTTTAAATGGGTAAAAATTTATATTTGTTTATTTGTAATATCTCTTGTTTACCTAATTTTAAAGTTTTATTATTTACTTTTAAGGTGTTAACTGTCAATTCTTGGTGGAAAGACATTATATTTTAAAAAATAAAACACAATTCATTTGTACTACTTCCACATATTTAAAATGATCAGGACCGGTTTCACTCATCACGAGCATTACCAACTGATAAAAATATTTTTATTTTATTATTTAACTGCAGGGTTTATATTTTTTTGTTACATTTATTTAAAAACAAATGGTTTCCAATTCATCGCCTTTTTTATCACAAGCTAGACGTTCTCTAATTGTAATATGAAAAGATCTGCCTGTTTGACCAATAGATTTTTTTTTGTTTTATTTTTTAATAAAACACAATTCATTTGTACTACTTCCACATATTTAACTACTTCCACATATTTTTTTTAAATATAATGTCTTTCCACCAAGAATTGACAGTTAACACCTTAAAAGTAATAGATAAATACCACTTTGGTTAAAAATTTTGACTTTATTTTTAGTATTTACATGCTGCTTGAGTTTTGGGTATTATAAAACGTAACATTATAAAAGTTTTTGTCTATTTTTCTAGAAATACTCTCTGAAACTCTCTAAAAAGCTTAATTTTACCCAACGTTTATTAACAACGGGTTCATTGACAACCAAGCTAAAGCTTACATTTAATAATACTATTTTTTTAGTTTTTTTTAAAAACAATCCGATCAATTAAATCAGCACCATATCCGTTTATTGCATGCGATTTGCTTTGTTGTTTTTAATTCTAAATCAAAACTCGCTTTAGTCATCGAAATCGCTAAGAGACGTATATTGCTGTGCATAGTGAAACAAAGTGTGTGATGTGTGGAAGGATGGCGAAGATTGAACTTTTGCAATTTATTCAAAAATGTAATTTTGGATAATATTGAAATGCTTTTAATTATTTCCCTGCAGCTGTGTGGCTAGCTGCGAAAGGAGTTTCTCGAAGTTGAAATTAATAAAAAAAACTATTTCATATCGACAGTGAGCAATTAGCGATTAAAATTTCTTGTAATACCTCTTTATTTTGGTCCCGTTCCTAGCTCAAAATTGTTAAATATGTACTAATTTGGTTTTGTTCAAAAAAAACACCAACAATTGACAATTCAAGTAATTGAAAAACATTATCGTTAATATCCCAGCTCATGTTGCATTGCTGAGAATATCTTCAAAGTGTAAGCTTCAGCTTAACTTACGGTCGCAGTAGATAAGCGTAGAAAAATTAAATTCAATCAAACAAGCGAATAAACATACAATTTTGTAGCTTCCCTGTATATTTTAAGCCGAACTTTCGAATAAAATCACATGCTTATATAAAAAAAAAGCTATTGATGAAATTAAATGTGAAGAAGCACTGATAACAGGTTTCCTAAAACTCGTAAAAGTAAGTTTCTCGTAAATTATTATGATTAAGATAATAAATAAGCTTTACGCGTGTTCGGGGACATAGCGGAATGACCCGTGTTTCGATTTTCATCACCACCGTTGCGGTGCGGCTACTTATTTAATAACGGCTGGGATTCTCTATCCCTTTGTATCTGTGCGGCACAGACTTTGCTGTACTTGTGAAAATCTAAGTGCGCTGCATGTCGTTTCACAGATTCTTTAAAACGCATTTTAGTATTTAGAAGCAGTTGATTATTAGTGTCATCATATATAACTTCGAAATACAACTATAGACATATAATGTGAGTATTAAAAGTTTGACTCGTAGTCGAGGGGTAAATTGTGTAGGACTTCGTCCTACTCAGCTGCGTGGTCAAGGATGCGAATCTCTGAAGGGACTTTCTCGTGCATTATTGGCGTTATTTTATCAATTAAAACAATTTATTTTACACTTTTCCCACATTTATATAATCATTTAGACCGGTTTCACTCGTCACAAGCATTATTAACTGATTAAAAAATGATGAACAAAACAAATTATGGGTTTTATGTAATGTAATGCCTTTCTACCAAGAATTGATAGTTTACACATTAAGATTGGTTAATATATCAACATAAATATGGATTTTACCAACTATCTTACAGCCAGTTCTCGTAAAAAATTGTTTGGTAGCTTTATTCTAAGCTCATATGATCCACACTGATAGTGGTTTTAATTAAAAATTATGAAAAGTTGACGAGAATTTCGTTTCATATAAGTAATGTACAATTCATTTACCTACTTGACATTATAATGGTGATACAAGTAAAATAAAAAAATAATTTAACTAATTCCGTCAATCACTTTTAAGGTGTTAACTGTCAATTCTTGGTGGAAAGCCACTATATTTTAAAAAATAAAACACAATTCATTTGTACTAATTCCACATATTTATAATGATCACGACCGGTTTCGCTCATCACGAGCATTATTAATTGATAAAAATACAAACATAACAGGCCTATTTATATAAAATTGAGTGTAAAAATGAAGGTATATAAAACTGATAGTTCATGAACTAAGACAAGAAAATACTGATTAGCAAATAAATTATACATAAATCAAATAAAATATCCGTTAATATTCTTTAACAACACAAATTCAGGATGTGTTGAAAAACAAGAAAAAAAATGAATTAAATGATATGTATGCTCTTTTGTTGGCATTGTCAACTCTCCTATAAGCGGTCATTTTCACACTGTCACTCAACAGTCAAGTAGCAGAAATAGGATACTTATCTTAAATCTGCATTCTTAAATTTATCGTAAAAAAAATCGTGTATGTCTTCGAATGTTGCCTCAGAATCTTTTGAAATAACAAAAATATCCTTCGCTAAGGTATTTGAAAGTGTAATACATGTTATACGCCCACCATTTTCTCGGCATGCGTTGATAAGTGTAATAAGCGTGAAATGACTAGTGGATTTAAGCTGATACTGAATTTGATTGCCCATACCGTACTTTTGCCACGAATGGTCTGTATCTGCGATGGCGAATCATTGTGTGTGAAAACATGCTATATCTGATTCTCAAAAACAAATTTCGAGTGCTATTTGCTACGTTTTTAACTAACTAACTAACAAATAATGAGACATCGCTTTTTAGAAGTATTAACAATGCCGTTCGAGTTTGATAGTGTTTACTTTAATTATTTACGTTGAATATTTGTTTATTATTATTTCAGAAAATGCCATGATTCCAGCGAGCGTTCAGAATCGCCCTAAAGCGCATAAATAAAATTACGCAGTCATCATGACAACGCCAGCCATGCTGGTCCCTGGCGAGCGGGTGTCGGCTTCCGTAGCGATCGCTACCACCGTTCCTCCGTCAAAGACGATTCAGCATAACAACTCGAAGCGACCCACCATGATAGTCTACCCTACCGGTACAAACATACACGAACTTATTTTTCAAATTAACGAGGCCGTTTAAAATAACAGTTTTAAACTGACTTAAAATAATACTTTTATTTGTCTATATAAATGCATGTTATTCATCCATGTCCTAACATTGTGTGTCTTTATAATTACAATTCAAATAATAAAACATTATTTTTCTTGTGAATTGATGCTACAATCATAGAAACTTTATCGAAGCATTATTAATGAATCAAAATTTTCTCGAAAGGTCACCTAATATAACAGAACGAGATAAAAGTTAGAGCGTAACGAAGTATGATTTCGAAAGTTTTTTTGGTTCAGTTTGAATTATTCTTTCAATATTGTCATTTTAAATAATCTCAAATATTTTCCTGGATTTTACGGTTAATATTTTTTATTATGAAAACAAATGGATATGTTACGTTTTGTAAACGACGTATAATGAAAACGTGATAGATATTTAAAATAAATTTAATTAATTTCACATAGATAATTAAATAAACATTTTATAATTAAATGGAGCAAAAACCACTTCAAATTGCATTTGTTTCCAGTTTCTCCGGAGTCTGTGATTGTGCCTATCGTGTCCAGCATACTGGGATTCCCGTTGCTGGCGCTACTAGTCATATGCTGCTTAAGAAGACGGGCTAAATTGGCGAGGTAAATAATAACAACTTTTACTTACGTATATTTTTTGAAATATATATTATATTCTCGATACACCGACAAACTCTTTCTTGTTTCTAAATTTTTGGCGGGAATCCATATGCATTTCTAATTTTCGGCTTTTCTAAAAAACGGTGCCGGCCCCGTGGTCGGCGGCTCCGCATGGCTCGAAGGCTGGCAATCGACTCCCCGCGAAAATCAAAAATCGGACTCCCTGCACCATCGGAGCCACCCCTCTCCATCAAAAATGGACTCGTCCAGCGAACGTGTCCGCCCGCGATTGACCGATCGCCTTTCACGACAAGAATTGGGTCGACTTCCACGAATCATTGCCATTAATTAACTTAACAAAAAAAACCAGGGTGTGTTACTCGCTTGCACCCTTCGCTTTACATGTGATCGAGCAAGAAAGAGAAAAAATCACAGCAAGCGCCTGATGTATATTTTATATCGGCGTTCGGTGGATATATCTCTATCCCACTACCTCACTTATGTATAAGCAAGTAGAATACAAGTTTATGCGCCCGCTTGCCTTTGTATTCCGCTCGCACCCTTCACTCGACATGTAATTGAGCGACAAAGAGAGAAATTCACGACACGTGACTGCTACATACTGTTTTTGAAGAGATAGACAATATTATATCATCTCACTTGTTACAATATAACTTTTGTTTTAAATTAGAATATTTATTCTGCTTATTGTTTTTTTTTAGCTTAAATTTTATTGATTATGCGGAATTACGTGACCTTCTTGTAATGGTTTAAGTAAGGGTGATGAATTAATGTTTGTTTAAATAGTAAATATAATCAAGATAATAACCTCCCTAATAATAGCTATCAACAAAATGATAAAATTCTTGTTAAGCTGAATTACTTTGTTAATTTTACGCTATTGTAATATTTATTATTATAAATTTAAAATTCTTTATTCGTTTGTATAATCAGTATTCTGTCACAGAATAATAATAGTGATGGTAATTTCAACGATATATTTTAGAAAAAAACTTGGCATCGGCATATCTGGAATGGAATCGTGTCAAAATTTCGTTTTCCAGGAGGCAGTTTTTGATATTTATTTAACCGGAAACAGGCCACAATTTGGTTTGAAGTTTACATTCAATAAATTTTCCACAATTTTCGAGTGTTGTTATATCGTCAAGAAGGCAAAATTTAGTAATATTTGTCATCGATGCTAAGCCGGTTGCGGGTCATCCTAATTGTTTTCTACGACATTTCTCTAGTTCTGAGGCGAAATATAAGTTTCAAGGCAAATGAATGCGTCTAAAGAGTGTATCCAATATCATCAATAAAAATCATGGTAAATTGAGTTCAACAATAAAGATGTCTAAGCATTGAACATACCATTACTTACAAGATAAAAATACGTTTTAAACTTTCTTTCTTGCACCTGATAATTCCGTAATTGAAATATAGTTTACCTTTGTCTATTGCTTGCTATCATTGTGCGTTACTTTGCGTAAAACGTGTTGCGCTTCATCGAGAATCATTATCATACTGAATTTATAGTAAAACACATACATTTACACTAGAAGATTTGATTCTAATGATTTATCTTTTAAACGAATCAAAACCCAAATCAAGAACAAAGCCAAAAGGTGAAGCTACTGATCGCATTGATTATCTATTCGTAGAGTCGGGAAATTTCCATGATAAAGCAAGAAGGTTTCAGTTTCTTCTGGTATTTACAATACTTTTAACTCCCTCTCCCTCGCTTAGTTTTCGTTAAAATCCCATTAACCTATTTTTATTATTTATAAGTAAATAATTGAATAGAACCAAACCCTAAATTACTAGGTAGACATTTTAACGATGGATTTATTCTGAAACATGTATCACGTATATTAACGCAATAGTGGTATTTGCATAGTGATAAAGATTTTCGTTACTACTCATTATATTTTTTGACATTGCTACATATAAAGAATTACCTAATTATTATTTCATGTTTAATTGTCTTCTTTTACGTCTACTATTCGCTACCTAATATGCTTGAAATTTAAACCGAAGATAACAAACTTTTCTTAAATACTTAAAATTATCGAAAACGTATTCGATTACAGTAATGTATATTGAACAAAATAATCTGAAATCAACTCTTTTCGTATAAAAGGAAATATCTTCAGGATAAATAGGTAAAAATAGCCTGGCGGAAACAATATTTGGGACCCTAATCTGATGAAAACTCTTACTAATATATTGACCAGCAACCGGAAATTACATGTCACAATATGTTAATGGATTTATGGATATTGATTTTTATTTTAAATTATTGAAAGTACAGTGATCACCACACATCACTGACCCATTATTTAGAGTCGAAGATTAATATTTTAAGATAATATTTTTCTTGTGGTAAATATGCTATTACCGATAATAAAAATGCAGCTATGTAGGAAATTTATTTACGTATAGTAAAATGCCAAAGTATCATACATGAGAATCGGGAAAACCGATTAGTTAAAAGAAATCGGAATGTTATATCACTATGAAAAAGTTTGCATAATATGTCAGATGATCGTTCTTAGAGCAAACCATAGACACAAATTTCAAGTACAGCAAAGATGCTATGTCAACATATTTCGTATTTCATATAAATTATCGGTTTACTTGATATAAATGTTTAATACTTTGACAGTTTCCGGTCCGCATTTAAATTTCCTCCAAAATTTCATTGTTTTCAGTAGCATTAAGTAATTTTTCATGCAGAAAAAAAGGGGGTTATAAATAATTGCACTTTGTGTTAGGTAGTATTCATTTGGTACACTTGAACTTTTATGTCGATAGTTTGCATTTTGAATTAGATAGTATTAACTAAGTACACTCAAACTTTGATTTTAATAGTTTCCACTTAGTCACGGTTGTAGTAGATTATGTTAGGGTTGGTCTAGTTTGGTTTGTGTAGTATATTCTAATTCGTGGAGCAAAGACAATATAGGCCACCTAATATAGGGTAGACTTGTGACAAGTAAACTAGTCTATGGTGGAAAATCCTATGTTGCAAGTAGTAAAGAATAAGTGAAATTTCATTACAGCGTTGTGAAACTATCGATTTCAAAGTGTGAGTATTCATATTGAGTGAAAACTATTTTATCTATGCGATAATATTTTTTTGTGAGTGCAACATATTTATTCAATGTTAAAATATATTTTATTATGTGGGATCACTTTATTTTTAGTGAAAGAATTTGTTTTTTGTAGAATGTATTTGTTATAAGTGAAAACTATCTTTACGAAAGTGAATATGATCTAAACAAAAGTGCATTTAATTGTAAGCCGAAAAAGTAGCATCTTATAAAGCACATTTAACTTTCTTTTTTACCTACACCCATGCATTTTCTCCCGTTATCGCTAATGTAACGAATACCCATATAACTGAACAATATAAGAGATAAAAATATATATAATATACACATATAACATCACTTTTAGGTATTTCTAAGATTTGTATTTATTAGAGGCACGGCGTTGTTTTCAGTATCGTCGTGTTTCGAGTATTTGATGAAAATTTAGTGCCAAAGTTTGTTTGTTTTTTGCTAACCACGCGGGAAAACATATTAAATCTATCCTCTGTTTTGCTATATCCGAAAATTATTTTTGCTTTAAAAACTGTTAAGGGAGATATAATTTTGTTATTTGTCAAAATAACTTACGTAGCCATTGGCAAGGAAACGAAAGCAATTATTTCCAGGGGATCACATTAATATCTATAAATATATATAAATATTTTGAATAAGATGTAAAACATATATATTTGCAGCCAAGCACTAATGGTTAGCTAATCGCTCTCGGTACGCACCGTTTTTAGGATCGGATGAGTGGAAGGGTGTTTAAACATCACAGATCACGGATATCCATGCCTTCGTACACAAATCGATTATTAAATCAATTTGTCGTAGTTTCATAAATTTATTTTTCAATCGATTTATGGATTTGTGTTGTGAAGTGCAATGAGATGGACGTCGTTTTCTTCAGTTCTGAATCTAATAAGCTCAAAGCGTAGTACGGACAATATGTATATATGCAAACATATAAGAAATTAAATGTTTGGCTACGAATCAAAATTGCAAGAATGATGAATGACGAAAAACTAACATGTCGTATGTACGAATGCGCTAATTACTCTGCCGGGTGAATATTTAATAGGCACTTACATGGTAGAATTACATCACAATAAGGTACTCCGTAAATCGATTGCAAAATCAATTTATGAAATTGTTTGTACAGGGATTCGAACCTGTGGACGTCGCAGTCCACACCGAATCGAAACAAATGCCCAATTACTTTGACTTACAGGAACGGCATTTGATGGAGTGCAGAATACTTAAATTTTGAATAGGTGTTTTTGTATTCTAGCTAAGTACTGTATTATCCTTTATCTTGTATTTTTTTTGTTTTTTAGAGAACGTGCCAGACGAAGAAATTGCGGAATGACCAACGCCGGGCTTTCGCTGGTTAGACTGGGTGCGGCACGAACCGCTCGAACTCCGAGCATCTTGCGGACGAACCGAGATCGGCCGTCTTTGGACCTCGCTACCGTTTTGGAAGAGAGATCGGAGCCTGAAATAACTCAAGTAATTTATTTATTAAAAGTAAATAAATATGTACCCTTTTAGAATATAATGCCTTTCCACCAAGAATTGACTAAAAGTGAAATGTGAAATACCTATTGACACCTCGGTGAAGCTGGGGGGGGGGGGTTGTGGATGAGAAGGAAATGAAAAACACACAACTCTTTCTCTCTTCCGTAGTATTAATCGGCTTTGTAGGGCCCTGCGGCCCTCCGGACAGTCCAGAGTAAAACCCCCAGTCTCAGCGGCGAATATTTTTATTGAAATTCAGTTACTTGGAACAGGTTACAGATGATGCGGTTGATACAGTTGAATTTCTCCAGCTTTCGACCAGACAGACTCTCTCTTGCGGAATTAAAGGCCTGGTCTTCAATTTCGCCGCCAAGAGTCCGACCTAGCGTCAGAGCTAGGTACCGCACGGGTTGCAAAACGAATGACTGATGAGATATGACTGACAAAAATATATTTAAAAATTCATAAATGAACTCAAGCGGCTCTTCCGGAATTCACCGAAATGTCACGAATTATGTCAAATGAGGACCCTACGGGTGTACCCGATTAATTTCGTCCGGCTACCTGCTAGAGGTTATAATGGTTAGCATTTATTAGCCATCGGCTTTGAGGCCTCAGGCGGTTGAGAATACTAAAAACTCGCGTTTCGCTTTTCACTGACGCTCGTGAATGAAACTGTTATTATTGGGTAAATTTGCCTCGTGTCGCGAAAGATGAGGGCTAAATATTAAAATTTCTTCTTGTGAAATGCGAGCGACGACGGTTTTGGAACCTTCCAAGGCCTAGGGTTCACCTGACCTAATTGGGCCTTGTCACTATGTGTTAAGCGACATTATATTTCTACATGACTACAAACTTTCATAGTTGAAAATTCTAGACATATTATATATTATTACAAAGCGTTATTAAATGTTCGATTTTGTCAATAATATTCTCCGTCAAGTTTCTTCAAGTCAAATAATACAGATTTTTTTACAAACAATGTGCCAATGTGTGTTTTTAAAACATTCTGGACCGTGAAATTAATGTGACATTTCAGTTTCAACATATAATATGAATTGATAACCTAGCTACATCAATGCAACAAGTGGAATAACAAGGTTATTAATTGAATACAATTTATTTTAAAAAATAAAACACAATTCATTTGTACTACTTCATCAACTGATGATAATGCTCGTGATGAGCGAAACCGGTCCTGATCATTATAAATATGTGGAAGTAGTACAAATGAATTGTGTTTTATTTTTTAAAATATAATGTTTTTCCACCAAGAATTGACAGTTAACACCTTAAAAATGATTTAATACAATCTTTATCACCAGGCCCTTCCATGGCAGTAGTGTGTTCAAAAAACCAGCTGAAAGGTGAAGTGGAGATTAATAATTGTTATTGACCAAAGCTTATTAAAGTTTCTTGAATCAGAATCTAAAAACACTACGATTCTAGTGACCGCCGCACGGTGGACTAAAATACTCATTTTCGGTTGAAAAGTAATTACATACTTTGTTTTTCATTAGAGAAATTAAAAAAAATATGCTGATCAAAAAAAAGGCAATTTTAAAATAAAATGCACAAAAAGATGTCAGTATGGTTACGAAGACAAAGAACGAAGGATAATGGATTGGACACTATAAAAAGAGCTTGTGGACGATGAAGATATATTTTTCATACGATTTCATGACATTATAAGCTTTCATCGATTTTAAATAACAAATTATATTTATTTTTCATTACACATTAAATAGAAGCATTTGCTACCTATTTCTCTACATGTTAATGTGCATTCCGAAAATGAATAATAATGAAGTATTTATACAGGGTGGTAAGAAAAGATTGAGATGAGGGATTTAAAGAGTCCGATTAATCTTTCACAATTAATTAATTTTTTTATACAACTAGTATTTATTACCCAGCTTCGCCAGGGATAGACCGCGCTAAGATTTAGACGTCGGCGTTATTATGGCTTTATTTCGGTGAAAGGTAATATTGAAAATATCCCCGTAAACCGTAACCCAAGTAACACCTACAAAATATAGTCAATCAATGAATATTAATGTTAAAGGTTAAATATTGAACATATCACGATGGACCGTACCTCGTGTAGCACCCACAAATATAAGTAATCAATCGAAAATTTGAAAATAGCACAGTCGATCTAGAAATGGCAGCCAAAATGTCATTGCATTCATGTCGCTACCGCACACCGTTTGGGAGGAGTTTTTGTGAAAGATAGACAAATGTTTATATGTATTTTCTGCTATATAGTAGAGATACACATTATTAAATATAAGTATTTGTCTGTGGAATCGATTTGACATTTAATTCGAATTGCAGGATACTGATTTGACTGCCCCTTAAATTACTCAGCATGAGCAACGTTGCTTCTAAAACTATATAATTAATAGTATTTTTAATAAATTTGCAATTTTAGACAGAAGTGATGACACCCGACAGAGACGACAGGCTGCAGATAGGCCGTCTGCTCAGCCAGCCGGCTCGTTTCTTCCTGGAGGGAGGTAGATAGCGTCAGGCCCCCGTTCCGGTGGCGCCCACTATCGCCGCTGTCATCATTCCAGATAGATCTCCACTCTGGAACACTCTCACCCACGCCCAGAGTCTCAGCATTCTGCTAGATAGCTAGCCACTATCTTCGGAGAATGTGTAAATGCACGTATCTCCGAAGATTTTGAGTGATATTGCTTTGCTCTGACGATTTCGGGTTCATTTATCATGTTAAGTTATTTCAAATTTGAATTGTTAAAATTTGTACATTTCCATGTATTTCGTCACTAACTTCTCGAGTTTCGTCTTTCGGTATCTTCAGGCATTCAAGCACACCGATAAACTCGAACTGAAATGTACAAAATTTCAACAATTCAAATTTAATATCGAAATTCCATCAAGCACCCTCAGTCGATATCTTAAATTAAATGATTTCATATGAAATAGAATTAGACTGCATACTACATTTTCAGTTTGTTCATTCAGAAACATTATCTCCTGACCAACAACGTCACTTGGAAAGTATCAATATAAATATATCACCAGTAATTAATTATACATAATACTATAGTATGTAACTTGTCATAATTATGGTACTCATATTTTTTCTTTATTGTTATCAATAATAACTCTTACACTCCCTCCTATTTCTTTTTTGATTTAACATCAATAACAAATAACGAAAAATATTTTGATTTACTTATATTATGTGTCATTAGCCAACAATTACCTCACATATAAATGAAACTATCCATTTCCCACAGTTTCCTGGCTCTCCCTCTCTCTCTCTTTAGAGTTCCATAATAGTATGTTATAATATATGGTCACAGATATTTTAAGCCAGCTTGAGGAGTAAAATGGCTTTCCTGAATTTCAATTCACTAATAGGTCTGTCAAACTGACCATAGAAATATTATTTGAATATTTAAAATATATTCTGTTTTTATATGAGTTTCATATTATTGTACCAAGATATTATTTTCATCTCATTGAGTTACTACAGAAAACATTATATATTATATAAATGCTCACTATCAATATTTGGTGGAAACACATTAAAATGAATATATTATCATGAAAAAAACTATTAATTGAATATATTCAACCATTTGGGTTTACTTAAATAATAGAATCAGTTTCGCTCGAAGCTATTGGTTTTACAAGCGAGCATTGCAAACAGATACTAATGATATTTTTGTGGGATTAAACGGTAACTCAGTGGACATGCATTTTTAAATTAAAATTAATAACTTCGCTATTTCACTGGCTGGTCCAAAGCTTTATTTTTTTATTAATGATACTAAAGACAGTAGCTCAATGAGACGTCGTACAAATGCCAGACCAATAAAGATATAATACTATATAGTAAATATGATACATCGTATGGTTTATATGTTTACTATTCTAAAATTAAAAAAAAAAACATAAACATATGCTTAAAATGACAGCATCTTTGGATAGTACAGTAATATCATTGACCGAGAGTCTGAAAGCAGATAAAACACTATTCTTGAAATCCTTGATAAAAAAAAAGTGATGAAACGTGAGCAAAGCATGCCATATATAGATTGGGTCCAATTGAACCATACATTATGAGAGACAATGATTGTGTATATTATAACATCTTTTTACAAATTATGGTTTTATAGCATTAGCTCCGTTGTGCATGTAGTGCTGTGTTCGAATACCTATTAAAATGTACCGTTATGAAAAATACTACCTGTAAGTGTTTAACTATATTAGTAATAATGTCAATTTGAACTTGTATCTAAGATAGGAAAATTTGGTGATTTTTAAAGTATACCTACATGAGATTGAATTAATATTTATGAATCACAAGTTAATAGCAGTGGGTATTTTTAGGTATATGTGCTACAGGCTACAGCTGATAACAGTTTTTGTATCTTATCACTTTTCGGCCTATAAAAATTCACACATTATATTGAAATGAAATTTCCATTGAGTACCCTACTAATTGATTCACTTTGATTTACTTTATGGTGAATTAGTTGATCTTTTTCTTAAGTATAATTAAACAAATTGTGTCGAAAAGGTAACATGCATGAATGATTATTTTCTAAAGTTATTCAAATGATTGATGATGCTATTGAAATTTTCTATGAATCATTTTTGTCCAAATAAAATTGTTCGTTTTTCTAGAATTTATTTTATAAAAATTACTGTCCTTAATTAAATAATTATTGTTTGACAATGCATATTTTTACGAACATTATTGCAGCTTGATGTAAAAAAAAATTGCTATGAATAGGTACGAATTTTTCAAAAAGTAGAGTGTAGAGCCTCCAAGAACTTCTGTTGGGTTTAAAGTGTATCGAATCTCGCCACGTCATGTGAACATCTCGCATTTCCATTAACTATACCCTACAGATTGTCGTTAAAGGCATTCAGGGATGCCCAAATCCTATCAATTTGAAGAAAAGACAGGCAAAACCCAGCCAAGGTGACCACATCATTTGGCATAGCCAAGGCTAAGATTGCCTTTAAACTGTATTGCTTGTAAAAACTCGTAAAGTACCTTGCCATACCATATAAATTCCCATGTTGTTTCTCATCATAGATTTATTATGAAACTTCGCCCTGCGAGAATATGTGTAAATTATTTTTATTAATGCTTAAGCTCTGTTTCACTTTTTTAACGACACTCAAACTCCAAAATTGTAATGCTTTCATTCAGTAGCATAATGCAAAGAATATATTTTTACTTTTTATTAATTCTGTGGCTCAGAGGTAAACTATTGCAAGTCACATTTGACAAATTTTATAGGAGAGTGAAAAAAAACAAAAATCGCAAACGTCGAACTCGCATTGTAAAAACATTCAGGAGCTTAAAGTTATCGGTGGAGCATACAAAACATTAGGAAGGAGTTTAACAAATATTATTATCACGGTAAACTATTGAATGTGGCAATTTGCAATTCATTACGTCGAGACTTAAATTTGACTCGCGATTTAATAAAAATAATTACGAAATTTTACCACTATGTAGAAATAAATATGCTGATTCAGAATACCCTAAAAGGTGAAAATACCTAAAATGTGGACTTGAGATAGTTTACCTCTGAGCCAAAGAATTGTTTAAATTACTTATATATTATTTAATTAAGATAGAAGATGACATAACATTCTACAATATCATTTGTAAACATTATATAAATGAATAAATAATATCTTCAAGAGCGACTTTCCTTTATGCCTGAAGCGTAAAGTGTTCAACCAATGTGTACTACCAGTGCTAACGCATGCTTACGAAACATGGACTCTCAATAGACGAGAGGTCCAAAATACTAAGAGTGACGCAACGTGGCATAGAATGGTGCATGTTGGGCATAACGCGTAAGGACCGCAAAAGAAACCAATGGATAATGAAGCAAACAAGAGTGAGAGATGCAATAGAGGTCACCAAATTGATGAAATAACGGTGGGCGGGACATGTCACACGGCGAACAGACAACCGCTGGACAATTGCAGTCATTCAGTGGTAGCCGAGGGGCACTAAGCGGCCTCAGGGGTGTCCTATAACCCGCTGGATTGACGAACTCGTCAGGTTCGACGGTGGTAGGTGGCAGCGCAACGCTAGGAACCGAGAAGAGTGGAGGGAGCTGGGGGAGGCCTTCATCCAGCAGTGGATTGGCCCCGGCTGAAAATGAATATAAATGGATAAACAAATATGATATATTATTTGTACAGATATTAAGTATGTATGTATATTACTGCCATTATGTTTGACATTATTTAAGCATAACAAAGTATGTGCTTTATTTTCATTTGATAATATTGGTCTACAACAGTAATGTAAATAATTAATAAAAGAAATGACAACTCAAGACATGTTTTATTAATATTCCATAATGATCACTTATCAGATATGGTTTCTATATAACACAGCTTAAAAATTGCAACAGTCCTCTTATAATATGGTTTCCATATTGTTATTTTTTTTGTAACTTTGTCCACTCCCAATGTAGAACATATTGATTCCAAATGAAACTTATTTCAAAAGAATTTGTTCTACGAGAGATGCTTGTCACTCAGTACCTCAACCTCTCTTTTTTCAGAGAGAGTAAGGATAAAAGTATATGGCCAGGACAGGACTAGTGATTAGCTAATCACTCTTGCTATGTCTAGTTTTTAGGATCGGATGGGTGGGAGTAAATTTAGGCATCACAGACATCCATGCCATCGAACAAAAGTCAGTACATTGATTGAAAAATCAATTTAGGATTGTCTACACCGAGATTATCCCTTCAACGCCGCTATCGAGCCAACAACATTGACCACTTGGCTACAGACAAGGTCGATATATTCCACATTGTAGGAAAACTTAAGCCTTTCACAGCCAAACTTTTATTTTAAGATATGCTTAAATAACCAGACGGTTTTCATGATTCGTTTATAAGCAAATATCATCAAATGTCTTTAGGAATTTTATTTCTGAATTTTTATTTTACATTCCGTTTTCAATATAAAACACACAATAGTCATTTAATCAAAGAAAAACAAAAATGGCACATTCCAAAAAAAATATAAATGAAAAAAAAATATTTTATGTAACTATATTATTATTAAAACTTATAATTGAATGTAAATTTTAAATACTGTCTCAAAAATATTTTATATACTTTCATAAAAAATGTAGAAAATAAAATTGTTTTAAAAAATGCAATTACAATGTTACCAATTTAAATTTTATATTGAAAATGATTTTCGACAAAGTAAAGGCTGTATCTACAGAGTATTTTAAAAAATATATAAAAAAGTCTTTATAAAAAATACAGAAGCATGTAATAACGAGTAACCTGGCAGCACTAAAAATTTCATTGTTTTGTAATGGCGACAGATGTAACTGATGGAAATTATTGTTTATTTACTAGATTTTTATGCATGCAGAACTGACAAACGTTACATACAACTTCCCCAGCTTTCCCACAGATTCGTTTGGAACTATTTAACATGCCTTGGCCACTTATTTCCACTGTATTTATAATACCAAAACTGTTTCATGACATAATATGTATGCTGAGTACCCTCGTGTTTGACAGTTGCTAAAGAATAACCTAGGATAAAACTGTTCTAAATGCACGTCACCAAACTTTAATATCTATAAATCAACAAGAAAAAGAATTTTTTGATAGTATAACACTATCTTTACGCCAGAACAATAATTTTGCAACAATAAATTATAATTGATATTTTATTACAACACTATCTTAACGTAAAAACAGTAATCTGATATTTTAGCAATGATTATCAAAAGTATATATGAATTTTCTTAAAATATGTATTTTGCATAAAATAGCAATTGGTGGAATTTATCCTAGTGTGAGAATTTTAGTGCCAAATTCGGCGGCGGCCAAGTAATGTTGATAATACTATATCATCGAATTCCAAGCTTTCAATTGCATAAGTTTAGTGCCTTATAAAACATTATACTGATAAGTCACCATTCAAGTAACTCTCGAAGTAAATTGAAGCTAAATAATTCCGTTTACAACATAATGCGTTTACTTGGGTTTGGAAAAGTAATAAATTACAAATTAATAATGTTTTATTTTTTAAAAAAGAATGTTTGATTTCAGACAAATCGTTTACTCATATATTTCATAAGTGAATATTGAATTTTGTTTATCGCCGTTGAGATGTTCCTCCATGTAACAAAATTGAAATTTGACAAAGTTGCGCTTATAACAGCGATTTCCAACGTTTATGCTACAACACCTCCCCTAAAAAAAAAAATTCTCCGCGCCTCCCCACCTTTAATTTTTTTAATAGATATTATAACAAAGACACGTTTTCAATAATAAAAACTTTACTAAAAAAAAAATTGATAAATATAATTAAGAGAACACTGACAAGATTTTATGGCGTAGCTAGGGGTTTTGCCGTCACCCACCATTTTTCCTCCAAAAATGATTTAATATTTCCAATTGTGTTGGATTAAGGGTATCTTTAAAATCACTTATTATTTATTTTAAATCTTAAGCCAACACGGCACAGAATATTGCGTCGCAGGCCGAGTTCCGCAGGCTTGCTCTTGAAATATGTCAAAAAACCTAGTCTTGAAAATAATTTTTATATTTATTATTTATATAAAAAATACAACATTATTGATATACAATCTATTAACATATTATACGTTTAAATTGTAAATTAATTTAGGACAAAATATTAAGCAGCTTTTAATAACACAACATTAACTATTCGCAAAAAAAATATATACCAAAATTATTTTTCATTGCTTTGCTCTCAGCAAAATCGTGAGCAACATACTTTATCTACCAGTTGATGTTCTATTGAAACATTTTTTAATCGCAGATTGCTCGCTGTCGATATTAAATAGTTTTTTTATTAATTTTAACTACAAAATGATATTTCAGCATCTTGAGACTGTTCACAACATTTTTTTCTTTCTGCCTCGACATTGAGGCTTCATGATTATTCTGAGATTACGTTTGTTTGTTTATTACCTATGGAATTTTCTGTTAAAAAATGTTGCCTCCAAGAGCATATTTTATCAATGAGTAAAATAAACATTCATTCACTGAATTTTTACTGTTATGTTATGATATGAAGTTTTATTTATTTGTAAGTATTATGGTGTGAAAATTATTTTTTAATTACAAAATTTTGGCGCTCCTCCCCGGTTGGAAGCCACTGGCTTACAAAGAAACACTTTATAAGCGCAACCAGTCTTTGAATAGCTTGATCTATCTAAACAAGAACAATCAACGATATTTTAAATAGATAATTTTGGAAATAAAATTAAAGTTGCCCATTAGTTACCTAGTAATAGAAAATTTATTAAACAATCTCCGTCATTACATCTTCTTTTTAATATTATTTGTTAGTGTTCTTATTTCAATCAGGAAACAATTTCAATTGATAATCTATAATTAAATAAGATATTGTAAATAAAAATATGACCAAATAAATATTTTGTTATTCCCATGGGTCGGCTAATGGATTTTATAAGTTATGATGGTGTTTTTCCATAACTGATTCCACTTCAGGTATGTTTTATAATTTTTCACCAGAGATTATTAGGTTGAGCTCGCAATAGCTGGAACAATCTAATATGAAATACACAATACTACTACACAAATATTTCAGTTGCATATTGCCTAATAACTTTCCATGGCTGACACTGTGCTGACTCAGACACTGATATGCCGCCGTGTACATCGCTGTCTCTTCTTTCTAAAAAACGGTTGAGTGGTCAGATTATTTTTCTTTAAAATTAAAACATTTGTGAAGGTTATATTTTCATTATGACAATTATTACATTCATTCGAAATTAAAATGCAACTCGACGAAAAAATAAAAATTTACAATCATTCCATATTTAGTGGATTCTGTAGAGTGACCATGAGATGAATTTATTTATATGGGAATATCACTATATATATATATATATATATATACATATGTGGACCCTAGGCTTATAATATTTTATCTCGTAAATTAATATTTGTCTTGCGCTCGAATGCCTGAAGATGCTGAAAGGCGAAACCCGGTTCGTAAGTAATAAAATACATGGAAGTGTACAAAGTCCCAATAATTCAAATTTGATATTGAAATTCCATCAAGCACCCTCAGTCAATGTCTTAAATTAGTATTAATGAAATTGTTTAATGCCTCCATCTTTTTTAAATTAATTTAATTAAATTCTTAGTTTATCAATTGTTGAAATAACAATACTATGGAATGGAGCTTTATTGATTTTTAATTTTGCTTTGCTTCATGGACCTATTAGTTATATCGTAAATCATTGGATAGGTTCCGTCAAATGGGGTAATTACGTCTGATTCTTCTGTGATGTGTTGCTAATTTGTATTTACTGTATTTTTTTGTATTAAGTATTTATTTTTATGTGGTTTTTAATGGTATATACACTTAACTGCAGTTATTCAGATTGGTAAATATTATCGGTTTACATTCAAATACATTGATTTTACTAATATAAACATGTAGGCGAAATAACACTGGCTCGGGGTAATTACGCCTACTTTTAAAAAAATCCGAGAATTCCTTATCATTATTACATTTTGACAGCAATGAGGTAAAATAATACTCATTAAATGTGCTGCAAACATATTAAATACCTTAAACTATTTACATTCATCATTTCTGTGAGTTTTTTCATCGTCGAAATTTGCTAGGCGGAATTATCCTCGACTCACTGACAATTGCATACATTTTGAAAATTTAACTTAGACAAACCTATAAGCAAGCGATATAATAAATATTTTTTTTATACAAACTATATTTTAAATACTTATATGTTCTGATACGGTAATATGCCTATTAATTAAGTAGAAGAAAATAATTTATGAAACCATTGTTTTTGTATAGGTACTTTATTTTTTGTTATTTTGTCAAGAAATATAAAAAAAGTATCTAGGCAACTTAAAATTTTTAAAAATATACCAAATAATTATATCACCATACAACGCCACTGAAAAAATCTGTGGCAAATTTCACATTCCATTGCATCTACATACTACGTTTGTACCTACCATAAATTTAAAACAAATTTATTTGATGAATTTATTGTCTTACAATATTTTGTTTTTAGTTAAAATAAATAATAAGGAAAATTTATTGCTTAGTGTTTTAATGACCTTAGTCAAAGAGGAAAATCCTCAAAATAACACCTTGCGTATAATTTTTTTTTCTAATATTTTTTTATTCATTCTAATTGCTAACATAATATAATGAAATGGAGACTAAATATATACATATCGTAACTTTCATATTTCTGGAAGATAAATGTTGATTTTTAGACAGTTGAGGAATTGCATATGCACACACCATTTACAAAAGTAAAGTTTTAAAATAAATTAAGAGAAATTCTTGATGTTTAAAAAGTTCAGTGTAATCAACTAATTATTGAAAATAATGTCATTCGTAAATATATTGTCAACCCGAGTCTAAAAATAGCTTGTGGCCATATACACAAAACAACTTTAGGCGAAATTGTACTTGTTAGGCAAAATAACCCTAGTAGACCGTCTACACTTGAAAAATACGTCTAAAGAAAGCATTTTTATTAGAATTGGGCATATATTTTACACAGGTAATACATTCTATAAAAATATGTCCGACATCCGTAGGTAGGTACTTGCTTTATTACTATGTATTCACGCTATCTAAGTAAGCTGAATAGCATATTTTTTGTGGCTACATTTTAGAATAACATCGTTAGTTAGGCTAGCAACACTGTTGCCACCAACCATGATGCCTTTTCAGATTTCCGCCGGGCGGACATCTGACGTTCAACGCAAGTCCGCGCTAGACTGCGTATTCTATAAGAAAAATGGTACGTATTTTCGAAAAAGTTAATATTAATCTGTTAACTTCCTACCCGTTCAGCTTTATTCTTATGTTAAAATCATTATTGGAAAGTGGATGGCTCTGATTTTGAACGATTACCAAGATCTTTTCGCCATGCTTTTTAGTGAAGTATATTTAGTGAAGACGTTACTCATCTGGTTTACCGAAGTTGGCGGAACTTACCACATGTGATTATTATTTTCAAGAAAGGTTTTATGCTAATTGTTTAGTTTGTGTTCTACGTGAAAAATGATGAACTAATGACACATGCGCGTCATATGAGGCGGCCAAGAGTGTTGACAGATGCACTCCGGGATCGTGTTCTACGTACCCGGTCGTTCGCTGACCTCATCTCTAGCTGCAATATTGATTTTAAAGTGTCTCTGATGGTTACCGAAATCGGAAATCGCGGTTTCTTCATTTCGGACTATACCTAACACTTTCTCTTTCTTCCAGGGGTTCGTTAAAGTGGTGAAAAACAAGCAGTACTTTAAGAGGTACCAAGTGAAATTCAAAAGGCGTCGCGAGGGTAAAACCGACTACTATGCTCGCAAGAGACTCACTGTTCAAGACAAGAACAAATACAATACTCCTAAATACCGCATGATCGTGAGGCTGTCCAACAAGGACATCACTTGCCAGGTGGCTTTTTCCCGCATCGATGGAGACAGAATCATCTGCGCAGCTTACTCCCATGAACTGCCCAAGTACGGAGTGACGGTAATTTCAAAACCTTTCGAACACTTTCTCTACACTTTTTTTTTTTTTTGAATTTCTTGATAGATTCCATAAAAAACACCACCACAGACGAGTGATGGTATAGTCATTGTGTAAGTATGTGCCTTTAGTATTTTTTATAAGTCTTGTTTTTCCATGTCTGCTCCCAATGCGGAGCATATGGCGTCCTGATGGATGTATCTCAACAGAAACTTTATATGGGAACTGCTTGTTACTAATTGCTCAACCTATCTTTTTTCAAAGAGAGTAGGGATAGAAGGATAGTGCTAGGACAGGACTAGTGGTTAGCTAATTGCTTGTGCTACGCCCTGTTTTTGAGGATCGAATGGGTGGGAGGGAGGGAGTTTCTAGACATCACAAACACTGACTACAAACAGAAATCGATTGAGAGATCAATTTATGAAACTGTCCACACCGGGAATTGAACCCGAGACATTCTTTAACTGTAGCCAACTGCACCACGGAGCTGACGTCAGGTCTTTAAGGAACTTATATTATCCCCTAGGACCAGATCAGATCTGTAAATTAATATCAATGGCAATAATTGTTTAGTACTAATATCGGATCATTCTTCATGTTGCATAGATTGATGAGATCTGTTCCATTCTTTAGCATTGTTTCCGACCAATGTATGTCGCCATGTGTACTAACATTTCTTGTTATCGAAATCTAGGTGTCGCTTAACACATTCATTGCAGGTTAGATTCGCACACCGCTGATAACGCTCTGCGCTCTAAAAATCAACCTCGCGCATAAAAAACACGTATTCACATAAAATGTCGTAACTTTATAAATACCCAACATATTTAATTATTTTTTTTGATATGGTACTTACCAAGTATAGCACCATCAGAATAGTCATCAAGAAATCGTAGAAGTTTTTACATTCATTTTAAATCATGTCAAACACTTAAAAATACACATTAAAACAATTGTCATACGTTATTTAAAGTCATAAAAAATTAAATTTTTTAAGAGTATGATATTCATGATAACAACTGCCCCTATGAAGGGGTATATCACAAAAAACACATCTGTAGGAAGTTAAACTTTTTTTCTTTGCCGTGCAAACTCAACACTGTCGTTGCGCATGCTTTTTTTTACCCTGGCTTTCAATTTTATGTTTTTTTTATATTTAAAGACAAACGCCCAGGTGGATCGATTTTAGGGGCTCGTGCTCTCTGTACAGCTGTTGATGTTCCCAGTTGTTCAACTTCCATTGACTCTGCAGACATATCATCTGTTATCAAATAAATCGTGCGCGAATATATCGTCATCACTTTCATTATTTCGTGAAGCCATCTTTTAAAGAGGTTTTAAAAACTATTTGATTCACTTTTGACTTTTGAATGACTTCATAAAATTGAGTAGAGAGCAAGCAAATTGCGACCGAACACTTTCAGAGTAGAAACCAGACAAATTATAAATGGGATAGAAAAATATATTTCCACAAAAATTCCTCTTTCATAGATTCCATGTGTAGAACATTTCAAAAGATAGAAAATAATGGACCGTCACTAATCAAGATTTAGGCACGCAGTACGCAATCACCAGAATTTTGTATTTGTTTTATGGGCAACTTGTCAAACAGCAATTAGTTAAAAATACAAAAAAATTGGCTATAGAAATTTTATTAGAAATTTAACGCTCTATTACATTTCCTTCACAATGTCGACGACTTCTCGGAAGGGATATGTATAGAGCTGCGTTTCTCAGTCAAATTTCTCAGAAAAAAAATCTCGTTTTACACCGGGGTAGGTATCAAAACTGCAGTACAAAACCATTGGTTTGCGAGTCATAAGGACCATATCTCAAACATTAGTTTTCGTAGTCATAAGTATATGTATAGGTTATAAAATGGATAAACCAATAATGTTTTTAAAATGAAGGAAATATTTTCAGACAATAAATTAAAAAAATCGCAAACAATGGTTCTCGACCATGTAGAATTTTTTTGCCCTCTTTCATAATTTATGACCCACATCATTCTGTTGGGTAGAGAGCTTTCCAGGATACAGCTCCCAGGATAATGTGTATTTTGTAATTCATAAATACATGTTGTTATACCACATAAAAATAGTAAAAGTTTGACATGAAATTAAAATTGATATACTCATTGAACATGCTCTATAGCAGGAAGCAGGATAATACTGGGAAAGTTTTTATTTCCGAAAATGAAACAATGTTTGTGGTAACCCTGTTTCTTGAATATCTGTTAATTTTTGTAAAACTAGTTCATATAGAACCACATATACTAGCGAATATTTTATAATATATGTTGATTTTATATACTGCCAAAATAAACAAAACATTATTTATTTCCGAAATAATACAAAGTTTTTGGTAATCCTGTACCTGAGTATATACTCAATTTTGTAAAAATCCTCAACCTCATAGAACCTCATAAGCAAGATAAAGTGAAATGCTTGTGAAAACAAATAGGTATAAATACTTTATCCGACGTTAACCATCAGACTACGTAAAAGGTAAAAATACCCTTCCCGCAGTTAACCATCAGTCGAAATAACGGGTATTAATACCTTTCGCGCAGTTAATGTGTTAAATTAACATTATTCATCTGTCTTCAGGTCGGTTTGACAAATTATGCCGCAGCCTACTGTACTGGTCTCCTCCTAGCCAGACGTCTTCTCGCTAAATTAGGTCTGGCCGCTCTCTACAAAGGAACTGATGAGGTCACCGGCGCAGAATACAATGTTGAAGGAGTGGATGATGGACCAGGAGCGTTCAGGTTAATATGGTTAATAATACTTTTTTGGTTGCCGTCTAACCCGATGCTTTATTTTAAGTAATCAGCTCGGTACCCTTGTAATTATACTTCTGTGTCAAGTCAAAGTTAAAATTTCATCCAAATCACACCCGGTTGAAATGTTTCATTTATTTTAATGGAACCTAACAATCTCGAGTCGAAAGCAATTTGTCACATCATTTGAACGAATACTAATTTTCACAGATGCCATTTGGACGTAGGTCTTGCCCGCACCACCACTGGAGCTCGTATCTTCGGAGCGATGAAAGGTGCCGCTGATGGCGGTTTGAACATTCCTCACTCGACCAAAAGATTCCCCGGATACGACTCTGAAGCCAAGAGTTTTAATGCTGATGTACACAGGTATATTCATTTCTAGATTCAAAATATCTATACCTAAATATAGTAATACTGTTGCAAGCTTACCTCAAAAGCGGTCTGGCTCGCTTGTCATCTCTTTGTAAATGATGCTGACGGTGTTTTGTTTTTTCATGAATAAATACGAATATATGTATCTGGAAGTACACTTTACTGCAATAGTGTTGATTATATTTGTGCTCCTTTCATCCCCCGAGTAGTCGTACCATGGCTAACTCGGGCAGCTTATATTGGAGCTAAATAAATGATGGTAGTAGCATTTGGTTGTGAGAATGATTTCCCTTTTGGGAATTAGTCAAACCGGTTATTTCTACATTTATATACAAAATTACGTGTGCAGCTGATTTAATGTTAATTTAGAGGTCCTACTTTTTATACAGTCACCTTATTTATCTATATCTTTCACCAGGGCGCACATTTTCGGCCAACATGTAGCTGACTACATGAAAGCTCTCGAGACTGACGATGAAGAAGCTTTCAAGAGACAATTCAGCAAGTACATTCGCCTTGGAGTTATCTCTGATTCCGTGAGTATTTCAAGACATAAAGGCTATAGTTACTCCTGATTTGATATGACAACTCTTGGGTCTTACATTTTACTTGTTGATCACTTGAAATGCGAGTGGGGTTATTATTTTTTTTTTTTTTTATGGTTTTTGGAATGAATAAAATGATAGTAGAATGCAGTATAAAGCAAATCTTATTACCTATTTTCTGGGATTTATTACTGGTAGCAAATAATATTTATACCCAATATGTATTTTATCAAGTCCATGCAAAATTGCTGTTTGTATATCTCTAAACTTACGGTGTCGAACGTGGACGACATTAACTGTGATGAAATCTTAGAGAATATCTCGGCTTGCATCTGATTTATTTGCAAAGATTTTGTCTCGAACAAATTACTTCTATTTGTGAAATAATGCACAACAAACCTTCAATTGGGAGTTAAACATACATTATTTATTGATTTAGATCGAGGAGATGTACAAGAAGGCCCACGCTTCCATCCGATCAGACCCCTCGCACGAGAAGAAAGAATCGAAGAAGAAGGAAGGCTCACAGAAGAGATGGAACAAGAAGAAGTTGACATTGGCAGAACGCAAAAACAGAGTTACACAAAAGAAAGCGGCATTCACAAAAGCTTTGAGAGCTGCTCATGCTGCCGAAAACTCATAATCCTTTGTCGCCTTCCATATCTGATGCAATGGCATTCTGTATATTTTGATCATCTGGAAAATATACAGCACTTGAAGATAAAGAAAAATTGTTTCATTCCGCCTACATGTATGTGTGCTCAAGACCCACATTATGTAAAAATATATTTTCATTCTTTTAATTTAATTATGACTTCCAAAGACTGGTCATTATCAAAATTAACTTTTGCTGTAGAATCTCCATGTGAGGCGAGAGGTTGGTATTTTTGAGATTAGATATTTCAACACCACTGAAGCCTTCGAAGCTGTGAAAAGGGTCTTGAATTATTTCAGAGATAGAAAGTATGCGGTTTCTATGATTAAAAATTAGGATGAGATGGTGTTTTATAGATTTTCCATGTAGTGTCCACAGGAGTAATGTCGATACCAGCGGCTGGCAAACTTTTTGGCTCATGGACCACTAAATTCATGATTTTAATTCAGCTGGTCACTAACGGGACCTTAGTGTTAAGTATTATATATCGGGAAAAAAAGCAATCAAAGAAGACATAAAATAAAACCATTACTTATAATTAAATTATAAAAACTCTATTAATTAAACTAAACAATTAAAAAAATGGTTTAAATACAATATATAGGCTTTTGGCATGCTAAAAGCATTGAACGTTTATAATGTGATGAATGCTTCGCTTCTTTTCACTCATGGGCTTAATATATTTAAATCTAAAATAAATTTTACAAAATCAAACAATTTAATTCAATAAATAATAAATACAAGAAAATATATACATAATTGAAACATAAGATCATACATGTGTTTAAAAATGCTCCAAATAAAAAGAAACCCCTTAATAATCCAACTAATATAATATTTTGAATACGATTTTATATTGAACTCACGTCTGCCATAGGTCGCACTTTTACGGCCGTCTTAGGTGGACAAAGTATTTGCGAGCCTAGGCGGCGTGCACGAAAATATCAATCATTCTCCACCAATGGGAGTGCCCTACGAGAGGTAACTAAAACGCCGCCTCACGCTCGCAAAACTTCCTCCACCTAAGACAGCCTGCCCGTAAGCAATCGGTATTCACTTTTGAAAGAAAGCCAAAACTGAGGTTCTGATCAGTATGAATAAAATTTATCTTTGAGAGTGTTATCGGATGAAAGGTCGATAACTCTTTCTTTTAGATTCATGCATAAATTAGTGTATAGTACTCCAAACGGATCTATTCACATTACCATATCTGGGATCGTCATTCTTTGGGAAATAATGATCAAAAGATTCTGTGAATGATTCCAAGTGCTTTTAAACCAGGGTTAACATCATTCTCCCTCGTGTATTCAAAATTTGAAAGCATTTGCAGATCGCTTCAGCCAACCGCGTTTGCAACGCATACACTTTACTTCGTAGTGTAAACACGTCCTTCAGTTTTCCTTGCAAGGACATATTCAGTTCATTTAACAGTGAAAAAATATCTGCCAGTTATGCAATGAGGCGAGACTGAGACAACAAGTGGAATGCAGCGAGCCAGACGTGTTACGCTAAACGGTAGATATCACCAAAATATTGAAAGCCTTCTTTTGAGCACAGAGACTTAATATTAAATCTGTTGTAACCAAGCAATAAAAATTTACCTTTAATACCAGTGCTTTGAGTTGGACTAATGGAACGAACGGTATGGTTTCAATTTTCAAGATACATTCGTCGTGAATTAAAATAAATTTATCAAGGTTTTCACAATAGCTTTAATAGTGTATCTGTGAAAAAAGGGTTCTGGTCCATTTTAAGCGCTTGACTTACATTTGTGGAAATAAAGCAGCTGCAACCAAAAATGGTACGGATGCATTTTAAAATAGAGCGCACTTTTCAAATCTTATATTGTAGCTGTCAATCACAATATTACAGCAAATTGGCCTGCTGATCCTCCTTTTAATAAATAAAACACAATTTTAAAATTACTATTGTAAGAAAAGAGATGGAAGTGGGTTATGGCTACAAGAACAATTGCGTTCTATACAGGTCGGCTGTTACTAACCATAAAGAACTCAAATAATTCAGCGCTGCAAGTATCATATGACACTGCCCGTACTTACGGGTGGGACAGGGGTCTTCAAGCCATTCAAAGGCCGTCTACAGACTCTTCTAAGTAGGCGAAATATCATAAAAGGAATGGTTTTTAACAGCACTGAGAAAATTTAATAGTAAAATCGCAGCAATTATTAAAAGTTTCAAATCTTCATCGTTAATTTAAGTAATTATTTAAAGTTTCAATTTCATCATCCCCCCCTGCCAATGAATTTGAAATTTGCCACGCTTTCTGTGTTCGATAGCAATTTGAGTGAATACTGGGCGGGCGAGTTCGCGAAAAACCAGCCAAGAGACGATTACCTCAATTACAAGTTACAGATTCACAGTAAACTGTACGGGTGACGGTCAGTTCGAGGAATTCGCACAGGAAAAGCAATGATGGCAAACCTTTTTGTGTGTGTCGCATACAGAATATCCTACTTAATAATTAATAAAAATCTATGGCCGTTATTATCAATTAGAATTAGGCTGCTGATAGTTTTAACGCCCAATTTATATCTGATTTATATTCCTTCATTTTTGTCATGCACAAGCCGAAGTCGATTAGTCCGTTAGCCTAAATCTTAAATCACCTTGCAAAAAATAAATCCATTTATATAAAAATAGCTTACTCTTGTATCGATGCCTCAGTTTTAAAGTTCGAAGGGAAAATATATATAGTGAAAAAAACAAGTCTTCAATAATAAATTCTTTTCAAGCAATGTTGAAGTGCCACTTACGCACTCGTCCAAAAGGTTCGGAACCTGTGCTGTAGAATTTGTCAACGTCCTTCGGGGGAGGGGAGTTAGTAATTATTTTTCATAACAGATTTTTTTAGTTAGTGGGAGCTCGTGATCGAAGGGAGAAGGACGCTGGTGCGACGCGGGTCGAGACTCGGGGGTTTTTTTAAGGAGTGGGGAGAACGGCGAAAAGTCAAGCTTAAAGAGTTCGTCGGTTAAAAAAGTTAAAAATCACGAGGTGTTTGTCAAAAATTTGTTGTAAATTTGTCAGTGTTTCGGAGTAGTAATCTGTTGTAATGAGTAATCGAATCTAATTGTGACTGTGCAATTTGTAAACGTGTCTAAACCTTTGTTTTTAAACCGTGTAATAACTGTAACAAATGTACCAAGCCTAGGCTGTAACAATAAAACGAATGCGAGTGAGCGAGAGTGAGCTTCATTGAAGTGTCTTTGTCTCCAAAACCTGTGTCTTTCTTCCGCGCGTATTAAGTGACGCCGCCACGTGGGGCATCAAAGTGTTCTCCAAGAATTGTATTGAATGAATTTTGGTCGCCCAGTTATTTTAGTATATTCAAAAAACCAAATTTCATAAAAATACTCAGTTATCAAAGGCGATAATGACAGACATTTGACAATCTTTTGCGCTTTACTCCAATATTGATTGGTTCCATATAATTATTGATTGAATTGGTATTTACTTGGTGGAACTCCATTATAATTAGATAAAATATCAAAGTATTTAGTTATAGAACATTTTATATGGTACTTTGTAAAATATATCACGATAATAATGGGCCGGGTTCGGGTGGGTAGAGACAAATGATATTCGGGCTCAGGTCGGGCCCGGGTAAGGGATTTATTCTTCAGAAAAATATTTCGGACTATGTTTGGATCATGAGTACTCTTGATAACTAATTACTGATGATAACAAAAAGGCAATAAATAAAATAATTTATTACGTTTCGAATATCATTGGAAACAATAGAGTCTTTTATTTGATAAGTATGGAGACATCATTTTATATTTTGGTAACTTGAAACTGAGTTCATAAAATTGTTATTGACCCGTAAAACAATGCTTTGTTTATTTAATCATCACCGATGGTAAGTTTAAATAGTTAGTAAATGAATAAAGTGTGATATTATTCAGTATCTGATGTCTATTCGTTTAAATTAGTCGACTGTTCCTTGTGCTGAAAAATTAATTATAAAAAAAATACATATAATAGATTTTTCTTCATGTAAAAAAGTTGAATAGGTACGTTAAATGCGTTTAATTTCAATCAATTTCATGCTACTATATTTTTTTTTTAAATCGGGTTTTTTCGGGCAGAGATATATAAATGTAGGCTTCGGGTTGGGCTCGGGTAACAAGTGTGGTATTAAGACTCGGGCTCGGGCCGGGTAAATTCATCAAATTTCGACCCGTGCAGACCTCTACCAGACATGAAAATTAAGAAGACACTAAAATATCTAATAATATATAACGTTATATTTATTTTACTATGAAAAGTACTGGAAATGCCTGTGTGCCTACTTGAAAAAACAATTATAATCTGTATAATTTAAGACATCGACTGAGGGTGCTTGATGGTATTTCAATATTAAATTTGGATTATTGAGATTTTGTACACTTCCATGTATTTTGTCACTAACGACCCGGGTTTCGCCTTTCGGCATCTTCAGGCATTCGAGGACACGAATGGACTCGAACTGAGAGACAGTAAACAGTGTCTAACGCTTATATAGAAGATACAAATGCGACAAATATCATTTACGAGGCAATACATTATACGTCTGAGAGCCACACCGATACCTGAGTTAAAATTTCGGAAATCGCCCTAATCCTTATTTTGTAAACACCATATTAACAGAGTGGCGAATTGCCGCTTTTCAACTTCTTTTAGAAATACCAGTGATTTTACAATTATAATAGTATTGTGGGTTTTGACGGGATGTAATTCGACGAATGGGTAAATATATACAATCATTCCACATTTAGTGACATCTGTTAGGTGTTTCAACGTATCGGATATAATAGCGGAGAATTAGGAAGGTTCAGCTGCTCATTCAAGATTGGCAAGGAGTTTAACTGGGCTCTATTAATTTCTAAAATTTCCTGATAAAATAATTTATGATCCCCATGTTTTTATGCAACAGTTTAACCCCATCATCCGCATTAAACGTATGGTTCTCCATTAGCAAGTGATTTGCGAATGTCGAAGTTTCTTTTTTAATCTAAAGGCAGCTAAATGTTCTGATACCCTTATATCTAATGTACGTGTGGTTTTACCCACATAGAAATGTTGGCAATCATTGCATTGTAATTTATAAATACCAGATTTGTTCTTAAAGTTTACTCTATCTTTATTGTTAATAAGTAATTTGCCTAGAGAGTTTTTGCAATAGAACGCCGGTCTAACACTATCAGCGAGTTGTTTTTTAATTTTAAAGCTTGTGCAACCTAAATAACTAATTCTATGCCAGATTCTAGGGTGGTCTATGTCTTTAGACAAGTTCCCGAAATATAGCATCTTTTCTGCTAATTTACGTTGTTTTTTTGATACAAGACTATCTATAAGAGACGCCTCATAGCCATTATTAATGGCAATTTGTTTAATAATGTTTAGTTCGTTTTCAAAATTAAATTTATTTAGAGGTATAGTGACTAATCTGTGAACCTGAGAATGGAAAGCAGCCAATTTATATGAGAAAGGATGGTCTGAGCTAAAATCAATGGCCGCATCTGAAAACGTCTGTTTTCGGTAAATTTTAAATTCATGAATGGAGTTTTTAATATCAATATTAAGGTCAAGGAAATTTATATTCTTGCCCCCTACTTCTAAAGTGAATTGAATTTTATCATCCGTCATATATTGGTTCCGTTACGTAGATGACATCCTTTGTCTATTCAATGGAACGGAGAGACAAGTCTCTAACCTTCATAATTTTCTTAACTCACTAGATGATAAAATTCAATTCACTTTAGAAGTAGGGGGCAAGAATATAAATTTCCTTGACCTTAATATTGATATTAAAAACTCCATTCATGAATTTAAAATTTACCGAAAACAGACGTTTTCAGAAGCCACGATCCATTTTAAGTCAGACCATCCTTTCTCATATAAATTGGCTGCTTTCCATTATCAGGTTCACAGATTAGTCACTATACCTCTAAATAAATTTAATTTTGAAAACGAACTAAACATTATTAAACAAATTGCCATTAATAATGGCTATGAGGCGTCTCTTATAGATAGTCTTGTATCAAAAAAACAACGTAAATTAGCAGAAAAGATGCTATATTTCGGGAACTTGTCTAAAGACATAGACCGCCCTAGAATCTGGCATAGAATTAATTATTTAGGTTGCACAAGCTTTAAAATTAAAAAACAACTCGCTGATAGTGTTAGACCGGCGTTCTATTGCAAAAACTCTCTAGGCAAATTACTTATTAACAATAAAGATAGAGTAAACTTTAAGAACAAATCTGGTATTTATAAATTACAATGCAATGATTGCCAACATTTCTATGTGGGTAAAACCACACGTACATTAGATATAAGGGTATCAGAACATTTAGCTGCCTTTAGATTAAAAAAAAGAAACTTCGACATTCGCAAATCACTTGCTAATGGAGAACCATACGTTTAATGCGGATGATGGGGTTAAACTGTTGCATAAAAACATGGGGGATCATAAATTATTTTATCAGGAAATTTTAGAAATTAATAGAGCCCAGTTAAACTCCTTGCCAATCTTGAATGAGCAGCTGAACCTTCCTAATTCTCCGCTATTATATCCGATACGTTGAAACACCTAACAGATGTCACTAAATGTGGAATGATTGTATATATTTACCCATTCGTCGAATTACATCCCGTCAAAACCCACAATACTATTATAATTGTAAAATCACTGGTATTTCTAAAAGAAGTTGAAAAGCGGCAATTCGCCACTCTGTTAATATGGTGTTTACAAAATAAGGATTAGGGCGATTTCCGAAATTTTAACTCAGGTATCGGTGTGGCTCTCAGACGTATAATGTATTGCCTCGTAAATGATATTTGTCGCATTTGTATCTTCTATATAAGCGTTAGACACTGTTTGTGTCTCTCAGTTCGAGTCCATTCGTGTCCTCGAATGCCTGAAGATGCCGAAAGGCGAAACCCGGGTCGTTAGTGACAAAATACATGGAAGTGTACAAAATCTCAATAATCCAAATTTTATAATCTGTATGTTTATATTTATAGTCGCAAACTGGATAGATACCTACCTAATAAATTCGTTAGAAAAGGCGCTTTCTCTAGATTCTAGATGTTATTTTCTATAAATTTTAACGTGGGCCATAAATATAGTATATTATCTATTGCCATAAAGTAATATACTATTACGTGGGCAACATGCAGTATATTATCTATGGCAACATGTTAATCATGCTGGATTGACGTTTGACGTTGATTTGACAGTAGGTTTGTAATTTTTTAAATTCAATATTAAATAAAATGATAATCTATATTATTTTGTATTTATTGTGTCCAAGTATTTTCACTAGTAATTGATAACCATTTTTAGGGTATATTTATCTTTTTTTTGACTCGGGTAGAATCAGTGGAATATGAAGATTCGTAAAGCAATATGGAGCATTATTGCGGCCGTAGGCTTCCTATGTCAAAGTTGTGTGGCCGAATTTTTTACACTAACCAGTGTGGGAGTGTCTGTCGGAGCTGCGATCGGAACATATTTTGGATATTGTCAATTTTTAGAATGTTGCACAGATGCATATATACCGATCGATACAGAACGTAAGTGCATCTATTATATTTATATACATATATGGCCACATCGAAGGTTCGGTCAACTATATTAGTTAAAAGTGGTCGGTATATCGGCATCGGCTTACGACATAGATTTATTTTTCTTAATTCAAATTTTTTCACAGCAGCAGAAAAATATGAAGGCTTTCATAATTATTTAGATTTTAAGCGTACTGCCCTGCTCTATTAAACACATATTCATGAAATTCTACGCAGCATAAAACAATTAATTGGTCAGTAAATTATGAAATATTTGTGGTGAAATGCGGGCAAATTTTTCGTATTTGTCAAAAATGTAGGTACCATAACTGGGTTTAAGACAGCAATCTAGTTTGGACATTTTGCATACATTTTCAGCGGTTAAGTAATAGAACTATTGAGAAATTCATATGTACTAGATTCATTTGGTGATCACGCATTTTTGTTAAATCATATCTATAAAACTACTGAGGTGTTTGATTCGTATCAAAGCTCGTAATTGTTTTTTCAGAGCTACAGAGAGACATTGAGTCATATGTATATGGCCAACCTTTGGCGAATAAGGTAGTGAACATATTAAATGCTTACAAATCATCTAGAGTTCGAGATGACAGCGATAAAGCTCTGGCTATATCATTCTACGGGTGGCCCGGAACTGGTAAAAACTATCTAGTCAATTTCATAGTCAAAGCTTTCTATAAAAGAGGACACGAGAGTTCATATATGAAGATGTACATTGGAAGAAATGATTTTCCGGACCCTGCGCGCGTCATTGAATATCAGGTGATGTGGATTCTCTGACATTGCAAAATAAATAATGTAATATTTCTTCCAGTTTGTTTTATGAAGCCTATTATGAATTACACTGAATCAAAATAAGGTTTAACAATTTCATGACTACAATCCATGCTACAATTGTTTTATGAGCATGTCATTTTGGATGTTTTTGCATTCTACAGTAAAGAAAAACAGAAAAAAGTGCATATATTACAGTTCTATAAATTTGTGTTTCTGCACGCTTGTGGCATATGACGGCTTAACCCGCTGAGTGGTGAGTTATTTTCTATGAAATCAGGTGTTTTTGATTATATTGTATATTTTTACTATTACTGCACCAAAAAAGATTATTTTGTTTTGTTTTCGGTCAATCTTGAAAAAATAATACATTATATTTCAAGTAATGAGTACGTTTTAAAACGCCTAGTATTTTTTTTGACGACTCAATTCAAGTTGCTCAATTTGTGTGCTCGAGTGCTTGAAGATGCCGAAAGGCGAAACCCCGGTCCTTGACAAAATACATGGAAATGTACAAAATCTCAACAATTCAAATTAAATAAATAAAACTTCATACCGTAACATAAAACTAAAAATTCAGTGAATAAATGATTCTTTTACTTATTGACAGAATATAAATATACTCTTGGAGACGGCAATTTTGAACAGAAAATTCCGTAAGTAATAAGCAAATAATAATTTAATGATAATCATGAATCCTCAATGTCAAGACAGAAAGAAGAAATTGTTGTGAACAGTTACAAGATACTGAATTATCATTTTGTTGTTGAAATTAATAAAATAACTATTTAACATTGACAGTGAGCAATTTGCAATTGAAAAATCTTGCAATTCTTTCAATAGAACACCAACTGGCAGACAAAATAGATTTTGATAATGTTGCTGACGATCAAAGCAAGGAAAAATTATTTTGTTCTAATTTAATATTGTGTTAGTAAAATCTGCTAAATAGCTTGTCCTAAATTAATTTTCAATTTTAATGTACAATATTTTAATGGATTGTACATCAATAATTTTGTATTTTTTATATAAATAATAAACATAAAGATTAACTCTTTTGACATATTTCAAGAACAAGCCTACGATATTAATATTGAATACATCTGAAAATGACAAATTGTAAAATATAGTACATATTTTACAAGAAAATATTTTATACATAAAAAATTTGTACCATGATGGTTTATGATTTAAAATAAATAGTAAGTAATTTTAAATATACCCTTAATCCAACAATTAATTAATAGTAAATATTAAATCATTTTTGGAGGAAAAATGGTGGGGACAATAAAACCCCTAGCTACGGCACAAAATCTTGTTATTATTCTGTTAATTATATTTAACACATTGACAGCGGGAAACGGCAAATGCCGTTTTTCGCGGATTATCGGTCGAAGGCGGGACACGGCAAAAGTCGTCTTTGTTGACTATCGGTTGTTGGCGGGAGACGGCATTTCACGGGTTTGTATATCGGCGTGAAATAAAACGCCGCAACTAATCATCATTAGTTCTACTTCTTTGCTAGATTATAAGGGGTGAAAATCAACAGTCGTATAGATTTGTTTCGATATCTCAATCTCTAGTTCAGTTTGAGTCGTTTCAAGTGTCGGACTATTTTTCATATCGCTCGCGCTGTTTTGTTTACATACTGTTTCGTATTTTATTATTCGAATATAATATTACCATTGTATAAGACGTTATCCCTACAAAAATGTCTTCACAAGCCAATGATAGTGACGATGAAGTGTATGCCGACAATTTATCTGATTGCTCATGGAATAATGATATTGAAGAGTTGTCAGACAACGAATCGAGTGATGATGAGCAAATACCAAGACCTAGAACGTTTCACCGTCGCACTATTCCAAGTGATTCTGATTCGGAGACGAGCTCAGACGAGTATGTGGATGAGTGGTCATCGTTAGATAATCCTCCAGTTTTGGAATCATTTTTAGGCCGCCGCGGTTTGAATACAAATTTCGATTGTCCTCAAATTGTAAGTGATGCGGTAAATTTATATATCGGTGATGATTTGTTTGAATTTTTTGTAAACGAATCTAATAGATATTACCACCAAAACTCCGATAAGTATAAATTATGTAAAAAATCGGCAAAGTGGAAAAATATTACTTTGAAAGAAATGAAAAAGTTTCTGGGGCTTATTCTTTTGATGGGACAAGTTCGCAAGGATATAAGGGGCGAGTATTGGTCTACAGAACCAACAACTGAAACTCCTTATTTTGCTAAAACGATGTCCAGAGAGTTCTTGAAAATTTCAATCGAAAATATTGTTTCGTTTAGAAGTTGTGTCAATTTTAAAAAGCAATATATTTTTGCGCTAATCACGAAAAACGCCCGCCACAGGATAGAGTCTATTGTTCCGGGCGCCCGCTCAAGAAGTGTTAATAGTTTTTTTTTTAAATAAAGTTTTTATTATTTAAAACGTGTCTATATAATAATATCGATTAAAAAAAATAAAAGTAGGAAGGCGCAGAATTTTTTTTTTTTTAGGCGAGGCGTTGTAGCATAAAGGTTGGAAACCGCTGTACAACCTACAATATATCGAGTATCTAATGTATCTATTATTGTATGGGTGTCACAAGATTAATGATCATGTACATAATCGGTTTTAAAAATAGGTATATTGATATATACCTCTGATTGATTGAGGTTTGACTGTTATTTTCTATTTCCAGAAAACCTTGAAAACAGACATAAAAAATATCGTAAAAAAATGTGGAACCGCCATCTTCATATTTGATGAAGTGAATGATATACCTGAAGGTGTACTGGATGCTCTTAAACCTTTCATGGATCATCACAAGACTGTGGATGGAGTCAATTATCGGTGAGATTGGTTAACTTCTTTTTTTTTGTATTAAATGTGTTTGCTTACATTGATAAAGGATGCAATGCTTAAAAATTTGCCAGAAACACTTGAGCGCTTGTAAACGTGTTGAATGAATCTCTAAGCGGTTCATATTTTAGGACTTCATAAACTATAAATGCAAATTAATTAACATAAAATTTGAATCATTTCTTAATGTTGATCGTATAGACTCCTTATGGAGCATCTCATTAGATCTGCTTATTATTCAGTCGCTCAACCTCACTTGTTTCGGAGAGGGTAAGGATAGAATAATTATAACATTTGGTACTTGATAAAAATTTGGAAGCGCACTGCATTCTGCCCTTTTGCAAAAATCGTTCCTGTCATGAACATTATAAGGTTGGCCAAAAAATAGTGACCCTTTTTCTGATAGATGGATCCATGTCATGAAAAAACTTACTTCATTCTTAACCGCAAAATTATTTGGTTACTCGAAAGCCGACAGTGGTTTGTTTTAGAAAAAAAAGTGCCTGATTTCGTGAATAATTTTTTGTTTGCTGTCGACTTCAAAATGAAAAAGAATATTTCTGTATTACTACTGAAAAATTTCTGTGCAAACTTGAAAACTTATACGATGCGTATGATGGAGACGCCTCGGAACTACAGCAGTGTCAGAATTAGTTTAATAAATAAGAGATTTTGATGATAAAGACTTACTGCACTCTGGAAACCCAATCGATATTGATGATGCCAAAATAAAAGCATTAATTGAACCCAATTGCTGTTAATTGACCTACTTGAGATTGATGAAAATCTAAACATCAAAATCAAGCCATGATAGCCACTGACATGTCGGCTGCTGATGGAATCACTTTGTATGTAACTATGACACAAACAAATACATATAACTGAACACATTGACATCTGCGATTTTCCGTAAAAAGGTGAAAAAAACTAACCATTTTTGAAACACGCTGAACAGGGGATGAAAAATGGATTGCTTACAAAATGAAGAATGAAAAAATCCCATGATGTGATAAACCTTCTCAGAGCAGATTTTTATTATGCTGTCAGTCTGGTTTAATTTCAAATATATTGCGTACTTTGAGCTGCTTCCGTGGAAACAGAACATTGATTTGGACGTGTACTGGATAGATGTTGTCTGGATAAATTAAATAATGCCATCCAATAGAAGTACTGAACATTGTTAAAGTGAAAAGGTGTCGTGCTTCACCATGCTAAAGCTAGACCGCACAGAAGTTTAGTCACTGGTCAAAAATTGTTGCAGCTTGGATGGAATGGGATATCACATCCTTCATATTTGATGGCTCTGCGAGCTTATTCTCAATTTGCATACAGTTATATTCAACGCCTTCATGCTGCACTTAATAATTATTCACTCTATTATTATTAGGTTGGTACACGGTAAAATTCCTTTTTTTGGTTGGTCTGTGAAATCACAGAAAAATTAAATTGAACGTCAACTGCGTAGAATAACTGTTTTCCATGAAAATCGCAATTACTTTCTGGTAAACCCAATATTTATATGGGTTATTTCAACTAAGTGTGTGTTTTCAGTATTTCTTGTAATTTTATTATACTAACAATTATCAGACAACACCGTTAACTTACTGATGCATAAATTTTCTAAAATGCAAAAAATTGTTTTTTGCTATGAAAACCTTATCGAGCATTAATTGCAACTCGAAACAATATTGTTGAAATTATCAATTTCAAAAGTTATGTTGCAGTAGGCGATCTAGGCCAACGGTATACTGTGTATTTCACAAATCTTCGCAGTAACTGCTTTTGTGAGGAAGTAAGCACTTTTGCAAGTAAGGTAACATACAGAAATAGGAATAAAGAATATGAGTCGCTGAACACGCTCCTGGAGATTTTTAAAAAAATAACTTTTGAACGTACATATGTGCTCTGTCGATAGATTTATCAATTTTTCCTAGTTCGCCTCCTGGTCGAAATTCAAAATTTTTCCAAACTTAAAAATGTCGTTTTTTTACATGATCTCGATCCTAATTTTACACGGTCGTCGCGTTCCGAAAAAACGACAGTGCATAAGAATATTTTACTTTTTCTTATACACCAGTAGAAACAAAATAAACTATCAAATCGAAACAGTTTTTCGTGATTTACTCAAAACTCTAAAAACCTTCGGAAGCGTGTTTAGCAACTCATATATAGTATAGATAAAAATGGGATTTTAAATATTTGCACTTTGTGTTAGATAGTATTCACTTGGTACACTTAAACATTTATTTCGATAGTTTGCACTTTTGATTAGATAGTATTAACTTGGTACTCTCAAACTTTGATTTTTATAGTTTCCACGGATTCTTTTAACGAAGTGAGTCAAGTTGTAGTAGGTTATGTTAGGATTGATCTGGTTTGGTTTGTGTGATGTATTCTAATGCGTGGAGTAAAGACAATATAGGTGGCCTAATATAGGGTAGAGTTGTGACAAGTATTTTCATTTCATTACAGCTTCGTGCAACTATCGATTTCAAAGTTTGAGTATTTATATTGAGTGAAAACTATTTTATTTATTTGAAAATATTTTTTCTTAAGTGTAATATATTTCTTCAATTTTAAAATATATTTTATTATGTGGGATCACTTTATTTTCAGTGAAAGAATTTGTTGTTTTTTTTTAAATTTATTTCTTATCAGTGAAAACTGTTTGTATGAAAGTGAATATGATCTAAACAAAAGTGCATTTAATTGTAAGCCATAAAAATATATTTCCTGATTTACATTTACAGACAAACTATCTTCATATTTTTATCGAACACAAATGGGAATGAGATCGCTCAGCATTTTTTGAATTTAAACAAGAATAGGAATTCTCTGAAGTTGTCAGATTTTGAACAAATCCTTCGGAAAGGGTCTTTTGCATCGGGAGGTGAGCATTTTTTTTTCAATTCATTCTTGGTTTGCATTCATGTGAATAATTGTAAGTACATACTCAAGATACAGTTATGCTTATCTGTAAATTATGTAAAACATGTATATATGTGACCCAAAAAAATAATTACATATCGACGGTGTTTTGGCCAATTGATGTAATCCTCAAAATTGAAATTGTTCAGGAGAGGGTAAAAACTGTTTTTATGGAAAAAATTATATAGTGAGTTGCGTTATGAATCTTTGAAATGCACTTCTGTAAATTCTCATGTTGGCAGATACGGGATTATACATAGGGATATAATAGTGGTTTACATCAAGTGGCTGGGTCAAAATTTTTAAACCTAAAACCCGATGTAAAACGATGTTTTCCTTCCAAAAAGTGGTCAATTTATTTTTCTTATTTACATCATTCAGTCGAGACCTGCTATTTCATCTTAAAATTGAGATCCAATCATTAACTCATTTTCGTATTTTTTGAGGGTTACATCAATTGGCCAAAACATCGTCTATATGTTATATACAACGACTGAGACAAATGTCAATTATTTTTCTCTAAAGTGTATTTAGTCAATATAGGTATCAATTTTTAGGAAAAAAAAATCGAGAATAATTGGTTCACAGTTTAGTTCTATCTGATCAAATTACACATTTACCGATTAAGAGATATGAATTGATACCTAAGTCAGAAGTATTTTAGACTTCCAGGGGGGAATTACTGCCATAAAGATTTTCGATATTACATATTTGGAATACACCAATTTGCATGTTTTCAGTTAGAGTTTGACTATCGTCGGATTGTGGAATTGTATTCTGTACAATGGTGACAGGGGGAATGTAGCAAAAAAAGGTTGGGAATCTTGACCTAAGTCAATTATTTTTTTACTATAAAGATGAAAGCATTTGAATCATTGATTCGTAGATTATTTAAAAAAAGCTTTAAAAGATATGATTTTACAATGCATTTTATGAAGAGAGACTTTCGTACTTCACAAATGAAATTTGTAACTTTATAAAAATGTACGACCCAATGTCACATCTGGAAATCATACGGGGAACCCTAGCGTTTAATCCTTTGCATAGTAATTACATTATATTTTTTGTTTAAAATTTTCAGGTGGATTGAAGAATGCCGCATCTATAGCGTCACATCTCATCGATCACTACATTCCGTTCCTGCCTTTGGAACAGAAACACATAGAGATGTGTGTGAAAACTGAATTCAAAAAGCAGAAAAATACAGTTCCATCACCAGATGAAGTAGAGTGAGTATAGACATCGTTAAAATAAGAATAACTTTGTAAACAGCATTCACTGAAAACAAATTACTGCCAAGTAATCATTTAGGCTATTGAAACAATTAAATTTTTAAAAATAAAACACAATTTGTTTGTACTACTTCCACATATTTATAATGATCAGGACCGGTTTCGCTCATCACGAGCATTATCAACTGATAATGCTCGTGATGAGCGAAACCGGTCCTGATCATTGTAAATATGTGGAAGTAGTACAAACAAATTGTGTTTTATTTTTAAAATATAATGTCTTTCCACCAAGAATTGACAGTTAACTCCTTAAAAATGAAACAATTAATATAGTTATTCTATTATATTCACCAAACGAGATTTTAAGAAATGAGATTACCTGCTTAACCCAGCGAGTTCTGAATTGTATTTGTTTCAGTTTTTTATTAGGTTTTCAAATAATGTCATTTTTATATTAACCCTTTGCTTGCTGACGATAATTGCCTTATCTGATGACATAATCAACAAAAGTATCTGATGCATTTTCAACAGTCCAGAGCAGTGCTCCACAACTTTTTCTCGCCCACGGCACACCCTAGCTCTCATTAACGATTCACAGCACACTGCAGGCCAAAATATGTAAATTATATAAACAAAATTTACAATTAGTGAATTTGTTTTTATTTAATAGATTTAAAATAGCTTATTTAGTGATTGATATTTTTTCAAAAAATTGCATATTTTAGACCCTCAATTTGATTGTGTGTATTATTTTAATTTATTCATAAATTAATAATTCCACCGGCACAATTTTTACAGTAGGATTTTTTTGTTTTATACACTAGACCAGTGATTTCGAAAGTGGTTCCTACGGACCCCCAGGGGTCCGTGTGACCGCTGAGGGGTGTGTGACAAATTAAAAATAATTTGGGGGTGCGTGGACAATGTTGTGGGGGGAGGGGGTCTACGAGAAGTTTAATATAAAAAATATCTGTGACACATTTTCCTTATTATGAAAGTTGAAATAAATAGCAATAAATAAATTGATAGCAAGTTGCTGGGTGTTGGACCCTTTTGCAACAAACTAAGATGTATCCATACTAATGTGGGAGCAATTTGTTGAATAATCCACAAATTAGGAGCAGAAACCAATATCTGAACAAGATACCACAAATTTTGGTTACCAATTTTATATCCTGCATTATGGGACACTGTGCAGAGGTTGTTGTGGCTTTCCCGCCTTCCTATTTAGTAGAACTTGAATTTATGAACCTCATCATACTTTAAATATCAATATGTTTTATTTTTATTTTATTTTTACATCACCATTTATTTACCATTCAAGATATCAAATTAAATTTTTTTTTTTTTCATTATGCATTTACGTAAAGTTTTTTACTTAGGGGTTCATGGTCAGGATTTTTCTTTAAGAAGGAGTCCATGGGCATAATAAGTTTGGAAACCACTGCACTACACAAACCTCATTTTATTCCCTGTCATTGCAGTTGCACTATCCCTGCAAACACTAATATAATTATTCTATTGATATCAAAATAATAAATTATTTGTTTCATCGAGAACAATTTAGAGGGAGATATAACTTGGTAACCGAATGGCATTAATTTTTTTCTGATACATAAATACTCGATTTTTTCTCATTTTGAACGCACTGTGCCGCTGCACACCAGTTACGGAGCACTGGTATAGAGCAGGGTTTCCCAAACTATGTTCCGCAAAAAACTTGGAATGGTATTTAGTGGCTGCCGGTGACAAGAATATTAGGGAGTGCAAAAAAATGTCACCTATTTATGCAAGAAATTCATACTCCGATTTTGAAAACACTTCAATAACACGAACATCGAAGTCTGATATTGATGTTACCAACTGTTTCTCTACACTAACATCGCAATAGCATTTAGTCTATCATGAGTCATAGTATTTCTCAAAAATGACTAAATCCTTTTTAAAGTTGAGGAACGCTCACTTTCCACTGAATTCATCAGTATTGTACAAATAATCTGTAATAGCACTTTCACTAAATACTTCAAGTAAATTATTATTTGTAAAAAGTTGAAGAATGGACAATGCATCCATCGGTGACTTAAAAATCTTTCCTAATTTATTTTTAACCATTAATTTGTGAATTAAATCGTAAGTTGTTGTTGCAATAGTAATGTATGCAATAGTAATTTTTGGAATAGTAATTTATTTAGAAAAAATACTTGGCATATTACGACCTGCTGCTTTAATTTCCAGCCTTTTCGAAAAATCTCAACGATTTTCTTTAATGTATGCAGTGTTCATTATTGAAGCCCGTAAATATTATACATACGTAACTAGAAAGTAAATAAATTTGTTGGTATGTGTTTCTTGGTGGATATGCTCAATATATTTACTTTCACAGGCCCTTTATTAGAAAAAAGGTGCCATAATTTACTTCTTGTTAAACTTTTTACTAAAGATAATTATATGCTAATAGCATTTAAATTAAATTTAAAGCAGCTTGTCCTACGCCACGGGGAACATAAAAAAGATTACATTTTTTTTTAAATTTAGAAATCTAAAATTAATTTGATAAGGCATTATATATAAATATGGAGTAAGTAAGTAAGTTATTAAGTAAGCGCGAAAATTGTTTCATCTAATTTCTTACGTTGAAAATACCATGACGCCGTTCCACTGCGTTACATGGCAAAAAAGGCCCCACATTAGACCACGTTTCCTCGGACATTCGGGAACGCTCGTCATAATTCGGCAAGAGGTGCACTGTTCTTATATGCGTAAGAATGTCCCAAAGCGACACATGACATCACGAAAAAACAAAATTGTATGCGATATACCTAAAACCCAGGGGGATCGGTACAAGATCCGCACCTCCTGGACAAAGGCAGACTTTGTATTTTTATTTTTTTATCGCTGAATACGTTCGCTAAGCATTTTTGTGAATCATCGCTTCCTGCAATATTTTTTTATGAGGAACACGCAGGAAATTTAAAATTGGTGAATTGTTATGTTTGTATTTATATCGCTTATTACTTGAAAATGTAAATAGGAGTACAGTGCACACTTTGCTCCTTTACAAGAGCCGTCCCTGATGGTATTTTATGCTGCTGCAGCTGCAACAAATTCAAACATGTTTGACTTCATATTGATATTATATACTCGACAAAATAAAAAACGTGATCCGTTAAATTTGTGGGTTTGCAAAGTGTTCCATTGCAAGAAAAGTTGTGAAACGCTGGTCTAGAACATATTTTATTAATGAGTAAAACATCAATATTAAGAATTGAAGGATCATCTATAAGTGAAAATTAGTTAGGCAGGGAAAATGTTTGTTGCTCATATTTATTGCAAACATACAAATACACTATTATATTTATAATGTTGCTTGTTCGTTCGGTGAGGGTGTAATTTTAGATCTGAGGGTTTCTGTAAATGACAACGACAGTTCTGTTGGTAGTATCATTGTCCAAAAGTATTTTTCAAAATCACGCAATGCGCTATTAAAATCAAACTATAAAAAAACGATCAATACCACTAGACATCGGTTCGCTTTCATCTGAATCTGAACCCTGTTCATTTATAAAACTAACTTCAGTTTCAACATAGTGTGCCATTGTGAAGGGCTAAATTTTTTTATTATTTACAATGTCAATAAACAACAGACATAATTAGAAACCTCTCTCTGCAGTGGAATTCTAAAATGTAACAATTTTGCACACGAAAGAGGTATGAAACTATTTATACATGTAAATTGTTTTTAGTAAACATTACCTCCATGTATTTTATTGATTAATCGAATACGAATTATTTTTTTGTATCCATTGGTTACTTATCTTTAGCAGGAGCTAGACAAAGCACGCTTGTCTGCAAAACATCTGACCGCATGTGTCAGTGATTCCGCTTTACAACACCATCTTACAGTGCAGATTAATTTCTCTTCAATCTATAAAATCATTATTGATTCTGCAAAACTGCACTTTGACGATTGAGGCATTTCAAAAGATTCAAATATACTTTCACTCACCGCTGCCATGTTTGGTTTGTAATAGATGTTTTGAAAAAATATTCTTTTCGTATGTCAAAATATAATGTGAATATTTTAAAAATATCTTCATTCATAAAAATTATTTTTGTGCCGCCAATGACCAATTTATGACAATGAACACCTCGGTTGTCCAATTTTATAACATAGGAAGCATTTTAACGCAAAATCGTAGACGTGCGCTATAGTTCAAATAAAAATACTCAAAGTTCAAAACCTCTTTCCAAATTCTTCAGTAGATGCCAGTGTATATGTTATAAAATATTTAAAACCAAATGTTTCACTTTGTAGATGTTGAATCATAGTGTAATATTGTTTTCTGTGCCCCGTAATATATAGAATTGAGAGATGTGAAGTACATATATATATTTTTTTATATTCCAGCCAAGTAATGTCCATTATCACCTATGGGCCACCGCAGAATCCAATATTTGCTAATGCCGGATGTAAGAGAATTAAAAAACAAGTGGCATTAGTTTTAGGAGATCGAATCAGTAAGCCTAAGAGGAATAGTGTACAATAATTAAGATATCGACTGAAGGTGCTTGATGGGAATTACAATATCAATTTTTGCACGTTTTCATATGTTTTGCCACTAACGGCCTGGTTTTCACCTTTCGGCATCTTCAGGTATTCATGTCCAAGGATGAACTCGAACAGTCCAATTCGAGTAGCTAGACTTCAGATTTGAATGCCTGAAGATGCCGAAAGGTAAAACCCGGGTTGTTAGTGACAAAACATATGGAAATGATTCAGATTTAAATAATGAACTGATAGGTGCAAGATGAAATTTTGGTGATGTTTACATGTACAGGACGCATTTGTTAACCGCTTGAGTTCCGAAAAATTTTCTGGGCCCCCAAAAAATTTGAGAATAATATTTATGTTTTTTAAAGATTTTTTGCGTGCATATTGATGGGAGATTTATCGTTTTTTCCAGTTTTCAATTGAAAATTGTAAGGTTTTGTAAGATTTGTAATTTTGAAGATTATAAGATTTCCAAAAAAAAATCAGGGCTGGAACATAATATATATAATACATTTTTTTCATAAAACTGCTTCCATTTTCAACATAAATTAACTAAATTATTTATATCTAAAAACGATATTATAATGTTAGGGTTGCCAACACATTTTTTTTCTAAAATTATCACATTTTACACAAATAAACAAGTTTTTTTATATAAAGAAATCTTCAAAATTTATCACAAAGTCCGTCTATATTGCACTAGGCCCTGAAACAAACTTAAAAATGCATTTAGTGAGAATTGAAAAAAAATCAGATGAGTTCTCGGTATGAATGTACAAAAATATGAATTTTGGTCATCTCGTATACCCGATGCAAAGATAAACAATGAATTTGAGACGGTGGTCATAAATGAAGATAATAATGTGTTCTATGTAGCAGACCTTGTCCCATCAATGCGACACGTTTGAGATGTAACATAAACGTGATTTGTTATTTTGTTACAATTGATTTCACCATGTTTATTCACCATAATCCAACTAAAATCCTATCAGTATACCATGTAGTTTATTTTTGAAAAGTCTCTGACACCGGTGTCCGCATGTGATTCGAGCGGTTAAGGAAGAGACATGTATCACACGCTTTGCCATATGGCGATCAGCGATAAATAAATTCAGCGTGAACTATTAAATTTACTTTTTAAAAGTTGCCTTACTTGAGAGTGGTATTTTCGACATTTCATATTTATTTCCATTATAATTAAATAGCTGTGATATATCCGATAGTGAAATTTACATTGAATCTGGCACAGGAAGCTGTCGGCGTAAAATATATTTTTTTTTCAATTAAATAATAAGCAAATTTGGATTATTGAGATTTTGTACACTTCCATGTATAAATAATAAGCATCGCTTTTCTTATTCATCAAAAGTTAATTTCAAACACTCAAAGTTCATCCATTCATCATTTTATTTCTGGTTTGAAGAACAGTATGACCGGTGAGTAAAAAAGTGTCTCCATGTTGTATATCATGTCATGATGAAACTTTCCACACGGTTGTTTGGCAACTATACCGCTGATATAATGGAAGACAGCCAAGCATAATATGCTATATCATTATTTGTGATGCACACATTTCCATTTTCCATTGTATCTTACCTTCGAATTGATCATTAGATTTAACTAACTTTTTGTACAGAAACGTCTAGAAGACGGGTTTGGAAAGGAAATCAATTGTATGAATTTTGATTTTATAATGAAAAGAAAGAATTTCATCATCTTTCAATCCACACTGACCAATTGAATTGATTAATATATAATATCTGCTCATCTTTTGTGTCGTACTATTCTCAAATTTATTAGTGACTAGACACTGATAGAGCTTAGGCACAATATTGAACACCTTTACGCCGAGAGTAATGATTTTTGTATTTTCTATATACTTTTTCATATTGATAGTTCTTCATTTTAATGCGGTATTAATTGTGGCAATGTTCACTGCTGTTATCAGGTGATCTGTTAAACTTCAACGATGTAGGTAGCCAACGGTGCTAGGTAAGTAATTACCTTGATTATTCTTTCAAGTTTTTTGTCTGCTTAATTCTGTCCACTCACTATACGTATTTGAGTAATTGTTATGATATTTCATGCTTTCAATACTGACCTCTTTCCTGTATTACGATGTCGGCTATGTTAAGTAACAACATTATAAAGATGTGCTCGGTGTAAAGGTGTTAAGTATTACTGCATGTGCTCTATTAGTGTCTAACCACTAATAAATCATAGAATAGGACTTGATGATTATAAATATTAACATCCTGACAGTATGTCTCCTGTCATGCGTGCTCTTTTTCATTCTTAAGTGTTTAACTATCGATAATTTTCTTGTATAAATGGCTACCAATTTTACAATTTAGGTTAGGTAAATCATATTTGAAATTATTGTGATTAATTTTGATACTATTTTTGTTAATAAAGGTTATTTTTTATGATGTTTTTTTTTTACTGTTATTCCATTTTCAGCATTTCCTGCACGGTATGTAAAACTAAATCAAATGTTTTTGATTGGGTTATAGATTGGGATATAGGTATAATATTATACAAAATAGAATTTTTTTTTCTTTCTTTACCATGTCCTCTCCCAACGTGAAACATATGGCCTCCTAATAAAGGTATCTCAACAGAGTTTTTCTATGAGAACTGCTTGTTACTCTGTTGCTCAACCTCTCTTTTTTTCGAAAATAGTAGGGATAGATGGATACTGCTAGGACAGAACTAGTGGTTAGCTAATTGCTCTCGCTATGCCCCGTTTTTGAGAATTGGATGGGTGGGAGGGAGTTTTAGACTTCACAAACATTCATGACTACAATCAGAAATCCATTGAAAGAGCAATTTATGAAATTGTCCGCACCAGGATTTGAACCCGAGACATCTGTAACCGTAACCAACTGCGCCACGGACGCCGACAACAACAATAGAAATGTACAAATAATATCCCCAATCAAATATATTCAGTTGTATTTCGAAGTTTGCAGAGTACACATCACTTTATTTTTGTGCTTGATACATGAACATATAAGTTAATATTCTCATTGGATTTCAATCAGAATTTATTTGTCATCAGCGCCCTGGCCTGTTTCTTAAAAAGTTTGGCGACCACTGCACTAGGTTAAACTAAAGGTGGAATACAATATTTACATCCAAGATATCTCACCTTGCATTATTATGGGCTTTCGAACTGCACAACTAATTGTCATGTGCTTGCGCCAGAAAAAATGAAGGATGAATTTTTTTATTGAGATATTTATTGCTTTAGAAAAATTGTATTGGGTAAGTATATAAAAAAGCAAACAGTGCCCGAACTGGAGAAATTTACTAACTGGAAAGATCAAAAATATTCTAAAAATAAATCGTTCTGTTTTTTTTGGTTCTGGTCCATTCGGCGTCAATTGTACACCGCACACAAACGTGGTACGAACTTATTGGCGATTATGAAAATTTTATTTATGTTAGTCCTATTTATGGCATTGAAAATAAAATAAATATAAAATCTCAACAATTTAAATTTTTAATATTGAAATTCCATCAAGCACCCTTGGTCGACGTCTTAAATTATATAAAATAAATATATTTATTTCATTATTAGTTAAAAACAAAAATACTTAATAATAAAACATTTATTTCACTTAACAAGGCAATTTGTTAAATAAACATAAAACCTAGTAAGATTCATATAATTCGATAAAAAAAATTGTTTGAAGGTCTTGATTTGTTGAAATAGAGTAGTGTCGTGTTAAAGATTTATCCTAAATCTCTAAATTTTAAGCATTGAAATTTGAAACTGCTTGTAGACATAATAAATGTATGTCGGCGTCCGTAGCTCAGTTGGTAAAGTCGTTGGCTACGTTACGAATGTCTCGGGTTCAAGTTCCGGTGAGGGCAGTTTCATAAATTAATGTTTCAATTGATTTATGGAATGCTGTTCGTAGTCATGAATGTTTGTAATGTCTAACACTCCCTCCCACCCATCCGATCCTTGAAAACGGGGCGTATCGAGAGCGATTAGTTAACCATTAGTACTGTTCTAATCCTATTCTTCTATTCCTACTCTCTCCGAAAAAAAAGAAGTAGAGCAACAAGCAGTTTTCATAAAAAACGTCCGTTGGAAGCGGACATGATAAAAAAAAACATTATAATTATATATTATACAACAATATAATTATGTTGTTTGCGCACCATATGATTTATGAATTTGATGTTTATTTTGTAAAGTAAATAGGTATATGGAAGCAATAAATATTGAAATAATCCGTTAAAAGATCGATTTAAATACAACATATTAAAACTAGGATAAATACTTCATTAAAGCAGATTGGAATGAAGAAATTACCTCTTATAAATAAGTATGATACAATATAAGTGATTTTTTAGGTTTGTAGTAGTACCTACCTACATATTTTATGACTTTGAACTAAAAAAGTGTTTTGATGTTTAGCCCTTCAGTATGTCATAAGAAAAATTGTGTTAGTACGTGTCGTCAATATTATACTACATATCTTATACTTTTTATTTCCTTTGCAGTATACCTATTGTCGGCGTCCGTGGCGCAGTTGGTTTCGTCGCTGGCTACGGTTACGGATGTCTCGGGTTCAATTCCCGGTGCGGACGGTTTTCATAGATTGATCTTTCAATCGATTTATGGATTTCTGTTCGTAGTCTGAGTCCTCCCTTCCACCAATCCCATCCTCACGGGGCGTAACGAGAGCGATTAGCTAATCACTAGTCCTTTCATAGCCCTATCCTTCTATCCCTACTCTCTTCGAAAAGGAAAAGAGAGGTTGAGCAACTGAGTGACAAGCAGTTCTCGTAGAAAAAATTCTGTCAAGATACCTCCATTAGGAGACCATATGCTCCACATTGGGAGCGGACATGGGAAAAAAAAAAAAAAATACCTATTACATAATGTGGCATTGTTATTGCGTTTCTACGATATTGTCTATAGATGTATGGGAATTTTATTATTATCTATGATTACTACCATCTGACATTTGTGACAGTGTGTACATACCTTGATCATGCAAGCATTTGATACTTGCGCATCGATCGCTTGCTGTACCATTCTTTTATAAATGGAGCCAGTGATTTATTCCTCGCACTCTTTCTCCATGTCTTGCCGCATATGTTTACAGAAGAAATCAGAAATGATATCCATCTTTCAAATTCGCGACTCGCTTAGTATTTTCGAGAAGGTTATGAACTGCAGCGACATTATAATTTTGAAAGGTGACAATTACCCCGACCGCATATGCGACGAATGTCTACGTGAACTCGACATCGCGTCTAGATTTAAACAGAAAACTGAAGAATCCGATAGAATTCTCAAACGTCAACTCGTACATTCCGTCATTCCCGAGAATAATGTGAAACGGGAGCTTTACGATAGCGACGCCTGCTCGATGCACGATTACAGCGAATTGCCCTTTCGCGAAATTACTTATTCAGGCTGCGAAGAGGATGTGAAACCTTTGCAGTACATCGATGGAAAAGAAGAAAAAAAGCTTGTCAAATTTAAAATTCGTAAAAAACTAAGCAGTCGAAACAAATCCCGAGAAATTGTCAAAGATTTTTCGGTTTTAATTAAAGAAAGTTCCGTTCATAACAATCTTACCGATGATCGCGAGGGTGGAATCGGATTGGATTCACTGCGAGAGGTGGGCGAATGCAATTCAAGAAAGAAGAAAACGAATACTGTAAAAAGACTCACTAAACAATCGCATGAATTAAAATGTGAGACTTGCAATCTTCTCTGTCAAAACAAATGGGTGCTCAAGGTGCATATGAGGACCCATTCTGGAGAGAGGCCTTTTCAGTGTGAAGTGTGTTTGAAACGGTTTGTGTCTAATTCTAATATGAGAATGCACAAGCGACTGACGCACGATGACAACAAACAGGTGAAAAGTTCATTTCGTTTTTATCAACCGACAGGCAATCACACAATGTAACAACCACTCTTCCACCGATGAAGATTCTGTTGCTAAAACACATTTGTAAGAATTGAACTGGTCTGGTCAAATTGTTTCATGAATTTCAATTACTAAGACCAAGTATTCGGGCCAATTCAGTTGTTGACAGTTTTTTTTTCATTTTCTAGGTATGTTCGGAATGCGGTAAATCGTTCAGCTGTCTCACATATCTAAAACGGCATTTAGTGATACATTTTGATGTAAAACCTTATGGGTGTACCTTATGCGAAAAGCGATTCACCACTAAATCATATTTGAAGGAGCATATAGCGAGGCACAGAGGCGATAAGAGATTTTTTTGTGAGATATGCGGCTCAAAATTTATATCTGTTGTCAATTTAAAACAGCATATGCTCGTACACGGTGTGCAAAAGAGAGATTTTAAAAGGTGAGTGCACTGATGCCATGGTGTGAGAAAAAATAGACTGACTTGAAAAATATTGTTTTAGAATTGTACGTAGGAATCAAAAAGATTGACTGTCGAATGAAGGCAAGCGATGGCTAACTGAAAAGTAGTGGACACTCTTACTGTACGAGTGTCTTAAAACAATTTCAAATTATTGTCGGTGAACACATACTAATGACAAATGTTACTTTCTCCATCCTTTTTTAAATCATCTACTCCCAAATTAGTGCATATAGACTATTGAGTATTTAATGAAGACAGCTTGGGATTCGGACGGAGGGGTGAGGTCAGCCAATAGATTTGTGCCTTTAATTTGTTACACATTGATATGTTTCATCTACCTATTTATGAATAGCGGTACCTCATATTATAGCAGACGCCCCACATCTGTGAGAATTGTGTTCCTGGAAAGATTAATATGTCTACCGATGTAAAACTTGCTTGGTTGTATGCATTAATTCTTTTTTTAATTTGAATATACACGTAGTACTCGACTCACGACGGTTCGCACTTACGACCAAAAATTTAAAAAAACATTTTTTTTCTTATTGCGTCATGGAGCACCATTGCCAACGGTCGATGCATACAAGAAAGAAGATCAGTAACAGCGTAGTCAGATTATTAAATCGTACCCATAATGTCTGGTAAACCATATCTTAATAAATAAATTAAATTTATATATTTAACGGAATACACATTATAAAAAAAGAGGAGTGCAATAGACTAAGAAACGAAACTTAAATCAATTAAACTATATGAAAATGTTAAAAAAGTGAAAGACTTCAACTAACATCAAATCACATTCAACGATCTCTATAATTTTGAAAAATAAAGTAAGAATTAGGGATCGAGTTAAAATCTACAAAATATCAAAAAAAGACTTGGACCCATCTATGAAATGGAAAAACTTTCAGTGATTTGGATGGAAGATTTGATGAAAAAACGAATCTTTAAGCCTTGTCACCACAAAAACAAAAGCGCAAAGCATTTTTGAAAATCAGAAATTAAAGAAACATGACGACTACAAACAGTTAGAGGCAGCCAGCGCACTAGGCAGCCAGGCTGCGGCAGCCAATATGATCATCAAATTTGTATTAAAATGTATTCAAGCGAACGCACTAGGCAGCCAAATATCGTTGGCTGCGGGAGCCAGTCGAAACACGGCGATTACACAGGCAGCCAATACGACATGGTGAAATGTATGTGGCTGCCTCAGTCTACGCGCACTTGTTGCCGCAGCCAGGCGTTTCTTGTGCTCTGTGACAAATTGCATGATGTCTTTTGATACAGAGAGTTTGATTAGAGAAGTGGAATGTTGAAAAGCACTCTGGGATATATCTTCGGATGAATACAGTGATCGAGACCTCAAGAAAAGGAAATGGGTGGAAATTACAAATATATTTTGTGGGGAGAATTTATCCGAAAATAAAAAGAAAGAGCTTGGTAAGTTTTGTAATAATAATATTTTTGGTTTTATTGTTATTTAGTTTGCAAATCTAACACAATCCAACTCTATCTTGCCACTCTAGACGACCATCGTTCATAAAATAATCAGCGAACAAATCCCTATAACTTGCAGAGAGTCTACTATTCCTGTGCCTACGGTCTTGGGGAATTTCTTCCAATTCCGGTGGGACATACAATGTGTCGCCAAACTTATAGTCATCTTTATCTCGTACATAGTTATGCAATACACAGCATGTCTTTACTATGGCAATTGATAATTCTTTTCGTACATATATAGGATGGTGAAAAATTCTCCATTTATTTGCCAAAATACCAAATGTACATTCAACGAATCGCTTAGCTCGAGACAGTCTGTAATTAAAGATTCTTTTTGTATCGGTTAAACTCCTTCCTCCGTAGGGTCGCATCAAATTCTCTGATAAACCAAATGCCTCATCTCCGACAATGACATAAGGCATTGGTGTCCCATTGTTTGATATAGGTTTGTTTTCTGGTATCGATAAATTTTTATTCGTGAGCTTTTTATACAAAATAGAATTTTTGAAAATGGATGAGTCACTGCATTTTCCATATGCTCCAACATCTATATAAATAAGATTATAATTAGCATCACATAATGCAGGTAAAACGATTGAAAAACGATTCTTATAATTATAATGTAGGGCTCCCGAATTGCTTGGTTTTATAATATTTATATGCTTCCCATCGATAGCGCTGATGCAATTAGAAAGTTAGCATTTCATCAATCCACCGTTCTTCAGTGAATTCTGGAAAAGTCGCTTGTCTCATTTTCTCCCAAATTGCCAAGCTTGATGAATAAACTTGATAAATAATTTCTCTACCTGTAGTTAGTCCAAGCTGATAATTATGATGCAACTCCATCATCGAACACCCAGTAGCGAGATAGAGATATCTGAAACAATTATATTTTTATTTTTTAGGTAAATCGGTTAAAATGGAAGAATATAAGGACTAGCTTCAGCAGGAAACTAAAACATAAAACTGGTGCCAATAGTGGATCGGCAGCCTTGCGTAAAAGTACTTACATATATTTTAACCAACTGCAGTTTCTTAAGGAAACTCTAATAAACAATGAAACCCAAGGAAGCATGAATGAAACACCCGACGATAATGATAATGCTAACAATGCTATTCTCGGTGGTCGAAGCCGTTCACCCCCTAGCAAAAAGAAAAAGCAAACCGAAGGTGATGAACGCACACATCTGGTGGATATTTTAAAACAGAGTATCACAATGAGACAGGATCATGAAAATAAGCAGGATTCTGATCCAGACAGAATGTTCCTGCTTTCATTACAAGAAGACTTAAAGAAAATTCCGGAAGATAGAAAGCTTGGCGCAAAAATGGCAATAATGAACGTCATTAAAACAGCCCAAGCAGTTCCCGTCGAAACTGGCTACGCCACACAGGCCAACTATACGATGGATTGCGGACAATATCGTCATGGATATTACACGGCGGATCCACACAGGCAGAAAATTACTCCAGAAACATCTAATCTCAGTGTGTTTTCATTGGCAGGTTCGATTCCGGATTCGGATATGTCGGAAGATTATGAAGTAATGGATTTGTACAATATGTAAAATGATTAAAAAAAATTCAAACATAAAATTTTGTTCAAGCACCCTCAGTCGATGTCTTAAATTATATAATATTTTGTTTTGTGTACATACCTCAATTTGACAAATAGTTTTTCTTCGGGAGTTATACAAGCTCGCATTCGAGTATCAGTTCCCATGATTGATTCTCGAACAGTATCCAACAGCTCGTTAAACAACTGCACTGACATTCTTGCATAGTTAAAAAACGTTTCCGGGTGTTTTTTAAGATCTTTAATATAACTTTGAAATACACCTTTTGAGTGTCGCTCGTGGAGCAAGGGGTGAATCCAATAATGTTTTTTTTTATTGTTTTTTTCACGTTGGTTCAAGAGGTAAATAATAACTGCATCTTCCACGTCCATTTCGAGGCAGCGATAAATGCGAACTGGTGATATTGGCTATTGGCTGCTACAACTGGCTGCCTGAATTGGCTGCGCAATATTATGGCTGCCTAGTGCGCGGCCAGCCTTACTGTAAGCGATGGATGGTTTGGTGGATTTAAAAAACAGACAAATTATCAAAATATGAAAATAAGTAGAGAGGTGGCGACTGCCGATCACAAGGTTGCTGAAGATTTTATCGAAACATTTGATACACTGATTAGAATATAAGAAGAAAATAAAACAAAATTTTAATGCTGACGAAGCCGCGTTCTATTGAAAGAGAAATGCCTCAGCGTACTTGCATTCATAAAGAAGCAAAAAATATGCCAGGATTCAAAGCATTCGAGGACCGTATTTTACTTTTATTGCTTGTAAATATTGCTGGCTATAAATTGAAACCTTCAAAGGAATCTATACTGATATGTTACTATTACATTACCGCTCAAATAAAAAAGGGTGAATGACGCAATTTATTTTCGAAGACTGGTTTTTGAATTTATTTATTCCTGAAGTAAAAATATATTGTAATCAGAAAGGAATTTCAACGCAATTCTTGCAGGCATAACCTTATTTCATCCACTTGCATTATAAGGCAAATTTTAATTTTCAACAAAATTCTTGCAGCCAAACCTTATTCCAACCACTTGTTTTACAAGGCAAATGATACAATTGTGTTCACAATGTTTTATTCATTAAAAATAGAGGACCGTTTGGGCAATTTGCGATAATATTGTGATTGTTGTTCGCTAAGCGCGAAAAATTTGAAAAGTCTGCTCTGATGTATTAAAATGTATCCGTACCATTTTTGGTTGCAGCTGCTTTATGTCCACTAATGAAAGTCCCCGCTTAAACTGACCTCAACCGAATGACATTTAATTTTAATATTTTGTATTGAGTTAGACTTAAGACCAAAGTTCAGAAACGTATCTCGGTCGTAAGTGGAGGACATCCTGTAACACTTTATTCAAATATTCTAAATAGTAATACAACTGACCACACTGCGACCGACTGAGGTTTTTCTCAAAAAGATCTTAACTCTATTGAATAATAGATATATCCCAATACTTCCCTGTTGGATGATTTTTTCGCACATTAGTACAACTTTTTCTTAAAATGTTTGTACTGGCACTGTTAAAATCAATATTATATTTATTACGATGGCGTGATGACTATCGACTGATGATGCTCGTGATGAGCGAAACCGGTCCTGATCATTATAAATATGTGGAAGTAGTACAAATTAATTGTATTTTATTTTTTTTAAATATAATGTCTTTCCACCAAGAATTGACAGTTAACACCTTAAAAATATAATATTATATAATTCTTGTAGTACTAAAAATTTAAAAAAAATTATGCCTTATTATATTGAAGTCCTACTAAGTAAATGTCAATCCAATTATTAATTATGATATAATATGTTCATTCGTGTTGTTATTTTTAGACATCAATGTACATTCTGCGATTATAAGACGACTGGTAAAGTAGATCTGGCAAGACACATTCGCAAACATACCGGAGAAAAACCTTTCCGATGTCCGCATGACGGATGTCTGTCGGCTTTCTCTGGAAAAGCTTCTCTGAACTTACATATTAGGTGAGCTGTAGTAGAAAATTAGTTTCTGATCTCTTCAAAAGATTTAATTGTGTTGATTCGGATGCCGTTTGTAATAGCCACTCAAAGATTAACTGAATAACTAACTAAGGTGGTAAACTCGCACACCCCAATTTTTCTTTTGCTTGACAGCCTTTGCTGAGTTGCAGGGTTGAAAAATGAATGTTTTCTTGAAATTTATTCAAGATTTTTCCTTCATATGCAAAAAGTGGGACCATGGAAATAATGATAATATTACATAATGATTGAAAAATCAACGCTTCGTCTTTTTAAAAGAAAAATAATAAATATCTGGTTATTATTATTATATTTTCTAAAGCTTTTTCCTGCTCTGAAATAAAAAAAATTTGATTACATCAATGAAATTTAATCTATTTTTAAATATAGTTACATTTTTAGTATGTATGCTTATAAAACTTACTGTTATGGACATGTACTGATTTTTTATTGAAAAGAAACCCGCAATTTTGCCAAGTACTTCATAAAATTGGCCCACAGTCAAAGGATTAATAAATATTTGATAAACGTTTTGTATTAAACAATCATAAATTTACCCAGAAATCAAAATAATGCAATTCCCACAATAATACATCATCTGATATTCACCATAACAAGACCCACTAATTTAAAATCAGTAGGTATCTCGGTCGCCTACAAATCAAAGTCGTATGAGTTTGTAATTGTTACATGGAAACATGTTTTCATGGAAATGTACAAGATTTGAACATTTCAAATTTGTTTTTCATATTTTTGTCCATTTTTCAGAATTCACACAGGTGAAAAGCCTTACTTGTGCAGTGAGTGTCCGGCCAAGTTTTCTCGGGGAGACAAATTTAAAAATCATATGCTCAAGAAACACAATATAACCGACGTGGGACCGAGCAAGAGATCAAAATTGGTAATCAGAGAACTAGCCGAGGCGGCCGAATTAGGCTCCCTGTTACCCATTCCGATGGACATTTTGAAAGTAAACAATATTAAATGTTCTGCTGTGTGAAAAAGTCATATTTACTCTTTCACATATTCGTTCCATGTAGTTCACAATTGTACAGATGGGGTTTTTCAAAAGTTGTGACTCCCAATTCCCTCTAGATTGGTGTACGTTGTTGTGTGGTAAAGCAAAGCTGAAAAGAATGATAAATTTGCCAGGTACATTTTTCTAATTCATTTCAAATATAATGTATTTAACACACTTCTTTAAAAAATAGAGTGCAGAATGTGATTCCACATTTCAACATTTTTATAATGATCAGGACCAGTTTTGCTGCTCAAGAAAATTTTCGAATGATTTCCAATAAATTGTGTTATATTTTTATAAATATAATGCCTTTCCTCCAAAAATTGACAGTGAACATCTTAAAAGTGATTAATATAATACAGCCCTCAATGTTTTTTGAAATATATTGTTGTTTGGCATGCAATACCGTTTTATTAAAAAATATTTTTGATAAAACTTAAAAATTAATTTTTTGTTTTTCCGCGAATGTGCATTCATAATTAAAAAAAAAAAACAATATTTTTGTACTACTTCCACATGTTTATAATGATCGGGATCGGTTTCGCTCATCATGAGCATTATCCTTGAATTTCCTCGCTTTGCTCTTAGTAAAATTGTCAGCAACATTATCAAAATCTATTTTATCTGCCAGTTGGTGTGCTATTGAAAGTATTTTTTCAATCGCAAATTGCTCACTGTTGATGTTAAATTGTTTATTTATTAATTTCATATTCGAAAAACTTCTATCATAACTAGTAACACAATTGCGAGGAAATAAATTAAAAGCATTTCAATATTTGTGACTCGAGTCTCTAAAATTATATTGTTGAATAAATTTCAAAAGTTCAATCTTCGCCAGCCTTCTACACATCTGTTTCATATGATTTTGAATTCTTCCCAATCAACATCATTATGATCTTGATATTACTGACACTATAAAGATTTGATGGAGGTAGAAAACCATATTTCTCAGCAAGATTATGAAGCTGAAGAAAATTTCTATCCCCAATTCAGCTTCGAATGATAATTCAGCATCATTAATGTCTTGTAATATATAGTGTAATTAAATTTTGTGCGTCACATGCTCCAAAAAATGTGCTCAATTTATTTTTAGTAGCTGCGATTTCTCAAATTCTAATTTAGCTTTGTATGAATCCACCGAACTGAGTCTGTGCTAACAATGCTCCCTCTAAGTTTTGCATGCACTCCCTCAATCTGTTTAAATTTGGAATAAATGTTGTATACATATTACAAAAAACTATAATTTAAAGCGTTGACTGCGCGCCACACGCGTAGGTACATAATTCTGTTTTTTTAAACATATCACAACCCCAGACAAATTTCGTCGTAAGTCTGAATTTGTCATTTTGCAGGAGAGCTATTTGAAGTTTTCAAAAATTTTCTGTAAATATGAACACTGGTTGTATTGAAACATTCAATGATGTAGTAATGTACACCCTAAAAAATGAGAATTTCTAGGAACTTTCGGTTCATAACAATATTTATGAATGTGGACTTGCTTGGTGAATGCTAAATAAAAAGTTTAAATGCATAATTTAAAGTGAATTAAATTCTATGTACTGTTTGAAAACAGAATGAACTAAATGTATTTACAATTTGGAATATCAAAGAAAATGTGAAAAACTAAAAAATTATAAATAAATTAAAACTTCACAATGAACTAACGATTTGAGCTTTATTTTGTTACAATGTTTTTTTTCACCATGTCCTCCTCAATGTGGAACATATGGACTTCTAATGAAAGTATCTCAACAACATATATTTTCTACGCAAACTGCTTGTCATTTAGTTGTTTAACCTCTCTTTTTCAAAGAGAGTATGGATAGAAGGATATGGCTAGGACAGGTCTAGTAGTTGGTTAATCTCTCTCAATAGGTTTTTAGGATTGGATCGGTAGGAGGGAATTCAGGACATCACAAACATCAATGCCTACGAACAGAAATCCAAATTGTTTTTGTTTCCACAGCATATATTGTTTGAATAATTACAAAAATAGATCAATAACGAAAAGAAGGTTGTGGATTTGGCCCTACTTCAACAAATTAATGTGACATAATATAAGCCAAAAATGAACCAGAATGTCGAAAACTTGCATTGAGTGTATGATTATGAGGAAAGCAATACTGATTTCTACAAGACTGGCAATCGCTCATCGATTTTTGGGAACTGGAGACGCCTATAGGAGTTTAATTTACTTGTTCAGTGTCACTCAGTGACAGGTACATAAGGAAGAATCCTGTGATCCCTCAAATGACGTCCCTGGTGACCAATCCCCGATCCACTATAACATAAGTGTAGATATGTCTGCCTAATTTTTGTCGTAATATTGTACAAATATATTGAACTTAAAAAATAATTTCTTAACTCAACGATGGCTAACCTTTTTGGCTCGCTGTATCAAAATTCTGAAAAAACCTAGCTTAACTCAGTTGCCGTGTCACATCTAGGAATATCAATAATAATGCAGCCCTCGTAAATGAGAGATTTGTTTTAAACTATTTATTTATTATTATAAAAAAGTCAAAACAAATAATGATTTATAGTAATGACTTTTTTGTTTGCTTAATTGCATTTGCTAAATCTTCAATTGAAGACAGGTATTTCATATATTTCAAGTAAGGATTCGTATCATACTGTTCTCTCTTTACTCGCTCAATCACATGTAAAGTGAAAGGTGCGAGTGAGATACAAGGGCATCCGGGCGCATGCTCTTGCATCCTACTTGTCCATATACAAGTGAGGTTGTGCGATAGAGATAGAGATAACTCCACCGCACGCTGCCGGTATGTATATCAGTTTTTACCATAAACATAATTAGTATATATATTGTGCTCTGCCTTTAGCTATAGACAGGAACAGACAATTTTGATTGACAATTTATTGTTTTTTTGCATAAAAATTTTGCATAATTTTTTGTACGTGCCACCTGCACGAGGTTAGTGACGCTTTTGTCTTCTTACTGTAAAGTTTTTAATTGACAATAATTAAAACTGTCTTTAATAAAATTTGAAATAGACACAAAAATTTTCGACGACAATAATCGCGCAATTCACTATGAATATTCTGTTTGGAAATACATTTTGCGAGAAAAGGTTGGACAAGAAATGGAGTTTAAGTGAATTAAAAACCAAAGGTAAATCTACTGAAGAGCTTCATGTTCAGATGAATTCAATTCATAAAATGAATGTAATATACCTATTATCTGAAGCATTTATAATTTTCAACATTTTAATATTACATAATATGAAGACATTATGTATTTATTTTGCTAAATAATTAAGTGAATTCTTAAATGATTGAATGCATAATATTTGTATTCACTCCTTAAACTAATTTTATTATAAATGTAATAAACTTAATAAGATATGTTAAATTTATGTGAGCCTCTCAGCACTTAATAAAATCGAATAAGAGATACCTACATACTTTGAAAATAAATGAACAATTTGCATGTGTACATAATTATTATTATTTTTTATTATATCTTCACTGTGAGACATATTGAGTTAGTTCTACCAAAACGTTCCTTATTTCGAACTCTACCGTATGGGAAAACACGCTTATTTTTATAAATTACTAGTACCCGGCATGCGTTGCAATACCACAGAAAGAAAGGGTTTGTGTTTTAATTCTGTTTATTGCAGTACTTTTGAATAAGAGGTCTGCACGGGCCGAAATTTTATAAAATTACTCAGTCCGAGCCCGTCATCTTCAGGCCCGGCCTGGCCCCCAAGCCCGAGTCTCAATATCACACTTGTTATCCGAACCCGACCCGAAGCCCAGATTTATTTTTCTCAGCCCGAAAAAAGCCCGATTTGTTTTTTAATATAGTAAATCATTTATACTTTTCAAACAATATAATAATATGTTATTGTTTCCTTATTTCCAACGATATTCATAGCACATGTGAAATAAATTATTTAAGTTTTGAAAACTATCGCCTTATGGCTGAGTCATGGCCCGAACATAGTATGAAATATTTTTCTTAAATTTGAATTCTTTACCTGAGCCCGCCACAAGCCCGAATCTGAATTGTTTTTACCCACCCGAGCTTTATCAACTGATCAGTTGATAATGATCGTGATGAGTGAAACCGGTCCCGATCTTTATAAACATGTCGAAGTATTACAAACAAATTGTGTTTTATTTTTTTAAATATAAAGCCTTTCTACCAAGGATTGACAGTCAACACATTGAAAGTAAAAAACAATGGGTAATTTTCCGCTAAATCTTTTGATTTTTTACAAATTTTACGATTCAGGCATGAACAATTATTATTTGTAACGTTTATATTATAAAATATTTATAGTTGCTTAGCGACGTAACGCTGACAATAACGGAATATTTTTGGCATAGAGCGGTCGCTAAGCAGTCTTCCTCGACTTTTGTTGATTTTTTTATTCCTCATTGTAAATTCAAAAATATAGCGTTTTCAGTTTAAGGTTAAAAGATAAATGTTGAGAGTTGAATGTTAAAAATAGCACAGTTCAACTAAAAATTGTAGCTAGAATGACATGTGATAATTTCACGTCGCTAATGAACGCCCTTTGGGAGGAGTTGTTGTGATTGACAGACATACAAACTTACAGATTTCTACATGTTTTTGTGCTACATATATATATGTATGTATATAGGTAGTAGAGATATGTACTATTACCAAACACATTATAATCGGGCGCCTCGAACAATAGATTCTAGCCGGAAGCGGGCGTTTTTTAGCGATTAATGCAAACATATATAACTTTCTTAAAATAGGCACAACCTCTAAACCAAAAAATATTTTTGATTGAAATTTTTGAAGAAATTATGTGTGATTATTTGGTCATCATAAATAAAATAAAAAACAGTCTTATATGTCATAATTTCACCATATTTTTAAGCTGACTATAAACACCTGTTATCAATTTACCAAATGGCACTACACATATTTTCAATATGAAATATTTAAAACATTCCACGTAAAAGATATCATAGTTATCCATTCCATATAATTACATAATAAATAATAATATATACTTGCCATTCCATAATTTTATAATCATTGGAAGTGTGTAATCTGAAAACGTAAATATTCGAGAGACATGTATCACATATTTTTTGAAAGTAATTAATGAGAACATTCAGCATATAATAACTCATAAGTTTTATTGATTCTTGTCAAAAATGGGTCTCTTGCGGTTGCCGCAGCTAAAGATAATTAGTTGCGGCGTCTTATTTTACGTCGACAGCTAAACCCGTGATATGTCGTATCCCGCAAACAACCGACCGTCCGCGAAAAAGGCATTTGCCGGGTCCCGCATTCAACCGACAGCTGCAATAAACGGCAAATGCCGTATCCGCGAACAATATGTTCAATAATTTTGTAAAAACAAACTACCTAAATGGACTAATAATAAATAGCATTTCACACATCTAAAAAACTTCAAGTCCAATTAGCCAAAAGTATTTTTCAGTTAGTGGCTTTTTCCAGAACAACGATGATATATTCTGATACAATAGTAGTAATATCATAAATGATCTTTTACGTGTTTTTTAGAACATATTCACAAATTTTGTATGAGCTCCAACGATTGCTCTTTTCTCACGGCTTAAAAAATATATGCGCAAATTTAAGTTATTGAGATTTTGTACACTTCCATGTATTTTGTCACTAACGAGCCGGGTTTCGCCTTTCGGCATCTTCAGGCATTCGAGCGCACGAATTAACTCGAACTGACCGAACGAAACCCGGATCGTTAGTGACAAAGTACATGGAAGTGTACAAAATCTCAATAACTCAAATTTAATATTGAAATTCCATCAAGCACCCTCAGTCGATGTCTTAAATTATATCTTAAATGTATGAGCGTTTTTACATATTTTTTTCACGGCTTTTATTTGCACAGTTTATCATGGAACGTGTGTACTGCGTCACCATAACGTAAATCAAATGATGAGTGCATAGAATTAAATATATAAAAACCTGACCTTTTTAAATCCCGGGATTGAAAAAAGGTCAATCCCGGGATCGAATCCGAATTGTCTTTACCCACCCAAACCCGGCCCTCGGCCGGGCCGGGTAGAGGCCCGTGAGCCATACCAAGTACAAGTTTCCGTGAATTATAATAATAATTCAGATACGTAGAACCAGCAGTTGATCATAACAATTCTAACGCAGTTGATAATTGACTAAGCAGGCAGCGTTTTTTAAATAAATATCAAGTTTGAAAATCGCTTGATTTAAAGACATACAAGAGTAATATGGGGACTTTTTATGGTAGGTCTGAATTGAAAACGTCAAGTTTTTCACATAGCCCTATATAATAAAATAGTAAAAAATATTTAGTATTATAATTATCTGGCAATACTATTAATAGAGAATATTCCAGAATCGATGTTAAACGTCAAACGTTTTGTGGACGGTGCTTGAATTGCTTCCGATTGCGTAGAGAAAATTGTGTTAATTATCTTTTTGTTATACTATTCGTTCTAGCCATGGCCACAATGAAGATTGAAGAGGTAAGTTCGAAAAGTTTCAATTGTAAAAACCCTTTGGACAGAATATACTACTTCATAAGCGTGACTTACTTAAATTGCTAAGTCACAACGTGTAAACATTATTTAGTTTTATTATGATTTCGGTTTATAATGAACTTTATGTCATCCACGTAATTGAGATAACATGTAAATGAACGTGAAAGCAATAAAATATATTTAGTTGAGTGTAAGTTTTGAAAAATATATATTTACTACAAAAGAGAATATCTTATGTGATTTTTTACATGGCACTCTTTTTCTGCATGAAAAATTACTCAATGCTACTGAAAAACAATGCCATTATCTAGGAAATTGTTTAAAAATCAAATATTGGAATCAAGAAATCCATTAAATTATTCGAAATATTAAAATACGTCGCCATATTTTTGAGAAAACGAATAATACCGAATTGAAGATTAGTTTGCAAATACACAAGTTATCTTTTTTTCATTTGTAATTTCTTTGGTTTTGTTTCGCAAATGCTCTATTGCCCGTAGAGAAAAAAATTATGCACAAAACTGCTCTCATAACTCCAAACAGCGATGGTGTTGTGTTGATCTTTTCATACTGATATTATATTTGTATTTTGCGTAAATTATCGATTTTGTTGATTCTCCTGTATTACAATTTGGCATTTTCCTATTCGTAATTAAATTTTCTACATAATTGGATTATTATTAGCGGCATTTGTAAATTTTCTATTAGCATGTTGAAAAACGTTTAACAAAATAAATATTCAATTATTTTATCTGTAATGTGTTTCAGAGGAAACCAATCATTAAATTATCTATTCAATTTTTGTTGATTGCAGGTTAAGCGTGATTTAGAAGAATTGGAATCGCTTCAAAAGCAGGCGACGCGTAGACACGTGAGCGATATCATATCTCTGGAAATCAGAAAATTGGGAACCGAGCTCATCAGATTGCAAGAAGAAAAATTGAATGAGCCCACTTCGTCACCCGGTGTCGCAGCCGTTGAATCAAAATCAGCAAAAGATACCAAACATTACCATGTTAAAATAAATGGATACGGTATGTGTGTGTCAATTTTGAAATCTTTTTTAGTTGAGTACTAAAGGTCGAAATTTCCATTTCTTATCGATTGACAAGCGATAATGAACGATAACGATACATTTTCGTTATTGTTATCGAACGATAAAAAATATAATAGTAGGATTATTAGGAATTTTATCACTACATTGCTATGCTTCTAATATAACAATGTGCAACAAGATTTGTTTTTTGTGTGAATATTTTAATGTTTTGTTTTTTGTTCGGGAGTTATGCAGTTAAGTATGTATTATAGTATTAATAAATCCATACATTTATCCATTTTTTTCCGAAGGATGGGATCAGTCTGACAAGTTTGTTAAAGTGTTCGTGACCCTAAAGAATGTTCACACTGTCCCGGAGAAGAATGTGTTTTGCAAACTCACCGACCGCACCATGGAGTTGCAAGTGAAAGATCTCGAAAATAGAGACTACAGCTTGGTCATCAACAACCTGTTGGAGCCTATTAATACCGAAGCGTGCTATTGGAGGCAAAAGACAGGTAAATCAGATTTGAGTGATAAATATTCGATCTAATAATACGACCCCGGTTAATCGCTATATTGCAGTTTCGTTCTCCGAAGAATTGATTTCGCTTCAAGTGACAAAAATCACTCTAATGGAAATTAAATGTTTTTTGTTTTGAAAAATATTTTTGGTGAGATTCTGCACAAATGATTTTATGACACCAGTTGTTGTCAAGTCTTTTTATTTAAATTTATTGCTGACCAGCTCTGTACGGTAACTCTAAAAAGCTCCGAACATGTTAGAAAAAGTATTTAATAAATTTTAGTAAAAGTATTCCATTATGGGATTAAAATGTGTCAAATTTGAAAACTACTATCTTTTCAAATTATATTGTTTTCACATTATGAGATAGATACTTTACACAGCTTATCACAGCTTATAATTGCAAATGCGCCAGATGTTTAAATCATTTGAGATCAACTCGAAGAGAAAATACATCACAAACACGTATGCCCAAGATCTCACATGTTGAATTGCAAAAATCAAAATTTGATATTCACCTTGCCTCAGCTCGAACTGGTGAACCGTCTGCTCGCTGGGGTAAAGCCCTTACCGCTGAACTATAGAGGCTGACATATGATGGCAGAGTAAGTCCGGTACTATAAATCAACTAGAATAGTGAAGACTTGAATATGAAAAAATGCAATCCATGTTTTTAGTAATCTAAGTGTGAAATAATTATAATTTCTTTATAGATATGGTAGTCGTTTTCCTTTCCAAGAGTCGCCCCTTCTCCAAGTGGTCCCACATGACGGAGATCGAGAAGAGATTTGAAGAAACCAAAAGCAACAAATTTAAAACTGAAGGGATGGATAAAAAAGATCCTCAAGATTCTCTCATGGGCCTCATGAGAAATATGTGAGTAATTATTCTTTTATTCCTGGGGTTCCTGGAGTGATTGAATTTGAAGGGGAAGAACTTGTAATGTATAAATATCATCTGTAACCAGGGACTCTTAAAGAAGCATGATAAACTAGTCCACTAGTGGGTTGGTTTTTTACTGCCTTGCACTTGAATCATCAGAAATATTCCTCCCAATAAAATATTCTTCAAATTTAGATTATTGAGATTTTGTACACTTCCATGTATTTTGTCACTAACGACCCGGGTTTCGTATTTTGGCATCTTCAGGCATTCGAGCGCACGAATGCCTGAAGATGCCAAAAGGCGAAACCCGGGTCGTTAGTCACAAAATACATGGAAGTGTACAAAATCTCAATAATCCAAATTTGATATTGAAATTCCATCAAGCACCCTCAGTCGATGTCTTAAATATTCTTCAATTTCAAACTCAGTTTCTAGTCATGCTGTATAGTAGTAGTTTTTTTTTACAATAGATTACATCAATGCTCATACAATAGTTAAAGCGAAATAATATTCATGAAATAGCAGGTAATAATATTTAGTCCAACGATAACCATCATACAACCTAAAAGGTATTAATTCCCTCATTTGTAATCAACACATTACATTTTTCATTTCAGGTATGAATCGGGAGATGATGATATGAAGAGAATGATAGCGAAAGCCTGGACAGAAGGACAAGAGAAACGCACGAGCAATATAGATACGGATCCAGCGATAAATTGAATCTGTCCAAACTGTATATTGGAGTTAACATTCAAAGTTATCATTCTTCAAAACATTGCCAATTATTCATATTGTCTTCATGGAAACAAATTACTCTAAAAATACAGAAACCGTCAACCACAACAATCATCATGCAGCAGGAAGGCCAACAATGTATATTTGTGATCATTGTGTGTTATATTGAACGCTTTTGCTGTTGCGTGCAGTAAGTTGTCTCCTGGAAGACTACTAAGTGTATAATAATATACTTATTTGAATTATATAACAAAAATTGATGTTAGAAACGTGTATAGTTTTATCATTAAATTTAAGCTTCTGTGAACTGACGAATGTTTGTTTGTACGTTATAACTGACAGTAAAATCTCTATTTTTAGTATTCACCCTAAATATGTGTCAGCAATTTATTTGCTCATAGATAATGATTTTCTTAAGCTGTTGAAAAGTTGAAACACTTTTTTTTATTTTATTCTCATAATAGCGCTATAAAACATACATTCTCTTAGTATTTTTCAGAAATAATTAGGTACTACAAATACATGAATAAAAATCAAGAAAATATCCTGACTTTTTCTATCTTACTCCTGCTCAAATATTCATTTTTGCAATAGGAAAAGTACATGTCGAGAGTGTGGATTTTGCAATTATTTTAAACAAAATGGTTGTGTGGTTGCATCTTTCGAAATTATTGAAAAATCTGTCTGAAATTTTTTATTATATATTTTAAATTTCCAACAATTACACACTTCTTGATATAATAACTATTATTCTTAGAAGATTGACCTTCTGAAATTTATGTATAGTAGCGGTATAAACATTCAATATACTTAACCTGTTCCCTGCCCATGCTCCAAACATCAGTCGCGTGCCCATATTTTCAGGAATTAATAAAAATGTTAAGACGCTGTTATATTTTTAAAATTACTTTTCCCAAAATTGTATTGCCATCACTACATAAATAGTTTACCTTACATATAAATTTTAATTATATTGGTTATATGTTATAAATAATGTTATTTACAATAGCTGGACACATTAATGATTCTTTCCCCTTCCCCATCGTCACATTTCTTCATATAGAATTTTACCCAAAAATCGTTACATTATATCAGACCCCTTATATATATCAGACCTAGAGCGTGACACCGTTTAAAGACAGCCCCTTGTGCGATATTGTCATGATTAAAATTTATTACTTAGCTTCCAGTTTATGCGAATTATATTGCTTGTCAAAGAATGAGTTAAAGTTTAAATGTAAGACTAGGTGCTGAGGTGTGAAATAAGAAATAAAGAGCAGATTAATGGAATTAACTCAAATTAAAATATCAACTTTTGACACACCCTGGTTTTTGTTGAGTATAAGTGTCATTAATTTCCAGAACTGAAATCAGTCAGCGATAACGGCAATATTTCCCAGGATGGGTTTTTGTTGCCAGGCGTTTAATTGCCGCTCCGTCAGCGGTGCGTCCGCTGGACGAGTCCATTTTTACGGAAAAAAAAGGTAGCTCCGAAGGTGCCGGGAGCTTTTATTTTAAGTATTTGAAAACAGTCGATTACGAGCTGCCGAGTCGGATGAGCGAGGTCTCGTTTCGACGAAGTTGACGTGACGATGTGAACTGTTTGTTTTTTTTTTTTTGATTTGCATTGGACTTTATTTAAATTCGTTGTCATTTGTATTATAAATTCAGTTGCTAAGTAAATGTAAATGTAGAATCAATTTTATGTGTTAAGATTTATACATTTGTGTAATGTTAAACCACTGCATCTTGAATGGAAAATAAATAAGTTTTGAACCGGATCTGAAATGGTGTTTGTCTGAGATCAGCCCTTCCAGGACTCCGGATAACCAGCTGCTCGCCTCTCTTCGATCCGAGGTCTTCTCACTTTGTAACGATGCTTGAAGTTCTATGTAATTAAATATATGGATATTGAATGGGAAGATAAATTTATTTTTGGTGAAAAATGTTTGTTATGTCATTCTCGGTTTTGTCTTAAGCAGTGGTTCCTACGGACCCCCAGGGGTTCTTGTGACCACTGAGGGAGTCTGGCAAATTAAAAATAATTTGGGGGTGTGTGCACAATGTCATTAATAAATTGGTAGCGATTTGTTGGCTGTCAGACCCTTTTGCAAACAGACCCACAAACTCAGATGAATCCATACGAATACAGGTGCAATTAATTGAATTATCCAGAAATGAGGAGCTGAAACCAATGTTTGAACAAGAGTTTCGCAAATTCTGGCTATAAAAACAGATATTACTATCAATTTTATATCCTTGTATTATGCGTCACTGTACAGAAGCTATTTATTGCTTTCCAGTCTTCCTATTTAGTAGAACGTGGATTTAGTGCAGTTATGAACATATTTTATTACATATTTTATTAAATTTGGATTATTGAGATTTTTTACACTTCCATGTATTTTGTCACTAACGACCCGGTTTGCAGTCGAATGTCTGAAGATGCCGAAAGGCGAAGCCCGGGTCGTTAGTGACAAAATACATGGAAGTGTACAAAATCTCAATAATCCAAATTTGATATTGAAATTCCATCAAGCACCCTCAGTCGATGTCTTAAATTACATATTTTATTTTTGATATCACCATTTACCATTCAAAGTATCAAAATTAAATTTGTAATTTTTGTATTATAAGTAGAGTTATTTTACTTGTGGGTTCATGGTTAGGTTTTTGCTTTACCGAGAGGTCCCCTACCCTATATGCTAATTCCTATGTACTGTACTAATAATTAATTGATATATACAAAAATTCACATGTTACAAACACCTACAACAGCATAGAGAATAAATATATAATCATGCACAGTTAGTAGGTACCTTATTTGTATATTTAAATGCGAACAAAACTCAAATTGAGAGGTGGCAGCCCTTCTGATCAAATTAAACCCGGTTAAGTGTTGTCTCAAGACTGAATTTAAATTACTTTCAAGGTGTTAACTGTCAATTCTTGGTGGAAAGACATTATATTTTAAAAAATAAAACACAATTTGTTTGTACTACTTCCACATATTTATAATGATCAGGACCGGTTTCGCTCATCACGAGCATTATCAACTGATAAAAATATAAACATAACAGGCGTATTTATATAAAATTGAGTGAAAAAATGAAGGTATATAAAACTGATGGTTCATGAACTGAGACAAGAAATTATTAATTAACAAACAAATTATACATAAATCAAATGAAAGAGTCTACAATTAAAATGTTATGGACCTCTTGTAAATCATTAAATACTAATCTATAATCACAAATATAGCTAAAATGGACTTTTAATGTAGCTATATTTGTGATTATATTATCTATGGTATGTCCAGTCAAACTCATGGTGATAGCGGGCCGTAGCCTGGAGACCTCTGGCCATCCTCTGACATATTATACTTGTCTATGGAGTAATAGACCATAAATAATATACTATTATAGACGCTAGTCTATGATCAGTGAAAATGGCGGCCCTCGTAAAGGTTACGAGGTATTCTACTCAATTAATTAACAGAAAACCGGGATTGCTTTATACGGCAGTAAGAAGCCGTAAGTATTTTTGAATGAAATCATTAATCCTTTACAACTTGAACCTATTCCCAGTCCTTGCTTATGGTTTTCAGTTACGTCATAATTTTGTTCGAATGACAGCTGACTTAAAACTTAATATTATATACATTCCAAGGAGACATCATTTTTATTACACAAGGGTTCAGTTTATGTCATTGAGAAGTTCTCTGAAACGAATCTGTTCAATATTTAGGCATTGTTTTTTTGACACCTGCTTGGGCTCTCATGTTACATGTATTGATTTATCTGGGCAAGCTGTTAACTTACAAGACACTACTATTATAAAAAGTAATAGCTGGCTAAATGTTCTTTTCGAAAATGTTCCAAATGTTGAATGAATTTAATTAATTCTACAACATATGTTATTGCACTTAACTGTAGTGCAAGTGCTATCAAATTTTACTTTAAAAACACCGTACATTTCTGCAAGTAATCTATCTAGATTGGATGAAAATATTGAAATTTACCATTATTGCACATTTATGATTTTTTTAAATTCCAAAAATCACAGCCCACCGTTCTCGAGTTATATCTATAGTCCTGGAACATCCTTTATGTGAATATTTTTCAAATAAATACATTGTGAATTCATTTTTAAAAAGTCGAATTCCACCGACTCTTTGAACTTAAAACTGATAGAAACAGAGTTATTTAAAAATAATAATATGCTATGATTTTAAAAAGGGTTATAAATAATTGCACTTTGTGTTAGGTAGTATTCACTTGGTACACTTGAACCTTTGTTTCGATAGTTTGCACTTTGTGTAAGCTAGTATTCACTTGGTACTTGCATTTCAGCAAAATGTTCAGGAGAGTTTTAAAATTCAATAAATTCAGTTTTAATCAACAATATTTTTGAATGTCACATATGTAATATGAATGTCATATTGCTTAAATGTAGCTACGCAGTCTGCTAGTTAATACTTTTAATCCTGGCCTAATTAAAATCGTATCAAGTGGGGCGATACATCAGCACCGTAGGATTAAAAGAGTTGAGCTGACGATATATCGATAAAAAATAATTATTTGTTTTTAAGAATAGTTTTTTCGAAATTTGTATATACATTTTCTGTGTTAATATATGTATAAATTGTCTCAACAGACTGGAACAAAGATTTCAAACCGGGTCCCGTGCCTCAGACCGAAGAAGAACGTAGAGCGGCCGCGGAAAAATATAACCTCCACCCTGATAAATATGAAACTTTCCCGGATGATGGTGCCGGATACGGAGACTATCCTAAGCTGCCGATGATTTCTACAGAATCGAGGGATCCTTTCTATCCCTGGGACTACCCTGAACTTCTCAGGAATTACAATGAACCGGTGGAGTATTTTTTCTTCTTTACCAGCGCACCAAAACAATTTGGTTTTTTAAATTCTTTAGTAAATAAAGTTGCCTTATGACACTGATTTCCAACCGGGGAGGCGCGGACTATCGCCAGGGGAGGCACCAAAATGTTGTAATTAAAAAATAACTTTTGTACCAAAATATCTACAAATACTACGTAACATAACAGTATAAATTCAGTGAATGAATGTTTATTTTACTCATTGACAAACTATACTCTCGGAGGCAACATTTTTGAACAGAAATTTCCGTAGGTAATAAACGAATAAAAATAATCTAAGGATAATCATGAAGCCCCAATGTCGAGGCAGAAAGAAGAAATTCTTGTGAACAGTAACAAGATGCTGAATTATCATTTTGTGTTTGAAATTAATAAAAAAAACTATTTAACATCGATTAACAAATAAGTTAAAAAAAATTGCGCGCCTGCAGCGCAATGTCCTGTGCTGTATTGATTTATGATTTAAATTAATAATAAGTAATTTTAAAGATACCCTTAATCCAACACTATTGTAAATATTATATCATTTTAAATGGAAAAATGGTGGGGGGACGGCAAAATCCCTTGCCACGCCACAAAATCTTTTTATCAGTTCAAAAGCACTTTTTTTTTTCAATAATGTTTTTATTTAAAACGTGTCTATATTATAATATTGATTAAAAAAATTCAAGGTAGGGAGGCACAAAAAAATATTTTTTTAGCGGAGTCTACGAAAACCTATTTCTTTCTTTCTCGAATTGCCGAAGCATGCATTGGGTTCAATCTTCATTTTGTATCAATTTGGCCCCTTTTAATTAGACCTTTTCCTTTACAGATCAATGTTTACGAAGAAATGATCAATGACACACGTTACAATGTGAGCTATGAACATCTTCTACCTCTGAAGGAGCAATTCAAGATTCTGTTTATAGTTTTGGCAACCTTCACGGGCCTATATGTGTTCTTTGAAGACAAGAAAGAATTCCCTTCTATATTGGCAAAACAGATGCCTAATTCGGGAACAACTCATTACATGTTCAATGATACATCAGAGTCCTCTAAGCCCTCACACCATTAATGAAATTTTCGACACTACATTGGCCATTACTAGCTGGAAACAATGCATAAATCGCACCCGATGATAAATACATATTGTTGAATGTCGTAATATCATTCTAATTGAAGAACACAGATGGTCCTAGACATCTGGCGGTGAAATTCTCGCCGCCGGCATTAGTAATCATAATCATAGCTGAATATGAATCTTCGCACATTTTTTGTTTTTCTTATTGAAGTGAAAATTTCTTCTATTACACATGAAGAAATGAGTTTGCAGTGCTAATTTCAATATTGACGAATTAGTTATTCAAAAAGGTCAATTGTGTAAAAGATATTTCTTACCTCTATCTTCATTTTGCAAGTATTCCAATTACTTATGTTGAATCTACCATGAATGTAATATGTGATATCTGGGAAAATTTCAACATCTCGCGTAAATCTGCATTGTATTTATGAAATATTATAATAATGTACATAGAAGATACTTTAATAGAAGAAAAAGAAATTTCATCCTGGTTTATTGTTTGTTTGAATTATTTACAAATATAAAATCAGTCATACTAGTAGTCAATATAAGATGATGTTTATGAATCAATGTCTAAGTGATCAATGATGCACGCTCAAATGGCTTAGTATTAGTAACACAAAAGATCTCATTTGTCAAAAGCTGCTTCAGCTTCACACCATCTGATCAATTGATGTGGCCAGTATTGAATGACACGAAAACACCGCAAAACAAATTCATTGACGCAGATAGCGCAGTCCTTGGCGGTGCTAACATTATAACGACGGTGTTTTGGTCGATAATATGCTTGGTGAAATTTTGAGGTAAAACGATAATTTAAAATTTATCTCTAAATTCAGATAAAATCATGTGAAATGGGAATAAGCAGAGAAGAATAAATAAATTAAAGATTGCATAATTATCATTCATCTTTCTGTTACACTATATACTCTTTTTAATCTTAAAAGATTATCAATATTTTTTAAGTTTTGGTAAGGGTAAGGGGTACATTATTAGGATTTAATGGAGGAACGTAACTGGCCTTGTATCATTTTTACAAATCTTAGCCATTTTGCAACTGGTCTATTCATGTTGTACCAAACATTCTTGGAAAGGAATATATCGTCGGCACAGTGACAGAAGGCGATGAGCCGAAAATTTACTGTTTTGACTTATGAATGCAGTACGATAAATTTATGGACAGTCTGTCGCCTGAAGAAACAAACGGCCATATTCCATGTATTTCTTATGTATTATTTGAAGAAATCGATATGAATTAAGTCAATTTCGGTACTATTTACTATAAAAAAGAATTACTAATAATTAAATAGAATTCTTAAATGATGTGGATAGTTTCATAAATAATTCTTAAGGTAATGTAAATAGAAAAAATTCAATTTCATAATTTTCTTACGCGTCGATTACCTCAAAATAAGATTTTCAAGACTTGACGCCTTCTGCCACTATACCGACGATATATTTAGGAGTTGTCAAAAAAAATGTTCAACACACTTCTTTTTTCAGCGAAATGAAGAGATGAAAGCTTTTTATTCAAAATATTCAAGACGGTTTGGTATTTTTAATCGTAATTGTGTGTGAACATAGGCTCATAAAACTCATTGGATAAAACGCTTAACAGGTAGTTTTAGGTTAATTTTCTCATTGCATCACAACGATACAGAACATCACATTGAAATATCATTTTGAAGCTTATGTTATTATTGACATACATACTTTGGCCAAAATGAAAGTGACCTTGCTATAAACTCAAATGTTTCGAGATAATGCATTAAATAATTAAAAAAAACAACCTCACTGGTACTATAAAGATGATATCATAATATGATATATCTATAGAGATATACTATACCAAGAAAATATCACTATTGCAATGTGTTTTAAAATATACAATCAATTCACTGTGTCTCGAAACCTGAGACAAGTCTTAACGCGTTGACTGCGGGCCACACGCGTGCGTGTCATATTAACATACAAGATCATTCCATCAGCAGCCTAGGTGTTAAACCTGATCGCCGATTAGTTCTTGCCATCAGTCTGATTACCTCCCGGTTTTGAGCCTCTGTCGGTATCTGGGTTTGAATCCCCAGTTCGACACTGTGATATTTTGATTTCAGTTATTTCACTTTTAATCCAAGGGCATTTCTATAATGCTCCTTAAGCGTGTGTAGAGCGACAACTGATAAACGACGAGTTCTCCTAACCTTTTTGAAACACGGATGTTAAACTATAATCACAACTTGTCTTCACTTCATACAGTAGCTGTTGATACGTATTCAATAGTCTTTTTTTAATTGCTTTCTGCAATTTGTGAAATGATTTTTATTTCAATGATCGAGTACGACCGGAAATGGAATAATATACTTTTTTTGATTCATCAAAAGCGGTTCAAACTATATGTAGACTTGTATAGTGTGTTCAAGATAACAAAGTTTGGGCATCATTTCACAAGCTCATAAAAAGGTATCAAAACAAATATCACACGCCCGAGAGGAAAACACTTTTGATTTATCTTTTATGACTTTTTGAAGAATAGTCACAAAAGCTTCCACAAAAATGAAATATTTTTTCAGCGTCAAAGATAGGTGCCGACGGTCGGTCTGCAGTAGAAAATAACTATCATTTGTAAATACTCGTGAAATATTCTTCCTCAAGATCGTACAAATCTGCAGCGATGTCGTCTCGCAGAGACATCAATTTTTGATCGCATTCTTGCTGTTTCGTTCGGAACAGTTTTGAATTTTGGGTGATGGCTTCATTCACTGACGGAAAGTCATTCAATATCAGATATTGCTTGATATCGGATACCAGTTTCATCAATGATTCTCCTGCCCTCACTGAAAGCACCGTTAAAAAGAAAATGATTATTAAAAAATGTTATGTTTTATATAGAATATAAAAAAAATAACATCTGGAAATAACAATTAAAAAAAAAAGGCGAAAGATTTCTTTTACCATATGAGAGAAGCAACATAAAACTATTAGGTTGTACCATAATTCTAAAGTAAACTTAAATATTTTCAGCAATCTTTCTCTCAACGACAATGCCTGTATTGGTAGTGCTCTTTAGAAACGCAGTTGAAAGCAATCGTGGGCCAATGTGCAGCGATTCCGACTAAAATCAAATTTGAACTATTGAGATTCTGTACACTGCGATGTATTTTGTCACTAACGGCCCGGGTTTCGCCTTTCGGCATCTTCAGGCATTCGAGCGCACGAATGGACTCGAACTGACAGACAGTAAACAGTGTCTAACGTTTATATATTTTAACACTAAGTTAATTTTAACACTTACTGTAGAGTTCAGTCAATCTTGCTGTAATAGCAATATTGATATAATTTAACAAATTAGTGTTAAAATATATAAACGTTAGACACTGTTTACTGTCTGTCAGTTCGAGTTCATTCGTGTGCTCGAATGCCTGAAGATGCCGAAAGGCGAAACCGTTAGTGACAAAATACAAACAGTTTACAGAATCTCAATAATTCAAATTTGATAGTGAAATTCTATCAAGCACCCACAGTCGATGTCTTAAATTAAATTATAGGACTAAAATGTTAACATAATAAAAAAAAATCGTTTTTTTTTTAAAAAAAATCGAAAATTTTGAAAATTTTAACATTGAAGATCTACCGAGGTCAGGTGGACTTCAAATGTTTGATAGTGAACATATGAAGGCTCTGTCATTAATTCAAATATGACACGGGAGCTTGCATGAGAACTTAAAATTCATACGGAAACAGTTCAAACATTTAAAACAAATGAAAAAGGTGCAACCTAATAATTTTTCTGTGGTTGATTTCACCAATCATTAATTTTTTTTTCATTTCTGTTGAGTTGTTACTGGTGGTGAAAAGCGGAATGTTTACATCAACATAGTTTAGAAGGCAGTGGTTGAACACTTATCAACTCCCAATTCCTACTCCAAGATCAGGATATTAAAAAAATGACAAGCAATTATTGCTTCTAAGCTTATATTATTTTCCAAAATTGGAATCAAAAAATTGATATGTGGAGAATGGTTGTTTGAAGAGATGGATGATATAGAGTTGCTTAAAATTAATATAGATTTTCATTTTTGACCCATTAATCCTTTATAGGGCAATGAAATACAAAAATATACACCACCAATGCCACTTTATCTAATTCGACTTGTTAAGATTTTGTACATGACCGAAAATTTGAAGTTGACCATGCCAATTGTTAAATAGAGCTTATGGATTTCCTACTTGACAATATAATGGTAAAAGGTACTGTATCACAATCTATTTGTGAAAAAAACAAATGTAAATCGATAGATAAATGCATATTTTATAATTATAAACATAGCTTTTCCCGCAATACATAATATAACCAACAAAAATATGATATGCAAAATCAAATGTTATCCATGAATCCTTCGAGCTATAAACGTGAAAGCGCAATGGTCGTTTCATCAACCAATACGTATAATAATTGTTTGCGAGTGACAGGTGCACATTTCAAGTTAGAAGGTCGATGAAAATGCCAAAGAACGTTATCGTGAAGCATATTTATCGAATTCAAAAGGTATGACTCACCGATGTTTGCAGCTCTGACTTGCATTTCAAATGTATCTTGTTCAATTTGAGTCATTCGATTAAGCTGCGATTCGTTTTCTCCTTTTGCCAATTTGATGATTTCTGAAATTGAGGAGGGTTAGAAATAAGTTTTCAATAATCTGGAATGGAAAAAAATATGAATACAGAAGTTTGCCCGTCTACTGTATCTAATAAGTTGGAAATTTTCAATACCAATAGATTAATTTCTGTTTTAGATCATCATGTGTTAAAATAAACATTAAAAACTCTACGAAGTACCTTCGAAATTTTCCAGCATACTTTTGACATCATCTTTTAATCTTGCGGTGTAAGATTTCAGCAAGGCTTCTTTGGATTGCGGTAAATTTCTCTGCATTTCAGTTCGATTTGAATGTTAAAATTGCCTTTCGTAATAGTGTTTCGGTATGGATTTTTGATTACTTTGACGTTTTATACAAGCTGGAACGAATATGTCTAACCATAGATAATGTACATGAATACTAATATGCAATAGATCAGTGTTTCCCACATTTTTCACAAAACGGCCCTCAAAATATGAAAAAAATAATCAACGTTCTCATCTAGGGATGCGAAGCCGGGCAAACTCGAGAATAAACTTTCATGGGAAAATGAGGAAAAAACGGGAAACTACGTGACAACGTCAGGGGGTCCGCCAAAGGTTTCATATAAAAATATATTTGTGACACACTTTCATTATTACGAAAGTTGAAATAAATAGCAATACCTACATAAATTGGTATCGATTTGTTGGGTGTTGGACCCTTTTGCAAGCAAACCCACAAACTCAGATGAATTCATGTTAATACAGGAGCAATTTATTGAATTATCCACAAATAAGGAACGAAAGTCAATGTTTGAATAAGGACACCACAAATTCTATTTACACAAACAGATGCCATTTTTATATCCTGCATTATGGGTAACTGTACAGAGGCTATTGATTGCTTTACCGTCTTCCTGGACGTGGATTTAGTGCATTCATGAACCTCATTATACTTTAAATATTAAAATGTTTTATTTGTATTTTATTTTTCCATCACAATTTACCATTCAAGACATCAAAATTAAATTTATGTTTTATTATACATTTACGTAGGATTATTTTACTTAGGGGGTTCATGGTCAGGTTTTTGCTTCAAGAATCATCTCCATGGGCACAATAAGTTTGGGAACCACTGATATAGATGGAAGTAAAGAACTTATTCAATTTCTGGACGTATGTCCGTAATATACGTAACTCTTCTGCTCAGCTCTCATCCATGTCTCTTGATGGCAGTGTATTGAATGGTTACGAATCTATTGCTGAGGGCTTCGCGTAACATTTCAAGCCGACTTACTCTAAAATCCCACCAAATTCCACCAAACTTCACCCACTCACAAAGTACACACATTCTTCCTGGTCCACTCTTAATATCAACTATTTTGATGAGTCCAATATGCGTTATGCTTTCTCGCGCCTCAATTCAAAATCTTCAGTGGGCCCTGATGGTATTCCCCCATGGTTACTCAAAGGCTGCAAACATTTTTTAAGTGCTCCTCTAATGTATCTGTTCAATTTAAGTTTAAGTACCTCCACTTTTCCCGAATGCTGGAGTTTGACTCGTATAAGACCGGTATATAAAAAGATAACAAATTTTAGGGCTGTAGCAATTTTATCAGCACCGGCTAAACTTTTTTAATTAATACTACATAGATATATCTATATGGATGTTGACTGACAGTTAGCTGATTCCCAAAATGGTTTTAAATCAGCGCGCTCGACCATGACCAATCTAATGGTGTATAGTGAGTATATATCAAAATCTTTAGATTTCTACTGTCAGGTTGATTTTATTTACACGGATATTTCGAAAAAATTTGATCGTGTCGGTTATGATATTCTGATAAATAAATTAAGTGCTGTAGGAGGCTCAAACAAGTTAATTAAATTTTTTGTTTTTTATTTTTGTCTCTTAGAATAGTAATGTTGTAACTCCAAAAGTACGAAAAATGAGTTTATACCTCAAACACGTTCAAAAGATGTTATTCTATTAGTTTTATTATGGTGCACCTCTATATATACTCTTAATTTCTTTAAAAAACTGTTTTTGTTTTTATATTCCCATATTAAACGATATTTTTCAGAATAATAGTGAAGTACCTCCCATATCAAAATAAGAGTATCCGGACAGACTTCACTACTACACTAACGCTTAAGTTCTTCAGTTGATTGACAAACAGTTATTAATGGTTGTTATTTGATCCCAAGAAAATTTTACAAAACCTTGATTTTCTCAAAACTTCAAGACTGGAGTTACACCATTATTATTCTAAGGGACACATATGTCAAATCAACGACAATATGCTGAATTCGCTGGATGCGCATCAAATATTTTTCCAACATAATCTGGGGCACTATAGGGATCGAATCTTGGTCCAATTTTATTTCTTTTAGTGGTATTGTGGAAAGTATGAGTGGAATAAAGTATCTGCTCTTTGCTGATGATTTAAAACTGTTTTTAACCTTTTCCAGTTCGTGATAAAAAAAACCTCGTTACCAGCCGTGGTCGACACAAGCTGTGTCCCTTGAACTTGGTCATGTATTAAGCATTTTTAAAGTTAATTGATCGCTTTACAAGGGTTATTCTGTTTTTAGATATCATATTGTTATCGTTTTACACTTTATTTTGTGTGTAGATCTTGCAATTTACATATTTTCATATAATATAATCGAGACCTGAACGACATGGAAAAAGCACGTCACATAAGCTGCAGGTATGTCTTGCTTCTGCCTTATACAGTCCGTTTCAAATGTAACCTTGACGAGTTGACTCATATTATAAAAAACACAAGCAAGCGATGGACGTGCCGTGCCGTTCTCTCTTTCTCGCTCAATCCCATGAGAGTGAAGGGTGCGAGTGAGATAAAATGACTTGCGGACGTACGCTCTTGTATCCTACTTGCTCATATGCAAGTGAGGTTGTGCGATAAAGATAGTAACTTCACCACATACCGCTGCATAAAACATAAATACAAGCGATGATGCATTCAGTCCTTTCTCCCTCTAACTAATAGCATTTCTCGCTTTGTCTCAACTTAACAAATATGTACTCTTGCGTATAGAATTTCATATATCGCTATCACTTTCATTGAGTTCGGAATAATATTGTCATCAGAGTTTTGTAATTTTATTAATTTAATGATGAAAACATTAAATCGAACCACTTATTTATTTTCATTTTATTACATAACTATTTTATCTACAAATAACTAAACCCTAAATTTATATAAAACCTAATAAGCGAGATATTAATATTTTCTACTCGTATGGCAATCTTGGTGCACATATGGTAACGGGAAAGTTAACTATCAAGAAGCAATGAGATTGTACTATTCTGCAACATAATATAGATTCGATATTGAATTGGTCTATAAAAAACAAACTCGACTTCAACATTTCAAAATGCTATTGCATTTCCTCCTCTCGCTCAAGATTTCCTATTAAATATAACTACCTATGTGATGTCGAATAATGCTTTACAGCGTTTGTCTGAAATTGTTGATCTCGGTATAACGTTTGATTCGTCTTTCACATTTCATTCACATATTAATTCCATTGCTATGCGTGCAGGCAAACTTCTTGGGTTCATAGTAAGGCAAAGTAAACCATTTGAAAACCCGACAGTGTTTCGTACTCTATACATTTCCTTGGTTCTCAGTACGCTTGAATATGGATCTATTATCGAGAGTCCTTATGAAAATTCATACAAGTTGATATTGTAGAGAGTTTATAAGAAATTTCTACGATATTTCTATTTCAAAAAATTTAAAGCTTTTCCCTTTGATAACTTCCTAAAAGAGTACTACCAAACTAAATTTCTTTCAGGAGTGCTTCCTTTTCACTTTCTTGAAGCACGAAGATCGTTTTTGATTCTAAAGCATTTTTATCTTCTTCTTCGGGGACGGTTTATAATCCTGAAATTCTCAAAACTAACTTACATGTTCCCAATTTTTATCTACGTGGCCGAAACCATAACCAAGTATTTTATTTTTAAAAATTGTTCTTCGTGTCAGTCATTTGAGTCACCACTTGCAAGAGCCGTTCGGCTGATCAATGCGTTGCCTAGAGAGTTGAATATTTAAAAAAAATGAAACACAATTTATTTGTACTACTTCCACATATTTATACTGATCAGAACCGGTTTCGCTCATCACGAGAATTATCAACCGATAAAAATACAAACATAACATGCTTTTTTATATAAAATTGAGTGTAAACATGAAGGTATGTAAGCAGGGACGGCTCTTGTAAAGGAGCAAAGGGTGCAATGCACTCCAATAAGTCCCATCAAAATATTCCATTAATAAATGATATTCAAATATAATAATTATACCAATTCACTAATTTTAAATTTTCCTCGTGTTTCCCATAGGAAAATATTGCAGGAAACGATGATCAATAAACACGACTAGCAAACGTATTCTGCGTCGATTCAGAATACGCATGAAAGTCGGTCGACGACGCGGTAGGAGCATACATTCTTTTGCACTCTTTAGACGTCTGAAATGTTCTATGTATTTTGACATATTTGTGACGTTGCACCAGTATGAACTACGCTTCAGTTGCATTTTGTATGGACTGTTTTTGCGGGCCCTTGAGCAGTGATCCCCTGGCGGAAATTCCCGAACGTACCCGAAAGCAATTTGACGTTTGAGTTTACAAGCCTGTAACAGTCATTTGTAAGAATGAAAAAGATCAGTGGAACAAGCTTAGTAAGCCATTTAATTTCGATATGATTCTTTAACTACACGCTCTTCAATAAGAATAATATTTACCTACAATTATAACTTTTGGAGTGATGAATACAATTTATAAAATTATAACTATGATCGTGTATAATACTGAGTAGATATAATTGAATATTTAAAATAGGATAGTTTCGAGTTTTTTACCTGGCTGGCCTTACCTATTCCATAATATTCAACTGTGTATCTGGTTCAGTTTCGTAATACACCTTCCTCTAATATGTTTTATATTATATCTACAAATTAATTTCCCCAAAAAATACTTATGCGAAAAATTTCCGGTTTAATATCGAATTATTCAAATTGCAGACATTAATATAGTAACCTTAACAAACGATTTCATGGAGGAATTTAAACTTAAATTGAACTAACTGGCTTATACAGCAGAGAATATTTTTACGATGTCGTTGGAGCCCTGTCTATACTTCAACTCTTCACGAATAAAAAATACATGTAGTATTAAGCTAAACCGTTAAGCCATTACAAATAATTTATACAATATCGATGACTTCCGTCGAAAGTGAGTGTTACTTCTAAAATTTAAAAAGGATCAATTCATTATAAGAAGTACCACGACAAAAGACCGACAAGGTTTCCCAAACTATCATCCGCGACAACCTGGAATGGTTGTATATGCTGCTAGGGCTGCAACAAATTTAGACGTACTCAAATTCATATTGATATTACCTAGCAAAAAAAAAAGAAAAACGGTGGTCCCTCGAAATTAATCCGCAGGAAAGGTTTGAGAAACCCTGGTGAAGAGAAACAGTTGATATCGCCAATATCAGACTTATATTGTCGTATATGTCTAATGGTAATTTCAAAATCCAATATGTGGGGGATGGATTTCTTACATAAATATGTGAATCTTTTTTTGCACTCCCTAATATTCCTGTCACCAGCCGCCACTATATGTAAGACTGATGGTTCATGAACTAAGACAAGAAAATACTGATTAGCAAACAAATTATACATAAATTAAAAATAAAAGAGTCTACAATTAAAATCTTACGGACCAAATAAATAAACACTAATTTTCACAACAGAGCTCGTTTCGCACGGCAGAATCATGTTTTTCTAATAGTTCGCATAGCGCCGCGTCACGCGTCGCCAAGTGCCCGCGAGTGTTTTGAAATTTCGATAAAAAAACCTGGTCGAGCAGGCAAGAAGGCAAAATCGAGCGGGCATTCGGTGACCGCTGAATGCTGAAAAAAGTAATTATGAAAATTTTCACCACAGAGTTCGTTTCGTACTGCGGAACCACGTTTTTCTGATAGTTCACATAGCGCCGCGTCGCGCTAGACACTCGCAAAATGCCCGCGAGTGTTTTAAATTTTAGAAAAAAAAAACCGGTTCGAGCAGGCAAGTAGGCAAAATCAAGCGGACATTCGGTGACGAATGCTGAAAAAAGAAAGTATGAAAATTTTCACAACAGAGCTCGCTTCGCACGGCCGAACAGCGTATTTCTGATAGATTGCAACGCGTCGCATCGCACTAGACACTCGCTAACCGCCAGCGAGTGTGTTGAATTTTCGACAAAAAAACCGGTTCTAGCAGGCAAGTAGGCAAAATCGAGCGGATATTCGGTGAAAGCTGAATGCTGAAATATTTCACAACAGCGCTCGCTTCTCGCAAAGGAATCGATGTTTTCTGATAGTATGCATCGCGCCGCGTCGGGCTATATGCTTGTTTAGTGCCTGCGATCGTTTTGAATTTTTGAAAAAAATACCGGTTCGCATCTGTTGGATGGCAAAATTTTTTGGGCGTTCGGCGACCGCTGATCGACAAAAAAGGTGAGTATGAAATATTTCACAACAGGGCTCGCTTCTCGCAAAGGAATCGATGTTTTCTGATAGTATGCATCGCCAAAATTTTTGGGCGTTCGGCGACCGCTGATCGACAAAAAAGGTGAGTATGAAATATTTCACAACAGGGCTCGCTTCTCGCAAAGGAATCGATGTTTTCTGATAGTATGCATCGCGCCGCGTCGGGCTATATGCTTGTTAAGTGCCTGCGATCGTTTTGAATTTTGAGAAAAAATACCGGTTCGCATCGGTGGGATGGCAAAATTTTTTTGGCGTTCGGCGACCGCTGATCGCTTAAAAAAGTGAGTATGAAATATTTCACAACAGGGCTCGCTTCTCGCAAAGGAATCGATGTTTTCTGATAGTATGCATCGCGCCGCGTCGGGCTATATGCTTGTTAAGTGCCTGCGATCGTTTTAAATTTTTGGAAAAAATACCGGTTCGCATCGGTGGGATGGCAAAATTTTTCGGGCGTTCGTCGACCGCTGATCGACAAAAAAAGTGAGTATGAAATATTTCACAACAGGGCTTGCTTCTCACAAAGGAATCGATGTTTTCTGATAGTATGCATCGCGCCGCGTCGGGCTATATGCTTGTTAAGTGCCTGCGATCGTTTTGAATTACTGGAAAAAATACCGGTTCGCATCGGTGGGATGGCAAAACTTTTCGGGCGTTCGGCGACCGCTGATCGACAAAAAAAAAAGTACGGTTCGAGTATGAAATATTTCACAACAGGGCTCGCTTCTCACAAAGGAATCTATGTTTTCTGATAGTATGCATCGCGCCGCGTCGGGCTATATGCTTGTTAAGTGCCTGCGATCGTTTTGAATTTTTGGAAAAAAACCGGTTCGCATCGGTGGGATGGCAAAATTTTTCGGGCGTTCGTCGACCGCTGATCGACAAAAAAAGTGAGTATGAAATATTTCACAACAGGGCTCGCTTCTCACAAAGGAATCGATGTTTTCTGATAGAATGCATCGCGCCGCGTCGGGCTATATGCTTGTTAAGTGCCTGCGATCGTTTTGAATTTTTGGAAAAAATACCGGTTCGCATCTGGTGGGATGGCAAAATTTTTCGGGCGTTCGGCGACCGCTGATCGACAAAAAAGTGAGTATGAAATATTTCACAACAGGGCTCGCTTCTCACAAAGGAATCGATGTTTTCTGATAGTATGGATCGCGCCGCGTCGGGCTATATGCTTGTTAAGTGCCTGCGATCGTTTTGAATTTTTGGAAAAAATACCGGTTCGCATCGGTGGGATGGCAAAATTTTTCGGGCGTTCGTCGACCGCTGATCGACAAAAAAGTGAGTATGAAATATTTCACAACAGGGCTCGCTTCTCACAAAGGAATCGATGTTTTTCTGATGGTATGCATCGCGCCGCGTCGGGCTATATGCTTGTTAAGTGCCTGCGATCGTTTTGAATTTTTGGAAAAAAATAACGGTTCGCATCGGTGGGATGGCAAAATTTTTCGGGCGTTCGGCGACCGCTGATCGACAGAAAAAGTGAGTATGAAATATTTCACAACAGGGCTCGCTTCTCACAAAGGAATCGATGTTTTCTGATAGTATGCATCGCGCCGCGTCGGGCTATATGCTTGTTTAAGTGCCTGCGATCGTTTTGAATTTTTGGAAAAAATAACTTGGTTCGCATCGGTGCGATGGCAAAATTTTTCGGGCGTTCGGCGACCGCTGATCGACAAAAAAGTGAGTATGAAATATTTCACAACAGGGCTCGCTTCTCACAAAGGAATCGATGTTTTCTGATAGTATGCATCGCGCCGCGTCGGGCTATATGCTTGTTTAGTGCCTGCGATCGTTTTGAATTTTTGGAAAAAAATAACGGTTCGCATCGGTGGGATGGCAAAATTTTTCGGGCGTTCGGCGACCGCTGATCGACAAAAAAGTGAGTATGAAATATTTCACAACAGGGCTCGCTTCTCGCAAAGGAATCGATGTTTTCTGATAGTATGCATCGCGCCGCGTCGGGCTATATGCTTGTTAAGTGCCTGCGATCGTTTTGAATTTTTGGAAAAAATAACGGTTCGCATCGGTGGGATGGCAAAATTTTTCGGGCGTTCGGCGACCGCTGATCGACAAAAAAAGTGAGTATAAAATATTTCACAACAGGGCTCGCTTCTCACAAAGGAATCGATGTTTTCTGATAGTATGCATCGCGCCGCGTCGGGCTATATGCTTGTTTAGTACCTGCGATCGTTTTGAATTTTTGGAAAAAATACCGGTTCGCATCGGTGGGATGGCAAAATTTTTCGGGCGTTCGGCGACCGCTGATCGACAAAAAAGTGAGTATGAAATATTTCACAACAGGGCTCGCTTCTCACAAAGGAATCGATGTTTTCTGATGATAGTATGCATCGCGCCGCGTCGGGCTATATGCTTGTTTAGTGCCTGCGATCGTTTTGAATTTTGGAAAAAAAATACCGGTTCGCATCGGTGGGATGGCAAAATTTTTCGGGCGTTCGGCGACCGCTGATCGACAAAAAAGTGAGTATGAAATATTTCACAACAGGGCTCGCTTCTCAAAAAGGAATCGATGTTTTCTGATAGTATGCATCGCGCCGCGTCGGGCTATATGCTTGTTAAGTGCCTGCGATCGTTTTGAATTTTTGGAAAAAATACCGGTTCGCATCGGTGGGATGGCAAAATTTTTCGGGCGTTCGGCGACCGCTGATCGACAAAAAAAAAGAGTATGAAATATTTCACAACAGGGCTCGCTTCTCACAAAGGAATCGATGTTTTCTGATAGTATGCATCGCGCCGCGTCGGGCTATATGCTTGTTAAGTGCCTGCGATCGTTTTGAATTTTTGGAAAAAATACCGGTTCGCATCGGTGGGATGGCAAAATTTTTCGGGCGTTCGGCGACCGCTGATCGACAAAAAAGTGAGTATGAAATATTTCACAACAGGGCTCGCTTCTCACAAAGGAATCGATGTTTTCTGATAGTATGCATCGCGCCGCGTCGGGCTATATGCTTGTTAAGTGCCTGCGATCGTTTTGAATTTTTGGAAAAAATACCGGTTCGCATCGGTGGGATGGCAAAATTTTTCGGGCGTTCGGCGACCGCTGATCGACAAAAAAGTGAGTATGAAATATTTCACAACAGGGCTCGCTTCTCACAAAGGAATCGATGTTTTCTGATAGTATGCATCGCGCCGCGTCGGGCTATATGCTTGTTAAGTGCCTGCGATCGTTTTGAATTTTTGGAAAAATACCGGTTCGCATCGGTGGGATGGCAAAATTTTTCGGGCGTTCGGCGACCGCTGATCGACAAAAAAGTGAGTATGAAATATTTCACAACAGGGCTCGCTTCTCACAAAGGAATCGATGTTTTCTGATAGTATGCATCGCGCCGCGTCGGGCTATATGCTTGTTAAGTGCCTGCGATCGTTTTGAATTTTTGGAAAAAATACCGGTTCGCATCGGTGGGATGGCAAAATTTTTCGGGCGTTCGGCGACCGCTGATCGACAAAAAAGTGAGTATGAAATATTTCACAACAGGGCTCGCTTCTCGCAAAGGAATCGATGTTTTCTGATAGTATGCATCGCGCCGCGTCGGGCTATATGCTTGTTTAAGTGCCAGCGATCGTTTTGAATTTTTGGAAAAAATACCGGTTCGCATCGGTGGGATGGCAAAATTTTTCGGGCGTTCGGCGACCGCTGATCGACAAAAAAAGTGAGTATGAAATATTTCACAACAGGGCTCGCTTCTCACAAAGGAATCGATGTTTTCTGATAGTATGCATCGCGCCGCGTCGGGCTATATGCTTGTTAAGTGCCTGCGATCGTTTTGAATTTTGGAAAAAATACCGGTTCGCATCGGTGGGATGGCAAAATTTTTCGGGCTTTCGGCGACCGCTGATCGACAAAAAAGTGAGTATAAAATATTTCACAACAGGGCTCGCTTATCACAAAGGAATCGATGTTTTCTGATAGTATGCATCGCGCCGCGTCGGGCTATATGCTTGTTAGTGCCTTCGATCGTTTTGAATTTTTGGAAAAAATACCGGTTCGCATCGGTGGGATGGCAAAATTTTTCGGGCGTTCGGCGACCGCTGATCGACAAAAAAAGTGAGTATGAAATATTTCACAACAGGGCTCGCTTCTCACAAAGGAATCGATGTTTTCTGATAGTATGCATCGCGCCGCGTCGGGCTATATGCTTGTTAAGTGCCTGCGATCGTTTTGAATTTTTGGAAAAAATACCGGTTCGCATCGGTGGGAAGGAGAAATTTTTCGGGCGTTCGGCGACCGCTGATCGACAAAAAAAGTGAGTATGAAATATTTCACAACAGGGCTCGCTTCTCGCAAAATCGTGTTTTCTGATAGTATGCATCGCGCCGCGTCGGGCTATATGCTTGTTTAGTAGCCTCGATCGTTTTGAATTTTTGGAAAAAATACCGGTTCGCATCGGTGGAATGGCAAAATTTTTTGGGTGTTCGGCGACCGCTGATCGACAAAAAAAGTGAGTATGAAATATTTCACAACAGGGCTCGCTTCTCGCAAATCAATCGATGTTTTCTGATAGTATGCATCGCAACGCGTCGGGCTATATGCTTGTTTAGTGCCAGCGATCGTTTTGAATTTTTGGAAAAAATACCGGTTCGCATCGGTGCGATGGCAAAATTTTTGGGTGTTCGGGGACCGCTGATCGACAAAAAAAAGTAGAGTATAAAATATTTCACAACAGGGCTCGCTTCTCACAAACGAATCGATGTTTTCTGATAGTATGCATCGCGCCGCGTCGGGCTATATGCTTGTTTAGTAGCAGCGATCGTTTTGAATTTTGGAAAAAATACCGGTTCGCATCGGTGGGATGGCAAAATTTTTTTGGGCGTTCGGCGACCGCTGATCGACAAAAAAGTGAGTATGAAATATTTCACAACAGGGCTCGCTTCTCACAAACCAATCGATGTTTTCTGATAGTATGCATCGCGCCGCGTCGGGCTATATGCTTGTTTAGTAGCCAGCGATCGTTTTGAATTTTTGGAAAAAATACCGGTTCGCATCGGTGGGATGGCAAAATTTTTTGGGCGTTCGGCGACCGCTGATCGACAAAAAAGTGAGTATAAAATATTTCACAACAGGGCTCGCTTCTCACAACGCAATCGATGTTTTCTGATAGTATGCATCGCGCCGCGTCGGGCTATATGCTTGTTTAGTAGCAGCGATCGTTTTGAATTTTGGAAAAATACCGGTTCGCATCGGTGGAGATGGCAAAAATTTTTCGGGTGTTCGGCGACCGCTGATCGACAAAAAAGTGAGTATAAAATATTTCACAACAGGGCTCGCTTCTCACAACACCAATCGATGTTTTCTGATAGTATGCATCGCGCCGCGTCGGGCTATATGCTTGTTTAGTAGCTGCGATCGTTTTGAATTTTGGAAAAAATACCGGTTCGCATCGGTGGGATGGCAAAATTTTTGGGCGTTCGGCGACCGCTGATCGACAAAAAAAGTGAGTATGAAATATTTCACAACAGGGCTCGCTTCTCACAAAGGAATCGATGTTTTCTGATAGTATGCATCGCGCCGCGTCGGGCTATATGGTTGTTAAGTGCCTGCGATCGTTTTCGAATTTTTGGAAAAAAATACCGGTTCGCATCGGTGGGATGGCAAAATTTTTCGGGCGTTCGGCGACCGCTGATCGACAAAAAAGTGAGTATGAAATATTTCACAACAGGGCTCGCTTCTCACAAAGGAATCGATGTTTTCTGATAGTATGCATCGCGCCGCGTCGGGCTTTATGATTGTTAAGTGCCTGCGATCGTTTTGAATTTTTGGAAAAAATACCGGTTCGCATCGGTGGGATGGCAAAATTTTTCGGGCGTTCGGCGACCGCTGATCGACAAAAAAAGTGAGTATGAAATATTTCACAACAGGGCTCGCTTCTCACAAAGGAATCGATGTTTTCTGATAGTATGCATCGCGCCGCGTCGGGCTATATGCTTGTTAAGTGCCTGCGATCGTTTTTAATTTTTGGAAAAAATACCGGTTCGCATCGGTGGGATGGCAAAATTTTTCGGGCGTTCGGCGACCGCTGATCGACAAAAAAAGTGAGTATGAAATATTTCACAACAGCGCTCGCTTATCACAAAGGAATCGATGTTTTCTGATAGTATGCATCGCGCCGCGTCGGGCTATATGCTTGTTAAGTGCCTGCGATCGTTTTGAATTTTTGGAAAAAATACCGGTTCGCATCGGTGGGATGGCAAAATTTTTCGGGCGTTCGGCGACCGCTGATCGACAAAAAAAGTGAGTATGAAATATTTCACAACAGGGCTCGCTTCTCACAAAGGAATCGATGTTTTCTGATAGTATGCATCGCGCCGCGTCGGGCTATATGCTTGTTAAGTGCCTGCGATCGTTTTGAATTTTTGGAAAAATACCGGTTCGCATCGGTGGGATGGCAAAATTTTTCGGGCGTTCGGCGACCGCTGATCGACAAAAAAGTGAGTATGAAATATTTCACAACAGGGCTCGCTTCTCACAAAGAAATCGATGTTTTCTGATAGTATGCATCGCGCCGCGTCGGGCTATATGCTTGTTGTAGTAGCATCGATCGTTTTGAATTTTGGAAAAAATACCGGTTCGCATCGGTGGAATGGCAAAATTTTTTGGGTGTTCGGCGACCGCTGATCGACAAAAAAGTGAGTATGAAATATTTCACAACAGGGCTCGCTTCTCACAAAGCAATCGATGTTTTCTGATAGTATGCATCGCGCCGCGTCGGGCTATATGCTTGTTAAGTAGCAGCGATCGTTTTGAATTTTTGGAAAAAATACCGGTTCGCATCGGTGGGATGGCAAAATTTTTTGGGTGTTCGGCGACCGCTGATCGACAAAAAAAGTGAGTATGAAATATTTCACAACAGGGCTCGCTTCTCGCAAACCAATCGATGTTTTCTGATAGTATGCATCGCGCCGCGTCGGGCTATATGCTTGTTAAGTAGTAGCAGCGATCGTTTTGAATTTTGGAAAAAATACCGGTTCGCATCGGTGATGGCAAAATTTTTGGGTGTTCGGCGACCGCTGATCGACAAAAAAGTGAGTATGAAATATTTCACAACAGGGCTCGCTTCTCGCAAACCAATCGATGTTTTCTGATAGTATGCATCGCGCCGCGTCGGGCTATATGCTTGTTTAGTAGCAGCGATCGTTTTGAATTTTTGGAAAAAATACCGGTTCGCATCGGTGGAATGGCAAAATTTTTTGGGTGTTCGAGACCGCTGATCGACAAAAAAGTGAGTATAAAATATTTCACAACAGGGCTCGCTTCTCGCAACGCAATCGATGTTTTCTGATAGTATGCATCGCAACGCGTCGGGCTATATGCTTGTTTAGTAGCAGCGATCGTTTTGAATTTTTGGAAAAAATACCGGTTCGCATCGGTGGGATGGCAAAATTTTTTCGGGCGTTCGGCGACCGCTGATCGACAAAAAAGTGAGTATGAAATATTTCACAACAGGGCTCGCTTCTCGCAAAGGAATCGATGTTTTCTGATAGTATGCATCGCGCCGCGTCGGGCTATATGCTTGTTTAGTAGCAGCGATCGTTTTGAATTTTTGGAAAAAATACCGGTTCGCATCGGTGGGATGGCAAAATTTTTCGGGCGTTCGGCGACCGCTGATCGACAAAAAAGTGAGTATGAAATATTTCACAACAGGGCTCGCTTCTCGCAAACCAATCGATGTTTTCTGATAGTATGCATCGCGCCGCGTCGGGCTATATGCTTGTTTAGTAGCAGCGATCGTTTTGAATTTTTGGAAAAAATACCGGTTCGCATCGGTGGGATGGCAAAATTTTTTGGGTGTTCGGCGACCGCTGATCGACAAAAAAGTGAGTATGAAATATTTCACAACAGGGCTCGCTTCTCGCAAACCAATCGATGTTTTCTGATAGTATGCATCGCGCCGCGTCGGGCTATATGCTTGTTTAGTAGCAGCGATCGTTTTGAATTTTTGGAAAAAATACCGGTTCGCATCGGTGGAATGGCAAAATTTTTTGGGCGTTCGAGGACCGCTGATCGACAAAAAAGTGAGTATGAAATATTTCACAACAGGGCTCGCTTCTCGCAAACCAATCGATGTTTTCTGATAGTATGCATCGCGCCGCGTCGGGCTATATGCTTGTTTAGTAGCAGCGATCGTTTTGAATTTTTGGAAAAAATACCGGTTCGCATCGGTGGGAGGCAAAATTTTTTGGGTGTTCGGCGACCGCTGATCGACAAAAAAGTGAGTATGAAATATTTCACAACAGGGCTCGCTTCTCGCAAAAAAATCGATGTTTTTCTGATAGTATGCATCGCGCCGCGTCGGGCTATATGCTTGTTTAGTAGCAGCGATCGTTTTGAATTTTTGGAAAAATACCGGTTCGCATCGGTGGAATGGCAAAATTTTTTGGGTGTTCGAGGACCGCTGATCGACAAAAAAGTGAGTATAAAATATTTCACAACAGGGCTCGCTTCTCGCAAACCAATCGATGTTTTCTGATAGTATGCATCGCGCCGCGTCGGGCTATATGCTTGTTTAGTAGCAGCGATCGTTTTGAATTTTTGGAAAAAATACCGGTTCGCATCGGTGGGATGGCAAAATTTTTTGGGTGTTCGGCGACCGCTGATCGACAAAAAAGTGAGTATAAATATTTCACAACAGGGCTCGCTTCTCTCAAACCAATCGATGTTTTCTGATAGTATGCATCGCGCCGCGTCGGGCTATATGCTTGTTTAGTAGCAGCGATCGTTTTGAATTTTTGGAAAAAATACCGGTTCGCATCGGTGGAATGGCAAAATTTTTTGGGTGTTCGAGGACCGCTGATCGACAAAAAAGTGAGTATGAAATATTTCACAACAGGGCTCGCTTCTCGCAAACCAATCGATGTTTTCTGATAGTATGCATCGCAACGCGTCGGGCTATATGCTTGTTTAGTAGCAGCGATCGTTTTGAATTTTGGAAAAAATACCGGTTCGCATCGGTGGAATGGCAAAATTTTTTGGGTGTTCGAGGACCGCTGATCGACAAAAAAGTGATTATGAAATATTTCACAACAGGGCTCGCTTCTCGCAAACCAATCGATGTTTTCTGATAGTATGCATCGCGCCGCGTCGGGCTATATGCTTGTTTAGTAGCAGCGATCGTTTTGAATTTTTGAAAAAATACCGGTTCGCATCGGTGGAATGGCAAAATTTTTTTGTGTTCGAGGACCGCTGATCGACAAAAAAGTGAGTATGAAATATTTCACAACAGGGCTCGCTTCTCGCAAACCAATCGATGTTTTCTGATAGTATGCATCGCACCGCGTCGGGCTATATGCTTGTTTAGTAGCAGCGATCGTTTTGAATTTTTGGAAAAAATACCGGTTCGCATCGGTGGGATGGCAAAATTTTTTGGGTGTTCGGCGACCGCTGATCGACAAAAAAAGTGAGTATGAAATATTTCACAACAGGGCTCGCTTCTCGCAAACCAATCGATGTTTTCTGATAGTATGCATCGCGCCGCGTCGGGCTATATGCTTGTTTAGTAGCAGCGATCGTTTTGAATTTTGGAAAAAATACCGGTTCGCATCGGTGGGATGGCAAAATTTTTGGGTGTTCGGCGACCGCTGATCGACAAAAAAGTGAGTATAAAATATTTCACAACAGGGCTCGCTTCTCGCAAACCAATCGATGTTTTCTGATAGTATGCATCGCGCCGCGTCGGGCTATATGCTTGTTTAGTAGCAGCGATCGTTTTGAATTTTTGGAAAAAATACCGGTTCGCATCGGTGGAATGGCAAAATTTTTGGGTGTTCGAGGACCGCTGATCGACAAAAAAGTGATTATGAAATATTTCACAACAGGGCTCGCTTCTCGCAAACGCAATCGATGTTTTCTGATAGTATGCATCGCGCCGCGTCGGGCTATATGCTTGTTTAGTAGCAGCGATCGTTTTGAATTTTTGGAAAAAATACCGGTTCGCATCGGTGGGATGGCAAAATTTTTTGGGTGTTCGGCGACCGCTGATCGACAAAAAAAGTGAGTATAAAATATTTCACAACAGGGCTCGCTTCTCGCAAACCAATCGATGTTTTCTGATAGTATGCATCGCGCCGCGTCGGGCTATATGCTTGTTTAGTAGCAGCGATCGTTTTGAATTTTGGAAAAAATACCGGTTCGCATCGGTGGAATGGCAAAATTTTTTGGGTGTTCGAGGACCGCTGATCGACAAAAAAAGTGATTATGAAATATTTCACAACAGGGCTCGCTTCTCGCAAAATAATCGATGTTTTCTGATAGTATGCATCGCGCCGCGTCGGGCTATATGCTTGTTTAGTAGCAGCGATCGTTTTGAATTTTTTGAAAAAATACCGGTTCGCATCGGTGGAATGGCAAAATTTTTTGGGTGTTCGAGGACCGCTGATCGACAAAAAAGTGAGTATGAAATATTTCACAACAGGGCTCGCTTCTCGCAAACCAATCGATGTTTTCTGATAGTATGCATCGCGCCGCGTCGGGCTATATGCTTGTTTAGTAGCAGCGATCGTTTTGAATTTTTGGAAAAAATACCGGTTCGCATCGGTGGGATGGCAAAATTTTTTGGTGTTCGGCGACCGCTGATCGACAAAAAAGTGAGTATGAAATATTTCACAACAGGCTCGCTTCTCGCAAACCAATCGATGTTTTCTGATAGTATGCATCGCGCCGCGTCGGGCTATATGCTTGTTTAGTAGCAGCGATCGTTTTGAATTTTGGAAAAAATACCGGTTCGCATCGGTGGGATGGCTAAATTTTTGGGTGTTCGGCGACCGCTGATCGACAAAAAAGTGAGTATAAAATATTTCACAACAGGGCTCGCTTCTCGCAAACCAATCGATGTTTTCTGATAGTATGCATCGCGCCGCGTCGGGCTATATGCTTGTTTAGTAGCAGCGATCGTTTTGAATTTTGGAAAAAAAATACCGGTTCGCATCGGTGGGATGGCAAAATTTTTTGGGTGTTCGGCGACCGCTGATCGACAAAAAAAGTGAGTATAAAATATTTCACAACAGGGCTCGCTTCTCGCAAACCAATCGATGTTTTCTGATAGTATGCATCGCGCCGCGTCGGGCTATATGCTTGTTTAGTAGCAGCGATCGTTTTGAATTTTGGAAAAAATACCGGTTCGCATCGGTGGAATGGCAAAATTTTTGGTGTTCGAGGACCGCTGATCGACAAAAAAGTGAGTATGAAATATTTCACAACAGGGCTCGCTTCTCGCAAACCAATCGATGTTTTCTGATAGTATGCATCGCGCCGCGTCGGGCTATATGCTTGTTTAGTAGCAGCGATCGTTTTGAATTTTGGAAAAAATACCGGTTCGCATCGGTGGGATGGCAAAATTTTTTGGGTGTTCGGCGACCGCTTTCGACAAAAAATCGATGTTTTCTGATAGTATGCATCGCGCCGCGTCGGTTTTCTATATGCTTGTTTAGTAGCAGTAGCAGCGATCGTTTTGAATTTTGGAAAAAATACCGGTTCGCATCGGTGGGATGGCTAAATTTTTTGGGTGTTCGGCGACCGCTGATCGACATAAAAAGTGAGTATAAAATATTTCACAACAGGGCTCGCTTCTCGCAAACCAATCGATGTTTTCTGATAGTATGCATCGCGCCGCGTCGGGCTATATGCTTGTTTAGTAGCAGCGATCGTTTTGAATTTTGGAAAAAATACCGGTTCGCATCGGTGGGATGGCAAAATTTTTGGGTGTTCGGCGACCGCTGATCGACAAAAAAGTGAGTATAAAATATTTCACAACAGGGCTCGCTTCTCGCAAACCAATCGATGTTTTCTGATAGTATGCATCGCGCCGCGTCGGGCTATATGCTTGTTTAGTAGCAGCGATCGTTTTGAATTTTGGAAAAAATACCGGTTCGCATCGGTGGAATGGCAAAATTTTTTGGGTGTTCGAGGACCGCTGATCGACAAAAAAGTGAGTATGAAATATTTCACAACAGGGCTCGCTTCTCGCAAACCAATCGATGTTTTCTGATAGTATGCATCGCGCCGCGTCGGGCTATATGCTTGTTTAGTAGCAGCGATCGTTTTGAATTTTTGGAAAAATACCGGTTCGCATCGGTGGGATGGCAAAATTTTTTGGGTGTTCGGCGACCGCTGATCGACAAAAAAGTGATTATGAAATATTTCACAACAGGGCTCGCTTCTCGCAAACCAATCGATGTTTTCTGATAGTATGCATCGCGCCGCGTCGGGCTATATGCTTGTTTAGTAGCAGCGATCGTTTTGAATTTTTGGAAAAATACCGGTTCGCATCGGTGGAATGGCAAAATTTTTTGGGTGTTCGAGGACCGCTGATCGACAAAAAAGTGATTATGAAATATTTCACAACAGGGCTCGCTTCTCGCAAACCAATCGATGTTTTCTGATAGTATGCATCGCGCCGCGTCGGGCTATATGCTTGTTTAGTAGCAGCGATCGTTTTGAATTTTTGGAAAAAATACCGGTTCGCATCGGTGGAATGGCAAAATTTTTTGGGTGTTCGAGGACCGCTGATCGACAAAAAAGTGATTATGAAATATTTCACAACAGGGCTCGCTTCTCGCAAACCAATCGATGTTTTCTGATAGTATGCATCGCGCCGCGTCGGGCTATATGCTTGTTTAGTAGCAGCGATCGTTTTGAATTTTTGGAAAAAATACCGGTTCGCATCGGTGGGATGGCAAAATTTTTGGGTGTTCGGCGACCGCTGATCGACAAAAAAGTGAGTATAAAATATTTCACAACAGGGCTCGCTTCTCGCAAACCAATCGATGTTTTTCTGATAGTATGCATCGCGCCGCGTCGGGCTATATGCTTGTTTAGTAGCAGCGATCGTTTTTAATTTTGGAAAAAATACCGGTTCGCATCGGTGGGATGGCAAAATTTTTTGGGTGTTCGGCGACCGCTGATCGACAAAAAAGTGAGTATGAAATATTTCACAACAAGGCTCGCTTCTCGCAAACCAATCGATGTTTTCTGATAGTATGCATCGCGCCGCGTCGGGCTATATGCTTGTTTAGTAGCAGCGATCGTTTTGAATTTTGGAAAAAATACCGGTTCGCATCGGTGGGATGGCTAAATTTTTTGGTGTTCGGCGACCGCTGATCGACAAAAAAGTGAGTATAAAATATTTCACAACAGGGCTCGCTTCTCGCAAACCAATCGATGTTTTCTGATAGTATGCATCGCGCCGCGTCGGGCTATATGCTTGTTTAGTAGCAGCGATCGTTTTGAATTTTGGAAAAAATACCGGTTCGCATCGGTGGGATGGCAAAATTTTTGGATGTTCGGCGACCGCTGATCGACAAAAAAGTGAGTATAAAATATTTCACAACAGGGCTCGCTTCTCGCAAACCAATCGATGTTTTCTGATAGTATGCATCGCGCCGCGTCGGGCTATATGCTTGTTTAGTAGCAGCGATCGTTTTGAATTTTGGAAAAAATACCGGTTCGCATCGGTGGGATGGCAAAATTTTTGGGTGTTCGGCGACCGCTGATCGACAAAAAAGTGAGTATAAAATATTTCACAACAGGGCTCGCTTCTCGCAAACCAATCGATGTTTTCTGATAGTATGCATCGCGCCGCGTCGGGCTATATGCTTGTTTAGTAGCAGCGATCGTTAATTTTGGAAAAAATACCGGTTCGCATCGGTGGAATGGCAAAATTTTTGGGTGTTCGAGGACCGCTGATCGACAAAAAAGTGATTATGAAATATTTCACAACAGGGCTCGCTTCTCGCAAACCAATCGATGTTTTCTGATAGTATGCATCGCGCCGCGTCGGGCTATATGCTTGTTTAGTAGCAGCGATCGTTTTGAATTTTGGAAAAAATACCGGTTCGCATCGGTGGGATGGCAAAATTTTTTGGGTGTTCGGCGACCGCTGATCGACAAAAAAGTGAGTATAAAATATTTCACAACAGGGCTCGCTTCTCGCAAACCAATCGATGTTTTCTGATAGTATGCATCGCGCCGCGTCGGGCTATATGCTTGTTTAGTAGCAGCGATCGTTTTGAATTTTGGAAAAAATACCGGTTCGCATCGGTGGAATGGCAAAATTTTTTGGGTGTTCGAGGACCGCTGATCGACAAAAAAGTGAGCTCGCTTCTCGCAACGCAATCGATGTTTTCTGATAGTATGCATCGCAACGCGTCGGGCTATATGCTTGTTTAGTAGCAGCGATCGTTTTGAATTTTTGGAAAAAATAACGGCTCGGAAAAGGGCTCGCTTCTCGCAAACCAATCGATGTTTTCTGATAGTATGCATCGCGCCGCGTCGGGCTATATGCTTGTTTAGTAGCAGCGATCGTTTTGAATTTTGGAAAAAATACCGGTTCGCATCGGTGGGATGGCTAAATTTTCAGGGCTCGCTTCTCGCAAACTAATCGATGTTTTCTGTTATTGTCGTTATGCTTGTTTAGTAGCAGCGATCGTTTGAATTTTTTGAAAAATAACTATAATGGCAAAATTTTTTGTGTTCGAGGACCGCGATCGTTTTTGAAATTTTTCACAACAGTGCTCGCTACTCGCAAAATAATCGATGTTTTCGGTTCATCGCGCCGCGTCGGGCTATATCCTGAGTAGCAACGATCAAAATTTTTTGGGATGGCTAAATTTTTTGATTCGGCGACCGCTGACCGAAAAAAAAAGTGAGTATGAAATATTTCACAACAGGGCTCTTCTCACAAACCAAATCACGTTTTCTGATAGTATGCATTGCGCCGCGCGTCCGGGGCTATATGTTTGTTTAGTAGCAGCGATCGTTTGAATTTTGGAAAAAATGCCGGTTCGCATCGGTGGATGGCAAAATTTTGGGTGTTCGAGGACCGCTGATCGACAAAAAAGTGAGTATAAAATATTTTACAACAGGGCTCGCTTCTCGCAAACCAATCGATGTTTTCTGATAGTAGCCATCGCAACCGCGTCGGGCTTTATGCTTGTTTAGTAGCAGCGATCGTTTTTAATTTTTGGGAAAAAATACCGGTTCGCATCGGTGGGATGGCAAAATTTTTTGGGTGTTCGGCGACCGCTGATCGGCAAAAATAGTGAGTATAAAATATTTCACAACAGGGCTCGCTTCTCGCAAATGATCGATGTTTTCTGATAGTTGCATCAGCGCCGCCGTCCGGGCTATATGCTTGTTAAGTAGCAGCGATCGTTTGAATTTTTGGTAAAAATACCGGTTCGCATCGGTGGAATGTAGCAAAATTTTTGGAGTGTTCGGCGACTACGCTGATCGACAAAAAAGTGAAATTATAAAATATTCCCCAACAGGGCTCCTTCTCGCAAACCAATGATTTTTTCTGATGTGCATCCCCGCGTCCTTATTTGTTTACAGCGATCGTTTTTTTTTTAAAAAAATCCCGGGTTTCCCATCGGTGGAAGGGCCTTTTTTGGGTGTT